>CM052883.1:118097992-118207761 GCA_028534135.1 Potos flavus
CAAAGGGGAAAAGCACTTCAGGCCTTACTTCTTGAAACACAGTACACACCCCATTGTCACCTAGACACTAAATTATTCTCCACCTGAAGGACCTCAGCAAGATGAAGACGTTAAACGTTCACAGCAAGGATTTAGTCCTAGGGAGAAGAGAGGCAGTATAATTCAGAGCCCGTTGCTGGGTCTGGGGAAAACATCCTTCTCAGGTATGAAAGTGCAGAGCCCAGCGCCGGGCCAGGCCGTGGGGGAAGGAGTCTGCAAACCACTGCAGGTTACCCCGTTTCAGTCATCGGGCACTCGACTCAGTGGTCTCTGTAATGGCTTAGCCAGTGTGCTGCTTTACCCTGTCACGTGTCTGAACGACCGATGTGGTTGCTAGGAAACCATGCTTGTTCAGCCATCATGGCAGTCTACACTGGCAACGTCGTGTTCATTTGGCACGTAAACAATGCTGCTGGGGAATCAAAATCTAGAGTTATCCAAAGGAGCAAAGGAGCCCTGCTTTTAGGGGTCGCTCTTCATACTACCTCACAAGCAGGTGGGTCAGCATCGCCAGCCCATTTTATCAATAAGAACAGGATGGCAGAGGGAAGCCGGGGTCTGGCGCCTAGAGGGAGGCAGGCTAGTGGCAGAGTTATGAGCACTGGCTCTGCAGTTCCACTCCCTGGACTTGACTCTCTCAGCTCCTCCGGCACTGCCCAGCCGTTTGACTTTGGGGGGCGCATGTAACCCTTTCATGCCTCAGTTTCTCCATGTAAAAGAGAGGGGATGAAGTTCCTACATCACAGGGTTGTTGTGAGAATTAGATATTCCAAGAACGCCTCTGAGCCTGAGCTTTTTGTATGTAGCCACTCATTTACCCTTTGTTGACTTCTGGGAGGTAGACACTATTCTCCCCATTTTACCGACGGGAACACTGAGGCACAGAGGAGTTAGGTTCCTTGCCCAAACTCGCAAAATGTTAGAGCCAGGATTCAGTAAAGCTCTTGGAACAGTAGGACACATAATAAACGCTCTTCATAAATGTGAGCTATTCTTAATAGTAATTTTAGAGGAGCCAGCCGGCAACGTAAGACCCTGAGACCGCCCGCAAAATATTGGTTTACGATTTGATTAGCCTATCTGGGGAGCAAGGCAGCGACAGTGTAGACCGACTGCAGTTGCAACGGGTGGCGTCTTCCTCAAGAGGACAGGTGCCTCTTTCTGACTTCTGCACCTTCTCCTCAGAGTGTATCATGTGCTTCTTTCAGGGCCAACTCAGTCACCTGGAACCCTCACAAGATGATGGGCGTGCTCTTGCAGTGCTCAGCCATTCTTGTCAAGGAAAAGGTCTGTACCGCCTCCAAAGATGAGCCGGCAGCCTCGGTGTCCTTTACGAGGCACGAGAAGGGAAAAGCGCGGTTTTGTTCGGTTTGGGTTTTGTTTGTTTTGCTTTTTAACTGTGCTTGTCAAGCACACAATATTGCCAGCCCCATTGAAACTACCAGGGCTGTTCTTCCCTGCCCTTGTCTCTCAGCCTTCAGCCAGCTCGTGCCTCCTGTTGGCTCTTGCCCTCTACTGCCCTTCCTCCTGTTCAGCGCTCAGGGCCTGTCAGCGACGGAAACTATAAGGGCATTGTTTCATTGCGCGTTCCTTCACGTTTGTACAAGCAAACGTGAGAGCCGTTGGTGAGCCACCAACTCTCACCTCAGTGAATACAAAAAGTGCTCCCTGGAACATACTACAAGTTCTTTGCATGAATTTGTGGTCCCAAGAGCTGAAGTAAATTAGGCAGAACAACAACTGCAAATGTCAACTTAGGACAACAAGGAATGTTGACTAAAAAGCGTCTGCAAATAAGTTAGTTCTTGAAATGTCTAATAATAGGACCCTGCTTTCAAAAGCATTGTTGCTCCAGTAAAATGTGTGTACACGGAGGTATTCCAAAAATCGGTCTCCAGCTTGTAGGAGCCAGAACCTGCCCAAGCTCTTTACTACTCTCCTAATAGTGGCTCTTAACATTACAGGAGATCCTGGAAAAGACCAGAAGACTTTGGGGGGGGGGGGCACTTTGGGGGAGGTAAATTCTTCGCAGCATGAGACCGTCCCACCCACTGCAGGGAGTTCATAACCCCAACCCTTGTCCACTGGGCACCATAGCACTTCCCAGTCTTGGAAACAACCCGAAACACCCACACACATTTCTAAATGCCCCCCAGAGGGGACGGCGGGTCCCTTCTTGTAAGCATCTGAGACTAAAAAATCATTTTCTAATCAGAGTGACAGAGAGAAGGGGCAAAAGTTTTTTAAAGGGTGGTTTTTGAGAAGGATATCAGAACAAGCGCAAGGCTTTATAAAGACATTAGAAGAAAGGTTGCATGGGATCCCAAGTCCCTCCTTCCCACCAGCCCCATTTCAAAGCTATTCTCATCTCTGACCTATGAATACAGATGCAGGCTTGTCTTGATTTTCACAATAGGGTATACTCCAAGGATGCAACCAGATGTGTGCCGGATACCTTTTCCAGCCAGACAAGCAGTATGACGTCTCCTATGACACCGGGGACAAGGCAATCCAGTGTGGACGCCACGTGGACATTTTTAAGTTCTGGCTGATGTGGAAAGCAAAGGTACGAAGGAGAGAATTCAGGACCTAGAGCAGAAATGCAATGTGTACAGGCTAGCTGGTAAAAGAGAGACAAAGATATATCACAGATAATTTAATATGTGTGTAATCAATATCTAGATAATTGAGTTATCTGTATTTTCTTTGTTTGCAAACAAAATCACTTTATCCCTTATGTCAAAATCTCCCTTCCTTCCATTCAGTCTTCTCAATTTGAATTAACATGAAGTTTTCTTGTAACTTTCTCTTATAACAACTAAAAATTTTGTCAAGATAAGGACTTTCTCTGTCATCTTTAGGGATGCTGAAATTATTTAGTGTAGATGTAGAGAAAGAGATAAAATTGCTGCATTATTCTATGCAAAAGCCTGAATTTCTTCATGAGGCCTCGAATCATGGGATATATGTGACAGTTTTTAGTTCTGTTTAAATAATGGCTTTCCCATCTTTCATACTTTATATGCTATTCTGGAAAACTGCATACTTTATTCTGAGAAATCCTACTGTTATAAGTCATGCTGCATCTGCATTCATCAGCCTTTTGGGTTGCATTTCTGTGTCTAGAAAAAAAAAGCAGACTATTGGAATCTCCCCCTAAACATGGGTGAGGGAAAGGATTGCCATTGTGACTATTTGTTTCAAAAGTATGTAATCAACTAAGGCAATTTTGATTTCATAGCTTTATAGTGCAACCATTGTTTTTATTTACCAACTATAAATTAATTTTATTAATTTCCACACTTAAAATTGTGTCTACTAATACCAAAATGACAAAGTTTTCCAGGAAAACATCTAGTCAAATGTTTTTTCTGTAGGAAGGATTTGATGGATTATTAGTTTTTTTCCCTCATTAAGTCATTTTGTCTTAATATAGAAATAGTCTGATTTCTACCACAAAGTAATCATAGGTATTTTAAGCATATAAATAGCCATGAATTGCAACAAGAGAAAGAGCCCTATCATTTAGAAATATAATGACCACGTGGCCTACATCAGTAATTTACGTCTTCATATTGCCCAACAATAAACTCTTGAACCATCTGCCAGGAGTTTGGCTCATAGTAAATTGGTTGCTGAGGTGGGACCCCAGTGCGGGCTTCTTTCTCAAGTGGAAAGTGGACTGACCAAGGGACGCCTGGGTGGCTCAGTCAGTTGAGCATCTGCCTTTGGCTCAGGTCATGATCCCAGGGTCCTGGGATTGAGTCTCGCATCGGGATCCTTGCTCAGCGGGGAGCCTGTTTCTCCCTCTCCCTCTGCTGCTCCCCCCACTTGTGTGCATGCATGCTCTTCTCTCTCTCTCTCTCTCTCTCTCTATCTGTGTCTGACAAATAAATAAAATCTTTAAAAAGAAAAAAAAAAAGAAAGAAAGTGGACTGGCCAAGGTATCACACTCAGCAGTGAGTACTTGGGGAGGCTCATGCTTTGCCTGAGTTGGGCTCTGCCCAGGCCTACTGACAACCCACAAGCCAGCCTTGTGCATCTGCTCGCTTTGCTAACACTAACCCACTCAACAACCCCCATGCTGCTGGTAGTAATCAGCCATGCTGGCTTTTGAAACTCGTGCTCAACCAGTTTGTCAATAGCTAGAGCTATTGCAATCTCAATACTGAGACCAGTGGCTTCCCCACCTGCCTGCCTGGCCGGCCCCAGAAAGGGTGCTGCTGTGTTCTGTGGAAGGTAGCCTGCCAGGGGGTACGGGGACATGCTCGGCCAGGACTTAGGGCTGGGGCAGGTGGGTTCTAAAGTAGTATTTCACCAACTCAGTGGTGGAGAACCAGTTGTTAGTGTTTTTTAACCTATCATGGACCAATACAATAAATGACGAATTGTTAGAAAAATGAAATAAAAAACTATGTAAAGCTTAAACATCTGTTTTTCAAACTAGAGTCCGTAGACATAAAATTACTCTGTCAAAATGCTGCTAAAATT
The DNA here is from genome assembly GCA_028534135.1 of Potos flavus. Taxonomy (NCBI): domain Eukaryota; kingdom Metazoa; phylum Chordata; class Mammalia; order Carnivora; family Procyonidae; genus Potos; species Potos flavus. The sequence goes on from CM052883.1 coordinate 118,102,523, forward strand.
TCTTACTGCTTAATCTCAATTTCTGTTTTCATGTTTGCACACGCCAGGTACAGTTTGTGGGCAGCTAGCTACACTTTGATAGCGCTGTCCTAAAGCAAACGAAAGAGGCTTCAGGTCCAGGCTGTGCGTAACTGGAAGGAAGCTAGCAGCCCTATTGAGACTAAGTGCCCAGAGACTAGTGCGCCTTCAAAAGAGAGTAGACACGCTTCCTTTTATTATTGGCGGCGCTATGAAGAAATTGTACTCATTTAATTAGGTAGCTCTTCTGTGGATTTCCAATAGACAAGGTCAGCATCGCTTTCTTAAATGCTCATCACAGGAAAATGCAACCCATCACCAACCAACATGACTTTCCTTTTTCTAAACCAGGGCACAGTGGGATTTGAAAATCAGATCAACAAATGCTTGGAACTAGCTGAATACCTCTATGCCAAGATTAAAAACAGAGAAGAATTTGAGATGGTTTTTGATGGGGAGGTAAGTTGTCATCATGGACTAGAAGCACAGCATTTCCAGAAAATCTAATGAGGGATGCTCCTGAAGCCATATTTTCCCACATTGCCCGAAAGTGCTTCTGCATTTTTATTTTTATGTACTCTTCATTTAATTCCCTCTGTGTCTATGAACTTCTCTTTTGATAGCATTGGGAAGACTTTTGCCCTTTGCCTTTTCTAAAATGGTACAGCTCTTGCCCAGCCCTTTGTAGATAAGAGGACCTTACCTGGCACGTTGGATCCTTTGTCTCTCCTGGGTATGTCTTATTATTGTATTGAACCTCCGCGATAAAGTATTTTTCAGTTCCAAGAAGTTTATAGGATGGTTATATCCTTGTCTCCCAAGACTGGTTCTAAAACGAAGTTCTGCTTTACATAGATTCCTTATGAGGAAAGCAAGATAACATTGTTTCTGCTCTGGGGCACCTGTGTGGCTCCTGAGTTGGTTAAGCGTCCTACTCTTGATTTCAGCTCAGGTCATGATCTCAGGGTTGTGAGTTTGAGCCCCGCTTCAGGCTCACGCACTGGACATGGAGCCTGCTTAACATTCTCTCTCTCCCTCTCCCTCTACCGTTCCCCTCCCCCACTCTTTTTTTTTTTTTTTTAAAGATTTTATTTATTTATTTGACAGAGAGAGAGAGAGAGATCACAAGTAGGCAGAGAGGCAGGCAGAGAGACGGGGGAAGCAGGCTCCCCGCCAAGCAGAGAGCCCGATGCGGGGCTCGATCCCAGGACCCTGAGATCATGACCTGAGCCGAAGGCAGAGGCTTTAACCCACTGAGCCACCCAGGTGCCCCCCCGACTCTTAAAAAAAAATGTGGTTTTTTTTGGTTTCTGCCCTGAGTTCATATCCACGTTGCACACAAGAAGATACTTGTCATACTAATATTGACTGAATGCTTGCCGTGGGCTAGATCCCATGTCATGAACTGGGTTATATAGTAGTGACCAAAACAGATACTGTCTTGCTTTAATGGAATTCACAGTTGGACAAAGAAAGTTAGAATAGGAGCCAGTGTTCAATAAAAGAAAATCCATTCATAAACCGGTATAACACCACCTACATCCAACTTAGTCTATCTGAACTCTTAGAAACATGCTGGAGAATCACCGAAAAAGCCCTGAGCAGTTCGACTTAATGACGCAGTGCTCACGTACTTCACCTACGGGACTGCACTTGCGACATTTACACTCTTTTGAACATTCTAGAGGTTTAGAGACAAATGTGATATCTCAGGCCAGGTAGAGGCAGACAGAGTGATGGCAAGCAGCAGCTAGGAAGGAAATTGAAAAATTATGTCAAGAATATAGAAGAACTCGAAAAGGATAGGAGGTTTTAGAGCAGGGTCACTAAACAGTTCTTGGCACCTCAGTGAGATCTGTCTTATGGTTTAGACATGGTATTAATCTCATTATAATCATCCTGAGTCACCAAGAGAAGATTTAGTATCATAACGTATTCAGTATCCAGATAAACTGTGCCGAGCATCTTCTCTATATGAGGCACTACAAAATGGCCACATGGATAATACTCTTTTTAAGAACTACCCAAATGTAATGATTTTTTAACATTTCGATATTTAAAGGTGGTCACTTTGAGATCCTGAATGGGGCGCCTGGGTGGCATATCAGTTGGGCAGCTAACTCTTGACCTCGGCTCAGGGCTTGGTCTTGTCATGAGATCGGGTCCTGGTCTCAGGGTTATGAGAGTGAGTCCTGCGTCGGGCTCTGCACTCAGCGCAATCTGCTTGTCCTTCTTCCTCCCCCTCTGCCATATCCCCACTTGCTTGCACTCTCTCTCTCTCTCTCTCCCAAATAGATAAATAAATAAAATCTTAAAAAAAAAAAAAAGTGATAACTTTGGTCATCTAGAAAATTGGTTAGAGGAAGCAGCTGTCTGGCCCGATATGACTGAGTATAGAAGTAACATTGCCTTCAAGATGGACTTGAAGCCCCTCCCCCTTTTTTTTAATGATCTTATTTATTTATTTGACAGAGAGAGCAAGAGAGCACAAGCAGGGGGAGCAGCAGAGGGAAAGGGAGATCCCAGGACCCTGGGCCCATGACCTGAGCAGGCAGATGCTTAACCAACTGAGTCAGGCGCCCCTTGAAGCCTTTTCTAAAAAAATTTTTTTTAATTTAATTTTTTTTTCAGTGCTTTTGTTGTTGTTGTTGTTGTTTTCAGTCTGAGAGCCTTCCACCAAGGGTACATAGGGCTTTGGAAACAGCTTTCTTTCAAGTTCTCATAATTTTCTGGTTTGTTTGTGAAAATTTCTGCAGCCTGAGCATACAAACGTCTGTTTCTGGTATATTCCTCAAAGCCTCAGGGGCATTCTGGATAGCCCTGAACGACAGGAAAAACTACACAGGGTACGGAATCTCTCCTTGTCTCATCTAACCCTATGCAATTTCTCTAACTGGTCAGAACATCCACAGTTTAATGTGTCTTTCTAATGGGGGAGAAATCAAAAATAAAGCTTGGGGTGCTAGGGAGCCATCTTGTTACATTCTTTTTGAATCTGGATTGTCCCTTTGCTGCAATTACATGCGGGGGGAGCCACTAAAGGGCACATCCCTGTCTTAGGTTGGTGTTGCCGTATGCAGGGCAGTTGAATGATATACATATTCCTAGGAACTTCCATATTGAACTGTGTCTATTAAAATGTCTTTTACTAAGTTCAAGTCCACTCTAACGCTGATTCATTCTAGTTGTTGATTTCTGTATCCATTATAGTATTTGTAGTTGTTGATATTAGTATTCAATTTATGTAATATTTCATTCATCTAACAAATACTCATTGAGCATAGTCTATGTGCCAGGCAGGATCCTGGGCTCTGGATTATTTGGAAGCCTTAGTTTATGTTGCAGCCTATAAGAGTTTTTTGGTTTTGTTTTTTATTTTATCATTGTTCTAGGACTGACTTTCAAAATTCAGTCACACAGTAGTTTCTGAGGGAATTTATGATCGGGTAGCCTCAGTCATTGGAGATTAACCACTGAAGAGACTCAGATATAAAATGTTTGCCTTTATGGCAGTATAGATAAAGATAGTGAAAAGCAAATGGCTCTTTTTTCAACTAAGACATGGCTCGCATTGTTCAAAAGAGAGAGGTGTTAATATTGGTCTTGAGTTTTGTTTTGTGTTTTCCATCACAAGGTGGCCCCAAAAATCAAAGCGCTGATGATGGAGTCTGGCACGACCATGGTTGGCTACCAGCCTCAGGGGGACAAGGCCAACTTTTTCCGGATGGTCATCTCGAACCCAGCCGCGACGCAGTCTGATATTGACTTCCTCATTGAGGAGATAGAAAGACTGGGCCAGGATCTGTAACTACCCTCCACAGAACACAAGTTTATGGGGATTCGCTTTCCTTCTGGCACTCCAGAACCACCTCTATAAATGGCTAAACCACATAGGCTATTTCACTGAGGGAAAATATAGTATCTTGAAGAATACTGTTTAAACCTTACTTAAGCTTGTTAGAGTTCGTAGGAAATACTGTTCTTTTTAAAAAGTTGCCCACTAGGAACACAGTATATATGTACAGTTATATATACCTCTCTCTATATATGTATATGTATGTGTCGTGAGTGTGGCTTGGTGACAGATCACAGCATGTCTCCCACTCCCAGAGAATTAACTTTCCCTTCAGCCATTACCGAGGGGCCAAACATGCTGCAAACCAGCTTGCCCAACAATCCCAGGAAAGATGTTTTTCAAGATGTTGTGTCATAGGGACCAAGGGACGTCCTGTTGGTGAGAGTTGACCTCGTTGTCAGTGTTTCTCCTACCTGAAGTGATGATGGATGAGACAGAGTACCACTAAATGACAAGAGTCACACCCTCTCCATTAGTATCCTCTTAGGGCAAAATCGTAGCCGAGTCGTTGTTACAGGTGTGCTGTTGCTGTATTTTTAGGGACTAATTTGTGTAGATTGTGTATATTTCTGTTGTCTGACCTTCGGGGGGTAGGGGGAGAACACATGTAATGATTTCAATGACTGTTTAAATTGTAGGTAAATGACATAATTGCTTATTTATATTCAGAGATTTATCATGCTAAAGAGGCGTCTTGTATTTTCTTCCCATTTGTAATGTATCTTATTTATATATCAATGCAGTAAGTTCGGGGAACTGTTTATGGTATTTTCGTGCATTTGTGAGCCAAAGAAAAAAGATTAAAATTAGTGAGACTTGTATTTATATTAGAGTGCCCTTAAAATAATGATCAAAGCATAAGTTTCCTGTCTGTAAGAGAATTCTGATACTGTACATAGAATCATCTATATGGAAATCCCATGACTTAAATAGCATCTGCTCTTCTATTACGCTCTCTGTCTGGCTGTATGTCTGGTGTTCTCAATGCTTTTCTAGTAACTGTTGGATAATAACTAGATCTCCTGTAATTTTGTAGTAGTTCATGACCAATCTCTGTGACTCGCTTAGCTCAAACCTAAGGCAACATTTCCGAAGACCTTCTGAAGAGCTCCGATAAACTGACCAGGCTTACAACTGTTTATGAGGAAAGGAAAATTCACACTGTGCGTTTTAGAGTATGCAAGAAGAATATAAATCAATAAAAACATTCTCCATGGAGAATTTGAGCAAAATTTTCTTTTAGTTTGTGTTTCATACACAGAGCTTTCCAGTGATGGTTACAGATCACCGCCCAGCCCACCCCCTTTCTACCAGCTGCCGTTAGGTAATGGTCACTACCGTTCTTAAGCTGGGACTCAGTGCACTGTAGTAGGTGCCCAAACCACTGAACTGTAAAATCATTCTGATGGCAATTAAATAAAATTTGCAATTCAAGCCCAGAGAAAGAGAAGTCATCCCTGTTTCTCATTTTCCTATTTGCATATTGGAGTTCCATTCGCGCAGCCATTCAAAATCTGTTTTCTTCCTCTGTCACAGCCACTGTTCTAGGCGCTGGGATTACAGTGATGTGCGTGGCAGACAAATTTTCCTTCTAATGGGGATCTTACAGTATTTGGTATCTGTGGTATCTGAATACCTCTAAGATCACGGACTCGTGCCTTGCTGCTTCTCATGCTTGTACAGTGGGCCTGATTCACTTTTTCAGGAAATATGTCTTGGTGCTGGATCATTAGGAAATAGGTCCCACTTTCTACATTCTATTAAGCTATAATAATACTATTTCACTCATTTGAAATACAGGAGCTCTCTATTCAGCATGTGGAGGGATTAGATAAGAGCCCTTTGTAATTAGCATACTGACTACACGTGTAACTGTTGTAGTAAGACCAGGTTCCACAGGGAGATGATCATAAAGTCACTTTATTCTTTCTGCCCCTGTTCCTTCCAGTCCCCTCTGTGGTATGATTCTTTCCACGCCCCTGTTTGAATTCACGTCAATCCCATAGCTTTTCTGGCCTCTCAGTTACAAGAACAGTTTCATTTTAGCAATCAAATGTCCAGCTCAGTGTAGTAAGGGAAGACTTCAGGTTTTTATACAACAGAGTTTCTCCCCTCCCTGGGGCTGGCACTGTCTTAGGCTGCAATCCTATAGCAGTAGGGGAGAGAGGCTGGCGTTGGGACAAGGTCAGCTTTTTTTTTCACTCTTCCAGCTCATCTCTGCTCCCTAGCTACTGCGTTTACCCTAGGGGCAGAGGTGTTAAAGTAAGAAAGGCACAATTTTAGGTAGCTGGTAAATTCTCATCTAGCTCAGGGCCTCTGGTCCATGAGATTTTTTTTCTCATGGGACCATTTGGGGGTGGGGAGGGGATGGGGATTTTTCTTTTAATAAGGTAAAGTCTAAGATACGATAGAATTCATTCTTTATAGTATACTGTGTATAGTATTCTGTGAGTTCTGATGAGCCCATTCAGTCCTGTAACCACCACCACAATCAAGATTTAGAACTGTCCATCACACCAATAAATGTCCCCCTGTCCCCTCATAGGCAGCACCTCTCCCAGTCCCTAATTCCTGGCTACTTCTGTTTTGTTTTCTGTCCCTAGAGTTGTGCCTTTCTTATCACATAAATGGAATCATATAACATGCAGCCTTCTGAGTCTGGTTTGTGTCACTTAACACAATGCATTTGAAGTTCATCCTTGCCGTTGTCTGCATCAGTTGTTGGTTCCTTTTATTACGTAGTGTTCCATTCGTGTGGATGTACCAGTGTGTTTATCCATTTCTTCACAGAGGGAAATTTGGGTTGTTTGCACTTTGGGGCAATTAAAATTAAGTCACTGTAAATGTTTGTATGCAGACTTGTGTGTGAACATAGGTTTTCGTTTAACTTGGGTAAATACCTCGGTATAGAATTGCTGGATCATACCATATAGAGTGTTTAACTTTCCAAGAAGCTGCTATACTGTTTTCCAAGGTGGCTGTACCATTTTGCATTCTCACCAGCAATGTACACATTTTCCAACTGCTCTGTATTCTCACTGATAGTTGGTATTACCAATTTTTAAAAAATTTTAGCCTTTTTTTGGTTATAGTTTTACTGAGATATAACTTACATGACCATATAATTCACCCCTTTAAAGTGTACAATTCTCTGGCCTGTAGTTTATGCACGGAGATGTATATCCATTACCACAATCAATTTTAGAACATTTTCATCTTCCTAAAATGAAACCTTATACTGATTAGCAGTCTCTCTTCATTCTCACACAAACACTCCCTCTAGACCCTGGAAACCACTCATCTACTTTCTGTCTACAAATCTGCCTTTTCTAGACACTTCATATAAATGAAACCACACGATCTGTGGTTTTTTGTGACTGGCTGCTTTCACTGAGCATGTTTTCAAGGTTCATCCATGCTGTAGCATTTATCAAAACCTCATTCCCTTTATTGCTGAATAATATTCCATTTGGAGATATGCTACATTTTATTTGCTCATTCATCACTTAGTGGTCATTGGGGTTGTTTCCATTTTTTGGTTATTGTAAATAATACTACTATGAACCTTTGTACACAAGTTTTTATATGAACATATGTTTTCATTCTAATAGTGGTATCTTGCTGTAGTTTTAATTTACTTTTTTGTGAAACACTTTTGACGCATCCCACTGATGCACTCGCACCTCTTCGCACATGAGGCCATCAATGTCTTTCCTGTGACCACTTAGGACTCAGACCCTCAGCTCTGGGCCTCTTGGCAATCTACCCTGTCTAAACCTTTTGTTGGAAGCCCTTCTCCTCAGGCCGTACTCTTGGGTGGAGTCCCTCTTATTTAAAATCATGACATGGAATATATAAGGAGGGTTGGTTTTTTTTTTAACAGGCATGTAAAGGATAAAGAATGACAACATGATACTCGAGTACCCACTACTCAGCCAAAGAAATAGAATATTCTCAGTACCTTAGAGCTGTCCAACCCATCATGAACTCTTCCTAACAGCATGCTTCCCCTTTCCCAAGAAATAATTACTGTTCTGAATTTTGCGTTAATTACTCTATTGTTTTTCTATATAGTCATATATATATGTACATATATACATATATATATGAATCATTATTGTTTACTTTTACCTGGTTTCACACTTTATAGAAATACAATAATACAGAATATATGTACTTTGGTGATTTGTCTTTCTGTTCAACCTTATATTTTGTAGGACCGGAGCTAACCTGTAGAAGGTCTTTGTGCAGTTAAAAAAATTAAAAAGGCCCCCCTCCCATCAGGGACAGGCATCCCTGTGCCCATGTGTACAGCTCGGCGCACAGAGCATAGAATAGAGTGCTGTGCCTACTGAACCCATTGCCACAGCCTGCAATCACAGCCTTCTGTGGTAGCCTCATGTTTTTGAGATTTACTTTTGATGATGGTTCCAGCCAGGATGCATTCATTTTTATGGCTGTTTCATTGCATGAATATATTTCAGTTGGTTTATCCATTTTATCAGGGGTGGATATATGAATTTTTTCCAGTTTCCTGCCTCTATTAGGGCCAGTGTCGCTATGAGCATTCTTGTACTTGCTGACTGGTGCATGTGTAAAAAATATTTTTCTAAGGTTTATATCCGGAAGTGAAATGTCTGGGTCATGTTGTTGAACTTCACTGAGTAAAGGAGAGTGGTCATACCAAGTTTCGTATTAACCAGGAGCACATCGTTCCATAACCTCACCATCACTTGGCCTAATAATTTTGCCAGTCTAGTGAGTATAAAATAGTATCTCATTGTGGTTTCAATTTATCTTACCCTGATTAAAAATGAGGCATCTTTTCACATTTTTATGAATCATTTGTGTTCTCTCTTCTAGGAAATGCCTAAATCATGCCCTTTGTCCAATTTTCAATTGAGTTGTTTGTCTTTTTCTTATGGTATTTAGAAGTTCTTTATACATTCTAAGTACTAATTCTTTTTGATTATAGGTTTGGCAAATATCTTCTCCTAATTTGGAGCTTGAATTTTTATCTGATTAAAGGTCTTTTTTGAAAACATAAGTTCTTAAATTTAATGTAGTGAAATTCATCAGTATTTATCGTTGTATTTTCTACTTTTTTGTGTGTCTTAAGAAATTCTTCCCTATCCTAAAGTCATAAAGATATTTTCATGTATATATTGGCTTCTAAGTTTTATGGTTTTATTCCTTTCACATTTAAGTCTCTATTTGTCTTGAATTGATTTTTTTTTTTTTTGATATTTGGTTCTTCTTCAAGAGTGAGAGCTATTATTAGCCCTTTACTCTTCCATATAAATTTCCATATAATTTTAGAATCAATTCATCAAGTTCCACAAAAAGATCCTACTAGAATTTTATTGAATCTGTAGATCAGTTTGAAGAACATCAGCATATTTTCAATATTGAATGTAGGTAATCATAATCATAGTACATATCTCCATTTAACTAGGTCATCTTCAATGTCTTTCAATAAAGTTTTACAATGGATATGCACAGTTTTTGATAGGTTTATTCCTAGGTGCTCCATATTGTTGTTATTTGAAATGGCATCTTTTTTTTATTGAAGTATAATTAACACACGGAATTATACTAGTTTCAGGTGTACAATATATGATTCGACAATTCTATACATTACTCAGTGCTCATCATGATAAGTGTATTCTTAACCCCTTTGATCTATTTCACCCAAAAATGGCATCTTTTAAAAATTACGTTTTCCAGGGGCACCCAGGTAGCTCAGTTAGTTGGGCATCCAACTCTTGGTTTTGGCTCAGATAATGATCTCAAGGTTGTGAGACTGAGCCCCACGTCACGCTCCATGCTCAGCACAGAGTCTGCTTTATATTCTCTCTCTCCCTCTCCCAGTGTCCCTCTCCTGCTCATGCATGGTAACTCTCTCTCTTTCTAAAATAAATAAATAAGTCTTTTTTAAATTCCATTTTCTTTTTTTTTTTTTTTAAGATTTTATTTATTTATTTGACAGAGAGAGATCACAAGTAGGCAGAGAGGCAGGCAGAGAGAGAGGAGGAAGAAGCAGGCTCCCCGCTGAGCAGAGAGCCCGATGTGGGGCTTGATCCCAGGCCCCTGAGATCATGACCTGAGCCGAAGGCAGAGGCTTAACCCACTGAGCCACCCAGGCGCCCCAAAAATTCCATTTTCTAACTGTTGCTGAGGTATGCAAATGTAATTGTCTTTGGGGTGATGATTTTGTATCCAGAAAGCTTGCTAAAACTCAAATGATTTTGTTTCTCTAGTGTTTTCCAAATAGGGATATATATCATCTACAGATAATGACAGTTTTATTTATTCCTTTTTGATTCTTTCTACCCTCCCCCACCCCCTTCCCTTGATATGCTACAGTGGTCAGGATATGCGGTACAATGCAGTAAAGAAGTATTGGTAGCAGGCACCCTGGCCTTAATCCTGATATTAGAGGGAATGCTTTCACCAGTCACCATTCAGTTTTATGTTTCCTTAAGGTTTTTTCATAGCTGTCCTTTACTGGGGTAAAGAAATTTCTTTTTATTCCTAGTTTGCTAAGTTTCTGCAATAAATAAATGTTTAATTCATGTAGTATGACTCAAACAATTTGTTTTCCATGTCTTTGCTTTTTTGTAATGAAATGAATTGGCAATTTTATTTTCACATTTCACAATACAAATGAAAATTACTTTTTTTTTTTGGTCCCACTACCACAGTGGGCACCATAATGGTATGGGTGGGAGGTCTTCTCGTTGGCACGTGGCCTCCCATAGGCAGCCTCATTCCAGCAGCAGGTCCCACTGGCATCATCCCAGGAGGAGGAGGACCCATCATTGGTATCATGGGAGGGCCCCCCCCATGGGATGCTGCCATCATACCAGGGTGAGGAGGACCCAGAAGACTGGGGGGAGGTAGGATCATTGCCCCTGCAGGAGGAGAAGCAGTGAATGGAGTAGGAGGTAGCTTTCCTTATTGAAATGCAGGAGTTATTTTGTTGATCGGGCTCTGAGCCTGCTCTTCCATCCATTTCTGATAGTAGTCTTTCACATTGTCTTTCTGTTTCCTGCCACTGCAGTGTGTCCTCCTCACAGATGGAGAGTCATGGGTGAGGAACGTGTCACAGCCGTCACATTAAAACTTAGACATGTTGCTCTGCAGGCCGTTGGCCAGTCTGTCCTATGCCACCTGGAAATGACTGCCCTGTCTTTTTTAGTCCATTTTTGCAAGTTACATTCTCCAGGAATTTTTACATATTTTTAAGTTTTCAGATTTATTGGAATAAAGGTGTCCATAATAACCTCTTCTTTTTTTAATGTGTTGCATCCATAGTTAAAGTCTTCACTTTTTTCCTCATAAGGTAATTTGGGTCTGCTTTCTTTTTTTTTTTTTTTAAGATTTTATGTATAAGTAATTGCTACAGCCAACATGGGGCTTGAACTCACAACCCCGAAATCAAGAGTCACATGCTCTTCCAACTGAGCCAGCTAGGCACCCCTGCTTTCTTTCTTTCTTTTTTTTTTTTAATTGATTAATATCAGCAGAGGCTTGTCAGTTTTATTAAACTGTTCAGAGAATGTCTTGGTCAATACTTTCTATTGTATGATTGTTTTTACCTCATTAATTTCTGCTTCTGTGTTTATGATTTCCTTTCCTCTACTTTTTTTCTTAAAGTCTTATCTGTTGTAACTTTTTCTAACTTCTCAAATTCTCTGCTTGGGTCATTAATTTTGAGCATTTCTTCTTTTCTAATGGAAGTATCTAAGGATAGATATTTCCCTCAAGCATCCATCCCTTTAGCTATATACCACAAGTTTTGACACACAATATTTTGTTGTCACTCAATTCTTAATGTGATGGATTTGTCGATTGTCCCTTGTAGTTTAATTTTTGCTCTGTTATTGAGTACAAATTTATAATTGTCATATTTTTTTGGTGATTCATAACTTTTATCATTATATGCTGATCCACTTTTTTTGCCTTCTTTTCTATTTTGTCTGTTATTAATACAGCTATACCACATTTCTTTAGTCTTTGCCTAATATATGCTTTTTCTTATAATATTTATGTATCCTTATGTTTTAGTTACATCTCATATAGCTAAATTTTATTATCGTTTCCATCTTTGTCATTCAAGTGAAGGTTTTCATTTATTGTGATTACTGTTATACTTGGATTAATTCTACTATGTTATTTTGTGCTATTTGTCCTATCCTTTTATGTTTTTTCCCTTTCTTGTAAAAGATTTTAATTAATTGAAGTTTGTCTTTTGTTTCTGTTGTTCTTTGGTTTTAACTTATGAGAATATAACTGCTCATGAGTTACAGTCTTTATGTCTGTTTTTCATCGCTTACCCTAAGTATATTAGCACAAATACCATTTCAAAAGTTAATAATTTACTTTCCTCATAAATCATATAAGAACCTTAGATCACTTTGACTCTGACCATCATCCTCCCAATATACATGCCGTTGTTATCCAGTATTTTAGGTCTCTCTTTTTTAACCGTACAAGCTGTATATTATTTATAGTTTTATTCAATAGATTTTTGCCTAGTTATACCCACATATTTACCACTCTATTTATGCATGATATGTTCTTACATCTCAGGCCTTCCATTTGGATAATTTTCTTTTTCCTTGATCTGCATACGTTTGAACTTTTCTTTACTGAAGCCTTTTAATAGCCACTCTCTGAGGATGGGCTCCCTAACTTCATTCCCTGGGCATCATTTGTGAGGCTGGTTTGAAAGCACAGTGACCCAAGCAATTTGCTGCCTTGAAGCTGGAAAGGGTAACTATTAGATAAAGTGATTTTGTTGAACAGGAAATGTTTCAGTCACATCAAGGGGCCCTGCTCCTAGGCATTATAGGGATTCTGTTATCTCTTACAGATAAAGGAAACTAGATACATGCATCAAATTTACGTGCAAGAATTTTAAAATCCTTTAATCTGACCAAATGATGTAAAGCAATTTAATAAAAGGGATCTTACTATATTTTGGGCTGAAGACTAGAAATTTTTTATAATACAAGGTTGCTTTAATATTAAAAGAAAAACACTTCCAAAACTTCTCCTCCTAATTCCCTTGGCCTCCATAATAAACATCTGCATTTTATGCCTGCCTGGCATCTAGTCTTCCTTTTTCTGATCACATTGCTCTAATTTTCCTTTGACAGAATATCCTTTCTTTATTCTTTCCCAGTGTAATTTGAAGGGATGAGCCCACTCCCTGATTCTAGAGATCGCTTGACTCAGGTGTGGCAAATCAGGACATTTCCATCCCCTGGACCATAGGGAATGGAGACTTGACCCTAGACAGGCTGAGGATATTCCTTAAGTGAGGTCATAAAGCCATAGACAGTAAGGATTCCACGAGTAAAGCAACACGTGAGAAGCCTAAGCAATCTTGGCCTTGACGTCACAGATGGAACAGGAGCCCCACCTTGGAAGCCTACACTATGTTCCCACTAAGATTCTTTAATAAGGACTCAGTTTGTCCAAAGGGCTGTATTAGTTTTCTGTTGCTGCTCTGACTACCACAAATTTAGTGGCTTAAACAACATAAATTTATGTTCTTATAGTCCTGGAGATGGAGCTGAATTCCTTCTGGAGGCTCTAGGGGAGACTCTATTCCCTTGACTTTTCCAGTTTCTGGAGGCTGTCTGAATTCCCTGGCTCATAGCCCTACTTTGCATCTTCATCTTTGACTGTCCTGCCCCCTTCTTTCCATTACAAGGACCCTTGTGATTACATTGGGCCTACTTAAATAACACAGTTTAATCTCCCCCATGGCAATATCCATAATCTAATCACACCTGCAAACTCCCTGTTACCATGTAAGGTAATATATTCATCAGTTCCGGTTCCGGTATAAGGCACAAGGACATCTTGGGGGGGGAGGGGGTGGGTGTGCTATGGGTAGGATCCACCATGAGTTAAATTCACACTGGGAGCCGAGGTACTTCCCAACAAAAACTTCATCTGAGGAAAAGAGACCGTTAATGGTCTAAGGACAATGATTTGGTAAGAACAGGAATCCCTTAAGTTCAGCAGGTAATGTCTTGTTGAGATTTTAGTTTTTGAAGAGGCAGCCCTTGGATTATTCCTAAGAACTAGTGTCAGAAATCTGAAGAGAAGCTGTTTCACTACAACTGTGAGGCATGCAGAACACCAGCTGTATGGCTTTGTGGCCACCTAACAGAGTGGAATCCACATGGGGATTTTGGGGGAAAGGGCCATGCCTTCTGTCTAGATTTCACATTATCGGATTAAGTTTGGCTTGAAAAAAAGACTAATGATTATGGCTTCCAAGTGGTTAACTTTCGAGGATATTTTTCCCCCCAGCCATAAATACATTTCAAGGTCTCAAGGGAAGAGAAAAGGGCAAAAGGGACAAAGCTAGCCCGCTGCCAGGAGTGCAGATGCTTCTGCTCCCATGCCGAGACTCCTTGGCCATGAGGGTGCTCCTCGGGTCACTCCAGCAGGCGTGAGCGGAGGAACAACACGCAGACCAAATGGCGGGAGAACACGGCTTGGCGAGCTGTTTCAGACTTTGCCGAGCTCCTGGTCCTCATGCATATGAGGGAATGAGGGCTTGAGGGATGGTTTTATACTCTGTATAGGCGTCTAAGTGAGGATTTTCTGTTTGTCCCCAAATTGGCGCTTAGATCCAGTTACGGAATCAAAAAGCAGTAAGACCCCATTCTAAAGAGAACTGACCGCCATTAGGTTGCTTGCCCAGCTCACAGCTTACTGCGAGGTGGTAAAACTGGCCCTTCCAACACTAGTCGTGGCCTCAAACCAGACTTCCAACCTCACCTCCTCCCCAGAGATGACAGAAGTGCTTGGTTAGGACTGTGAGTTGGGGCCCAACACCCCAGAGCCACTGGAGCCTGGCAGCCAAGGGGGAGCAGGCATCCCAGAGGAGCTAGAGCCCCCTCCACTAGAGCAGCGCCCCAGTTCACCACCCGCCCCTCCCACCTCAGGTCCCTGGAGGCACAAAGGCAGGACAGATGGAGAAACAGCCTGAAGAGCTGGACCTGGGCAGCTTGGGTCCTGCGTCCCAAGCCTGGGAGGAGAGGGAATCCGCGCATGAGGAGTGTGAGGGGACCAGGCTTCCCTGACCTGACCACCTCAGGCCTGGCCTCAGGGGCTGGGGACACGGGAGAGCTGCTGTTGTGCAGCGACCTGACGACCTGACAGACGCCCGCAGCGAGCCCATGTGGAAGGTTCTGGAAGCTGCCATGGATTGCGTGAGGATGGTGGGATGGCGCACAGGGCGGCCCACACCTGGCATCAGGACACGCGCGTCCCCGTGGCATCTCGCTCTCAGGAGCAACTCTGGATGTTGGTTGGAGTGTGTGGTGTGTAGAGAAGGTGGGGAGGTTGCTGAAGTCATGAGGCCCACTGCGGATTAAATGTAGGTTTTAAAACTGCCTGGGCACATGGGTGGCTCAGTCGGTTAAGCCTCTGCCTTCGGCTCAGGTCATGATCCTGGGATCCAGGGATCGAGTCCCACGTTGGGCTCCCTGCTCCGCAGGGAGTCTGCTTCTCTCTCTACCTCTCCCCCCACTCATTCTCTCAATCTCGCTCTCTCTCTCTCAAATAAATAAAATCTTTAAAAATAAATAAATAAAAGTAAAACTGACTTTGCCTCTCAGTGGTGAACCCTAGTTGAAAATACACCACTGTGTAAAATAAAGTCTCTGGGGAAAAATATGCCAACTTGTAAACAGTGGTTATTTTTAGATGACATTTAAAAGTGCCTTTTTAGTGCTTAAAAAAAAAAAGCGGGACTGTTGTTTCCTAATCAGAAGTGATAAGGCCATTATGGCGTATAAGCTGCCGCTGAAGTTCACAGCATCGTGAGAAATAGAGGTTCAGCATTTAGGACCAGAGACTGGAAGATAAAACAGTTTCATGTTTTACTCTAGGGAATTAGAATTGTTCAAAAATGCTTACAATGGATTTATAGTAATAACAGATTAAGCACTAAAGATCTTCCCTTCTGTTAACAGTAGGCAAGCTGCCCTACCCTTTCCTAGAAGGGAGAAACCACCTGGAGAGATGACTGTTTCCCCAAATGACTTTGGAAAACCGAAACAAAGGAAAGGGCATGAAGCTGGCTCGACCAATTTGTCAGCAGATGAAGTCCGAGAACTTCCAGTAGATTTCTTAAATACTTACACATGGGAAGGAAGGAGCAAAAGGAATCTACACGGGGCCCAATCAAGGAAATGGCTCCAGGTGTGCCTGGGCATGAGGTCCTTTCCTGATTTAGTGACGTGGAGACGGCCTGCAGACGCAGGAGAGCGTATCCCACGCCAGGGCTGGCTGGGCAGCCCCTACCCGGGCCTTTAGTGCCTCCCAGCAAGAGCTGCAGCAGAAAGGAGGCAGTGGAAAGTGAATCCCATCATGGCTGGAGGAAATGGTGAGTTACCCCCACCTCACCCCCGCTCCCGCCCCGAACCTGAAGGACAGCACCCCCACCTGCAGTCCTGGGGCTTTCTGAACTAGCTAGGGAGAATTTGAGCAGGCCTGGAGTGCCCTCTGAGAGCAGATGCGGGTAGCCCCAAGGATACAGGGTTTTGCTCCTAATGCTTTGACCCTATTTTTACTTCCATGCACACATGGCCTGGGGAAATGGGTTATAAACAATCAGATTCTATAAAGAACTCAGAGGCACAAGTCCAACCTCGAGATAGCAACGTCTTTTATCTGCATAGCTTCAGTTTTTACTTTGTGGGAGCAAATTCACAGGCTGCACCCCAGTATTTGGGTGCCTGCATGGATACTCATGTTCCCCCCTAAAGTCCCTGTAGTTAAGTCTTGCTGAATTGCTAGTAGACCTTTTCTGCTGCCGCTGCACTGCCTTCCAAAGGAAAACTTAAAACGGAATAAACGTAAAAGAGAGACAGAAAGGGGAAAGAAGAAAAGAGAAGAAAACGAAACCCTTGGCTAAGCTTGGTGTGGGCTTTGGAGAAAATCAGCTGAAAGGAAGGAATGGGATGAGGTAAGGTTACTGGCACTCAGCAGGCTCCAATCAGGACCCAGTGGCAAAACTAGTTTGGCAATCATGGCGGACTTAAGGTAAAAGCACCCCCTACTCGCCTTCCTCCAGTCAGGGGCGTCTGAGAGAAGCTGGAATCCTTCAGGGAGGAAGAAGTAGAAAGGTGCCTTGTGTTAATGTTACCATTAGATGTGGAGGTAGTGGGGGTGGTGATGGTGGTGAGCGGAATAAATAG
This sequence comes from Potos flavus, assembly GCA_028534135.1. Classification (NCBI taxonomy): domain Eukaryota; kingdom Metazoa; phylum Chordata; class Mammalia; order Carnivora; family Procyonidae; genus Potos; species Potos flavus. The sequence goes on from CM052883.1 coordinate 118,119,629, forward strand.
AAGAGAAGCGAAAGAACACTTCCTTTGTGCTTTTTTGTAAACAGGATAGCTTTCTCTCTTCAGGCTCGGTAGACGCCACCTAGTGGAAAACAGCCCGCTCCACTCCGCCGCAATTGTGGCCCGCCCGAGTTTGACATTTCATATTTACTTCGCGTCGCCTGCCAAATGCGTGGTGTTTGGTGACTCAAACACCATGGTGAATGGTATTTGAGTCCCTCCGAGGCATCCATCACATCGGGGTAGACGCGGCAGCTGATTTACGCTGGTGGAAAGTGGCCAGGAGGGCCAGGGACCCCTGAGAGCCAGGATAGACCGGGGCAACTCAGCAGCTGCCGAACTTAGGAGTCTAGAACCAAAGAGGCAGAAGACTGCGGGGTGGCCTATGGCGATGGGTGGTTAGCAAGAAGCCGAAGGCCTGGAACTGGGGGCATCTGATCTGATAAGGCAGGTTGGAACTCTGGTCCTCAAGACCAAAGGCTGACATTTACAAGGTCATTATTATTCAAGACGGTGGCACCTGCTAGCAGAAATATGGTGACGAGATTCATTCTAGGCAGGGACCATCTGTCCTCTGACCATTCTGTATTTTATTCCACTGTGGGTGCATTCTGGTCCTGGAGAAGATTTTGGGGGACCACAGGAGTCTGGGTATAAGCAATATTTGAGTCTGAATTTTTTTTAAGTTGAGGTATAATTGACATGTTAGTTTCAGATGTAGCCGTGATCTGGTATTTGTATATATTGCAAACAACCACTGCAATAAGTCTAGTTAATATGTTACCTTACATGGCTACAATTTTTTTCTTGTGATGAGAACTTTTAAGATTTATTCTCAGCAATCTTCAAATATGCAATACAGTATTATTAACTATAATCACTATACTATACCTTACATTCCAAGACTGATTTATTTTATACCTGGGAGCTCATACCTTTACCCCTTTACCCTATTTTTCCCACCCTTTGGCCACCTGCCACTGACAGCCACCAATCTGTTCTCTCTACTTACGAACTTGGATCTCGTTTTTATTTTAAGATTCCACATACAGTATCTTTCTCTGACTTATTTCACTTAGCATAATGACCTCAGGGTCCATCCATGTCATTGCAAATGGCAAGATTACCTTTTTTTATGGCTGAATAAAATTCCATTGTGTACATTTGCTACAGTTTCTTTATCCATTCATCCACTGATGGACATTTCCATGTTGTAGGTTGCTTCCATGTCCTGGCTATGGTTAATAATACTGCAGTGACCATGGGAATGCATATACCTGTTTGAGTTGGTGTTTTCATTTTCTTTGTATAAATATCTAGAAGTTGGAATTGCTGGGTCATATGGTAGTTATACTGTTAATTTTTTTTTTTGAGGCACCTCCATACTGTTTTCATAGTGGCTACACCAATTTACATCTCCACCAACAGCGCATGAAGTTTCCCTTTTCTCTATATCCTTGCCAACACTTGTTATTTCTTGTCTTTTTGATAATAGCCATGCTGGCACGTGTGATGTGACCTCTCGTTGTGGTTTTGGTTTGCATTTCCCTCATCATGAGTGATGTTGAGGATCTTTTCATACACCTGTTGGCCACCTGTATGTGTTCTTTGGGAAAACATCTCTTCAGGTCTTCCGCCTTTTTTTAATTTTATTTTTTATTATTTTTTTAGATTTATTTATGTATTTTAGAGAGCAAGCACAGGAGCAGTGGGGAGGGGCAGAGGGAGAGGGAGAGAGAAGATTGAGAAGCAGACTCCCAACCGAGTGGGGAGCCCAATGCAGGGCTCGATCTGATTACCCCGAGATCATGACCTGAGCTGAAATCAAGAGAATCAGACACTCAACTGACTGAGCCTCCCAGGTGCCCCTCTTCTGCATAGGTCTAAGTCCAGTTGCGTTTTTTTGCTATTGTGTTGTATGAGTGATTTATATATTTTGTATATTAACCCCTTATCAAATATATGATTTGCAAATATTTTCTCCCATTTGGTAGGTTGCCTTTTCATTTTGTTGCTGGTTTCCTTTGTGGAGCAGAAGATTTTAGTTTGATGCAGTCCCGCTTTGTTTTTGCTTTTGTCACTTTTGCTTTTGATGTCAAATCTAAAAACTCGTTGCCAAGACTTATATACAAGAGCTTACTGCCTGTATTTTTTTGTAGGAGTTTTATGATTTCAGGTCTCACATTCAAACCTTCAATTCATTTTGAGTTAATATTTGTATATGGTGTAAGAGAGTGGGCCAGTGTTATTTGAATTAAGTTTGACATTTACAATCAAAAGAATCCTAAGAAATACAGTTGCTCAATCCTATTGCAAAGGACTATGGAGAGGGCCAGTGGTCAGAAATAAAGTGGCAGTAAGGCAGTAAACATGATCAGTCCATCTACATGCCCATAGCCCCTTCTAAGGCACTGTCCTGCCCAGAACATCCTGACGAAAGTGTGTATCTAAGCATGTTATTCCAACCTAAAACTTGGCCAAGAGCAGATGCTGGCCCCCAAGATAGTCAGGATAGGTTAGGTTATGTTGCCTTAACAAGTAACATCCACAGTATTCGTGACGTAGAATATGGTGCGGAGAGGGGCGATGAACATGGGGTTATTTCCTAATTGTACTCCATGTCCATGCCAGGTCGGGTTCCTCTCCAAACTGTCTTCAATTCCAGATAGGTTGAAGTGACACCTGCCTACTGGGGCATTGCTGGTCACTACAGCAGAGGAACAAAATGGCCAAGAGAATGCAGAAGGTTGAATTGTCAAATTCAGACTCACAACGATCACAGATCTTACCCAGTACTAAAATGTATTAATAATTCAAAAGATACAGGCAATCCCAAGATACAAATGAAACATGGAGAAACTTGGGACCACCAGTGTGGTTCTCCCTTTCTGCATTAGAACACGTTCTTGTTCAGATTTAAAATTTTAAGGAAGGCTTCACTTAGAAAAAGGGACACTTTCAGTTATGAAGTATCTACAGTTTATACTCTAATCATTACATAGCCTATTGACAGTTTTCCAATGGGCCATGCCCCATAATTGCATAAATTTCAGATTTGTTTACCTTAAGCAACCTAGATAAACCTACTGCTGAAAGCATTCCCTAGGTGATGATTCTCTATTATCTGTCACCAGGAGGTGTACTTAGCACATTTACAAAGAATAATTCCTTTCTTTTAATCCCACCTACTACCTGTTTGTATCCCACAGAGAAGGAGAACTGATTGCAGGCCAGTTGCTAACCTCTTCTTTTCCAATGATGAATCATCCTTCGGCTTTTGAAGGCTTCTATATGGAAATTAAGCATATCACTTCTACTCATATTCCACTGGCTAACGCAAGTCACATGGCCAAGCCTGGGATCAGGATGATGGGGAAGTGTAATCCTTCCTCAGGGAGGGGAACCAGAAATTACTGAACAGTTAAGACAGTTGACCCCAGGCAGCCAATCCACAGTCAGAGGGGGGGGACCCTGACATACAGATTTTCCTCGTATTAGGGTAATGTTAATTCCTGAAACAGATAAAGCTCTCAATTTCAGGTGTTTACACAAAGAATGCTTATTTCTTTTTCCCCTTATAATTCAACATATTTGACAAGTAGCTTTCAACATGGTAATTCAGGATCCCAGTCTCCTTCCATATAATTACTCCACTATGCCTTATGGCCTTAGAGTTCTCTTCCAGCTGGCTAACGGGGAAAAGGGGGATGGAGAAGTGAGAACAGGTGCTTCTGAAGCGCTTTGGTTCATAAGTGAGACACACAGTTTCACCTACGTGTGAGGTTGACTGTATTCCTAGAGCGTACAATTACTTCCCAAGCACGCCTCTACACTGGAAAGGGAACAAAACCTCTGGTGGAAGGCAGCCATCTCGGCTGTAAGCATTAAAAAATGAGGCTAGAAAGATCTTTCTCTTGGAAAATTTCAGCTAGCAAACACTAAAGGAATTTTCCAATTTGTGATGAAGCTGTGGCTAAAGCAATATATGTTAGAATTGGGTTGAGTTGTGAATGGGGGAGGGAGGTAGCAGCTTTAAAAAGAAGTTTATTTAAAAAAAAAAGTTTATTTTTTTATGTGAAAGTTAAAAAATGAGAATCCCAGCGCTAGTATTGTGGCTTGCTCCATAAAGATCTCAGGGATCGAGGCGCCTTCTATCTTGTTTTAGATAGCATGGCCTCCATTCCCAAGGAATGACTTCTTCCTGAGCCCCAATGACGATTCCATGTCCAGCTATCTGTGTATAACCAACAAAACAGGACAAAGGAAAGGATGAAGGGTTCATACCTCCTATCATTTTCCTCGAACGGTTCCTGGAAATCACCCTAAGATGCTTATGTTTTATATTCCACTGGCCAGAACATAGTCCTATGGCCAAGTCTAGGTGCAAGAGAGCTGGAAAATGTGGTCTTTATTCTGGTAGGCTAGGGGGTTTACAAGTTAAGTGGTAGAGAAAGAACTGTTCTTTTTTTTTTTTTTCCAAAGAAAGGCTAATGAATGGGATTGGTCATGAACAGCTAGGCTCCTTGCAGATTAACCTTGATGAGAAAGCGTTAAAGAGCATTTGGTAGCTTTTCCCAGTAAAATCACAGAAAATTGGAATCTTTTCCTGTTCTGCAAAAGAGCATGATAGTGGGAATACAGGAGAGAAAGAGAAAGGTCTTGGTGGAGTAGGGATCTGGGTACAATGGAGTATTGGTTTCTTAGGACTGCTGTAACAAAGTACAACAAACTGAAGGACTTGAACAACAGAAATGTGTTGTCTCCCAGGTCTAGAGTCTTGAAGTCCAAGATCAAGGTGTAGGCAGGGTTGGTTCCTCCCCAGGGCTCTCTCTCTGGTTTACAGATGGCTGTCTTCTGCCTGTGTCTCTTCTCATCATCTTCCCTCCACACATGTCTGTCTCTATGTCCAAATGTCCCCTTTCTTATAAGGATCGTGTCAGATTAGGGCTTATCCTGGTGACCTCGTTTTAACTTGATTTCTTCTGTATAGACATTATCTTTAAATTAGATTACATTCTGAGGTACTGGCAATTAGGATTCCAACATATTTTTCGAGGGGAGACACAGCTCAACCCATAACAAATGGTGAGGGGAGGGATGGCAAGAACCTTTATGAATAGCAATGTTTACTATTCAGTTTAAGTGTTCATTTAGAAAGAATATGTTCATTTAGATGTAAACCCCCTCTGCTACCCCAAATCTTCAGCCAAAAGTCTGCCACATATGTTAGGGGCACTTTGGAGAATGTGACTCTCTGTCTGAGGAAGCACCCTCGGCCGCTTATCCACTCTACGCACCCTCAAAGCAAGCCTGGAGAGGAAATGCCCCTGAAGCATCCCTCAGCCATTTCCAGATGATGATATGTGGGTGGGTAAATACAACTTCCTCACCCTCTGGTTGGGACAGCTCTGAGGCGTGTCCCTCACGTCGTCTCCAGATTCTAGCAGCTTCAACCACCGGTTGCCCACAGTGGTAACGCATGCCTTATTTATTGGCTTCCTTCCCCTCCTGACCTCACATCCCCATTCCCTCACTGGTGTTTCTTGGGGTTACCCCTTGTGATCAAACCCTAGCTTGAAGGTTTGCTGCTAGATGTTCCTAAACTTAGACAATGACCACAAATCTGACACCAAACTGAAACCAAAGAGCTTTCTTCGTATGCTTGGGAAAAATGCCTCAATATTCTTAATTAATGCCTATTAATGTCTTTGATAACCCCTTGCGGTGGCGAATAATCTGTATCAAAGTCTCTTGTTTCACTCATGGGCTTTCAGCATTAAATTTGAAAAGGTGGAAACAGGGCACCTGGGTGGCTCAGTGGGTTAAAGCCTCTGCCTTTGGCTCGGGTCATGATCTCAGGGTCCTGGGATTGAGCCCGTGTCAGGCTCTCTGCTCAGTGGGGAGCCTGCTTCCCCCTCTCTCTCTGCCTACTTGTGATCTCTCTCTCTGTCAAATAAATAAATAAAGTCTTTAAAAAAAAAAAAGGTGGAAACAACAAATAATTGTATGTTCAAAGTTCATTTTTTTCTTTGCTCCCGGCTAGCACCTTAAAAACAGATGGTATCCATTCAAATGAAAATGAGGTATAAAAGTGATTTTTATTAAAATTAACATTCAATTTAAGTTTTGCTTTATTATGCACACGACAAATAACTGTGAGTTCCCTGTAAATAGGTTGTATATATGACATAATTCATAGTTATTCGTGCTCTACCAATTACATTGAAATTATGACCGGAGTTACCACAGAACCTCAATAATCATTACTATGTAATTTGCAGTTTTCCGGATTGGGGAGCTCTTTGGAAGCCGCAAGTAACTAGCCTATTGTTTTTAGAGAATACAGTAATGACTGTTATTACTGAGGAGTTGAATGAAGCTCCTTTTTATGCCCTGAAGATTACTTGATAATTACACTTGATGCTATCATTAAAAAAAAAGTCAGCAACAGATAAACAGACAGCAAACTAACTATAATAACAGTCCAATAATGTGGGCCAATATTGTTGGCTGTGAAAATTAGCACAATCTGCCATTGATTTTTAGTTCTGTAATGGGAACACCTGCGTATACAACTACACTTAATTAGACGGATTGCCTTGCCTCATGAATGGCATTAGAAGAACAATAAGTGAAATTAAAGGGAAGATTTCTGAGATTTTATTATGTGAAAGTACAATGGGCCACAAAGATGACTCAAAAGAAGGCAGCCCCTCTCGCCTCACGCACGACAAACCTAGGTCCATCTTCCCTTCAAAGTCTTCCTTGAATATGGGACTCTGATCATCCCAACATCTCCTTTCAGTACCTGAAACTAGACCCTGGACCAGAATATGTTACTGTGGCCCCACTTCTCAGAAAATCTTTATTTTCTATGGATGGAGCCCATTAAAAGATTTCTTACATGTAAGTACTTGAAAACAGTATTTCTCCTCTACTTTTTTTTTCCCTTTTAAACGAGGCCACAGTAAGCTTCTCGCAGACATTTTTTATGCAGGGAACCACTTCTCCTAAGAACAGACCCCAGGCTAAAGTGTCAGGGGTTCAAAGTTTGCTTTCAGTCCCATTAACCTTTACGTTTTCTCCTCCTCTCACCTTTAGACATTCAGAGCGTGTCTGAGCAAAGGTTATTTTTATGGTAGGCTCTTGGGCCATCCTTGTGTTACCTTTCCCGGTGATGATTGCTCTGTAAAATTACCTGCAGGGAGTGAATGAAAGGTTTTCTCCCCATCTTAAATACCTCAGTCAGGGCAAAGGCCCAGTGGCTTCTGAAATCTGATGTCATAGGCTGCACCTTGTCAAGTTACCTTCCTGCAGCTGTTGGTATAAGCCAGAGAAAGTGCCCACTGCCCCGACTGCCCTGCTGGCGGGATGGAAGTCCCCGCCTGAAAACAGGCACAGTGACAGCTTCAAGACAGCCTTTGACACGCTCATTTGCTGCTGCAGCTCTCCCAAAGTAATAGCTCCTTGCCTTTCACTGGTAGGTTGCCCTGGGAACCACCGTATGGACGTGTATTAAGATCTTTGTTCATATTTTGTCTCGCTGCTAGTATTGGCTTCTATTGGTCATTTTAATAAGACTTCTACCAGCCGGCTCATTGAAATGGCTCTCTTATATTTTTATTCAACTGATAAACTCCCAACTGCTGTATGACAAAACCATTTTATTTAATGGTCTCCAAAAGCACCCCATAAAATGCTTCATGAGTCTTTTCTTGGAGCCATTGTAGCAAGACCTACTAGACTTTCAAAATTCCCGTGGCCAAAGTCTCATGGACTTCTAGTGGACTCCGGGTGGGGGAAGTACTACCTGTAGAAACTCTATGGGCTGTATGGATGAAACGACAGACTGATAAGATGGCTAGAAGGGTTCAAGGAGACCCATAGGGGTACTGCCCAGCTGTCCCTCTCTCCGGAAACTTCCTTCCTCACACTTTTCCGCAGAGTCAGGCCGCCGACAGCTGGATCAGTTCTAGTCCACCGTCCGTCTGGCCTCAGTGGTTGGTGCAGAAGTGATCTGTGACCCCCAGAGGACTCTCTAGAATCCTTTCTATGATAGCTAAAGCTTGTTAAACTAGCAAGCCCTGAGGCTGCCAGGGGCCCTGTTCCCACGGCCTGACAAAGCCCGCGGGCAGCCTGAAGAACGAGAGGTCCTACAGAACACAGTGGGGGAGAAAGAGAGAGTGAGGGAGTACCTTGATAATATAGTTTGACCTCCTGGATGTAACTACGCCCAACGAAGCCAACACGTGTCTTTTTTTTTTTTTTTTTTCTTAAACTAATTTGAGTGTGTTTCCTGTCACATGCCATTACCAGAATTCGAGCTAATAATCCCATTCATTTTAACAGATGAGGACCCCAGGAGTCCAAGAGGTTAACTGATTTACCTGAGTCCACTCATTTAGTTAGTAATGCGGCCAGTTGGTAAGCAAGCTTTAAATGACTGTGACATGATCCATCTCTTCTTGCAGGGTCAGAGAAGAAGGCCCTGTTGAAAGCTCTTTGGATGCTGATTCTGTCATCAGCTCTTCCAGTTCCATGCCAACCAGCCCTCCTTAAGTCATCCGAAAATTTGATAAGCGGCCAAGAAATGTTTAAGCCACTGTTCATATTCTTTTTTTTTTTTAAAGATTTTATTTATTTATTTGACAGAGAGAGAGAGATCACAAGTAGGCAGAGAGGCAGGCAGAGAGAGAGGAGGGGAAGCAGACTCCCTGCTGAGCAGAGAGCCCGATGTGGGGCTCGATCCCAGGACCCTGAGATCAGGACCTGAGCCGAAGGCAGAGGCTTAACCCACTGAGCCACCCAGGCGCCCCGCTACTGTTCATATTCTTAAAACTATATCCCAGCTACAGAAACCTTCATCCAGAATGATACTCACCCACTAACAAATCTTTTTTTTTAAGATTTATTTATTTGAGAGAAAGAGAGAGAGAGCACAAGAGTGCACAAGTGGGGGAAGGAGCAGAGGGAGAGAAACACAAGCGGATTCCGCACTGAGTGGGGAGCCCGACACCCGGGCTCGATCCCACAACCCTGAGACCATGACCTGAGCTGAAACCAAGAGTCAGATGCTCAACCAACTGAGCCACCCAGGAGCCCCAATCTTCTTTTAATATAGTTGCTCAGTTGCTTACTAATGCAGCTAACTACTGTTATGCAGTCTACACTCTTGGTACTCAAAGTGTGGCATGGGGGCTAGTGCAACACTGGGGAGCTCATTGAAAGGCAGATCCTCTGGCCCCACTCCAGACCTATGGAATCAGAATCTGCATTTTAACAAGATGCTCAGGGTATTCACTGCACAATAAAGTTTGAGAAGCATAGATCTTGGTTCCGTACCTTAACACACACACAATTTTGCCACATATAATAGTCCCCACTTACCTGAGGATTTGCTTTTTGTAGTTTCAGTTACTGGCAGTCAACTACAGTCCAGAAGTAGACGACCCTCCTTCTGACATATTGTTAGGTCAACACCAACCTAATGCTATGTCGCAAAGCCTACATCATTCATTCACTTCACTTCATCTCATCACATAGGCATTTTATCAGCTCACATCATCACAAGGGTGAGTACCGTACAGGAAGATATTTTGAGAGGGAGAGAGACCACATGCACATACTTTTATTCTAGTGTATTATAATTGTTCTATTTTATTATTACATATGTTAACCTTCTATTGTACCTAACTTATAAATTACTTTTTATCATAGGTGTGTATGTATAGGGAAAAACATAGCATATACAGGGTTTAGGACTACCGACAGTATTGGGTGTCCCTGGGGGCCTTGGAACATTGCCCTGTGGATAAGGAGGACTACTGTACCTTTAATGAATTTTTACATTACCTGCCCCTTATCTAGAAGTCAGGTACTTCTGTTGAAATAAGGAATACTGTTAGTTTGATGTGTCTCTTGTTGAACCTGTGCAAGCTCGTATCGATGCTATTGAGAAAAACTATATTTTAATAAAAAGAAATATTGCCTCCGCTTAGTGCCAAGTTGCCAGAACGACAGATTAGAACACCTTTTTTTTTTGGACTTTTTTGAAAACTGGAATCCTATTTGCCCATCTCTAGTCTTTCCCAAACCACCCCAAATATTCTTCCAACACCTTCTTCACAGTTCCTTAAAGATGATCAAAGGGGTTCGGCGAGTTCATTTGCAAGTGTTCTCAGTACTCTGGAACTCATGGAGGTTAGGTCACTCGAGCTAATTCGGAGCATGTAGGTCACTGGATTTCAACCAGTGCTCGGGTCCCTTCGCAGGCCAATTGAATCAGCATCTCTGGGGAGGAGCGCCAGCAGGGCATTGCTCCTCAAGCACCCCCAGATAATTCTAGAGTGCCAGCAGGCTTAAGAGCCACTGCAGAGAGGGTTGAGCGTTTTAAAACTCTAATTCCCAGGGCCCATTGAATCAGAATCTCTGTGGTTGAGGCTCAAGCATCAGTAGTTGGAAGGCCCTCAGATGGTAGGTGCAGCCGGGACACAGAACCACTGAGCTGAGTGAGCCCATAAACTCTTCTCCCCTATCTGATCTCATTTCCTCATGTCCGAACTTGTCCCATCCTTCCTTTTCCTGTCTGAAGGGAATTCTCCTTGACGAAGAAATTCAGGCCAAAAGAGAAGTTTCTGACGCCTTTCACAGAGTTTGTTTTACAGTTTATCTTAGCTTTTCTTTCTTTCCCTCTCACTACAGTTTGGAATCTTTTTTCTTTTTTTTAATATATGTTTTTAAAGATTTTATTTATTTGTCAGAGAGAGAGAGCACAAGCAGGGGGAATGACAGGCAGAGTCGAGAAGCAGGCTCCCCGCTGAGCAAGGAGCCTGATGCGGGACTCAATCCCACGACCTTAGGATCATGACCTGAGCCGAAGGCAGACGCTTAACCAACTGAGCCACCCAGGCATTCTGAAATTTTTTTTTTTTTTTTAAGATTTATTTCTGATAGAGAGTATGTGTGCGCATGTGTGCACCTGTGCCAGTGGGGGGAGGGGCAGAAGGAGGGAATCTCAAGGAGACTCCCTGCTGAGCTCGGAGGAGCCGACTCAGGGACTTGATCCCATGACCCTGAGATCATGACCTGAGCATAAACTAAGATTCAGAAGCTCAACCAAATGAGTCACGCAGGTGCCCAACAACTGCAATCTTGATTTGACCTGCTTGTCCCTTAAAAAAAACACTGTGCAGTCCTCATGAAGCCTACCATGTTCCTAGTTTTCAAATCTAAAAACATTTATGGAGTAAGCAATTTACAGTCCACCAGCTTAGTGCAATATCCTTCCCAGACTTTCCTCTACCCCCTGCCCCCACCCCGGCCTGCAGCACAGGTGTGATTGACAACATTAGGCAGATGAGGAAACTGAGGCTCAGAAAAACTAAATGACTTATTCAGAACTATATATCCATTAAGTGACAGAACTATGATTTGAATCCAGGTCTCTCTGGCTCTATAGATCATACTCTTTTTAATATGGCATGATTTTTTCTGAAAATTTTCAGAATTTTATTTTTAATTAAAATCTTGGATTTACAAAGGGTTGCTGCAGGTATTGAGAAATTTTCTGGTATCCTAAATTCTTATCACAAATAAGACCAGGCATGGAATATCTGTCACTGATTCCTAGATGAGTTATATTAGCATGACTTGTAGATGACGTGTAGAAAGAGATTAGTCTATCCCTTTCTACAAGCCATAGTCACAAGATTGGACCTTGATATCTTCAAATGTTTGCATGAATTTTTGAGCCCTGGAAGTACAGTGCTTATAGACCACTATATTTCCAACGTATTTTCTAGCTCGTTAAATAGGATTTTAAAAATGCTACAATTCCTGGGGCACTTGGGTGGCTCAGTTCGTTAAGTGTCTGCCTTCTGCTCAGGTCATGATCTCTGAGTCCTGGGATCGAGTCCAGTATCAGGCTCCCTGCTCAGCAGGAAGTCTGCTTCTCCCTCTCACTCTCCCTCTGTGAGCTCTCTCTCTCTCTCTCTCTCAAATAAATAAAATCTTTAAAAAAAAATACTATAATTCCTTGCAATCCTCTCCCCAAAATAGATATCTAAATAAATCTACCGTATCTCACCTGTTAACTAAAGTCTTATTTCTAAGATTCAGGTTTAATACAAACCATAGAAATGATCCCTCAAAGTATAGTCTTAGAGTTAGGCATAATACAGCTAATTGGTCTCCATTTCCAAAGAAGGTAAAACATAAAATGGGTTTGAGTTATATTTGGGGCATTTAGATTAAATATAAAGAAGTTCTTTATAAGGTTAAGTATGGGGAAAAGGCAGTTACCTGTCCATCTCTAAGAAGCTCGATCAGTAAAATCAGGTCCTAAATGTGGCGAGAGGAGGAATTACATGCTACTTCTTTAGGGATAGTTCATTTTGCACTAGCAGGTCTGGGCTGTTTGAGATACATTAGGACAAGTTGGAGGAATCCTGGTCTGGAATCTAGAGAGAGGCCAAAGGAGATCATTCTCTCTAAGATAATCCCAGTTATAATAGTTTAGGACCACGACAAGGTACCAGAAATGGGAAGTGAGGGAAATACTTGCCTTTTAAAAGTTAAGATGCCAGAGAAATGCATTCTGGGCCAGAGTACATAGGATCAAAGTCACCTCAAGAAGACAATGCCTCTCAGGCTAGCCAGCCTCCGTTAGAACTTGTTTTCATGTCGTTTCTGCTCTTCGCCCTTTCGCTGCCTGGAATGGGTCGAAATGGCTGGAACACTCAGTTATGCTGGATCATGAGAGATGGCATTTAGAATAGAAGCCACTTTGATGAATACAGCAAATAAAAAATAGCAGGCTGAGTCTCTGAGGACACAGAAAGCAGCTCTAACACCACACCTAGGGCGTCCACTTCCGGACCAGAGACTCTTCTCCATGTTACGCATTCTTCTGTGCTATACAACCCAACCTGATCCATGCTAATGGAAGTAGGGTTCACGTTTTGATAAGCCCTTGAGCGATCCTAGCCCAGGACCCCCTGGAAAGCAAGCAGAAAAGATCAATTCAAGGAAAAGTTACCTAAGACCAGTTCAAGAAAAATATATGGCTGCCCGACATTGTTATTGAACTGAAAATACTCTCCTAACCAGCTCAAAGGTGATAATATGGCCTTGGCCTGACCGGAAGAAAATGATTTTAAGTCTTACTGGACTTTGGTCCAAGTCCCTTGAGGAAGCGTAAGGGAGGCTGGGCGAAGGGACCAGGGGAGCGAGCACTGTTGAAGAACTCCATTGCACGCAGGCTAACTGCCTCCTCAGAGAGACGTGAAGATGCGGGAATTAATCCAGAGTGTTACTCAGATCCCAAAACTGAGGAGGCGAGGCCTCTCAGTGTCAACTCAAGGACTAACCCTGTGGCAAGGGCAGCACACACGAGTGAGAATCTCTAACTACTTTTTTTCAAATTGATCTCAGCCGATCTAGTCATCTGGTACAACCCACCCTGAATGGAGGCCGTGCATTAGTCTTCCTCTGGCTGTGGGGCTTGCTTAATTATTCCGGGCATCCAGCTGATCGCCTCAGAGCCTTCCTCATGAAAGATGTCATTCATGCCTCAGAGAAACGAGCTCTTTATCGTGTAGCACTTTCTGGAGAGGATCACACCGACCAAATGGGAAAATACAGCTTGTCAGGTAGATGGGTGGAACATTTTTCGTGCTCTGAAAGATTTCTTTCAGCTCTTCAGCCGGCCGTGCTCTGGGCCATTTTCAAGATCGACTGAGAGTCAGTGACTGGCTGTGCCCACAGACCGGGCTGCCATTCAGTTCCAGTCCCCTTCTGGACCGGGTTGCTTTAGAAAGCACAATGAAATGCCGTTCTGAGTTCCGATTCTGCTCTGTCCCTCACTCAGAAGTGGCCTGGGGGGACACCTCTGGGCAAGTCAGTTAACCACCCACGGCCTCAGTCCACTTATTTGTAAAATAAGGGGTTAAAGTATTCTTTAAGAATGCTTTCAGCTTAAAATGTGGTAATTTTTTTTTTAAAGATTTTATTTATTCATTTGAGAGAGAGAGAGAGAACATGAGCAGAGGAGAGAGGCAGAAGGCGAGGGAGAAGCAGACTCCCAGCTGAGCAGGGAGCCTGACGTGGGGCTCGATTCCAGGACCTGGAGATCATGACCTGAGCCAAAGGCAGATGCTCAACCATCTGAGCCACCCAGGTGCCCCAAAATCTTATCATTTTTGCGGGTTTTCTTATGGAGAATAGAAAAATGAAGACCTCCCTTTTGTTTTTTGACTGCACATGAGCAATTATTTTTTATTGCTGAAATAACACATACTTACTTTGCCAAAAAAGCACAAATGTATATTGGAAGAAAGATTAAAATGTAAATTGTCCATATTCTCACCACCATTACTATTTTGTATATATCCCTACAGACTTTAAGCATAAGCATGCTAGAAATCTTTTTGCAAAAATATCGCATCCAATCACCTGTCCTGTGGTCTGCTTTTTCACTGAACACAATATTCAAACATTCCTGTGTCAAATACACACACACACACACACACACACACACACACACACACACCACGTTAATGATCACACAGAATTCTAAGAATGGAGTACAATTTCTTTTACCAAACTCCTGCTTTTGCTATTATAAATATTGCTATATTGACCATCCCTGTATATACAGTTGACTCCGACCAATGCAGGAGTTAGGGGCACCAATTCCTTGCTCAATCAAAAATCCACATATATTGTTTTTGGCTCCCCAAAATATAATGACTAATAGTCTCCTGTTGACTGGAAACCTTATTCATAAGGTAAACAGTCAGTTAACACATTTATATTATATGTATTAGACACTGTATTCTTAGAATAAAGTAAGCTAGAGGGAAGAAAATGTTATTAGGAAAATCATTAGGAAGAGAAAGTACATTTACAGCACTGTACTGTATTTATCAAAAAAAATACACATGTAAGTGGATCCATGCATTTCAACCCTGTGTTACTCAAGGGTCAACTGTACATCTTGTCTAATTTCTTTTTCCTTTGGAAAATTCCCAGAAGTGAAGTTCCTGAATTTGACACTGTCCTTCTTTTAAGGATTTTATACATATTGCAAATTGTCCTCCAGTAATGTTGTATGAATTTATTTTCCCCCAACTATAAGAATGCCTTTCCCCATCTTCTCTCTCATTCCTTTGACTTTTTGTCTTTCTGATAGGTATATCTTAATCCTTTTAATTTTGCGTTCTTTGGCAACAAGTGGGATTTGTTCTTTTTGTTTCTTTTTCCTGGAGCTTTGTGTATTTTCCCTAGAAAACTGTCCATCTATGTCCCGTGTCCATTTTCTCTGTTGGGACGGTCCCTGGGCTCTCTTGGATAGCATAGCTGCTGCCACTTTGATGTAACAGATGGGTGAGACATGACAGGTGAAGGGGCATAGAGAGAGGGAGTCCCCAAAAAAGGCCTCTAGGAGTGCCTGCAGCTGGTAGACAAGCCCATGTGCTCCCATATGCCCACCCTTCACCTCCAGCCCCTAGGTAACAAGCTGCAGACACAGAGAGGAGAGAGATCTAGAACTTGTGCTCCTCAGAATGTGGGGGGAACTGAAGCAGCCCTCAGGTGACTTGCTTGTCGCAGTAGGGTCAGGACACGGGGAGATCTAGAACAGTCCGGGAGCCAAGACGTAGAAAAAGTGACTGGAAGGCAATGAGTGATAGCACGAGGTGGGGGAGGTTCGCAAAATGTCCAGCTGCATTCGGTATCCACCACATATTTAAGCTTCAGTTATTTGATAAAGATTTATTGAGTATTTACTATGAGCCAGGAATGGCACTTGGCAAAATAAATAAATACACTACAATAATATTGCTACTTTTATCATGATTTGGTTTTTGTTTCTTCAAAAGGACTCCATTTTTTCAGCCTTTAGCAGATTGGGGGTATTTCATTTGAAACAGTTAGCATGCATAGTGTGAACGCTAAATGGGATAGGATCTGAAGGGATGAGTTGGAATACTTCTCCAAGTGATATGCCGTTTTTTTATAGAACCACGTGACTAAACAGGACCTGGCATTGACAAGAGGATTTGCGACAATGCCTTAAATGGTTTCCTTGGCTCCGGAGAGAGTGATATAATGCTATGGCCAGCCAACTCACCACATGGGAATGTGTTTTCACAAAAGGCAAACAATCAAGAGATTGTTTTGAGTAGCGATAGAAGTAGTAGAACCAGCCATGGTAGTGGAACCTCTATCGGTTTTTACAGTAATGTTTACTATAACATTTTAATGTGAAATCTATTGACATGAGAGAAGTAGAAATTTCTGAATATGAAAACCTTGTGGCAGCCGGTCAGTCTTTCGCTACAGCTGACTCAGAGAAGATTTCAGACTCTGTAGAATTCAGCTGCTCTGCCTTGCCTGTCCCCAAACATCACTTTCTGGGGCCATAAAAATCAGTAATTCAGTCATGTGGATTATCTCAAAGGTAAGAGATAGCACAATAAATAAGTCCCTCCTCCTTTGTTTTATGTGTGTCTTCCTATTTGTGAGGCAGTCTTTGCTTTTCACCTTGGGCATATCACCTACTTGCCCAGCCGGTTTTTCCTTTCTGTGAATTTTGTTCCATAGGACCAGAGGCTAAATTGCCCAACTCGCAGCTTCCTGGCTAGGGGGTGGGGGTGAGGGGGCCGATTTTGCAGTATCTCTAGCAATCTTCCAAACAATAGCCATTCAGGAACATAGACCTTTGTTTCAGCAGTTCAGAAGAATTCATTCTGAGGAGAGAAAACTCATTTGCTGGTGGCAGTGATTCAAGCTGCTAACTTCACAGAGAATATTGCCAGAGCCAAATTCTTTCCCAGTTATGGAGGTCAGAGGTGAGACAACTGTGCTTACAGGGCAAAGCTCTTTTATGTATCCCCTTGGCTTTCTGGTCTCTTCTTTACAGCTGATTAACACCCAATGGCCACTTCTTTAAAAAAGAAAAATTCAATTCCTTGGTTTAATTAGCTTTCCTAACTTAGTACTCACCACAGCCTGCTGGGGTGCAGACAATGACGCGACTTCATAATCCTTGATTTCAGTTCAAGGTAATTCATTGTTGTAGCTCACTGAATTCCAAATGTTGTCTCAGGGCTCAGGTGGTCAAAATAAGGCCTGAACTTAACCCTTGACCGGCCCCCGTGAGGAGTTTTACACACTGAGTTAGTGTATCCGCTGTAGGTGCTCTTTGGAGCGCCTGAAACTTCTTGCTTTGGTTTGACATTTTGCCTCAACCTCACAGTCACGGTCTTAAGATCAGTCTTCCTCTTCAGTGCATTTGGTGATTATGTGGGTTTTGTTACTGTTAATCTTAACATACAATGGAGTACTTCTCTCTGCCTCATTCTTTGAACAATCAATAAACAAGTGTTTCTTGAAAATCCAGAAAGCATGGTTTACTTTATACATTTGCTATCTGCAGATTTAGTAATCATATTTGTTTTTATTCTTTTATGACAACCATTCAGTATTATATGGTAGAGGCAATAAAGTATAATGGTTAAGTGCGTGAATGCTAAGCCAAGTTGCCTGAGTTCAAATCCAGCTCTGACATTTCCCAACTGTGTGATGCTGGGCAAGTTAAGCGATGACGCCAAGCCTCAGCTTCCTCGCATGTAACCTCGGGATAATAACGGTATCTACTTTTGGGAGTAAATCAGTTAAGGAAAGTAAAGCAGTTAGAACAGTGCTTGGGTTGATAGCAAGTCCTCATAATGCTACTCATAGTGAGCATTTATTAGAAGCTATCACTACTGAAAGATCAGTATTATTTCATTGAGGAATGAGATTGGGAAGTATTTACAGTTAACTGTCCTGTCAACTGTCTTTCACCTATGACCCATTTTGTGCAAGGCATGGTGGGTAATGAAGCCACAGCGGTGAGTCCTACATAAACTCTACTCTGGACTTGTTTGGGAATTTTGCACAGACATCACGATCGTGTGATGATTTGCTGTGTGACCGAGTCGCCTCGTTGCCCCAGCCTGGCTAGTGACTGAGTTAGGACCCTGTCCAGCCCAGGATAGTGTGTAGTCTCACCACGCTCTGATTTCCAGCTCATTCATCCTCTAAGGCTTTCTGAATGACCTCAGCTTTGTTGGTGATCTGCTCCTGGAAGAAGCCCAGGACACAGAAAGAAAACAATTCCCAGTGACCTATAAGAAGACCCCTGAAGAAGGTGTTACTGTATGTTACTGATTCTAAGACGCACATTTTTTTCCCCACCTTTTTATTCTTCTGAAATCAGATGCGGCAAAAAGGTATTGTGGGCGCCATTGGCTCTACATGCGAAAGTGTGGTCATAGGCGCTCGGCTGCCACTTCATGTGAGTGATATGCAATGTCAGGACCACAGGACTGGAGATTTATTGTCGTAAAAATATCTTCCAAATGATTCCACTGTGCTATGAATTGAAATGAAAACTTACTTTACATGCAGGAAGGCGCAGAAACAGAGCCCTGTAATATGTGATTAAAAAAAAAAAAACGATGACTGTGCTCACTTTGGACTAAAATTGGAACGATACAGAGAAGATTAGCATGGCCCCAGAGCAAGGATGACAGGCAAATTTGTGAAGTGTTCCATGTTTAAAAAAAAAAAAAAAAATTATGACTGGTAAGTCTAAAAGAGCACTTTCATTAAACATAAAATAAAACTCTAAGTCGTAAGAAAGCATGGGGCATAGTTCAGTTGGCAGCATTTTGTTCCTTCATGGTACATAAAACAATGATTCATTTTATAATTAAATTTTCTTAGATTTGACGAAATGTACATCTTAAAGCTCAAGAAGGAAGATTATAAAATAGCTACCTTAAAATTTTCCGCAACATTCCAAATTTTCAATTTTTGGCAGAACCAAGTTCTACCTACATTCATATTTAATTTTGAAACTCCTCTCATTTTTAAACTTAAATACATTTCTTTTGAAAGAAAAAGTTTACACTCGTGAAACGAAGGTTTTACTGCGCTCATTGAGTGGCTTAAATATGAATTACAATTAATCTATAACTATTAAGCTGAAAAAACATGTTTGACCATTTACCATCTAAAATCATCTTACTGGGGCATCTGGCTGGCTCAGTCGGTGGAGCACGCGACTCTTGATCTCAGGGTTGTGAGTTCAAGCCATATGTTGGGTGTAAAGATTACTTAAAAATAAAATCTTTAAAAATAAATAAAATAATCTTACAAAAGAACGCAGGCATGTGAAGAATTCCATGGGGAACCCCACATTTAGGTGAGGTTCCACCTGCTGAGATCTATCACTTCCCTCAAGCCACTAAGCCATTTCCACTATTTCCAGACTCCTTATTTGCATTTGCTTTCAAGAAATTCACACTGAAGGGGCACCTGGGTGGCTCAGTCATTAAGCATCTGCCTTTGGCTCAGGTCATGATCCCAGGACCCTGGGATCGAGCCCCCCATCAGGCTCCCTGCTTGTCGGGAAGCCTGCTTCTCCCTCTCCCTCTGCCGCTCCCCCTGCTTGTGTTCCCTCTCTTGCTGTGTCTCGCTCTCTGTCAAATAAATAAAGTACTTAAAAAAAAAGAAAGAAATTCACACTGAAAAATCCTTCCCAAACTGAAATCAGAGAGGTACCATCAATTTAGTGTTGTACTTCTCAGCACCCATTAATTCCCATGTTTATCTTTGTTATTCAGGGATGTAAAGTTTGACGCCCTGTATTGGCTGTGATGCCTTACCGACCCTCTAAGGTTGCTGGACATTTTGTTATGAGTTCTTACCAACATTTTGATACAATAATTGTGGGACTTTGAGAGAAGTGTCTGATTTTAGCCTAGGGAGATCATTTTCAAGATCAGTACTTGTCCTTCATTTACTTTCAATGTGTAAATCTAGTCATATGTCTTCTTTGACTCAATAGAGCATCACTTTCACATATGGCCAGGACTCTTGTATCAACAAGATGAGGCAATTCTGTTCATCAGCAAGTGACACTTTACCCCACTTTGCACTTCCTACTAATTATGGGTGTTAAGTTTTCAGGGTCTTATCACAAAGAGCAGTTCATTAACTTTAATTATTTTTGAAATTCATTGGCTCCAATACAGAATGAAGCTGGCAGATCTCAGAGGGCTAGAATTGCAGAAATTAATTAACAAAGAGTGGAAGCTCAAAGCCAATGCTTTTTGCTATCTTCCTTTTTTTTTTTCTTTTTCATTGAACCACTTCAAAGTAGGTCTCAGACCCTTCAGACTGGAGGCAGGGGAAAGGTTAGAGCTGAATGTTCAAGACACAAGAAAGTAAGTCGCGGGCCTTGGCCAGGAGCAAAGCGCTTTGGCTTGTTTTGCATTATATTCTAGCTATATCACTATCGGATCTGGATTTAGAAAACCCAGAGATTAGTTGGTTCCCAAATCACATCCAACTGGTATCTATGTTTAGTTGATTCCAGATAGAAGTTGACACTTAGAAGCTTGACGGGAATCCCTCTGCATGGCAACCTGTTAAAATTAGGTTTCAGGGGCCCACAGAAGTCCTCTGCTCTGTGAAGGTATGGCACTTTGCTGGTAGTTTTTAAACATCAAACCAGTTAGAATCTATTGCTGTAGGTTCCACTATTGAGTCCATGTCTGTCCCAATTTCTCTTGTAAAAAGTACCCTCCTGATGTGCAAGAGTAGAGCTCTTCAGCATTGCTAGAGGCAGTATAAATTGGTACAATCTTTTTCTCTTTCTTTCTTTACAGTCTTTCTGGAAAGCAAAATAGCCATAACCATAAGATGTCATCAGATGCACATACAATTTGACTAAAATTTTCACAACTGTTTTGTTCAAGGAAATAGTAAGAAACGTGGGCAAAGACTTCTCAACAGAGACGTTCATTGCACCATTAGTTATAGTAGTGAAATATTAGAGAAACCTAAACATCCCAATCGCTCGAATAATATTCAGCCAGCAGAAGTAAGGCCAGAGAATATTTCATACAGAAAAATGTTTATCTCATATTGCGAAGTTAAAGAACCATGTCCCAGAACTATACAGTGTTATTCTAATTTTAATATTTTTATATAGTTACAGCAGTTTATAAGGGGCACAATTACAGTGCACTTTTTATTTTCATCCTTATATGTTTCTGTATTTTTCAAATTTTCTACATTGAACAACCACCACTCTTATAATCAGGGAAGGAACATGAAAGGCTTTAAAAAACAAAAGAAAGAAAGCACCTCCTTGAGGCATAGCATAATCGTTGGAATTAAAAGTTTATCAAAATTAAGGCCTTATTCTTCCTGAAAGTTCAGGAAAAGGAAACTATGATTTGCTAAGGGCTTGTCACGTATTAGGTACTGTGCTAAGACCTTTTTACATATATCATTCCACTTAATCGTCACAACAGTCCTGTAAGGCATGTACTGCTATCTTTAGCCTTATGAGTGAGGATGCAAAGACACAGAGACTTAAGGAGCTTAACTTAGCTCAAATAACTATTAAATGAGAGAGTCAGAATTCAGAATCAGGTCTTCTCTGTTTGTTTATTCATGAGCTTATGCTATATACACACGCATAATCATTAAGATGGCTAAAATAGAGAATAATATAACAAGCATAGAGAATAACATTAAAAATATCCATATATTCAGCATCCAGATTAAGAAATTAAAAATTTCCAACACAGAGGATGCTGCCTGTGTACTTACCCCCAGTGCCATTCTATTTTCTTCCATTGAGAAGTAACCATTGTTGGAACGCCTAAGTGGCTCAGTTGGTTAAGCGTCTGCCTTCAGGCTCAGGTTATGATCCTGGAGTCCTGGAATCGAGTCCTGCACTGGGCTCCCTGCTCAGTGGGGGAGCCTGCTTCTCCCTCTGCCTGTGGCTCCCCCTGCTTGTGCTCTTTCTTTCTCTCACAAATAAATAAAATCTTTAAAAAGAGACAGAGGTAGCCATTATCTTGAACATGGAGTTTATTATTCCTATGCAAATTATTGTTCCTTTGCTACATATGTTGGTATCCATAAACTAGACTGAATCAGTTACTGTCCAGTCAGGAAAATAGGAACCACTCTATGTATTACACACAAAGGGAGACTTAATACTGAGAATTACAGGGGTAGAGAAAGGGCTGGAGAAGCAAATGGGATAATGTTTAGTTTCATCCATTTGCCTCCCCAGATCAATTCTCCATTCTTCTTTGTGCTCAGGAAACAGAGCCGTACAGACTGCCTCATTGTACTCTCTTGGCTTCTGACTTCTGGTTGGTTTTGGCCCATGGGAACTACCAGCAAGAGGTTGAGGAGAAGAGGAGAATGGGATCAGAGGGGCTATTCCCTTGGCTTCCTTCTTGTTGGGTTGCTAGCACGTTGGCACTGTGGCGGCTAAAATAGCCACTGATAACACCGAAATGCTCATTTCCAGTCACCTCCTACATTGCTGCTGCTGCCATTGCTGGAAGCACAACCGGAACAGACAGGAAAATGGCTTCTCCCTTTCTTCTCTTTTCTAATCTCCTGTCAATGCTTTGCACTGGCAACACCTGACCAGAGCCTGTGACCTGGAGTTCCCCGGTTGCCAACCCCTTGCAACACAGAAGAGTGCACAGAAAGACCGGAGTGGGCTTGAGAGCCAACAGCACATAACCCACATGAGGGCACAGTATTGTTTGCATTTTTAAAACTCTGTATAGATAGTGTCATGCTCTACGTCTCTTTGTTTCTTCGTTTAACCTTAACCTTTTGAGATCGCTCCATGTTGATGCATGTGGCTCTGGTTTATTCATTTTAACTGCAGTGTTGTATTCAGTAATGGTATTTCCATAAGGGAACTAGTGAAGATAGAAACACGGACATTACTGGCATTAGAATAAAAGAGATATAAAGATAATATATGGCAAACTACAGCAGCAGGTAAAATTAGATTAAAGGAAAACATTTCAAAAAGCTTTTCATTCCTTCATTCAACACAGATGCATTGAGCTTCTACCATGTCCTAGGCATTGTGCTAGACACAAAGGACAGAAAATTGAATATGACCTTGTCCCCTGCTCTCTGGTTGCTGATGCATAGACAATTAGATACATGATTTTCGTCAAGGTAATAAGTCCTATGATAGGGTTATGACTATGGTGCTATAGAGGCACAGAGCTTGATAAATAGAAAAAAGAAATTACAGAGCAATTTCAGTTACATAGGTTTAAAATTTCTAAATAAGTAAAATACTGTATTGCAAATGAAATTCAGTAGTATAGTGAAAAAAATGATACCATGACCAAAAGAGTGCAAAATACTTCAACATTTAAAAAAAACTTAAGATAAGTTAAATGAAGGGCGCCTGAGTGGCTCAGTGCGTTAAAGCCTCTGCCGTCGGCTCAGGTCATGATCTCAGGGTCCTGGGATCAAGCCCCGCATCGGACTCCCTGCTGAAGCCTGCTTCCCCCTCTCTCTCTCTGCCTGCCTCTCTGCCTACTTGTGATCTCTCTCTCTCTGTCAAATAAATACATAAATAAATAATCTTTAAAAAAAATAAGTTAAATGAGAAAAGTCATGGATTAAATGGAAACATGTAAAAAACTCATTTGAAAAAAATTCTGCAGCTTCTCCTAATAAAAACTTGAGGTCAGATTAGCAGGATTCCATCTCAACATAACGAAGATTAGTTAGCAAAAACTAAAAACGAACACCATATTAAGTAAATTGTTTACCACATTTCCACGTAAAACAGGAGTAAGATACCACTAGCAATCATCTTGTTTTGGAAGCCTTAGATAATACAGCAAATTTATTTTTTTTAATTAAAATTAGGCATTGTAACAAGTATCAAATTGTAAACTATGATATTGCTATTAAAATAGATAGCTGTTTTATATATATTTACATATATATATACGTATATGTATATATATATGTATATGTATATATATATATGATTTATTTATTTGAGAGAGCACACATGAGCAGGGAGAGGGGCAGAGAGTGAAGGAGGGAATCCTCAAGCAGACTCCCCACTGATCGCAGAGCCCAACACAGGGCTTGATCCCAGGACCCTGAGATCACGACCTGAGCTGAAATCAAGAGTCAGACACTCAACCAACTGAGCCACCCAGGCGCCCTTGTCCATGATATGTTAATAAACAAAAGGAGAAGGGAAAGCAAATTGCAGAGTCCTGTATATGTGGTGGGGGAGGGGAAGAACAGGCAACGTGTTTGTACATAGGTGTGTATCAGTTTGTATTTGGCGAGGGAAAGAAGTGGAACTATACCTACCAAACTCAACATTGGTTATCGCAGAGAAGTAGAGAGTAAGAGTTAGTGGACTTTTTATTGTTTTAATTATATATCTTTGTATTATTTTAAAATCAATCCCTTTTATCATCTAAAACAGGATTTTTAATTTTTAGTCCGATGGTTAGAGATTCCTGTAGTGATGCTTGAGCTCAGTTTGAAAGATGAGCAGTGTTTACTGAAGAAAGAATCAGTAAGAGGGCTCTTCTCAGCAGGGAATAGCGAGAGCAAAGATGGTACATGTGAGGGGCGCCTGGGTGGCTCAGTGGGTTAAAGCCTCTGCCTTCGGCTCAGGTCATGATCTCAAGGTCCTGGGATCGAGCCCTGCATTGGGCTTTCTGCTCAGCAGGGAGCCTGCTTCCCCCTCTCTCTCTGCCTGCCTCTCTGCCTACTTGCGATCTCTCTCTCTCTGTCAAATAAATAAATAAAATCTTAAAAAATAAAAAAAGATGGTACATGTGAGTCATCTCCATCATCACCAGACTCTGACATTTATGGGTTTACATGCGGGATGGTTGGTCCTAACAAAAGAGCAGTGACCAAATTCAGGAAATTCTCATCTCCTTTAGTGTCATAGCTGGAAAGAAGGCATTAAAGGTACCCTCCCCAAAGAAGCTGATGGCCTGACAACATTCCTTTATGATCAAACATTCTCTTTATGATCAAAGAGAAGCCCTAATCACTTCTGAGACTGCAGCTTCCTGATCAGGCTCCAGGATGAAAGGCCTGGGTCAAGCTGTGTGTGTGTGTGTGTGTGTGTGTGTGTGTGTCAGAGGGAGACCCTTTATAGACCCTTTATAGGATGCTCTGCCCTGAGGGCTCTCAACTCTTTCTGCCCCACCCATGTACACACCCCCACACTAGTGTTGTTCTTTTCTCTTCCTGCCCCCCACCCTTCCCCAATATTCTAATCCTTCATCTCGTTACACAGAAAAATTCACCTCTCCCAAGTTCCCCCCACCCCAACCCACTCACCCAAACTCATCCTGATTTGGGAAGTCACAGAGGCATAACCCTAACTCTCACGGAGACCCATCTGAAATTACATAGAGCAATACATGTGGCTTGTTTCAAATCAAAGTATGGTCACTTCCTCCATGATTTTTTCCTATCTACTTTCTATCTTTTCACCAAAATCTCTATTGGCCTCTCATTACTTTTTATTCTTTTAAAATCATCTATTTCATGGAAGAATTTTAATTTTCTAATAAAACAATGTCTCAGTCAAAAAGTTCAACTGATATGTTATAAAGTATATTCCTGCACAGTTAGATTCATATGAGATGGAAATGCGTTTGCCTGTGGCCAAAGTGACACTTTAATCAGGAATCGATTCCCTTCCCTTATTCCCATGCCTCTACAAGGACTGCTATGTGTTTCTGTCCCTATAATTTTGCCTTATCCAGAATGACCTATAAATAAAATCTGGAGCATGTAGCCTTTTATGTTTGGCTTCTGTCTCTTAACATAATGCTTTTGAGATCCATCTATGTTGTAGCAGTAGTTCCTTTTTATTTCTGGGTAATATTTGATTATTTGGATGCACCACAGTTCATTCATTATTTGATGGACATTGGGTTGTTTCTGGTCTTGGTATTATAAATAAAGCTGTTGTAAACATTTGCTGTAGGTTTTTGGACGTTCATTTTCTGTAGAGATCTAGGAGTGTGATCACTGGATGGTATGGTGTTTGTTTAACTTCATAAGAAACTGCCAAACGGTTTTCCAAGGTAGCTGTACTACTTTGCGTTTCCATCAGCAATGTTTCAGCATTCAAGTTACTTTGCACCCTTGCTGGTGCCTCGTATTGTCTGCTTTTTAAATTTCAGCTACTGAAATTTCACATAGTGGTATCTCACTGTGATTTTAGTTTTCACATCCTGAGGCTTATGCAGTTAAACATCTTCTCATGTCCTTATGTGTCATCCATATATCTTTTTGTGTGTTGAAATGCTTGTTGAATCCTTTCTGTCCGTTAAAAAAAAATGAGTTGTTTTGGGGTTCCTGGGTGGCTCAGATAGTTAAGTGTCCAACTCGATTTCGGCTCAGGTCATGATCTCAGGGTTGTAAGATCGAGCCCTGCGTTGGACTCTACACTAGGCGTGGAGCCTGCTTAGGATTTTCTCTCTCCCTCTCCCTCTGCCCGTCGCCCCCACTAAAAAGATTTTTTTAATTGAGTTGTTTTCTTATTATTGAGTTATGAAAGTCCTTTATATATTGTATATGTATTTATTAGATATGTGTTTTGCAGATGTTTTCTTCTAGTGCATGGCTAGCTTTCCTTTTTCTTAATACCTGTCTTTTGCAGAGTTAAAGTTTTTATTTAACTTTGATGATATGTTATATGCCAATTTTTCTTTTATGGTTTATATTCTTGTGTCCTATATATAAAAATCTTTTCCTATATTTCCTTCTAGAAGCTTAAATATTTTAAGTTTTACATTTAGGTATATTATCTATTTTGAGTTAATTTTTGTATATGATATGAGTATGGATTGAGATTTCATTTCTTTTTTCTTTTCTTTTCTTTAAAAAATATGTGTGTCCAATTGTTCCAGCACCATTTGGTAAAAAGACTATCCTTTCTCCATTGAATTGCCTGAGTACCTTTGCCAAAAATCAATTAACCTTATATGTATCTATACCATTGATCCGTGTCTATTCTGTAGCCAATATCAGCATGACTTGATTACTGAAACTATATAGTAAGTGCCTCATGGGCCCCTCCCTAGTCCCAAGGTTAAATATCGGTTAGTCTAAGTCAAGCCTGGTAATTCTATTCCCTTTGTCAGAATCTGATTTAGGCATAAGCATATGATACAACCTTGGTGGATAAAACGTAAGTGTTCTGGATGGCTTCTAAGGAAGTGTTCCTTGGTCTTAAAAAAGTTACAAAGCCACAAACGTATTCTCTTCTCATACACTGTCACATGACAATGTAATGTGTGGAGCTGCTATAGCCATCTTGTTTTCATGTGTGAAAAGCTAAGAGAAGCAGAGAGAAGGTCACCCTCCCTGTACCCTGACCTCATTGAGACCATGGGTTAACCAATTCTTGAATTTCACTGTTTCCAAACTTCTTGTTATGTGAAATAATAAAATTACCTCAATGTATAAGCCACTTTTAGTTGGTTTATGTTACTTGCCACTGAAAGCTTTCTAGTACAGCCCACATTGAAAGTAAGACAAAGGGGGCGCCTGGGTGGCTCAGTGGGTTAAAGCCTCCGCCTTCGGCTCAGGTCATGATCTCAGGGTCCTGGGATCGAGCCCTGCATCGGGCTCTCTGCTCAGCAGGGAGCCTGCTTCCCCCTCTTTCTCTGCCTGCCTCTCTGCATACTTGTGATCTCTCTCTCTGTCAAATAAATAAATAAAATCTTAAAAAAAAAAAAAAGAAAGTAAGACAAAGGAGAACAGATTTTGCTGAAAGCACAGTAAGAGACAAGGAGGACAGGATTAAGAAAAGCAAGAAAAATGAAACAGATGAACAGAGATAAAGAGGATTAGAGAAAAAAAAATAGAAAGAAAATAGCCAAGGAATATCTAAACATATAGACATTTAGTATCCCTAATAATGAGAACTAAAATATTGAATCTGAACATATACTTGAATAAATAGAGGAGAAATTAACTACTAAGGACAGATACTACATAAGCATTAATCAAATGAAGAATCATTCCTATTCTAAGATAGAAAGATTCAACATCATAAAGCTGTCAGTTCTCTCTAAATAAAGAGTTTAACAAGATCTCAATAAAAACACTAAGACTTTTTGTTAATTATGCAAATTGATTTGTCTAGTTCAGGGGTCAGCAAACTAGGGCCTATGGGCCAAGTCAGTGCATCTTGTTTTTTGTAAATAAAGTTTTATTAGAACACGGCCACACCCACTCAATTACTTATTGTTAATTGCCGCTCTCACTATATACAATGGCAGAGTTAAGTAATTGCCATGGAGATGTAGGGGCTGCAAAGCCTAAAGTATTTGCTATCTGGTCTTTTACAGAAAAGGTTTGCTCATCCTTGATTATATTTTGGAAGCATATGACAGTTTGATTTCACAGGTCCACAGCTAGAATGCAATTTGATTAAGGATGACTATCTCACCCACATGTTATTTAAGTGTGTGGGGGGAAAGAATTTGTCGTCACATGAAATAGCTATCCCCTTGGGATAATTTCCAGGGGGAATGAAGAATAATGTGTTATCAAGCCCTTTGTAAGTCTCTGAAAGCACACTGTGATCTTTGCACAGAGACTGTCAACAATCACCCCTAACATCACTGCACACATTTTGCTTTAACAACATGATTTACATTGTCCCATGATCCAGAGCAGGGGCAAAGAGGAATAAATTACCTGGGATGGCAAGATTGGTTTCTCTCTATCACCTAGGACCACGCAGAACTCCACCAACCTCTTCCACATTCTGAGGGAGTAATTCGGAGCAGCTCATGAATTTCCATCTCTCCAAAATATCAAGGGAAAAACCCCCATCAGGCAAGGAAAGCAGGTATCAGGAAGTCAGTATTGTTCTAACTGCACTACTAAAAGTTCCTACCAGCGCCTTTTATCTTCAACAAGTATTAATTAACCTAAGCACTCATTCCCTAAAGTCAGAGATCCACAATGTTGCAGAAAAGACTCAGCGGGTAGGAGACAGTTGAAAGAAGTAGACCTAGGAAAGCTATTTAAGCAGGTTCTTTTATCTGAACAAACAAAAACCCCATCAAAAAAACAGGCTACCTTGAAAAATAGAGGTTTTAAGTAAAATACATGCAGTAATAAAGGTGATGGAAGTCTCAAAGAAACGTAAGAGCATTAATACATTTTGGGCCTTACTATTGAGTTTGCTTGCTGGGAAGATCATACCCAGCTTTAGAGATTTTCTTTGACAAAGATGCAGAGACAAGTCAGTGGAGAGAGGATAGTTGTTTCAACACAAGTTGCTGGGATATTTGGATGTGCATACACACACAAAAAGTGAGCCTCGGCACATGCTGCATGTAACTCAAAATGGATCATAGACCTAGATGTAAAATATAAAACTGTAAAACTTCTAGAAGAAAACAGCAGAAAATCTGTGTGACCTTGGATTTGGTGATAATTTTAGATATAATACCAAAAGTGCAATACATGAAAAAAATCATAAATTGGACTTTATAAAAATTATAAATGTTTGTGATTGATGGTGTTAAGAGAATGAAAAGCCAAAACGTGGGTGTAAATCACATATTTGGGAAGGATTCATATCCAGAACATATAAGGAACCCTTAAAATTCAACAGAATGAAAATAAATAATCCAATTTTAAAATGGGCAAAATATATGAACAGACACTTTGCCAAGGGAGATATATGGATGGTATATAAATATACGAACAGAGGTTCAATAGCATTTGTCATTAGGGAAATGAAAATTAAAACCATAATGAGATACTACTACATAACTAATAGAATGTTTAAAACCCCAAAATGGATAATACCAGATGCTGGTGAGAATGCAGAGCAATAGGAATTCATGTTCAGGGGCGCCTGGGTGGCTCAGTGGGTTAAAGCCTCTGCCTTCGGCTCAGGTCATGATCTCAGGGTCCTGGAATCAAGCCCCGCATCAGGCTCTCTGCTCAGCAGGGAACCTGCTTCTCCCTCTCTCTTTGCCTGCCCCTCTGCCTACTTGTGATCTCTCTCTGTCAAATAAATAAATAAAATCTTTAATTAAAAAAAAAAGGGAATGCATGTTCATTGCTGGTGGGAATGCAAAATAGTGCAGACACTTTGGAAGACAGTTTAGCAGATTCTTATAAAGTTAAACATAAACCTTACTTGCAACCCAGCAAATCCACTCCTGGGTATTTACCCAAGTGAATTAAAACTTCACGCAAAAACTATATGTGAAAGTTTATAGCAACTTTTTTGATACTTGTCAAAAACTGGAAGCAACCAAGATGTTCTTTAACAAATAAATGGAAAACAAATCATGGTACATTCATACAATGGAATACTGTTCAGTAATAAAAAGGAATGAGTTACAGACACACACAGCATGCATGAATCTTAAATGCATTTTGCTAAGTGAAAAAAGCCAGACCCAAAGATCTACATATTATGTAATTCTGTTCATATGACATTCTGGGAAAGGCAAAACTATAAGATTGGAAAACAGATTAGTGGTTGCAAGGGGTTAAAAGAAGGGTCAGTGGTTCATCACAAAGGGGACACAGAATGAAATTTTTCCTTGTGTGATGAAAATGTTCTGTGTGGTTATAGGGTGGTAGATGCATGCATTTGTAAAAACCCGTAGAGCTGTACATCACAAAGAGTGAATTGTAATGTGTGCAAATTAAAAGAAAATCAACCAGGGGCTTGTGGGTGGCTCAGTCAGCTAAGTGTCTGCCTTCAGCTCAGGTCATGATCCCAGGGTCCTGGGATCAAGTTCCACATTGGGCTCCCTGCTCAGTGGGGAGCCTGCTTCTTCCTTCCCTCCCTGCTCGTGCTCTCTCTCGCTATCTCTGTCTCTCTCTCTCTCAAATAAATAAATAAAATCTTTTAAAGAAAGAAAGAAAGAGAGAGAGAAGGAAAATCAACCAGAATATCAGGGATCCCTGGGATGGAACTAACGAATCTAACTGTATTACACAAGTGAAAATTGTATATATCTGACATATATACGTATATCTTCATATATCACACTGAAGAGGGTAGGGGGAAAATGGAGTTGACCTAAGTGACTTTGGAAAATGGTGTTTTGACTGGAAACCATAAGGCTAAAGATAGAGGGGCGCCTGGGTGTCTCAGTTGGGTAAGCATCTGACTCTTGGTTATGGCTCAGGTCATGATCTCATGGGTCACAGGATCTAGCCCCCTGTCAGGCTAATGCTCAGTGGGGAGTCTGCTTAAAGGTTCTCGCCTCCTGCCCCTCCCCCCACTCACACACACTCACACACTCACAAATAAATAAATAAAACTAAAGACGGAAAACTATACAAATATGGTACTCCAGTTGAGAAATTTGCTTCTTACAGGAGTACATATTAACAATTTTGAAAGTATTTTGTGTATAGTATGTAATAGTTGATAATGAGAGCTAAGTTTCTCACTGTCAGGGAAAGAAGTTACAAATGAGCAAAAGAAAAATGCTAAAATGAATTCTGTGGGGGTCAACTAGAGTCAGAGATGGTGTGAATTCATTTAGTTTAATGTATACACAGATAGATATAGAAATATAGATATGTGTATATATACATTAGATCAAGTTATATTCATGTTTCCTAGCTTTGTCTGCTAAGAATGTCTAAAAGCAGTGACATTTTAATAGCAATGAGCACACCTAGAGCCCAGATCTTGGTTTCTAAATGTCATTCTCCAATTAAAGGAAGCTGGGCTTCTTGGAGGAATGACCGATTCTAGGCCTGGAACAGAAAAAATAGAAGATGAGCCTGGAGCATTTCGTAGTGCCAGAAAGTACAGAAATACTCAATAAAAGTATGGTTGCACAAAAGTGTGAATATACTTAGTAACACTGAGCAGTACACTTAGAAATGGTTAATATAGTAGGCTTTATGTTTTATGTATTTTACCACAGACAAAAAAGACGAGAGCTTGCCAAAAGGACACACAGAAGCTAAACTGAGAGTGGTCTCAGTGGGGCAAAGCTGGAACAATTTGAACAACAAAATATGTCATTCTGCATTCCTATCAGCATTGGATAAGTAGTATTGGATTATAACCAAAGTACAAAATAAGTATACATGAGTCCATACTAATATAAATATAATTATTAAATAAATAGGAGTGAAGAGGCAAAGTTTCTTATAGAAGAATTCCAAATTATATCTTTGGATACTCTCCTCCAGGAGGAGAGCTCACCCAGGAGCTTGAGGGTGAGCTCTAGTGACTTAGTGACTTGCTTCCAGGGGAAGGAGAAAAATGGTAATTTTACTATTAAGACAATACCTTAAAAAGTGACCAAGGTTAACATCACCAGTAATGGGTCATGTTAGTGGCAGGCACTCCTGATATAATGTAATGAAAAGGGCACTTCACTTCTACGGTCTTTGTCCCCCAAACCTATAAGCCCAGTCTAATCACGAGAGAAACATGAGACACACCCAAATGCAGGTTTATTCTGAAAAACACCTGACCAGAGCACTCTTTGAAACCGTCAAGGTCCTGAAAATGAGGAAAGTCTGAGACACTGCACAAACCAAAGAAGATAAGGAGTTAGGACAACTTACTGCGATATAGGATCCTGAATTGCATCCTGGAACAGAAAAATATTAGTGGAAATATGGGAGAAATTTAAATAAAGCTTAGAGTTTAGTTAACGCTAAGGTTCAAATGTTGGTTTCTTGGTTTCGACAAATGTACCATGGTTATGTGAGATGCTAACAGTAGGAGAAATCGGGTAAAGTCATATGGGAACTCTCTGTGCTATCTGCAACCTTTCTGTAAATCTAAAATTCTTCCCAAAATTCCAAAACAAATTTTGTTTAAAAATAAATAAAAAGTTTGGCAATAAAGGCGATGGGAGGGAATATCAAAGAAATAGAGGAACATTGGTATAAATTGGGCCTTGGGGCCATGATTGATTGCTGGAAGGATCCCTCTCAGCTCTAGAGATTCTTGTTGGTTATCTGCCCACAAAACAGCATGCATTGAGCATTATTCTAGCGTGATAGTTCTCAGATTTTGTGTGTATCAGAATCCTGGAAATTAATAAAGACTCCTGGGACCCAGGTTCATTGAAATGAACTAACACTGGACTACTGTATTTTCACAGAGTTCCCTGATTCTGATACATATCCAAGCCTGAGAACCATGGCTCTAGCACTTTTCTACTAACAGGGCCATCCATCCACCCATCCGTTCATTCATTCAATCATTCATTCGTTCAATAACTATTTATTGAGCAACTATTCAATGCCAGCCCATTCTTAGTATTAAGTATACAATAGTAGACACAGAGGCAAAGACCTCATGGGGCTTACATTCTAATACACATATAAACCTACACTGAGTCTCTTGTATTACCCAGTTCCAACTCCCCAAAGAGAAAATCTGATTGGCCTAGCTAATCATTACCATCTGCTGTTTGTTTTTTGGGGGAAGGGGACACAAAGCTTTTCTTAACAGGCTACTTCATGGGTTGTTAGTGTACATATTGGTTTCCGGTAAGTCGGGGGTTCCCCTCTACTCCAGTCAGCTGTGGCTGGGGTTCCATGGCCTGAAACAGGACCCCTCCTGAGCTTTGCTCCTTCAGCAAAACTAACTAGGTCAGGAAGGAGCCATAGGTTAGGGAGACCCTGGTGTGTGACCATGAAGGATGGTTGTTATCCAAATGCAGCAGAAGCCAAACTTTCCCAGGACAGAGTGGAGGCAAAAATATTAGGCTGCACTGGTCAGTATGATACAGAGACCCTTCTATCACAAACTACTTATGGGTTTTCACTTTTCTGCTGCTTGTGATGTTTCAAAATACCAACTCGCCTACAGCAGATTCCTACCTAAGTTGAAACTGTCTTGGATGTTATCTCCCATGTATTCCCCCTCCATCATGTTATATTTATTTATATTAGCTTGGGCCACATACTTAGGATTCTATTCATTGCCTTCCGAGCACATTACCTAACTACAAGAGGGAAACAACTAGCACCAGGAAAATTGGAACAATGGTTCGCACATATTTTTAGTCCCAAATCCGGTGAGCCTTGCACCTCACCCACTACCAATTGCCACTAAAAAATAACACAGATATTGATGAGGCACAAAGAGGAGCAGCAGAGGTAACTTGTTAACTGATCCTGAAAAAGAAAAGGTTTGAGGCTATTTCACACATTCAATTCAAATCAACAAACTCTACTACCATGCTCCCAAGACTCAACCAGGAACTGGGGGTCTGAAAATGAAAAAACCTGACCCTCACCTGAATGAATGGACCATCAGTAGTGGAAGACAGGCCTATGACGAAGATGATGTTTCCAGAAATGAAGGAACTATTCTAGGAACTAAGAGTAAGGAGAGGCATTACTCTGAATTTAAGGATCTATAAGTAACATTTGAGATGGACCTAACAGGATAGTTAGAATTTTTCTAAGTATAAATGTAAGAAGGAGCACTCTAGATATATGGATCAGCATGAATAAAGTAAAGAAGGGAAGAAAATAAATGGCCTGTATGGGGAATAGCACATAGTCACTCATATGACTGAAACAAAATATAGCTCTAAGGAAGGGCCAGAGTTGCCAATGGACTACCAAAGGTCCACATCCTGGGTTCTGCAAACCATGGCTAGTGCCAAACATCTAGGCAACAAAAATCTGACCATTGAACATAGCAACAGCTTATGACACCACCATGAAGAAGATTATAATTGTCAAGCAGAACAAGAATGTCATCAAATCTAGTTCTTATATGTATTCCTTTACATTAAATTCATTAATGATTTAGCTGCCAGGCACTCTGCTAAGTGTTAGGAACGCAGAGCTGACTCCACTGCAGTCCCTGCCCTTGAGGAACCTAACAACTGGAGACTTCATTGTGTATTTATGTGTTGATTAGGCCTCCTAAAAACCTGCTATTGGTTTATTGACAGCAAAGAAAGATAAATGACTTCTTATTTTTACATTTTAAATACTCTTATTGTTACAGAAGCTGCCCAGGAGCATTAGAAAATAGAGAACCAGTAAAAACAAAAAGTAAAACATCTCCGCCAACCCAGAAATCATCGCTGTAATCCTTGGTTCGTATCCTCTCACATCTTCATATACGTATGTATGTATTATTTATTTTGCTCACAGAAATGTTTTCTTATTGTTTACAGACATACTGTGTCTTGTCACATGCTTTTTTTCAGTCAATAATTTCCACTTTTCCATATCAGTAAATGATTCGAATACTCAGCACATATTCAAATTTTCCCTCTTGAGCCAAAAATGTCCTTTCCAGCTAATTTCCCCAAATCAGCCTTTCACTCAAGACCTTACATTGCGTCTCCTGATTACATCCTTCCTATCTCTTTTAATCCAGTATAGTCCTTTTCTTATAATTCTGACTTGTTGAAAAGAACTGGCCAGCTGTTCCGAGGGACAGTCGACCTCCTTTATTTGCCTGGTTGTTTCCTTGTGCCATTACTTTACTTACATTTTCCTCTAAGCTCTGTATACAACTGGAAGACCTAACGAAAGATGTGGTAGAAGCACGTTAAACACTTTGGGCTAGAATACTTCACGGGTGGTAATATGTACTTTATGTTCCTTCACATCAGAATACACATTGTCTGAAAACCTGGTTGACACACCATTAGTGATGATCAAATTGACCCTCGGGCAATGGCCGTAGTTAGAGATTTTAGAGGGAAAGGGCAAAAGGAGAAACGGAATAGGAAAAGTGTGAATACAACTTGGCTCCCTAAAGGAAGTGGGAAACCCAGTAGCAGGAGATAGAACGCCCAGGACATCCAATTGTGCTTCCCACTCTGATATCGCTGAGATTGTGACCAATCTTCTGATCTTGGTCTCATAATTCGGAGGCAAAAACAGAGACAGAACGTTTTCCTTTATCAAACTGAGTATAGCTGAGCGGATGCGGGATTTAGCTCACAGAGAAGCACCATCACCCTCTCTACAATCTGCGACAAGACCCATAAACGTGGAGAACAGAGAACTGTTTGTACCCACCCCTATTCTTTTCAGTAGCAGCCCTTTCACTGTCTCTGGCCACCAGGGGGAGCTGCGACAAAACAATCGTTCCTCCGGGCGAGCGGGAACGCGTCTGGAGAAAGCTTGTCCAACCCAAGGATCCGTAACTGGATGCCGAGGCTGGAGGAACTGTATCTCTGCGGTCTCGCGAGCACGAGTAAGCCCCTCCCCGCCCGCGCGTGTTCAGGACCCTTCCGGTAATTTGCGGTAGGTGGCGCTGTCTGCGGCGTCGCAGCGGCAGTGGGTGCCGCGGCGACGCTCTCCCGGCGGGCAGTGCGGCCCGGCCCTCCGGCGGCAGCGAGTGCCACGTCCCAAGTGCTACGCGGAGGAGCAGAGCGGGCGCTGCGCGGGGGGCGGGGAGCAGCGCGGATCCCGGCCCGGCCACACTGATCGCCCGCCGCCATGGGGTCCTCGCAGAGCGTCGAGATCCCTGGCGGGGGCACGGAAGGCTACCACGTCCTTCGGGTAAGGGCTCCGACGACGGCTTGGGAAGGGCGGGCTGGAGGCGGGGCCCGGCGGCGGAGAGGCAGAGGCCCCGACGGGCCCCTTCCCGGGACAGCCAGGCCCGACCCCGAAGAAGAGCGGCGACCGCGGGCGCTGCTTTAGCCGAGGCCGGTTCAGGAGGCCGCTCGCATCCCGCCTCCCCCGAGCGCTCCGGGCCCGGGGTCCGACGCAGCTCTGGGAGGACGGGATGGAGCCAGGGCGGCAGCGGGCCATTTGATCGGGGGGCGGCCCAGCCAGGGGGGCAGGGGGGACAATCTTTTTCTCTTCGGGCTTTTCCGTCCCCTGTCTCTTAATTCTTAGCTTACAAAGTTAGGAAAGGCTTGGGGGCAAAGTCTGCAGAAGAGGTGATGGTGAAGGTAGCCTTTGCGTTCTCTGAAAAAATGAAGCCTGGAGCTCGCAGGCTAGAGGCGGGGATGCGACGGCAGGTGTTAATTCACCTCGGCGCTGTCTGGATGTCTGGAAAAGCCAATTAGGCAAACAAAATGAAATGGCCCAGAAGTAGGTTTGATGGACTTAAATCTACTTGATTTTGCAGGAGTTTTTCCTCTCCTGGGTCGCTCCTGACCTTTCCAGCCCTCCTTTTCCACATTTCCTGGTGAAGGGGAGCTTCCGTTCTGATCTAAGACTGCTCAGGGTGTGGTGGAGATTAAGGTTTAGATCCACAGTAGTAAAAGGTAATGGAGAGGAACGTTTAAAAAAAAAAAAACGAGGTAAACAAAGGAAAGCAGCCTCTGTCACCAGGATGGAGGAACAGAGTATCTCAAAAAGCATTAGGTAACCCCTGCTTATGAGCCACCTAAGTTGTTGCAAAGCATGTGGTTCTTACAGAACTTGAAGTCTTTAAAAGTAGCATTGACGGTTATGTGCTGCGACACCTGCGTGAGTGGTAACATGATG
Source organism: Potos flavus (assembly GCA_028534135.1). Taxonomy (NCBI): domain Eukaryota; kingdom Metazoa; phylum Chordata; class Mammalia; order Carnivora; family Procyonidae; genus Potos; species Potos flavus. The sequence goes on from CM052883.1 coordinate 118,156,967, forward strand.
GATTGTCAGCAAGGTGGCCCTGATCTGTAGCACCATTTCAGGACATAATAGAGTGTCACTAAATGTTAGCTGCTCACAGGCAAGAACGTTTTAACTGAAAGTGAGAAAGTGTACTTTCGGTGCTTAGAGTCATTTTATGCCTTAGATCCCATGTTTTAGGTGAGAGGACATTCTTAAAGTGAATCACCCAGCTATGGGTGTGATAGCACTGTGATTGATCACCTTTCTGATCTTCAGGATTATTGTGTCTTTTTGCCTCTCCTCGCTACTAAAAATCTCTCTTGAAGCCACACCGTTGGTAGGAAAGGATGATTTTCCCAGAAAATAAACAGAGCATATTTCCTTCAGCTAAGCCAACCCCAAGAGCCACACCAATGGGAGAAATTGAAGGAGAAATGTCAGATCCAAATGTAAAGTGAAAGTTAGTGGCAGTACTCTTCTATTAGATTTTGAGTATTCTACCCTGGGGCGTGATATTCGGTATTACCAGCTGATTCTCACAGTGACTGATTGTGGCCATGAATTTTTGGGGATTCATGATATTTTAACAATACATGCACTCAGTAAAACAGCATAATTGGGTTTTAAAAGTCTTTAGAAAGATGTGCACATCAAAAGGATTGCAATTGAATGACTTCTGTTAATGACTGTTCCACGTGAAATAAGTTGAAGTATATCTTCTTTACATAGGTGCAACTCAGTAAATCAGCGCCCGTATATATTCATTAGCGCAGTTGTTATTAATCTACAAATCCGATTTTCAGAAGCGCTAGAGAAAACCTTAGTTTCCAGTCTGCATCTGAAGCATAAATGTTGCAAAAAAATGAAATCTTACTCAGGTTTTATCAGAGGGAGCTTTAAAATAGTAATGACCATCTAACAGGAGAATTTTTTTAAATGTGTTTGAGTTCCTAACCCACTCTGTCCTTGATTCTGTAATTGGTTTCCAGTTATCTTTGTAGAGGGGAAAGTACTATATTAAATCTGAACATACAGAAAAATCTTCCTTTCATTTATTATGGCCTAAATATACAGTGATATATTCCACCGCTGGATTACTGAGCTTGTGAACTAGAATAAATATGGTAAGATAACCTTTGAATAAAATCACTCATGTTAACAAGTTCTAGAATGATTTCGTTGGAAGTTTGTTTTCTTTAATAATCGGTTCCCTGGTCATTTTCTTGTTAATAATAAAAACTTGTTTGGGTTTTGAAATAATAATTATGGTGACACCCATATCCACTGCTGTTTTACTATTGTTATTTACAAGTCCTTACAATTCACATAGATTGAACTTTATATTTTTTCTATTTTCCATATCCATTGGTAGAATCTGCTTTTAAAATTTTTTAGGGGACAACCTTGAAATAGTTTCAGAGTCTCTGCTGTGAGCAGTGTACTTTCCTTTTTATGTATTATGCATTTATGTATCAGTGAACATTCTCAGGTTTTGATCATACTGTATATCCAATTCCCCATTCCTACCCTAGAAGTAACTATGGTAGTTTTTTAAGTATCTTTTTTTTTTTTTTTAAAGACTTTATTTATTTGACAGAGAGAGAGAGAGGTCACAAGTAGGCAGAGACGCAGGCAGAGAGAGAGGGGGAAGCAGGCTCCCTGCTGAGCAGAGAGCCCGATGTGGGGCTCGATCCCAGGACCCTGAGATCATGACCTGAGCCGAAGGCAGAGGCTTTAACCCACTGAGCCACCCAGGCACCCCTTAAGTATCTTTTCAAAAATGTTTTATGCATGTAAAAGGATTCTGCCCCCTTCACTCCTTCTGTTTCCTTTTGTAACTGTTGGAATCATAAGATACATACTGTTACTCCCCTCGGGTCTTATTTGATAATAGTCCTGGCAGTCTTTCCATAGCAGCACATAGAGATCTGCCTCTTGGTTTCACTTAGCTCCATAGTAGTTTGTTGTACCATAGTTTAGTTAAACAGCACCTCCTGGTGATGGACATTGAGTTTTTCTAGCCTTTGCTGTCACCAGTACATGTTCATCTTAAATCCTACCTTTGTTTTCACTTAAAATGTACATTTTCCCAAATTACTGAATCTTAATGTTGTCTATTCATGCAAACAGTGATCTTCATTTTAGTAGATTACTGCATTGTTTTCTGATAATTAACACGTGCTCATACAGATGTTTTAGATAAGTTAAAAAAGTATAACAAAGAATCTAAATTATCTATAATTCTATCATCTTAAGATAAATACTGCAGAAGTATTTTTTCCTGTGCCTAACCATGCTCCTTAGCCATCTTTCACAAAGATTTTGAATGATAGACATATTGCAGTACAGTATGGGCTGAAGTTACCCTAAGATGTTGGTTACTACCTAAATATCCAATAGCTGAGGAACTGGTAAATAAATCAGGCCTAACCACAGATTGGAATGCTATACATTAACATTAACAGATTGGAATGCTATGTTTCAAAACTCTGGCCATAGGTATTCCTCTCTGTGTAGGTGCATGGACAGTCGAGTGCCCAAGAAAATAAAATGGAAAGGTCATAAGCCAGGATATTAAAAAGGATTATTGGTTAATGGTGACATTTTTATATTCCTTTTAAACTAAAGTATATTTTCGGGGCGCCTGGGTGGCTCAGTGGGTTAAAGCCTCTGTCTTCGGCTCAGGTCATGATCTCAGGGTCCTGGGAATGAGCCCCGCATCCGGCTCTCTGCTCAGCGGGAAGTCTGCTTCCCCCCTCTCTCTACCTGCCTCTCTGCCTACTTGTGATCCCTCTCTCTCTGTCAAATAAATAAAAATAAAATCTTTAAACTAAAGTATATTTTCTAAAATTTCCACAGTGGTCATGAAATATTTGTATGTTCACAAAAAATAATTGAAAGATATTTTTAAAAGGTGAACTATTGGAAATTTTTAAATTTGTTCAGAAGCCGCCTTTTATTTTTTAAAATTTATTTATTTATTTGAAAGAGAGAAAGACAGAGCATGAGCAGGGGGATCGGCAGAGGGAGAGGGAGAAGCAGGCTCCCCACTGAGCAGGGAGCCCAATGTAGGGCTCAATCTCAGGACCCTGAGATCATGACCTGAGCCAAAGGCAGACGCTTAACCATCTGAACCACACAGGTGCCCCCAGAAGCCTTCTTTTAAAAATAGCATTATATTTCAGATTCACTTATGCAGTAAGCCAATTCCATGTTCATCATGAGTACCACTTTTATTCCCACTCTCCAGTCTTAACATCAGGCAGGAAAAATGTTAGCCAGGGCTTCTTAGTTTTGTTAGAAGTTACTATACGTTACTACAGTCGAAGTATGTTGAATACAGAATTCTTGCCTAGGTTCTCTTTTGATGACCAAGTAAACCACACAAGGCCATTTTCAAAATTACATTTTGGAGTTGCTTCATGATGCCCATTATAAGATTTGTTTCTAAATTTAAATATTCAAATTAATTGCATTCTACATTTAATATTCTTTGAGACAGGGGTTATCTGAGGACATTCTGGAACCAATGTTCACACCACTATGGGGACATGGAAAATGTCATGTTCACTATTCCTTGTCATTTCCTTCAAGAGAGATTCAGAGGTGATGCATGTTTTGAAGGAAAGGCCATTGAGATGAAGTATGTTTCCAGTATAATAATAGGCTTTTATCTCCAGAGCTATTTGCTGCAGACTGGGCAGCATTAAATACTCTTCTTAGAGGAGAAAGTGACAGTAGAACTATTTCCATAGAAAATGGAGGGTGCCTGGGTAGCTCTTTCGGTTGGGTGTCTGCCTTTGGCTCAGGTCATGATTCCAGCATCCTGAGATGACTCCCATGTTGGGCTCAGCAGGGATTCTGCTCAGCAGGGATTCTGCTTCTTTCTCTCTCTCCCTCTGCCCCTCCACCCTGCTCATGCTCTTGCTCTCAAATAAATAAAATCTTGAAAAAAAAAAAAAAAGAAAAGAAAATGGAGCACCTAGACGTAGTTACTATTACATGGATCCGTCCTTTTTTTAATGGTGTCTCACTAATCTAGGTGAAATTCTGTAGGATTTCAACTTGGTACTTATTTTGAGAAAGGGAATTCCTAATATTTGATAGTCATAATTTTTTCCACTAACACAGTGTTTCTTGAACTTTTTAAATTCATGCCCCCATTTGAAAAACAAAAATCTCACTACTCGCCTCTTCTCTCCTCACTCACTCTGAAAACAGTGGGTATAAAAGGAAAATAGTTGGGTTATTTGATGTTTCTCAAATATAAAGTTATAATTGAAAAAGCTTTATAAAAAAAGAAAAAGCTTTATAAACACCCATCTAAAGATTATGATCTCCCAAAATTGATCTCTCCTACTAAAAAACTGTGAATACAGGTGCCTGGCTGGCTCAGTCTACAGCATGTGACTCTCGATGTCAGGGTTATGAGTTCAAGCCCCGTTGGGCTTTTGGGGCACCTGGCTGGCTCAGTTGGTAGAGCATGTAACTCTTGTTTCTGGGTTGTGGGTTTGAGCCCCACGTTGGGTGTAGAGATTACTTAAAAATAAAATCTTAAAAGAAGACTATGAAGTTGTTTAATAAACATTCTTTGAAATTCCTTTCAAGTGTGGGAATCAGATTATTTCAGTTCATAAATACCATGGAATACAATGTATGTGAACCTTACACACTTTTAGGAATTGTAATTATCATTGAACATAAACTTTTCCTGATATTACTAGACCTTGAACAAATCAGTGTTAAACTGTTTGTATACCCTTTCATATTTTGTGATGAAGTGTGTTTCAGTGTATGGACTATCATTCTCAAGATCCTTATTTGGGCAAACCTGCAGTTGGTGTGTGATTACAGTTTCTGTTGTGGTCAGTAGGTAGTAGAGTGCACAGCGCTGGCTGTAGTTTTTTTCTGGGTCACATACTGACAGGGCTTTTTTAAATGATACCGCTGAACTTTTCATAAGAATAGAATTTAGGGAAAAAAAGAATTGACCATAGAATAACCATTAATTTCAGTACATTTATTTTGCTGGCTTTCATACTGTGCTGAAAGGATTATGTTATTTTGATTGATTCACTAATACTAGTTAATCCAGAAAATATTTCTGTGTAAAGGTTTGATACGTACTTCAGTATATAACTGTAGATTGCCTTCCGAGGTGTGATTAAGATGATTTTTTTTTTCCCTCCAAACAGTATGCAGAACCAAAATAGTTACTCTGAGAGGCTGTACATTGTCCCTCTTGGCATTGAAGTAAATTTACTGCAGCATAAAGAGAATGATGCTAAGGACTGTTTTTGTTTTAAGCACCAATGAGAGAGCATTCCAGCACATGATCAGCAATAAGGAACCTCGTTATCTGGTAGACATGAATATATTGAGAGACTTCGGAGTAGACCACCAGAGACCACTCTTGGGAATCACTGGATCCTAGTGTCAGCTCCATCATTGTGTTTTCTTGGGCAAACCTTTGAACTTTTTTGAGCTCTATTATTTTTATCTGAAAAGCGAGGATAATATTAGTGCCTCCTCTACCTTTTGTACTAAAAACCATATTAAATATTTTATGTCAAATATTTTTCAAAGAATTGAGCACATTAATTTTTTTTTTTCTGGCCTGCTGCCACCTTACAGAAGGCCTTGCCCTTAAACTTCTTTATTAAAATGGTGTTGTCACTGGGTATTATATAAGACTGATGAATCACAGACCTGTTCCTCTGAAACCAATAATACATTGTATGTTAATTTGAAAAATAAATAAAAAAAGTAAATTAAAAAGTAAACAAATAATAAAAATAATTTGAAAATTAAAATCAGAAAATGTGAAAAAAAATAAAAGTGTTGTCTACCTCATTGGTTATCCCAAGGATTAAATGAGATATTCCATAATAAAAGCATTTAGCTTAGCATAGGGTCTGGAATATGATAAAGACTCAATAAATGTTAGCAGATGCTTTTATTATTAGCATCTACATTATTGTATCACCCATTGAGAACCACTATTATAGTGGCAGTACTAGTTAAAATAGACCTCTAAGTATATTAGGTAGCATTTACATTTAGTTGATCATTCAGTAGCTACTTCTTATACCTAACCCTATACTTTACTGCTTAAGTTTTGGGGCACCTGGCTTGCTCAGTTGGAAAAGCATGTGACTCTTGATCTTGGGTCATAAGTTCAAGCCCCACGTGGGGTGTAGAGATTACCTAAAAAAAAAAAAAAAAAACCTAAAGCATAAGTTTGGGATCAAGTCTGACCCATTAATTTTGTTTCTGTGCCTGCTAATTTTTAAGGATCCTTATTTTTAAGGAAATTTTGTTTTTAAAAGGTAGGTGGTACCAGTGTCCTTTTCATTGATTAGCATCACAGTGATACTAAACACGTTAATTAAAATGCCTAAGAGAGTCTATGTAATTAAAATACTGTTGTTGGGTTTGAGCTATACTGTAGAAGCTATAGATAGCTTAGTGGTGGTTAGACTTATTTCATGGTGAGTCATTCAGTTTTAGAAACTATCTTGTCAACCTCCTCACTTTCAGCTAAAGAAAAGGAGCACAGAAGGATTATTGCCTGAAGTCATGCAGCAAGTTTTCTTTCCTTAAGAAACAAGGAAGTTGGTATTTGGTGCAAAATTTGGTGACAGGTTGTCAGAATTTTTGCTTCTTTTGGAGCAGACTTCAGTTTCTTTCAACATCATTTTCCTCATACACAGACCTTTTCTAAGAAGGTACTGTATACTGATAGGTTTTAATTTCCTTTTAGTTACCATTAGAGTTTAATTTCAAATTGCTTCATATGTTATAAATTACATCATAGGGTCAGTCAGAAAAACATGCTCTTTGAGTTATTTTGGTAGAACATGTGAGAATGTTTTAGCAAGTAAAGCTTAAACTGTTATAGTCAAAATAATTTCCACATATTTGTGTCAAGTCCCAAATAGGAAAACTGGCCCTTTTCAGACATAGAAGAGCTCCCCCACCCCACTCCTAAAGTGCCTTTTTTATAACTGAAAGGATTTAGGGTTTATTTTCATTATATCACATTCCCAAGTCTTTTCCCATCATTTTGATTGCCCAAGCACATACATATAACATGAGGCTTTATGTGTGTAGTTGGAATGAGTCATCATTAATACTGGGATTGAACTTAATTTTTAGTCTTATTTAACATCCCTGCTGTTTCTAAAAATAGTACAAAAGTGAGAATGTTAACGTGAGAGAGGAGACGATGGTGTAGACGGAAAGTCATTCAGGGGGACTTGACTTAACTACCTTTTATGTGTGAAGGAATTGGTGGTGCAGTAATAAAGAGGAGACAGTTACACATTCCGCTGAGCCCATTTTATGGAAACATCTCCATGGTTAGAAAACTTAAGAGAAATAATTCACATACTAGCCAGAAATGTGGGTAATGTATATCACCTTATAAAATGCCTACTTTGATGATATCCTGTGTAGCTTTGCAATTTCCTTTCTGCGTTACATTAAGGTGACAGGTCTGTACTCCTCAGCTGGAATTATTTAAATGACCGATGGAGTTGGGAGAATGCCTTCCCCCTGACTCCACCCAAACTTTTCTTCCCTTCTACTCTGCTGTCCCTCTGCCCTCAAGCCAAGATTTATTTATTTATTTTTGTAATAAACTATTTTATTTTTATTTTTATTTATTTTTTTGTTAACATATAATAATTTACTATTTGCCCCAGGGGTACAGGTCTGTGAATCATCAGGCTTACACATTTCACAGCACTCACCATAGCACATACCCTCCCCAATGTCCATAACCCAGCCACCCTATCCCTACCCTCCCTACCCCCCAGACACCCTCAGTTTGTTTCATGAGTTTAGGAGTCTCTTATGGTTTGTCTCCTTCCTGATCCCAACTTGTTTCATTTCCCTCCTCACCCCCTATTACCCCCCCTCCCTGCCTCTCACATTCTTCATATCAGAGAGATCATATGATAATTGTCTTTCTCTGATTGACTTATTTTGCCAAGCCAAGATTTAAAAGAGAGAGTGGCTCATGTGAAATGACCCAAACCTAGTATAAAGTACTATTGCACTTTTAGTCCCAGAAAAAGAGATGGATGCTTCGCTGGAAAGCAACGGGTGGTATAGAACAATTAGGTCTGTACACAAAGAAAAATCCATGCTAAGTCTGGCAAAACTTTCTAATGATCTAGGATCAGATGATGAGAGAAAAGCCAAAAGTTTAATTGCATTTATTACCTGGAGGTTGTTTGGACAAAACAGTTAATGGTATCTCTTAGGGCTGTCTTTCAAACTTTATTCTTATTACAGATCAAACTAAGAAATTTATTTTCCATTGCACCTGGTGTGTCCTACTACATTTCATGAAAAATAATGACCATTATTCAGTCATGAGTTTTTTATATTTTATCTATTCTGATATTTTCTTATTTTGACATTTGTTCATTAATGACCCACTAAATTAATTTCAGAACCCATCAAAATTCCCTGTAGTAATTGAATGACACCACTTTAAGAAGAATTTATGTATAGTTGGTGATTCCAAATCCAGCTTCTTATCGTGGATGCTAATTTCTTTTTATGTAATGGGATGGATACCCCTTCGGCTGTGCAGTTTCTGTCATAAGGGTCTCATTTTTTTTGCTTCTTGAGTAAAAAATGTCTCACAGGTTTTGTCTTGCTTATTGTAACTGCTTTTTCTAGAGTGTTTGTGAAGGAAGTATTTCATGTTGAGATTTTTATTTTGGTAAGATAACCTCCAAATGTAAAGTTCAACTCCTGTAAGTGCCAGTAATTGTGTTCATAATTTATTCTACCTGTCCATGTTTTGGTAACATTTATTTTTATCATTCATTTGTAAGCATAACTACTCTATTTTTAGCTGCTGCATTGTATTTCTTAATTGTTCGAAGTAAACTATGAGGACTGAGAAGAATTGGAAAAAGTGGAACTTCAGCATGCTTGTTAGAACTCTCAGGGAATGGATTTGTGTGGAGTCAATTTCTTTCTTAAAATGGATTATTTACTGCTTTCAGTATCAAGAAATTGTTATATGCGAGTCTATTTTTAAAATGTATTTCATGCTTCCCAGCATCATTGACAGATGCTAAATATATTTTAGCCTTTTCATATCTTAATTGTTGTGATGGCATCCGTATGCTGTATTATATTTGTATTGGAATACAAATCATGTACTTATCACCTAGACTTTTGGTGTACAGTACGGTAGCCTCTAGCCACATATGGCTATTTAAACTTAGATATAAATTATTTACATTAAATGAAGTTAAAAATTCAGTTCCACAGTCACACAAGCCACATTTCATGTGTGGCCAGTGGCTACTGTATTTGGACAGCACACATACAGATTTTTGTAATTGTAAAAACTTATAAAAATGGCTTAATGGCAGAGACCTTTTTTTTAATCTTTGAATACCCTACAACAAGACACAATCACAACTTTTTTTTTTGAGATTTATTTGTGAGAGAGAGAGCGCGCCCATGGGATGGGTTGGGAGAGAGAGAGAATCTCAAGCAGATTCCCCACAGGACGTGGAGCCAGACCCAGGGCTCAATCTCACAACCCTGAGATTATGAACTGAGCTGAAATCAAGAGTCAAACACTTAACCGACCGAGCCACTCAGGCACCCTACAATTACACCTTTTTCATAAGTGCGTAGTACATACTCATTATGTAGAGTTTGGTAAGTGGCTTAACACCGGTGCTTTTTATTTTTGAAATTTTTATTCTCATTTTCTGCCAGCTATCATTTTTTGCTACAATCAAGTGGCAGTAGCGTCTCTTTCAGTTCTTTTGGCTAGTCTCTGTCTATTGATGGTGTGGAAATCAAGTAGCCAAACCATGTAAATGTAAATAGATTATAAGAGTGGTCTTAAAACTAAAGAGCATCCTACTAAAGAATGAATGGGTCAACCAGGAGATTAAAGAAGAATTTAAAAAATTCGTGGAAACAAATGAAAATAAAAACAACTGTTCAGAACCTTTGGGATGCAGCAAAGACAGTCCTAAGAGGGAAGTGTATAGCAATACAAGCTTTTCGCACGGAACAAGAAAGGTCTCAAATACACAACCTAACCTTATACCCTAAAGGAGCTGGTGAAAGAACAGCAAAGAAAGCCTAAACCCAGCAGGAGAAGAGAATCGATAAAAATTAGAGCAGAAATCAAGGAAATAGAAACCAAAGGAACAGTAGAACAGACCAACAAAACTAGGAGCTGGTTCTTTGAAAGAATTAATGAGCTTGATAAACCCCTGGCCAGCTTACCAAAAAGAAAAGTGAAAGGACTCAAATAAATAAAAATCATGAATGAAAAAGGAGAGATCACAACCAACAGCAAAGAAATACAATTATAAGAACATATTATGAGCAACTGTTTGCCAACAAATTAGGCAATCTGGAAGAAATGGAGACATTCCTAGAGATGTATAAACTACAAAACTAAAACAGGAAGAAATAGAAAACCTGAACAGACCCATAACCAGCAAGGAAATTGAAGCAGTAATCAAAAATCTCCCCCCGAAAAAGAATCCAGAGCCGGATGGCTTCCCAGGGAAATTCTACCAAACATTTAAAGCAGAATTAATACTTATTCTTCTGAAGCTGTTTCAAAATATAGAAATGGAAGGAAAACTTCCAAACTCTTCCTATGAGGCCAGCTTTACCTTGATCCCAAAACCAAACACCCCACCAAAAAGGAGAATTACAGACCAATATCCCTGATGAACATGGATGCAGAAATTCTCACCAAGATACTAACCAATAGGATCCAACAGTACATTAAAAGGATTATTCACCACGACCAAGTGGGATTTATTCCTGGGCTGTAAGGGTGTTTCGACATCCACAAATCAACCAGTGTGATACACTACATAAATAAAAGAAAGGACAAAAATCATATGATCCTCTCAATAGATGCAGAAAAAGCATTTGACAAAGTACAGCATCGTTTTTTGATTAAAACTCTTCACAGTATAGGGATAGAGGGAACATACCTAAATATCATAAAAGCCATATATGAAAAGCCGACAGTAATATCATTTTCAATGGGGAAAAACTGAGAACTTTTCCCCTAAGGTTAGGAACACGGCAAGGATGTCCACTCTCACCACTGCTGTTCAACATAGTACTAGACAGTCCTAGCCTCAGCAGTCAGACAACACAAAGAAATTCAAGGCATCTGAATTGGCAAAGAAGTTGTCAAATTGTTACTCTTTGCTGATGATATGATACTCTGTGGAAAACCCAAAAGACTTCACCCCAAAATTGCTAGAACTCATACAGATACTCAGCAAAGTGGCAGGATATAGAAATCAGTGCACAGAAATCAGTTGCATTTTTATACACTAACAATGAGACAGAAGAAAGAGAAATTAAGGAGTCCCATTTACAATTGCACCCAAAACCATAAGATACCTAGGAATAAATCTCACCAAAGAGGCAAAGAATCTGTAGTCAGAAAAGTATAGAACACTCATGAAAGAAATTGAGGAAGACACATAGACATGGAAAAATGTTCCGTGCTCATGGATTGGAGAACAAATATTGTTAAAATGTCTATGTTACCTAGAACAATCTACACGTTCAGCACAACCCTATCAAAATGCCATCAACTGTTTTCACAGAGCTGGAACAAATAGTCCTAAAATTTGTATGGAACTAGGAAAGACTCCGAATAGCCAAAAGAATGTTAAAAAAGAAAATCAAAACTGGTGGCATCACAATTCTGGACTTCAAGCTCTTAATACAAAGCTGTGATCATCAAGACAGTATGGTACTGGCACAAAAACAGACACATAGATCAGTGAACAGAATAGAGAACCCAGAAATGGACCCTCAACTCTATGGTCGACTAATCTTTGACAAAGCAGAAAAGAATATCCAGTGGAAAAAAGACAGTCTCCTCAACAAATGGCATTGGGAAAATTGGACAACCACATGCAGAAGAATGAAAATGGACCATTCTCTTACACCATACACAAAAATAAACTCAAAATAGATGAAAGGCCTAAATGTGAGACAGGAATCCATCAAAATCCTAGAAGAGAACACAGGCAGCAACCTTTTCGACCTCGGCCCCAGCACTGTCTTGCTAAACAGGTCTCCAAAGGCAAGGGAAACAAAGGCAAAAATGAGCTATTGGGAAATCGTCAAGATAAAAAGCTTTTGCACAACAAAGGAAACAGTCAGAAACCAAAAGACAACCATAGAATGGGAGAAGGTATTTGCAGATGTCTTATCAGATAAAGGTCTATTATACAAAATCTATAAAGAACTTCTCAAACTCAACATCCAGTGAACAAATAATACAATCAATAAGTGGACAGAAGACATGAACAGACATTTCTGCAAAGAAGACATCCAAATGGCCAACAGACACATGAAAAAGTATTGAACATCACTAGGCATCAGGGAAATACAAATCAAAACCACAATGTGATACCACCTCACACAGTCAGAATGACTAAAATTAACAAGTCGGGAAATTTCAGATGTTGACAAGGATGTGAAGAAAGGGAAACCCTCCTATACTGTTGGCGGGAACGCAAGCTGGTGCAGCCACTCTGGAAAACATTATGGAGGTTCCTTCGAAAATTGAAAATAGAGCTACCCTACAACCCAGCAATTGCACTACTGGGTATCTACCCCAAAGATACAAATGTACTGATTCAAAGGGGTACCTGCACCCCAATGTTTATAGCAGCAATGTCCACGATAGCTAAACTATGGAAAGAGCTCAGGTGTCCATAGACAGATGAATGGATAAAGAAGATGGAATATGAGTCAGCCATCAAGAAAAAATGAAATCTTGCCATTTGCAGTGATGTGGATGGAACTAGAGGGTATTAGGCTAAGCAAAATAAGTCAGTCAGAGAAAGATAATTATCATATGATCTCACTGATAATGTGGACTCTAAGAAACAAAATAGAGGATCATGAGGAAGAGAGGAAAAAATAAAACGAGACAAAACCAGAGAGTGAGACAAACCATAAGAGACTCTTAAGCATAGGAAACACACAGGGTTGCTGGAGGGGAGTTGTGTGGGGGAGGGAGTAACTGGGTGATGGACATTAAGGAGGGCATGTGATGTAATGAGCACTGGGTGTTATATAAGACTGACGGACCACTGGACTTTATGTGAAACTAATAATACATTATAGGTTAATTAATTGAATTTAAATTTTAAAAAAGAATATTCTGAAATATTCTAAAGAAGAATGAGCATTAGAGTAAGTTACTTTGTGGCCTTTGCACTAACTACTCGAGTTCTTTTAGATTCAATTGCTGGCTTTCAAACTGTGTTCTTTGTAGGTGAAATATTGGGTATGTTCTTAGGTAATTTCACTTCTGCTTTTGGATAGAAGGAATATATGTTAAAGCTTTTTAAAGTGCGTGTAAGTGTACGGCCTGATGAATTTCACCAACAACATTCTCCTGTAACTAGCCTCCATCCCTTTCCAGGCACAATGACTACCCACCAACCCCCCAGAGTGTATACTGTCCTGATTTCTAACAGCATAGATTAATTTGACCTGTTCTTAGCTTTATATAAATGGAATTATATGTACTCATTTGTGTCTGGCCTCTTTTGCTCAAATACTGCTTGTGAAATGTGTATTGTTGTAGGTCTCTCGTTTTATTAATATATTTTATGCCATTGAGAGAATATACCAGGATTTATTTTTGTATTCTGCTGTTCATGGGCATTGTGTAGTTTTTAGTTTAGGGCTAGTACAAATAGTGCTGCTGTGAACATTAACTGTGTTGGAGAACATACGTGTACCCATTTTTCTTGGGTATACTAAATTTATACAATATACAGTATTAGGTCAAATATTTCAGTATTAACAGATATTGCCAAATAGTTTGCTCATTTTATTTCCACCAGCAGTAATTGAGATTTCCAATTGTTCTGTATCAGTATTTTCCATCTTTTTCATTTTGGCCATTCTGGTAGGTGTGTAGTGGTATCACATTATGGTTTTAATTTGCATTTTCTTGATGACTATTGAAGTTGAGCATATTTTCATAATTGCCACATCAATATCCTTTTTTCCTAGGGTCAACTAAAATCTTTCACCATTTCCCCGTTATGTTATATGTTGGGTTTTTTGTGTTTGGTTTTTTTTTTAGTAGCTTCATTGAGATACAATTTACCTACCATTAAATTCAACCTTTTAAGATATATATTTCACTGTTTTTTTAGTATATTCACAGTTATGCCATCATCACCAATAGCTAATTCCAGAACCTTTTTATTACCCCCAGAAAGAAACTCTGTACCCATTAGCAACTACTTCATATTCCTTCTACCCCTAACCCCTGGCAACCACTAATCTACTGTTTCTGTGGATTTGCATTCTCTGGACATTTCATATAAATGGAATCATACAATCTGTGATCTTCATGATTTAGCATAATGTCTTCAAGGTTCATTCATGTTGTATCATGTACACTTCATTCCTTTTTATTGCCAGATAATATTTCATTCTATGAGTGTACCACATTTTGTTTATTCATTCATCAGTTAAAGGACATTTGGGTTGTTTCCACTTTTTGACTGCTGTGAATAATGCAACTATGAAATTTGTGTACAGGTTTTTATGTAGACATGCTTTCATTTTCTTGTTTATATATCTAGGAGTAGAATTGCTGGGTTATACGATAACTCGTTAACATTTGAGGATCTACCAAACTGTCACAGTGACTGCACCATTTTACATTCCTACATTGATATATGAGGGTTTGTTTCCAACCTTTGTTATTGTCTTTATTTTAGCCAACTTTGTGGATGTGAAGTCCCATCTCATTGTGGTTTTACTGTCTCTTAATGATTTGCAGTAGTTCTAAATCTGTTCTGAATATAGTTCCTTTGTTGGATGTGTATTATATCTTTCCAATGTCTTAATTGTCTTGATGAGCAGAAGTTTGTAATTTTAGTATTGTTTAGTTTATAAATTTTTTTAGTTTATGGACCGTGCTTTTATATCCAGTTTAAGAAGCCTTTTCATATTTGAAAATCTCAAAGATATTCTCTTACGTATTTCTCTAAAGGCTCTATCATTTTACCTTTATGGTTTTATTTTTTTATTTTTTGTTTTATTATTTGATCTTCAAATCTGTTGCCCATCTGGAATTGATTTTTGAGAGACACATTTTAAAAGATGGTTTTTCTTCTCTTGCTAATTAACATTTTATGTCTTTTTCTTTCCTTTTTTTTTTCCCAGAGGAGGGAGAGACAATTAATGCATGGTTAGAAAAATAACGTAGTGTCCAGGAATTTGTTGGTTATAAAGATTTGCCCTCAGGTGGTGATTGCAGAGTTAGGAAGAGAAGTTTAAGATTTGTAGGACTCCCAGGGTTCCTGGCTGGTTCAGTCAAAAGAGCATGCGACTCTTGATCTTGGGGTCATGAGTTCCAGCCCCATGTTGGTGTAGAGATTACTTAAATAAATAAATAAACTTTAAAGAAAAAATATTTCTTCCAAGTATCAAACATGCCAGGTACACAATTAAAAAAAAAAAAAGATTTGTAAGTCTATTATATGTCAGAGTCTTAGCTCAGCATTTGATAATCTCATTTAATCTCTTTGGTATTCTTGTAAAGTAGATGATGATATCTTTTACTTGCAAATGAAAAAACTGAGGCTGAGAAACATAAATACACTTTCCCAAGCTCACACAACTAATAAGTAGGTAAAAGCATGCCTCAAAACCACATCGGTCTTGCTCTAGAATTCTATTATCTTTTCATTGTGCATTTTTTCAAAATCTTGTAAAATCTTAACTATTAAACTTTCCAATTTAACCTATTCATCAAAAGTTGCTGTAATATCTGGCCCAATAATAAATGCTAATGACCTATAGAACCAGGTAGGTAGGTAGAGAGATGGGTTTTTGTTTTTGTTTTTTAATTTCAAGTGGTTTGAAAGAAGCTGGCAATGAATCAACAATTGAGCGATATTAGAGTGGACAGAAAGAACTGAAGTAATCATATAATACTTGAAAGATTCGGTGCCTAAGAGATTCTTGTCAGTGGGTATTATTGCCAGAGAAACTTACCTGTGTGGATGTTTAATTTCCTGTGTTGTAGATCTTATTTTCCATGCTATGAAATGTAAGAAATTTCCTTTAAGTATAGTAGGGTCAAAGAGCATTTTCTAGGGCTCCCTCTGCTGGCTTTCTATTAGTAATTAAGATACCTAGTTGCCAGAATGATGCTGGTACTAATGATGTAAGCGATTTAGGAAAGAAATTAATTTCAAGGTCCATTAGAGGAGATCAATGTTTGTAGCAAATGCACATAGTAAAATAGAGTTAGAGAAAGGATTATTTAAGCTTACTTATTTATTTTAGAATTCATATTTGGCTGTTGAAGCACTTTTGAGTTATGGGGAAGAACATTTCTTATTTTATTTTTAATTTATTTATTTGACAGAGAGAGAGATCACAAGTAGGCAAGAGGCAGGCAGAGAGAGAGGGAGAAGCAGGCTCCCCTCTGAGCAGAGAGCCTGATCGGGGCTTGATCCCAGGACCCTGAGATCATGACCTGAGCCGAAGGCAGAGGCTTTAACCCACTGAGCCACCCAGGCGCCCCTGGGGAAGAACATTTCTAATGGTATTGGAAACTTTCCATTTCAAACAAATAGTGGTAAAACTTTATACTCGAAGGGTGGCATGATAGGCATCAGTGTGTGGGATCAACTTTTTCAGTTGGTGATAACATTACAAAAGTACTATCTTTGGCCCTTTTTAACTAAAAGATAAACTTTTGGCAGCTTCAGTGGAGAATTCTGAAACTGCTCAATGGACTGGTTGGTTTCTAGAAAAAAAATGGTCATTTGGAAATATTCAGAGAATTAGATGATTAGATAAGGACCTTACTAAATGAGAAACTCCACAGTGAGGGGGCTCCATAGATCCATCTAAACCATACCTCTGTCTAAAAGAGGTAATTATCCTCTTCTCAAACCCAAGGCATTTCACACCTAATTGGTAGGCACCTAATAGGCATTTCACACCTAGTAGATGATGACTCTTTCCCAGCTAGCAGTTACGTGACCTCACTTTTATTCTCATAATAGCTCCAGACAGCTGTTTCCCTTTCAGAGTTGCCTTTTGAGGAGAAATCTGCCAGCTACTTTGAGACGTTTTGCTTGGTAATACGGGATATAAAATATCCCCCATTTAAGAAAACTGCATATAAAGAAACTAAACAAGTATGTGCTGATTATTTTCATTAGAGCTGACACTTGTAAATAATAAATCCCTTTGATATTTAACTTGTTTAATTTGCAGAAGTGACATAGTCCCACATTTGCAGGAAAATTTATGTAAAGCAAGATTAAACAGTGTAAGTAAGTTAAGCATTGAACCATCTTTATAATAGACAACTGTTTCTTACTGTGACAAATGAAGAAGACCTAGCTTTACTTCTTCAGAAGCAATGGTAGTGTAATTTGGTTTTAAATAAATATAATGTAGCATCAGTCCAAGAACTAATGAATGTATTATTAATCCAAGATTAAGTATCATTAGTCCAAGAAGTCTGGTATTAGAGGAACAGATAATGGGAACAATCTGGGTTCCATTTTGAAAGCATTAAAATGATTTGTTACTGTGTAGATAGCTACAGATTTATGTATGGATGAATGTGTATCATTTGCATAACTTAAGAATTGACTGTTAGAACTGTTAGGACTATTACAGATCATCAGCCTGCAAATATCAAGGCAAACCTTGCTTTCATAGGATAGTATTGACAGTATAAAACAACGTCAGCCAGAACAAAAAGTCCCTAAAACATGAAAATATTTTAGAGGAAATGCAAAGTGTATTGTATAAATTTTTTGTTGTTCTGTCATAGTACTACTCTTATTAGCTCCTAATATTTTTATTACCGTAAATTTAGAAAATTTAATAGGTAATTTTAGTCCATTTCAAATTTGGGATGCTAAGTATTTGAGTGGTTGAGAATCTAAGTAACCTTAGTCTTCCATTTAAAGTCCCCTATAAGTCTGGCTCCGTGCTTTCTTTCCAGCCTTCATACTGGACTCTAATAGTTGTGAGATACACTTCTGAGTTTAACCTCTACCATGAGCCAGCAGGACCACAGGCAGGCCATGGGATGGTTTCTTCACCTGTAAATAAAAGAACTCCACAAATTCTGTGGTATTAGCACTTTATTTGGAGAAACCCATCGAGAATCTAATGAAAGCTGTGGATCTTTATACCCAGAAAACTGCTGATTCATACAAAATGTTGCATATAACTACAGCTGCAGTGTTCACGAAGCCATCCACACAGACTTCAGTTTAAAGATCCCCTGGATTGTAGGTTTTCTGATTTTCAAAATCTGTAATTCTGTATTTCTATCCCACACCATCCTGTTGTCTAGCTGTACTACATTAACCTCATTTTTTCAGACTCCTAGATTTTTACTCATTATTTCGACTTTCAGATGTCCTTTCTTATCCCCTTATTTCAACTTTCGGATGTCCTTTCTTATCCCCTTATCTATCCTCACCTTTAAAACCCTCGACTTAAAGCACAGTTCAGATGTGGTTTTTTTTTTGAAGCTTCTTCAGTCAGAATTAATTTTCTCCTTAGAACTTTGTACCTCCATCATAGCTCTTAAACTCGTTGGTCTCCTATTACAGTTATTAGAGGGCTGTGTGTCCTCTGTCTTCCCTTCCTCTTCTTACCTGTTCCTTAACAGATTATGAATATCTTGACATCAGCAGTTATGTTCCTGTTAGTGTTGTAATTGAATGGTGCCTTAGTAGTAGTAGTTGTGGAATAAATGCTTGCTAAATTAATTTGAATTTGTCACTCAGCTGTAATGACTGTTATGTCATGTGCTATATCCTGGAAAGTTTGACCCTGCCCCCCAAAAGTAGGTGGTGTGAAATAGAACCACAGAGAAAGAACCTCATATATGAGATAAATTTAAAGAATGAGTAGAATTTAGGGAGGTGCAGGCAATATATGGGAGGGATGAAGAGAAACGAGAGAACTCATATGTTTTACCTACATTTCCATATCAGTGAAATTAGTCTATTTTTACGAAAATAGATTGGTGTTAAAATTTAGCTTACAATTTTTAATCAAGCTTTGTATTTTACATTTTCGGCACTTTTGTTTTTACAGGTACAAGAAAATTCCCCAGGACATAGAGCTGGACTGGAGCCATTCTTTGATTTTATTGTTTCTATTAATGGTTCGAGATTAGTAAGTTAAGCTTTTTGTAGTTTTGACTATAATGTTTTGTAATCTTTTGAAAATGGAATTTTTCAGATTATCAAGGGTGGATGTTTATTAGTTACAAACATTATATGGAGTATGATACCAGTTTATAAAAATTATGTAAGGAAATATGAAAATGTCTAATATAGAATACTATACCTCACCCTTCAGTGATTATCATAGGAGAATAAAATAGCTCCTAATATTTTTATTAGGAGACTTTTATATGTTGAATATTTAATTTTTTAAGCAGAAATAAGATGAAAAAGTTTGCTTTTTCAATGATTATAGACGTTTGTATGCTTGAATTAGTAAAGACACCTTCTCAGATAACATATCAATTTGCTTGGAGCTAAATTTCATGATATATAAATAGTGTTTTTAGAACCAGATAGAGAGGTATGTTCCAAAAGTACAGAATTAAACCACTTTTTATAAGTTGCTTTCAGTTTACTTGTAGTAAAGTCTTAAAGGAAAAAAAAATTATAATTTCAGCAAAGGAAATTCTTACAACAGTGGTTACTTGGTGTGTTTTTTTTTATATAGCAGTTTTAAGTTTTTGTTCATTATTTATCAGCATCTCCTACGTAAGGGCCTTTATTCATTTATGTAATGAAATATTTAACATGCTGCTTCCGTTTTTCTTTCCTGCCAGTTCCTAATAAAAAAATAAGGTGTATATTTAGGAGTGCTGTCCAAAATTAAACCACAACATCAGCAAATGTTTTGGATTTTAAAATCAAAGTCATACCACCTCTCTTAGTAATATGACTTCTTGTGAAATATTTTGCTTTTTTAGCACTAAAACCCTAGATCACTTCAAATAATGTTGGGTTGCAAAATTCATAATCCATAGTCCACTATTAGAAAAAAAGTCTGAAGTTGGTAACAGGAGTTGGTCGTTCTTAATTTTCAACATTCTTTCACTTCAGGGAACATTTGAATGTTAATGGCAGCTTTACCTGTTGGATGTTTTATTCATGTTGATTATTAATATTACTCCCATAGAGCCATTATTAGTATTACTCCCATAGGGCCTTAGCTTAAGCTAAGCTAATTAACATTAATTTTTTATTTATTAAGAAAAATGATCTCTTTGTCTTCACAGAATAAAGACAATGACACTCTTAAGGATCTACTGAAAGCAAATGTTGAAAAGCCTGTAAAAATGCTGATCTACAGTAGTAAAACACTGGAGCTGCGAGAGACGTCCGTCACACCCAGCAACATGTGGGGCGGCCAGGGCTTGCTGGGAGTGAGCATTCGTTTCTGCAGCTTTGATGGGGCGAATGAAAACGTTTGGCATGTATTGGTAGGTATTAACTGTGAGCCGTTACTTAGAGTTTACGAAACAATGTAGAAGGGTGCTGTCCTCATCTTAGTTGGATTGTAGAGGTATTATTATTATTATTAGGCTATTTTTGGTTTCTGAAAATTAGAATTCATTGCTGTGGGTTAACAGATTTTAAAAATTTAGGAAGAGAAGCAAATATAGATGCCTGAGAACTATTTTTCTCGTGATTCATCCATTAGAAGGAGAAATGTCAAAGCAGATAGCTACAGATAGCTAAAATAATAAATATTTTAAATTTTTATTAAATATATCATTTTTATGCTTGTGATTTAAATGTATTTTTTCCATAGTTTCTGATATCTGACATGTCTAACAAGATAGAAATACAAGGGTTTTATGGGGCACTTGGGTGGCTCAGTCAGTTAAGTGTCTGCCTTTGACTCAGGTCATGATCCCAGGGTCCCAAGATTGAGCCCATGTGAGGCTCCCCGCTCAGTGGGGAGCCTGCTTCTCCCTCTGTCTCTGCCCCTCACTGCTTGAGTCTGCTTCTCCCTCTGCTCCTTACCCCGCTTGTGCTCCCTTTCAAATAAATAAAAGAAAATCTTAAAAAAAAAAAAAAAGGAAAGGAAATACAAGGGTTTTTAAATCACTAAAATTAAGGACTATGAACTGTAAATTTGGAAGATTATTTTATATACATTAATTTTGGGGTGTGTTTTTGTGTTCTAGGAAGTGGAATCAAATTCTCCTGCGGCCCTGGCAGGTCTTAGACCTCACAGTGATTATATCATTGGAGCAGATACGGTCATGAATGAGGTAATTGGTGTGTTTATTAATAATGAAAGTTATATATATAACATTTCCTCATTGATGTTTTAAGTTCAGAAGTGTATTTACATGCTTCACATTTAGATTTGAAATTTAGGTCTTTGCTAATCAAGATAACTTACACATCTGTTAAACAGATGTTTAACAGGGTGTTAAACAGAACATCTGGGAGGTGTCTTATCAGGTTCAGCTGTAAGGAAAAATACATACCATGTGGCAATTGTACAGATTTCGTATATGATAACAGAAATCTCTTACAGGAGCACCCGGGTGGCTCAGTAAGTTGAGCTTCCAGCTCTTGATTTTGGCCCAGGTCATGATCTCAGGATCGTGGGATGGAGCCCCGAGTGGGGCTCTGTGCTCAGTGGAGAGTCTGCTTGAAGATTCTGTCCCTCTGCTGCTCCTCCCACTCTTGTGAGCACACTCTCTCGCAAATAAATAAATCTTTAAAAATAAAATGATCTCTTACATACACCTTAAGACTAAAGCAGATGCTCATTTTGGTTATTGATTTCATTTTCTCTTCCTCTTATTTTACGGAAACAAAATTGGCTCAGCCATATTAGATCCTTTTCCTTGTCTGTTACCTAGTGGAAGTATATATTGCTAAATGGAAAATGAGAGAAAAATAAGAGGCCCGGATAACCAGGTCTTAATAATGAAGAGTAGGGGCACCTGGGTGGCTCAGTCAGTTGAACATCCGAGTCCTGGTTGTGGTTCAGGTCATGATCTCAGGATCCTGAGATCGAGCCCTGTGTCAGGCTCCATGGGGAATCTACTTGAGATTCTCTCCTTCCCTCTCCCACCCTGTGTGCACATTTGAGAGCTCGCTCGTGCTCTCTCTCAAATGAAGAAATAAATGTTTAAAAGAAGATAATGAAGGATAAAAGCAGAATATATAGAATTTGGGTATAGGAGAGTTTTACTAAAATTGGTGACTAGGCCTTAGGGAACTAGAAATAAGGCATTGCACATAGGAGATAGATAAAATATTTGAAATCTTGTTTGGAGTATTGGTTTTAAGGAATGAATTTTATGTCTAGCAGCAGGGCTTACAATCTGTACTTTTTAAAAGTTTTCCAGGTGATTCTGATATTAGCCAGGTTTGAGACCCCACTATTGTGAAGTTCAGTAACATAAAAATGTTTTCCTCCTGTGATGCTTTTGCAGTCTGAAGATCTGTTCAGCCTTATTGAAACACATGAAGCAAAACCATTGAAACTTTATGTGTATAATACAGACACTGATAACTGTCGAGAAGTGATTATTACACCAAATTCTGCGTGGGGTGGAGAAGGCAGGTAAGGTCATTTGTCAGACAAAGTTATGATTTCTTAAACTCACCAGTAGGTACTGTAAACATCGTTGCTTTTATTTTGAAACAAGTTATTAGTTTATTATACGATTTCTGTTGAGAAAAGGAAAACGCTAACCTAGAATACTGAAACTAGTAATCCATTTTTTTAAAGCACATATTTAGGTAGTGTGGTATGTATGTATGTATGTGTGTGTGTGTGTGTGTGTGTATTCCTTTTCTTTACTGATCTAAGAGCGAACAGCCTTGTTTCATTTTCTTATTTTAATAAAATAGTTTTCAGTTTTATTTTCCCAGTTCCCTTCCCCAACAATGGGACAACACAAGTGTAACTTCTGCTCTTGGGGAAATTTCTTAGCCTTTTGTGGAAACTGTTGGCTTTCAAAAATGGACAGACTGATTTCAACCAAAAGTTAGACAAAATTGCAACAACAATAAAAAGCAACTTAGAGCGATGAGTGGGTGGCTCAGTTGGTTAAGCATTTGCCTTCAGCTCAGGTCATGATCCCGGGGTCCTGGGATTGAGTCCCACATCAGGCTTCTTGCTTAGTGAGGAGTTTGCTTCTGCCTCTGCCTGCCACTCACCCTGCTTGTGCTCTCTCTGACAAATAAATAAAATCTTAAAAAAAAAAACAAAAAAAAACAAAAACATATCAAGCCAAGCAGAGAAGCAAACTGTAGAAAATCAGTTTTCCAGGACCATTCGTCAGGTCAGTTCTCTAATTTCAAAAAGCCAAAGCAAAGCATGAAGACTTGACTTTGCTTCTTTAGGTCTTTCAGCTGTTGTTTAAATTGTACAGGTTTTTCATTATTTTGAAAGCCTTTTTTAACTGAGGAATTCTTGTGTATAAGCCATAATTATAGGAAAGCCTAAGGTTTAGAAACCTTCTAAATATTTTGTAAAAGTTCTAGCATTTGCCGGGGAGAGGATGACTTAGTTGAGGCAGGCAGAGAAAGACCCTATTTGTTCATAATATCTTTCCCCTCACTACCTGAGATTCTGTAGCTGACTATGTATTGCAACCAGAATGCTAGCTTGTTGCAATTTGAGAAAATAGGTAGAAGTATCACTTTAAGAATCTGGACTCTCTGGGGCAATTCTTGATCAAGTTATTTTCCATTGTCCAGGTTTGTAAACACAGAAATATGATCTTCTCAAGGCATTCAAAATTGACTCATTTCAGAGGGACTGCCTCATATAAACTAAATTTGTAGAGAAGCTGCTGTATTTATTACAATGGCAAGTTTTTAGTTTGTAATAGAAACATTTCCCCTCTCCAGTTAGAAGAATACTCAGGTCAGATTAGTATCACAAGAATACTTGGTAAACACAGAATCAAAGTGCAAGGAAGAGATTCTGGTGATGGTGAGGTCCAGCTGTAAAGAACACTAATTCTAAGAACCTTGTTTTAAAGTGCCTACCTCTCTGGGGCACCTGGGTGGCTCAGTGAGTTAGAGCCTCTGCCTTCGGCTCAGGTCATGATCTCAGGGTCCTGGGATCGAGCCCCGCATCGGGCTCTCTGCTCAGCAGGGAACCTCCTTCCCTCTCTCCCTCTGCCTGCCTCTCTCTCTCTCTCTCTCTGTGTCAAATAAATAAATAAAATCTTTAAAAAAATAATAAAATAAAATGCCAACCTCTGAAAGGCTATCATTGATCAGTTTAAATTATTTAATCTTACTTTCTTCCTCTCAGTCTGAGATCTAGTTCAGTGAGGATTGCAGATTTGATGGTAGAAGGGACGAAAAGTGAGCCAAGAAATAAGTAATTTTGTAATATGAAGCATCATTATAAAATCAGATTTGGATTAGGAAGAGCTGGAGTTGGCCACTGCTCTCCCAGCTTTTGGTGGTGGTGGTATCCACAGAAACAATAGATGCCTTGGCAGGAGAGAGGCACGGAGAGAACTGCGTGGCCTTCTCAGAAAGTATCAAGTAGTTTGGGAGATAAAAGCAGTCTTGATGGAAACCTAAGATGGAATCTGACTGTGAAGGGCCTTACCATGGGCAGAAATTTGGGTACACCTCGGGCAGTGGGACTGTGAATCACTGTACCGTGGAGGGGTCATCGGTTCCAAACAGTAGAAACAAACTGCTGTCATCATAAGCAAACATGAATTTACTGCCGTGGAGTTGCTCATATAATCAGAGAAACAGCTAAAGAATCAGACATGGGAATGACAGAACTCAACACTGCTAGGGAGTTACAGAGGAAGGAAATTGGCAGTTTTCATTAGTATTCTACTGAAGCGATGAAGCCATTTCTGTTTTTTCTGTCACTCCCAAGTTTTGCAGCCATGGGCAGGAGAGGTGGATTGGCCTGGGTTGGGCTATGAGCCATTTCTTGGTTTGGACAAGGCTCCCTGATGGACAGTCCCACCAGCACTGCACACAACACAGAGAAGTAATTCTCCAAAGGGAAGAAGAAAAAGGAATCTTGGGAGGCCAGCAGACTATGAAAAGAAGCAGAGTGATTATGTCTTATTAAAAAGATGCCTCTGGCGGCAGTGGGAGGATGAAGTAGAAGGAATCTGGATTAATTTGGATTGATTTCTATCAGGTTCTGAAATAGAACTAGGGGCTGTGTAAATGACATCATCGTACAGAAGTGCTTGGAGTTCTTCAGTGGAAAGGCTGTATGTCATTCATTCAGCAAATAATTATTGTCTGCCGTGTGCCAGGAACTGTTACGGCAGTAAACAAAATGAGGTCTCTGTCCTTAAGGACCTTAACATTTTATTGGGGGAGACAGAAAATAAATAAATGTGCAGTGTGTTAGATGATGATAAATGCTTGAGGAAAAATAAAGGAGAGGAAGGGTAATGTCTGGTGGAGGGAAGAGTGCTGTTTTATAAGGGGTGGTCAGAAGAGACCTCTGATAGGATGACGTTATTTAAAAGAATGGAAATTGGTTTTGTATTTCAAAACCTCAGGGAGATCCAAGCTGTGATTGATAACAATAACTTTAAGAAAAAAAATATTTTCATAGCCTAGGATGTGGCATTGGATACGGTTATTTGCATCGAATACCAACACGCCCGTTTGAAGAAGGGAAGAAAATTTCACTTCCCGGACAGATGACTGGTGCACCTGTTACTCCTCTTAAAGATGGGTTTACAGAGGTAAGATAACTTTACTACCAATGACATCACACAGTTTCCAGTAAAACAAATCAGGTGTCCGTGTGTCGGGGGGGTGGCACGCATGGCAATAGGGCAGGCGAGGACGTAAGTGCTGACCATGGCGAATATGAAGTTCCTGTGATAGCCAGATGGCTAGCCTACGGATCCGGATTTCGGGAACGAGGATGAGGCGAGAGATACAGATTTGGGAATCATCAGCAGAGGGAGGGTAATTTAACCTAATGAACGGTGATAAAAATTGTCAAGGGATTGGGCCCAGGTGGGTCAGAGGACTGAGGCTGGAATCTTGAACATTCCTAATATTTAAATGGATGGGCAGAAAGGGGATTCAGCAAAGGGAGCTCAGAAGAAGTCCTAAGGGAGGACAGAGCTTCAAGAAAAAAGGCATGTCAACTCTGTGAGGTACTGTGAGAGGTCAGGGGAGAGGAGTGAAAAACACGTGTCCTGGGCGAGAGCATTTCAGAGACTGGCCGGGCGCAGTTATCAGATCTCAGGGGACGGGGGGCAAACAGTGCGTGATAAGGCGATGATGAGAGCTGGTGCTTACTATTTCCAGAAACTTAACTGGGAAAGCAGAGCAAGATGCCGTGTGGGGACTATTACAGGATCAAAGTGAGGCTTTTCAAGGAATAAGATATTTGCACAGGCTTATAGGCTTTTAAAATGTTTTCTATGCAAGTCTCACAGGACAGTTACTCTCTTGTCTGTATGAATAAGTAAAAACCAAACATCAAGAAGGAGAATGCTACCATAGTAAAGAAAGGGCTGCCACCACTCTTCATTTTATGGTACACGGTTTGGCCATCCCCAATTCTAGAGAAAGTGAAGAGGAGCTAGAGAAGTGGAACCTTTCCTCACTCCCCACCCCTGCCACTGGCCGATGGCCAGAGCCCATGTCGTTACATGCTTGGATTCCTACCACCATGTCCGCTGCTCCTCATCAGTGGTTTCTGCCCCAGTTTTAAGCCTCTGTGGGCAGTCTGAGAAGACCAGAGGGTGAAATGGCCCCTAGGGAAAAGGGCCAGAATGCAAGTTGTGTTGAAATGTGCCAGAGGGCGCTGGAGTTGGCAGAAGTTGGAGTATCCAGAGTTGAACCACCTATCCGTAGAATCCATGTAGACTTAACTTATCCCTCCCCGCCCCAGAAGGTAGAGGTCTGGCTGCCACATTCACTCATTGGTGAGAAAAGATAAGATGGACTCGCAAGGTTAGACATCTTGAGGAACTTCTAAGGACTCTCTCATGGTATTAAGACTTCTAAGCTGATTCCTTCATGAACAGTGAAAGTTAAAAACTGGCTGAGAACTCAGAGAAGAGGAAAGGTGGAGTAAAATGATTTGGGGACAGCTGCGAAGGAGGAAAGAGGAGAATCTCCCCCTAGAATAGTGTGCGTAGTGGGGGAGATGCCACGTTATCAAGAGCCTTGAAAGTGGCAGGACGGAGAGATTGGGCTTTGACATGTAACAAAAATAGGAAGGAGTGTCTGAAGGCAGAAGTCCCAGGTAAAAACTTCTGACAGCTAGTATGATCAGAAAAGGTATCTGTTAAGAAATAAAACAAATGAAAAAAAAAAAAAGAAATAAAACAAATGAGCAAACAAAAAAGAGAAAGAGGCAATCTGAGAAACAGACTCTTAACTAGAGAGAACAAACAGATGGTTGCCAGAGGGGAGGGTGGGGAGTGGGTGACATAGGTGATGGGGATTAAGGGGGGCACTCGTGGTGAGCACTGGGTGACATGTGGAAGTGTCAAATCACTTTTCTTCAACTGAAACTAATATTACACTGTCTGTTAACTAACTGGAATTTAAATAAAAACTTTTTTTAAAAAAGGTATCCGTAGGAACACTGAGAGACAGTATCTGTATGTTCTTTCAAGTAAACTTGAGTAATTTTTTCTTTCCTTCTTTTTTTGGTAGGTCCAGCTGTCCTCAGTTAATCCCCCATCTTTGTCACCACCAGGAACGACAGAAATTGAACAGGGTCTGTCTGGACTTTCTATTAGCTCAACTCCACCAGCTGTCACTAATGTTCTCAGTACAGGTGTGCAGAAAAATCTATTCTCTTTCCAACCCACTTTGTTTTACACGATACTCTTCTGTCTCAAGCTGTAGAATTTTAAAAATTAATGCTGTGTACATTGAAAACTATAAATACACTCTGCATTTAAACCTCTTCTCAGTGTATTTTAGAGTCTGGGCTTCTCTTAGCTTGGACAAGTTATAGAGTCAGGACTGTACCTTTAAATTCTGCTTAATTGTCTATTTACTCAACAAATGTTTGCAGTATCCCCCAGGTAGTAAACACTGGAGATACAAAAGTGAGCAAGACACCGTTCTCTTCCTGGGGGTTCAGTCTTGCTCAGGGGACACGTGCATGTCTTCCTCCCTTTTCTTATTTCTTATTCTACCCAGTACAGTCCTTTTTTGTTTTAGTTTTTTTCCAACAGCTTTATTGATACATAATTCACATACCATACAAGTCACCCATTTAAAATAATAATTGAGTGGGATTTTTTCCTTGTGTTTGCAGAGTTGTGCAACCATCACGTCAGTCAGTTTCAGAACATGTCATTACCCCAAAAGAAGCCCTATGCCCTATCAGTCACTCACTGTTTTTCCCCAACCCCTCAGGCCTAGACCATTCCTAATCTCCTTTCTCTTTCTGTGCATTTGCCTAATCTAGACATTTCATGCAATATACATGGTTTCTGTGACTGACTTCTTCCACTTAGAATAATGTTTTCAAGGTTCATTCGTGTGGTAGCATATAGTAATACGTCCTTTCTATAGCTAAGTAATGTTCCATCATATGAACCTGCCATATTTTTATTTATCCATTTATCAGTTGTGGGACATTTAGGTTGTTTCTGCTTCTTGGCTGTTAGGAATAATGTTGCTATGAGCGTTTGTGTACAAGTTTTTGCATGAACCTGTGTCTTCATTTTTCTTGGTTATATTCCTAGGCCTGGGATTGCTTGGTCACATGATATAGATCTTAACTTGGTATGTTGGTTGAGTTTATTTTTCCGTTGCCTTTTTAAAAACCACCTGTTTTCTGATTTTGTTTCTTCATAAAACCAAGAGTATATTATTAATAAATGTTGAGTAAGTGAAAGAAATACATAGTTTAGTTTGATTTCGTTAATACCTTTTATTCTTGAGCCCCTTTTAATATTTGTGTTCACGATTTGTTCACATTTCACTTTGTCCTGGAATGGACTTAAAATAGATGGATTCACCAAGATGCAATTAAGGTCAATGGTATGATTTTTGCACTTGGTCCCCTCGGTTCAAGTCCTAGCCCTTTGCAGAGTCTTCATTTTCATTCCAAAGATGTGTTTTTCTAGATAAAATTGAAAATTTCAGTTTTTTAGAATTAAAAATTTCAAACATAGCCTAAAATAGACAGTATGGTATTATGAACCCCCCTCCCCCCAACCCCACCCAGCCTCACCAGTTTGCACTATGGTGACTTGCTGCTTTACCCCTTACTCTTTGCTGTTTTTTTTTTTTTCCCGGCTTTTTTGAAATGTAATTTGCATACCATGAAATTACGTCACTGTAGGTATGCAGCTCCATGATTTGTAGTAAATTTATGGATCTGTGAGGTCATCATCACAGTCCAGGTTTAGAACATTTCCTAGATGCAATGAAACACTAATGTCGTCGATACTAAGTCATAGATACAGTTGGGAGGGAATTTCAAGTTTATTTCAATTGAGCAGTGTTGGAATCCTTTTTCATATTGTGATTCTTTTTTCTTAGATTCCATCAGTGGTCTTCTAGTTTATTCCCGAATAGACTTAGTACAGGTGGGCTGGTGTAACGCCCACAGCAGCAGACCACTCTGTGTCTGAATAACTCTTTCCTCTTTTAGAGTAAGTGTTCCAGCGCCGTATCAGAGCTCTTTTGACATCACTCTTCAAATCTCAGTTTCTTTTTGACATTTTAAATCTTCCCTCACTATATTAGAGTTACACTTGTCTTAGAAGCACATGCACTGAGATCCTTGGCTTTGTTACACTGTAGAGAAGTGGCTTCTTGAATATTAAATGACAGAAATGTAAATCAGTTGCTCAGAAGAGACTGAAATCAAGATTTTCACTTAGAGAAAATCGGTTTAAAAATTGAATATTCTAGCAACAGAACATGTGAGAACCCACTTTTTTTTGTTACTTACCTGTCTTCATTTTTAATTAAATTGCTGCAAAGTAGCCCAATCAATAACTGTAGAAACATTAAAAGTGTCTCAAAAATATATATGTATATATATGGATTTGAAAATTTGGGGATGATAAAATTTTAGAAAATGAATATATCCTTTGAAAGGACCTTTTTGATACACTCCCTTATGCTTCCTGTCCCCTCCCGTGCTTGATGTTTCTGCAAAGAACTCACACCATTTTACAGGCTGTGTATTTTACTTGCTCAATATCAGTCTCCCTTTTCCTGCCCCGCATTAGAATATATCCTATAGGTAGTGATTTGTAATTTCTTTATGCTGTAGAGTGCATCAGTGCCTAGAACAGTGTCCAGCATATAGTAGGTGCCCCCCAAAACCTTGAATGAATGAACATATCAGCTACCCAACTTTTTACCTCCAATTTCTGCAGAAAAGTAAATACATGAAGAAAATAAATAACTATCTAAAAAGGTTGCTTCATGCTTTTTAGGCACAGTTCATTCCTGCTACCATATTTAAGCAGATTTCTGTAAGACAATCTGGAATCCATGTACATTGTTACTATTGTTTGGATAGCAAAACCTCTCACATGAGTAGGTGGTAAACATTAATAGATAGCCTTTATTATGTAGTATCCTAAGACTTACTTGCATTTGAAGAACATAACTTCCTCGAGCTAGCATCAGTAAAAAGACTTCAGAGGAGCGTCACAGAACCCATCTGTTTCCTATCAAAAGGAAATGGAAATTCATTCGGGAAGCCAGGTCATTCTCCATCTCTGGAGGCCCACATCCTCTCGTCACTTTCAGGCCGTCCGCATCACTGTCCCTTTTCACAGACCGGCATCCATGGTTTCACAGGGCACATGCCCCCGCTGCCCCCAGCAGCCCTAGTTTTATGTGGCATCTAGTTCAGGAGCCCAGTAGAGATTGACTAGAATCCTTGAGTCCCACTTCTGAATTTCTAAAACAGTTTTCTAATCTAGCCCTGCTTAGGTTAGATGTAAAACTCTTGTCCAGAGGACTTAGCTGGATGGGTTTGCAGAACCTCCTACCCATTAGGCCAGACTCTGCTAACAGTCTTCGTTAAAGGCCATAGGAGGAGTATGGAGATCAGCTAAGGCAGGGAAGCAGCCAGAAACCAGGACTGAATGAAGGCCTGACCATGGTGGGGAAGGAAGGGAGCTGAAGACTGTCCTAATAGTCTGTCCATTCTTTGTCAACTGAATTCGTTAGAAATTTTTTTAAAGATCGTGTTTTTGTTTCAGGTGTCCCAACAGTACCATTATTGCCACCACAAGTAAACCAGTCCCTCACTTCTGTGCCACCGATGAACCCAGCTACTACATTACCAGGTGAGCAGCAGGAGACGAGAGATGGAGGTAGTAATAGTAGCATGAATGCTATTGTGCATCTTAAAAAAAAAAAAATGAAAAAAATCTCACACCTTTGTGGTGACTTTTTAAAAGTCTTTAAATCTCCTTTTACCTTTGCTGTAACTTTGTGATAAATGAGAGCAGATGTCACCGAGCTGTCTGTTACCGGCTGTTGGCGGCTGAGCCTCAGGCTCCTTACCCTCCGTCTGCTACCCCACCAAGGGGCTGGGGCAGGAGGAAGCAACGTGGGAAAGTCTGTCCTCCAGGGCTTCCTTCGGGCCTTCACGTAGTCGTCCCTGTGAATAGACGTTGTGTCCCGAGAGAGAGCATTCCGTACCACGTTCTTCAGAAGCTCTAACATTAAGTTAGATTTTTGTTTATTTCTTACTCTTCCTA
Organism: Potos flavus; assembly: GCA_028534135.1. Classification (NCBI taxonomy): domain Eukaryota; kingdom Metazoa; phylum Chordata; class Mammalia; order Carnivora; family Procyonidae; genus Potos; species Potos flavus. The sequence goes on from CM052883.1 coordinate 118,188,717, forward strand.
CTGATGACCAAATGTCTTCATCAGATGACAATCAAATATTATTTGAGGGCTCAAATACACTTGCTTTGTGATAACCTTTAATTGTATGACTAAAAAGGTCATTGCACAGATATATGAAGCCATGAACCAAATGTGTAGACCACACACACACACACACACACACACACAATGGTGAAGAAGTGGTAAAATGCTGACATGAGGGAAATTTGAGGGAAAGGTATATAGAGGGTTTCTGTACAAACTACTTTTGCAACTGTAAGTCTGAAGTTATTTCAGGAAAAAAAATTGAGAATTGGGAGGGACTGTAAACCTCCGCCATCAGAGAGAAGCTGAGTGCCTCTACTCCCGCCCTTGCTGAGCCACATCAGCCCTTTCTCCACGGCACTCAGGCCATCAGGTCTGGAAGTAGGAGGATGGCTTTTAACCCTTACTTAGCCACCTGATCCCGTAGCTACAGAAGGACGGTTCGCTGACGTGAGCTGTTTCGCTCTGGCCACTGTCCATGTTGGGGGACAGAGCTGCCACCCGGCAAGTGGACCTCTGGTGTTCTCGCTTCGAAGGGGTAGTACTTGGTTCAGATCTCAAGGATGGACGTTTGCCCCAGAGGAAGTGGTTTACCTCTTGTTCTGTGCCTTCTCTCTAGGTCTGATGCCTTTACCCGCAGGACTGCCTAACCTGCCTGCCCTCCCCAACCTCAACCTCCCCCCACCGCACGTCATGCCAGGCGTCAGCTTACCGGAACTCGTGAACCCGGGTATGTTGCCCATCCTGCCTTCCTAGGACTCTGGCTAATAAAAACCTTTTATCCAGGAAAGCAAATCCTCTATTGCAGTTTTTTCCAGAAAGGGCAGGTCAGTTTAACAAATTTCAGCTGCTTCAAATATTAATCTTTTTTACTTAAAAAGCTTAAAAAAGAAGAGGAAGAAGAATGTTTTTGTGATTCTCCTCTACTTGGCTGCCTCTCCTCCATTTCCCTCTCCTTGCACCCGACAGGCCTAGTACCTTAAAGGCCAGTTGCAGAAAGAGAGAACAGTGTCGTGGTGCTGCCGTTACTGACTTGGATGGAAGGGGTTCAGTCCCCCCAGTGGAGGTGAATGAACTCCCCGCCATTCTCCTGCTTGTTTTGAGTAGCCAGGCCCAGGACCTTGGGCTGTGAAACCCTCATCCTGGCTCAGCTGGCTGCATTTGTTACTTGATAAATATTCTGTTATTAACAGATGTTTTTGTAACAAAAACTATTGAGATTTTAGCTACAAATAGTTAAGCTAGCCAATATTCAAGCACTTCTGCTCTGATTTTATGCACTGCTGGGAATGAAGCAGCAGAGTGTCCCGCAAATCTGCTCTTCTAGTTAATGATTACGCACATTACCTTTAACTTTGAGCTGGCCGCAGGTCAGGGCTAGTAATTTCTAACTTCCGTAGTCAGGCGCCTGAGTGATGTCAGTGAGCGTGCACTGTCGTGTTTGTGTCTCGGTCATAACGGCCGGCCGTACCACCCCCCTCTCTGGATGTACTCATTACCTGCCCTCATTAACCCGTTTGCCTTTCAGGACACTGGTTTAAAAAGCAAAGGAAGACTGTAAACTCTAACGTTTACCTATCTTAGCGCTCCCTTTGTTTTTTCTTTAATGCCCTGTATTCTTGGCTTCTCCTGCCCTTTTCCCAAATTAACAGGCTCTAAGAGCATCGAGGGTTTCGCCGGCCCAGTGGTTGCCCTGAACACGTTGTACATTCTACCTTTCCTTGTTTCTTAAAGAAGTAATACTCTTTCTTCATTCTGCATTTTGAAATCATCACAATCAACCCACCAAGTGTAATGGTTACCAGTCACGGGGCTTGAAGAGAGGCTGGGTACTTCCGGGGAGGCTAATGCGGGGCGAGGGCTACACGACAAGCCCCTCCCTTCCTCAGCCTTCCCTGGAGGGCTGGCTCCCTGTCCTCCTCTGTTGTCTGTGCAGAGGGCAGCTCTGACCCGGCTCGCAGCTTGCTGGGGGACCGGGAGCCCCCCTGTCCAAGGCTAGTGTAGCAGCATTGCCTTCTGGGCGGCCTTCTGTCCTAACTGGGAGAATCATTTCTTCTCAGAACTGGCTGAGTCACACGGGGGGTCTGGAGTCTAGAAGCCCAGAACCTTGCCTCCTGGCCAGCTGGTCTGGCCATGGATACTTCGCTCTGCCCTGGCCTCCAGCTGAGGACAAACGGGTGGTGATGTGTGTTGCCCTTCCTCGGCTTCAGTTCCCTAGTGAAATGCAAATACGCTCCTGTGATGATGACTGCTGCCTTTTTAGCGCTGGTAGGATGTGTGATCTCTGCCATTTTTGTCCTAGGTTTGCCACCTCTTCCTTCCTTGCCTCCCCGAAACTTATCTGGCATTGCACCTCTCCCCATGCCATCCGAGTTCCTCCCGTCCTTCCCTCTGGTTCCAGAGGTGTCTTCTGCAGCAAGCTCAGGGGAGCTGCTCTCCTCCCTCCCACCCACCGGCAGCGCACCCTCCGACCCTGTCACGACCACTGCAAGGGCAGACGCTGCCTCCGCACCCGCTGTGGATGTGACGCCCCCCACCCCCAAGGCCCCCAGCACTGTTGAGGACAGAGTCTGCGAGCCCACCCCAGCCAGCGAGAAGCCTGTCTCTGCGGTTACGGATGCCAGTGCCTCCGAGTCTCCCTAGCTTCGAAGCGGTCTTCGGAGTCGGCGTGGTGGGCTTATTTAACCACGGGAGCGTGTCTGGAAATGCAAACCATCATTAACTTCATACTAGTTTGTACCGTATCTGTAGGCATCCTGTAAATAATTCTAAGGGGAAAACTAAGGAAGAGGACGTGGGCTTGTAGCCTGCCAAGTCAGGGTGGGGCTCACAGGCTGGGGAGGGAAATGTCGGAGAGTGCTTGTATTTTAAAACAACCAAAAAGAATTATAAGAGTGGCTTGCTGCCAGGTTTCCACTGCCATTCTTGGGGGTATACATCTTTGGGAAAGGTGGTGACAGGGCATCCACTAGGCTCCCTGTCCCCCTGCTGCTCCTTCTGTAAGGAAATGGAATATTTTATGCCTAGTACTCACACGCAACATTTCTCGTATTTTGTAAATCGTTTTTGAGAATGCAAACCACCTCACTAAATTGTGAAAGGAGAAGCTAATTTACTTTTGGTCTCTGTGAGTCACATCTCTCTCAAGGTTTACACGAAAATTCCAACTAAAGATGTTAAAGTTACACAGTGTGCACTGTTAATTGAACATCTTTTTATTCAGCCTATACACAGATCTTTGTTTAGAGCTCTCAAAATTACTCAGACAACATTTTGTAACTGCTGCTGTTGCTTTATACGTCCTCCATAAAATGGCATTTAAAAAGAAATAAAGGAGATGTTGCACAGTTTTAAACCAGAAGGTGCCACTCTGTGGCTACTTATTATAGCTCTACTGGAAAAGCATAGATACAGCAATAAATTACAGTAATTTTATTTTTCTTCTTGTGGTGCATTTAAATGAGAACGAATTACTGTGTACGCACTTGTTCCTCTCCGGTATGTCGCAGATCTTTAATGTAATTTTTCATGTCTTATGTTTGCTTTTTCCTAAGTTTTCTAAGAGATGGTAAGTTAAGTGGAATTGATTTATTGAATGAAATTAAATGCATATTATATCTGTTTTTTAAATAAGACAAAAGAGATTCATTGGTTATTGACCTAATAGTAGCATGAATGTTGCTAAGGGAGCAGCACGTGTGCTTGACCTTCACCTCCTCAGCCGGAAACTAGACCTAGCAGCACCGACCCAGTGCCTCTAATAGAGGGCCCTGCACCAGCCAGTGTTTAGGTCATATCCGTTTCTGGAGCCAGGTTTATACTTAAAGCTAAACGGGAGATGAAGTCTCCAGCTCTGAGCATGGCTTCTTCTGTTTGCATTATAAATCTTTCTAGAATATTTCTCTCAATTAACAATCCTGTTTTTGGAAAAAGAGCTTATAACAGGTAGGAAAAATATTCACAAACATATTTAAATGTTACAATTTTTTACTTTCCAGGACAGGAGGCGGTTGAGCAAGTTGTTACTGCATTCTAAAAGATGCTCTTATTTTTTTAAAATGTCAAAGAGATACCTTAGTAGAAAGCAAGTAAATACGTTTTAAGGTTTAAAAGTGATTTAAAAAAAAAAAAACCCAGCAGTTCTTCCAATGATCACTTAACTCTTGTGAGGTCACCGTTCTCATTTGAGAATGATGACAGTCCTGGGCCATCTTCCCAGAAAATGTCCATAAGAGTATCTAAAACACTAAGCCCCGGGGTGGGAGGGATTCTTAGCACTCATTTGGAAGATGGGCACAGGTATGGCCTGTGTGGGCTCACTGGATCTTCCTGAGGGGCAAAACACTTATTTTAGATATCCTTTGCTTCCTTCAGGAAAACCAGTTTCAGTGTTAAATAGGAGTAGATCCTGCACTGGGGTCAGAAACATGGATGTAAAGGATAGTGTTCCTGGTAGGAGGCCACTTACTTGTGGCCGTGTGAGGGAGGGAGCCTGGGGGGATCAGGCCTCAGGGCCCCCCAGAATAAGTGTTCTAACCATGGCAAGGAGCTCTGGCCAGCCCTTGTGGGGAGGATCACATGCAGTCAGAATGACCTTTGAGCCCTCTCTATCACTCTGTGTCCCTAAGTGCACACAAGAGAACCATGAGGCAGCGATAAGGGAGGACATTAGTTTGGAATAATCTCCATTATCACAAATACTCTAAAAATCATGGTGATTTAAATAAAGTTCATTTCTCCCGTGTTCAGACAGCCCGTTGGAGGTAGTCTGGCCGAGGCAGGACAGGTCCGTGGCAGCGTCCGAGACCAGCTCCCATCTGGAGTTCTACAGGGTCCGCTTTCCGTTTCCATGGTCATCCCGCGGACCTAGGTGGCAGCTGCAGTCCCAGCCAGGCCATCTGGTGCCAGCCAGAAGGAGAGAAAGGTACATTCCCCTTTCTTTTGGGGACAGTTCAGAGCAGTGTCATGTCACACCCAGTACTGTGGCTTCCATCCTTCTGGCCAGTGTGGAGCTGCGTGGCCACTCCTAGCTAAAGCGAGGCAGAGAAGCGAAGTCTGTCCGGCCTCGTGCTCCGCCCTCAGGAGGGGGCAGAGGACCTCGGGAGGCCCGGGGAGCAGCCCTGCCGCACCCCGCGGAGCAGGACTGAGCCAGAAGAGGCAGCGTGGCGAGGGTGCTGGGGGTTGGACAGGAAGGTGTCTGAGAGACAACATTGGACATGAAGAATTCCTTAGGCGAAGGGGGAGAGGGGCAGAGACCTTCTAGGTTAGGAAGTGTTTGAGGAATGGCGGGGAGTAGACTGCACAGGGCCCCGAGGGTCAGGCTGGGGAGTGGTGGCTTTGTCTTAAAAATGGGAGTCACTGAAGGAACTCCACGGGGGACAGGCTCAGATCTGTGTGTGAGAAAGCCTGTCTGGCAGCGCGGAGGCCGGAAGGGGCTGCACAGTCCCCAGGGGCCCCCAACCCAGAAAGGAGCGAAAAGAAGGGGAGAGCAGGGCAGGTGGAAGAAATAGACTTGCAGCTGTCATCCAGAGGTCACTTTTTTTTTAAGGATCTTTTTAAAGGTTGCTTTATTTGAGAGAGAAAGAGCCAGGAGGATAGGAGGAGCAGAGGGAGAGAGAGAGCATCTTAAGCAGGCTCTGCGCTCAGCACGGAGCCCAGTGCGGGGCTCCATCTCATGACCCTGGGATCATGACCTAAGCTGAAACCAAGAGCCTAACGCGTAACTGACTGAGCCGCCCAGGCGCCCCATCCAGAGGCCCCTTTGACAGCTGAGACTGAGTGTGATGACGACTTGCCCCTTCCCCTTTGGTTTTTGTTCCTGTTTTATCCTTAGTCCATTACTAAGCACACTTACCAAGAACAGCGAAGTTTAGCTCATTTCCTGACAAATGAAAAAGGAAAGGAAACAAGAAAGACCTTCATTATTTGTGAGACAACAGCTAATGTTCAGGGATGGGCTCCTGCCTTGGCCTGAAAGTGAAGGCCTTCCCTTTAATTATCTAACCACCCCAGCTGCAGTTAGACTCACCTCAATTAGAATAGGATTCCTGGGACCTTGGAGTCTTAAGAAGCTTTCCAGGGGATGGGAACCACTGAACACACATTTCTCTTCCACACCGAACCTGTGCCCTCCCTGGCTCCCGTTAGCAGCACCTACACACACCTCCTCCTGGGTGGTCATTGAATCAGGCTGTTCCAGAACTTGGGGAGGTAAGAAGACAACACAAAGGTCCTTGTCTACTAAGACATTTTACCATTTAGCTAAGTGTACATGTTAAGAGACTATTTATTGCTTTTATTTATTTTATTGCTGATAGTTTTTGCATGAGGTTTAGGAAGAACAGCTTCCCATATTGCTCACCAACGCGTTCCTTTATAGGCTTCTTGCATATGAGCCAGTTATTAAATAGAAGAATGGGGGATTAATGCCAAGGCCAGTTATTTAAGCAGCAGATCCACAGGCCAGTGGAAGAGCAGGTGGGCCCGCTCTCAGGCTGGTGGCATCCTGGGCACTGGAAACCATCCACTGGTGGAGGTGGGCCCCAGGGACTTCCAGTGTTCTCAGAGTTGAGATTGCACGATATTTTCTAGCAATAGATAAAAACAGGCGCCTGTTCCACAGAGGCCACTGGGACTCAAGATGATAACAATACGTGCTCACTGCTGGTGGGGTGAATAAGGAAGCAAAGAGGGGTGCTTGGCTGGCCCAGTTGGTAGAGTTCACAATTCTTGATCTTGGGGTCTTGAGATCGAATCTCACACTGGGTGTAGAGATTACTTAAAAAATAAATGAACTCTTGGTTTTCTTTAAAAAACAACTGGAACACCTGGGTGGCTCAGTTTGTGGGGCGTCTGCCTTCAGCTCAGGTCATGATCCCGGGGTCCTGGGATCAAGCCCCACATCAAACACCCTGTTCAGTGGGGAGCCTGCTTCTCCCTCTGCCCCTGCCTGCTGCTCCCCCTGCTTATGCTTTCTCTCTGTCAAATAAGTAAAATCTTTTTAAAAATTAAAACTTAAATGTTAAAAAAAAAAAAAAAAAAAAGGAAGCAAGTTGCTAAGCCAGCCAGGACAATCTGTCAGGTGAACAAGAGGTAGCAAACTGGCTTCCCTCTCAGACATGGTTCCTTTGAACCAGCCTATATATTTAAAATGTGAATTAATCACCAACATTAAAAATAAGAACATCTCACATAAATCCAGATTTCTGGTTTCTCGAGAAGTCCCAAGATCTGGCAACACTGAGTAAAAGTCCCACAAGGAAACAAGGGCCCGCCTGAGCCTAAGCCCTTCGGTTGGCTGTGGTCCTCACCTGGCCCACTGGTTTCTACCACCTGCCTGGCCCACAGGCGCCTGAATTTTGCAGTGCCTCAGGTATTATCTTGGCAGGGATGGGTAAGAAAACTGGAGGGTTCAAAAAGTTAGATGGTCCAGAGCCCAGGGGTTCCAGGATCAGAAAACAAGATGCTTCTGGGGGCACCCGGGTGGCTTAGTTGGTTGAGCCTCCGACTTTTGATTTTGGCTCAGGTCATGATCTCAGGTTTGTGAGATCGAGTCCCATGTCAGGCTTGCACTGGCATGGAATCTGCTTGAGATTCTCTCCCTCTGCCCCTTCCTCCTCTCTCCCTCGCTCTCAAAAGAAAAGAAAAGAAAACAGGATTCTTCATGGACTTCGTTATTTTGGATCCATGAGTTCCGGTGGACTGGACACTAAGGTTTACGAAATTTGAAGCAGTCCTGTAAACTATAATAAACTTGAGGGAGAAATGGCCCTGGTCAGTGATGGGGACAGTGACAGGGATTTGGGTTTCACCAGCCCCTTCCTGAAGCCAATTTTGGAACCCCAAACCCATTATTTACCTTAACAACCAACTCTTGGAATTGATGATCAGTTCTTTTTTTTTTTTAAGATTTTATTTATTTATTTGAGACAGAGCGAGAGTGAGCAAGTGAGAGAGAGAGAGAAGCAGGCTGTCCACTGAGCTGGGAGCTCATGCGAGACTCAACCCCAGGACCCTGGGATCATGGCCCAAGCAGAAGGCACACATTCAACCGTCTGAGCCACCCAGCCACCCCGCCACCCCTCAGTTCTCTTTTTTAGTGGGTTCTAAGAGGTCCTGAGTTCCTGAATGGCTTTCTTGCCCTCTGCTCTCTACGGCCTCAAATCCTGGTGCGAGGAAAGTGGGTCACATCTGCCCAGCTCTGACCAGGCTGGCCTGGCTTGAGGCTGGAACTAGTAAGTCCGCCTGAGGTTGTGGGGAAAGCATCTTTGAGAAGCATTTGAATTAGGGTGTCTGGTGGTAGGGTTATATGGGAACTTCTCATTTCTTCTCTTATACACAAGTATTGCCAGAATCTTTAAAAACACATTTGAATTACTTTTTAGTCAACAAAAACAGTAAGATCATTTCCGTGTAGGGGAGAAATGGGACACTTATGGAACCTGGGCTGCCTAGCCTGGAGGGTGGGGGGCTGGTGATCTCCAGCAGCATTTAAAAGGACTGTATAACTGGTTATATACACAGGGAGCTCTCTATTGAGAAATCTCTAACACTGGACCTAGGTTGGAATTATCAGTGACATTGGCCCTAATAGACTGGCACTGTGACTGATCTACAATGCTGTGTTTGTAAATCAGTTTGGCCAGAAATGTTCCAATATTCTAAATGTTCAGACAGCTGTGTTGAGCAGAAAGTCCCAAAGACTCAGCAAGAGTCCACATTGTTTTGGCATTTAGATCTCTGAAAATAATGTTAGCTGTCAGATACATGAAGCATACACCCTTCTAACATTGTCTCATTTGAGATCGGCAGCTGAGCGACCTGTGTGCCTGTGGGCGGTAGGGAACATAAAATGTGAGAGGTGCTCTGTTTGTTAGGAAGCTGAAACAGGCTTCTGTTGCGTGAGTCCAGGGGCTCAGAGTTCATTTAGTAAACAAGGCTTTAACCCACCTCGATCTCTGCCAAGTGTTTGCTTTTGTTTTCCTGGGATGACCAGAAATAAGGGCATGAAAACTCAATAGGCAATGAAATTCATTTTCCCCAATTCAGACTCTACTAGGCAAATAGTATATATATCCTGAGGGGAAAAAACAACCGACAGGGGCCTTCGGCACCCTGATGTTGCTGTGTTCCAGGAGAGGATAAGTGAGGGTTGATTGGACTTGGAACATGGAAAGTGGCAGAAGAGAGGGAAAAGAGGAGGGGGCCTTGGGCAAGCACAGATTCTGGACTTGATCACATGGACCTGTGTTGCCGAGTGTGACAAATGAAGGAAAATTTTATTTACTAATTTTAATACCTATATATATAACGTTTTGCGCTAAAAAGTAGCGTCCTTTACAAATTAACTTTAGTGAGAAAAAGGAATCAATCTAATGAGAAGTATTAAGTTGACAGCAGGTGCCTGGTGCCATGTTGGGTGAGTTTTCTTATTAATTCTCCCGGGCATCCCAGCAAGTGGCGCTGATATCTCCACTTAACAGTTCAGAAACCTCCTCCAGTTCCCACAGCCGGAAAGCTATGGGGTAGGTCTGTCCTGTCCCAAGCCTGTTTTGTCCCCACACAGCAGGAAACCTTGGTGCCCAACATTGACTTTGGCCCTGGGACTCCTGTTCTCTCCACCACCCACGTGGAGAGGGAGGCCCGCCTGCAGTGCGCGCCGCGGCCACCAGGTGGCGCCGCGAGCCTGGGAGAGCCGCGCAGCGTCGGAGGCCGCGGGGTCTCCGGGCCGGCCTCGCAGGGCCCCTGGGCGGGGCCGGGGCCTGGCGGGAGGGGCCCCAAGAGTGAGATCGCTTGTTGTTCGTTGGAAAAGGGTTCTGGGACCTAGTCTCCTGCTTCCCTTCGCCCGCAGACGTTTATCTGGGTGGAGATGCAGAAAAGCTTGGGTGCATTCTCCAAAGGGAGTCTTCAACACAATTTTAAAGTAAAAATGTCAACCTCAGGACTGTTAAGATAAAAATGTAAAGCCCTTCGGATGTCTGTGAACCCCTCAAACACTTCAAGATACATCAGGAGTCTGAGTGCCTGGTGCAGGAGGAGGGTGCGGAGGGGGGGTCTTGCTTCCCACCATCCCCACCTCCGCTCTCCCTACACCCCGCTCTCCGGAGCTCCCCAACTCGAAGCTGCTAGAGCCTGGCTGCGGCTGGCCCGGCTGCGCCTCGAGGCCTCGCCCCCGGGCCGGGGGCTTCCACGCCCTTCTCATCATCCGCGCAGCTGCACGAGGCCAGCGTTCCCGCCTCACGGGCAGGCCCGAGCGCGCGCAACTGGGCCAGCTGGGTTTGGACCCAGGTGTCTCCGGAGCCGAAGGCATCCCACCACACCGCTTGTAAGTTAACAATTTAGTATCGAGTGGGATGAGTATAAGAGCGAGAGCGCGGCCACAGGAACCTTCCATCTGGGGTGGTCGGGGCAGGCTTGGCGAGACGGCTGGAGCTCCCCAGGCCGGCACTGCAGGCGGAGCGGCCGGCGTCCGCGGCGACAGGAGGAGGTACGTGGCGGCCGGCGTGTGCGGGGACGAAAGACTGCTCGGGGCGGCTGGAATGTGAGGGGTGCCGTGTGCGGTGGCAGCGGCTGCAGTTGGAGGGGTTCAGGGCCAAATCAGGAAGGGCCTTGGGTGCCAGGACAAGGAGCTTAGACCCGACCGTAATGGAGAGTTGATAAAGGGTCTTTTGGTTGGTTTTTTTGGTTTTGGCAGGGAAGTAAAGAGCTTGCCCTTTATAAAGATCAGTGGTTTGAAAATCCTTTTTAGCAAGCAGACTGCCTTTTGAAAATGAAATATCAAACGGAACATAGACTTAAAAACCAGATCAAGGTGTAGCTGCCGGCCATTTCTGAGCAGGAGGAAGAGGCGTGGCACCCCAGGGGAAGGCGGCCGCGGGATGTGCCAGGGAAACTTGAGGATCTCCTCTTATTACAAAGAAACTTAAGCCCAGACAAGTGCTGTGTTGCCCCTCCCAGTCCACCCCATTTTGTACCCCTAGTTCCCGGCTTTTAGGTGTGGCTGGGAGCACCTTCAGCTTCTCCTGGTCTTGGAGAGGTCTGGGAAAAGCCAGAGGCCCGTGGGCTGAGCCCTCTTCCTCTTCTCCAGCTAAGGGTGTCCTTTCTGCCTGGGCTGAGAAAAGCAACTCACCGTCCAGGGCTTCTCAACTCTGGTTGCTTTTTAAAAAACAAACAAGAAAGGATGCCTCTAGATCAGGTGAAGCCGTTTGCGGGACCTTGGAGGTCTTCTCCCTCAATTCCTCATTTTCTAGATGAAGATGGTGGAATCCAGAGAGGTTGAGTGACTCTCCCTCAGGCTCCCAGCTCTGGGCCTGGTGTGCAGGTGGAAATAGGAACTGCTCATTTGTTCTTCCGGCATGATCACAACCTGGGCCACTGGGGGATGGGGGCGGCTCCCAGCCTGGTGGAGACCCACACATAACACAGCAGCTGGAGGGCAGGACTGGGGGGCTCAGTGTGGGGTCCTGTGCATGCTCATAGGGGATGTTAAGGCAAACCAGAGCTAAAAGGACCCTCCTTCTTCATCAGAATTGAAAACAACAGTGATCTTTCTTTTTTTAACAATAAGAAAGTGTAGTCATCAGAATGCTTAGTTGTGAGAGGAACCCAGCTGAAACCAGCCTAGTCAAGCAGGGGCCAAAGGCAGGCTCCTGGGGGATCTCTGCAGCTGGAGGGGAGCCTTGTGCCTGGCATGCAGCTCTCTCTGGGCACTGTGCCTTGTCCCCCCAAACTGGCAGAGAAGTGAATGGAGAGACGACGCAGGTGAGAACGTGCTACAATGTGACCCTTGAGGGGAGACCCCTGGGGTTACACCCAACTGTCTTCTTACCTCGGTAGCAGGGGCTACGTCTGGTTTAATTGGCTCTGAAGCATCTAGAACGTTCCTGACTCAGCAAGCACTTGGTGTCTACTGAATGAGCAACCACCGGGATCTGTCTTCATCTAGCCTGGGGTCTAGCAGGGGGACGGAGATGAGAGTGAGTCTGTGTGGTAAATGCACAGCTCCCTGCCCCCACCCCACTGTGTCCATCCCCCGACCAGGGACTCTCAACAGCGAGGAGGGAGGAGCATGCCTTCCTAGGGGGAGTACCCAGAGGACTGAGCACATCCTCCCTCCCAGGGGGAGAGCTAACTGGGGGGCGGGGGGTGGCCACCGTGTCTAGCAGGAGGTGTGCTGTGCGTGCGCGCCAGCGTGACCAAAGGCGTGGACTCTTCACACCTGCCGCTCTGCTTCTAACAGAAGCCCTAGGCTCGCTCTGTCCCGTCTAATGCGGGGCGCAGGGGTTACAAATGGGATTTCGTTTTAGGATTAGGGGGCAAAAAAAAAGAATTAGGGGTTTAGCTGTCCTCAGGGGTAAAAAGTAAGTTATGGGCAGGAACTGAAGAGTCTTTTTTTTTTTTTTTTTTTTTTTTTGGCAGGATTTTCACTTTCATTCTCAGAGCTTTATTCTTTTACTTACAACAAGTTGGGAGAAATAATAAAAGTTCTCCACACTGAGGGGGAAAAAACAACAAACTTCTAATCTCTGAGCATATCAGAAATTAGCAACTCTTTGCTTTATCTTAGGAGAACAGACGGTGTCTGGAGGGAACTGCCGTTGATAAAATATTGGCAAAAGTATTAAAAGAATACTATGGTCGTATCAGTAATCAGGGGATTTAAGGAGTTCATATGTGTGATAAAAATGACACCAATTACTTGAGAACCTTGTTAGAGAATTACCAAGGAAAGATTTCTAGCTTAAGTGATTTCCTATTTTTCAAGGCTAACATTTTGTCCAGAAGTCTCTCTCTCGAAGAGCCCAGGAGAATGGACAGGATCAGAGCGTCTCTAGCGGCGTCTTCAGATGAGCACGCCCTAAGCACCTGGAGCGTTGCCCGCTTCCAGCGCCAGTGTTCTCAGTCTGCAGCCGAGCGTGGACTTCTGTGCTTCCGAAAATTTGACTAGTCCTCTTATTTCATCTCCAAAGTGAGAAGTTTTTCTAGTGATAAGATCTGAGTTATGTTAGGCCAGAGTCGCATACAACTTTGGCTTTTTCTATGGACCTCTGTTTATCTTTAATTTTTTAGTAGTGCTTAGCACGTTATGGTCTTACTACAATGTAATTCACATTTATTTGTGTGATTCTCTGAACTGATGCCTGTCTCTGCCGTTGGGCCCTGTGTTCCACAAGGACACTTTCTCTGCTGCTTTCTGTATCCTCAGAGCTGGGAAGAGTCTTGTGTAGAGTATATGCTCCATAATTCTTGTTGCATGAATGAAAGGACCTAAGAGAGGTTTTTAGGCGAGGCTAAATCAGTATTCGGTCTACAGCACTCGTGAGTGCATTAATTTTTAAATGCTCAGAAAGCATTGTTAAAAAGGCATTGTAATGGGTGGAATTGTCATTTAGCAACCTATAGCTTTTAAATGATACCTTTTCTCATTTTGAAAATCTTTCTTTGATTCACTTAAAGGTATTCATAGCTAAAGCCACTTAGGTATGTTGACCTCTTGTCTAATTTTCTCAACTTCTTCCCTTGAAGAAAATAACATGTATTCGACACGTTTGCCTTTATTTGCAGATGAAGAAACTGGGGTGAAGTAATTTTTTATTGAGCTATAATTGACAATGACGTTAGTTTCAGGTATAACGAGTTCATATTTGCATATATTACAAAATGATCATCAAAATGGCTACTTAAAATCTGTCACCATCCATAGTTAGTTTTTCCTTGTGACGAGAACTTTTAAGATCTCCCCTAGCAACTTTCAGTATTTCAACTTTGCATGTAATACAGTATTAACTACGCTCACCATCCTGTACGTTACATCCTCGTGATTTATTTATTTTACAACTGGAAGTTTGTACCTTTGGTCCCATTCATCCATTTCACTTACTCCCGCCTCTGGCAATCACCACTCTGTTCTCAGTATCCATAGAAAAACCTGGGTTTTGGGGTTTTTTTGTTTCTGCCTTTTTGTTTTGGGGTTTTGTGTTTAGATTCCACATGTAAGTGGGATCCTATGGTTCTTTCTTTTTTTGTCTGACTTCTTCACTTACCATAATGTCCTCAAGGTTCATCCATGTTGTTGCAGCTGGCAAGATTTCCTTCTTTTTTTATGGCTGAATAACATTCCCTGGTGTGTGTACCTTTTCTTTATCCGTTCATTCATTGATAAACACTTAGATTGCTTCCATGTCTTGGCTGGTGATGTAAATAAGGCTGGTGTAAATAATGCAGTGAACATAGGGGTGCAGGTATCTTTGCAAATTGTTTTCGTCTTCTTTGGATACATACCCAGAACTGAAATTCCTGGATCATATAGTAGTTGTACTTTTAATTTTTTTGAGAAACCTCCATACTATTTTCTGTAGTGGCTGCACTAATTTACATTACCACCAACAATTACCACCAACAATGCATGAGGGGTCCCTTTGTTCTACACCCTCACCAACACTTGCTGTTTCTTGTCTTTCTGTTAGTAGCTGTTCTAACAGGTATGAGATGGTATCTCATTGTGGTTTTGATTTGCGTTTCCCTGACGCTGAGTGATGTTGAGCACCTTTTCATGGATCTGTTAGCCATCTGAATATTTTTCCTTGGAAAAATATTTGTTCAGATCCTCTGCTCACTTTCTTTTGCTATGGAGTTGTATGAGTTCTTGATATGTTTTGGATATTAACAACCCTCATCAGATATGTAATTTGCAAGTATTTTCTCTCAGTTGATCTGACACCTTTTAATTTTCTGATTGCTTCCTTCGCTGTGCAGAAGGTTTTTCATTTGATGTAGTCCCACTTGTCTGTATTTTCTTTTTTTCTTCTTTTTTTTTTTTAAGATTCTATGTATCTATTTGACAGAGCACAAGAAGGGGGAGCAGCAGAGGGAGAGAGAGAAGCAGGCTCTCTGCTAAGTAGGGAGCCCGATGCGGGGCTCAATCCCAGGACCCTGGGATCATGACCTGAACCTAAGGCAGATGCTTAACCAACTGAGCCACCCAGGCGCCCCATCTATAGTGGCTTTTATTGCCTTTGCTTTTGGTATCAGATCCACAAAATCCTCTTCTAGACCTGTGTCAAGGAGATTACCAGCTATGTTTCCTACTAGGAGTTTTCTGGCATTAGGTCTTATGCTCAAGACTTTTATCCATTTTGAGTTTATTTTTGTGTATGGTGTAACAGTGGTCCAGTTTCATTTTTTGGCACGTGGCTGTCTAGTTTTCCCCTTTCTCCATTGCATATATGGCTCTTTGTCATAAACGAACTAGCCATCTATGTGTGAGCCTATTTCTGGGCTCTCTATTCTGTTCTGTTGACCTATGTGTCTGTATTTACGCCAGTACCAGAGTGTGTTGATTTTTGTAGTTTGTAATGGAGTTTGAAATCAAAGTGTGATACCACCAGCTTTGCTTTTTTACTCAAGATTCGTTTGGCATTTCAGGATCTTCTGCAGTTCCATACACATTTTAGGATCCTGTGGTTTATTTTTGTGAAAAATGCCATTGGAATTTTGACAGAGATTGCATTGAATCTGAACATTACTTTGGTGGTATGGGCAACTTAATGATCTTTATTCTCCCAATCTGTGAGTACGGAATATGTTTCTATTATTTGTGTCTTCGTCAATTTCTTTCATCAAGAAATCCAGTTTTCAATCAGCTAGTTCTCAGTGGGTAAGTCCTTCACTTCCTTGACTAAGTTTATTTCTAGATATTTTATTCTTTTTGATGTAATTGTAAAGGGGATTTTTTTTCTTTCTGATCGTTCATTATCACTGAAAAGAAATGCAACAGGTTTTTTGTATATTTTTTAATCTTGCAACTTTACTGAATCTGTTGGTTAGTTCTGATATTTTGGTGAAGTTTTTAGGGTTTTTACATATAATATCATGTCATCTGCAAATAATGACAGTTTTACTTCTTCCTTTCTGATATAGATGCCTATTTTTCTTGCCTAATTGCTCTAGATAAAACTACTCTTTGGTAATTTCTTATGTTTTCTCTCTCTTTGTCGAGGTTCTCACTGTGTTCATCTATTCTCCCAAGTCCAGTGAGCTTCTTTATACTCTTATTTTGAACTCTTTGTCAGGTAAATCACTTGTCGCCATTTCATTAAGAACATTTTTTCTGAGGTTTTATCTTGTTCTGTAGTCCTTGGTTTCTTGATATCTTGACATGCTGTGTCCGTTTCTTTCTTTTTTCTTTTCTTTTTTATTTTTCTTTTTTTAGATTTTACTATTTATTAGAGAGAGTGAGTGAGCACAGGTAGGGGAAGGAGCAGAGTGGGGATGTAGAAAGAATCTCAAGCCGACTTGGTACTGAGTGTGGAGCCTGAGAGGGGCTCTATCTCAGGCCCCTGAGATGACCTGAGCCAAAATCAAGAGTCAGACGCTTAACCAACTGAGCCACTCAGATGCCGCACTGCTCGGTCGGTCTCTATGCCTTGGAAAACCTAGCCACCTCTCCCAGTTTCCAAGGAGTGGCTTCGTGTAGGAGATGAGCTACTCTGCCCTTCCTTGCTCTTTGTGGCCTCTCAAACCTTTCTGATTTTCCAAGCAGCCTATTGTATTTTGAATGGCTCAGAGCAGGTGAGGGTGTGCCCGGACCAGCCAGCGTCCCAAAGGGGGAGGACCTCAGTTAGCACCCAGATTCAGGCTGGTTGGAAGCCAGGCCCTGAGGGAGCAACCATTAAATTATGCAAATATATACAGTCCTGTAGGACCACAGGCGGAGGTCCCACTGGTCACCCGTGCCAGGTGATCGAGAGGTGCCCACTGGCACCAGTCACCCAAATTTGGGCACCAGGCAAGTGTATCCTTCCTTTCCGGGAGGTTTCTGGAAAGGATTATGTCAGCCCTTCTATGTGTGTTTAATGAGAAGCCTGCCGCTCAGACTACAGCTAGGATCATAAACTAATCCGCCTCTTTCCCAGGAAGACTGGGCTCCCGGATCTGTTGCCTCTGGTTGTGCCTTGGCGGGGGTACCCACTTAGCCCATTCTCTGTGGGACCGACGAGTGCAAGCCCCACTGTCCACCAGGGGCGAGTGATTTCGAGGGGTCCCCTAGCAGCCGCTGCACCAGTGAGGGTGCTGGAGAAGGGTCTAAGCTCCTTTTAGGGGTGAGCTGGGGCAGGGCGGCTGGAGAGCGCGAGGATTATGCGCCCCGGCCTCCGTTCCCTGAGACCAGCTCCCTGGCCGCCCCACGTGTGCCGGACCTCATGCCCGCCCTCTGCTGAAGCTCTTGGAAGAGCAAACAGGCCTTTTTCCCAGAAGGACTTGGAGTGTGTTTCAGTTTGCTATCTGTGCGGTGCCCTGAGGCCGGTAGCCTGCCAAGAACTGTCTCCAAATATTAGAGTCCTGCGGGCCTAGGAACGCGGCCCTCCTGGCTGCTGAAGCCGGGGGATCAAGTGCTCTCCCCTGGGTAGCAGCCGGGAAAGCTGGGTTCCCAGCTGTGTAGGAACGCCTGTCCTGGAGACGGTGGCACTCTAGAGTGTGGCAGATGGCGAGCATCCTGGCACCCCCCTCCCCGGTCTCTGGAAGGGACCGCAGCCCTTGGATGTGTGCTGAATGAGAAGCCTGTCCCACAGCCTGCAGCCGTGTCCATGAGCTACTGGCCTGTCCCACAGAAAGACTGGGACCCCAGGACTGCTGCCTCTTGCTGTGCGCCCTCAGGGTGGCGGCCATTTATGAGCTCTTTCTCCATTGGTTACGGTTCTGAGCGAGCCTGGCCACTGGGTCCAGGGCGTCTGGTTACGTTTTCTGGACAACTACTCGTGGGTACGGTATGGAACGTTCCTTAGTCCTTTGACCCAGAAAGCTTTGTTGATCCTGGTGAAAGTGCATCATCTGGAGTTCCCGTCTCTCTCATGGCAAATTTTCTGATTTCTTTGAGTGCCCGAGGGGCATGCTTCTTGAGATTCACCGCTTGGGGCCCCTGAGTGGAGCAGTCGGTTAAGCGTCTGCCTTTGGCTCAGGTCATGATCCCAGGGGCATGGGATTGAATCCTACATCAGGCGCCCTGCTTGGTGGAGAGCCTGCTTCTCCCTCTCCCTCTGCTGCTCCCCCTGTTTGTGTTCTCTCTCTGTGTCAAATAAAATCTTTAAAAAAAAAAAAAAAAAAAAAAAGGAAAAGAAAAATTCACCCCATGGATTTTTTTAAACATTTATTTATTCATTAGTTCATTCATTCAAATAAGTAATTTCAACACCCAGTGTGGGGCTCGAACTCACCACTCCATGATCAAGAGTCCCATGCTCTAACAACTGAGCCAGCCAGCTGCCCTAGAACAATGTCGCTTTAAACTGGATTTCCAATAGCATTTTACAGACCCCATTCAGAACCTGTATTTTTACTCAAGTGAGTCTTGGATCCCTAGTGGTGAAGCAAAACCTTTCAAATACTACCATATAATACAACTGCTTTTCTCTTAAGGTAATTAAGTAGCTCACTAAATAACTTTAAATCTGAAAAGGTTATATCAAAGCCTGTGGAAGTCAAATGTAATTTTTCTTAGATATTCCACTGTAAATTAAAGACCTTGCCCATTACTTTTGTCACTTGAAAGGTTAGTGAATAGTGTGTTGGATTTTAAAGTCTCGAGTGCAAAATTGTAAGAGAAGGATAAATTTATTTTTTTCTCCAACTTTATTTTTATTTGAGAGAGAGCTAGCAAGAGAGAGAGCATGAGCAGGGGGTGGGGAGAGGGGAGAAGGAGAAGCAGACTCCCCGCTGAGCAGGGAACCCCTTGCAGGGCTCGATCCCAGGACCCCAGGATCATGACCTGAGCCAAATGCAGATGCTTAACCAACTAAGCCACCCAGGCGGCCCCTCTGCAGCTTTATTGAGGTATAACTGACAAATAAAATTGTATCTATTTCAGGCTTATGGGTGGTGATTTGATGTCCATATACTTTGTAACATGATTACTACTATCGTGTTAATTAACATTCATCACCTCCACACTCAGCAGTCTGCTTGAGATTCTCTCCCTATCCCTCTCTCTCTGCCCCTTCCCCTGCTCATGTTCTCTCTCTAAAATAAA
>CM052883.1:118208261-118411625 GCA_028534135.1 Potos flavus
TTTTTTTTTTTTTTTTTTGGTGCCCTGAGGTGAATCTGCTTAGTGTCTCAGTACTATCCCTCCCCACTATAGTTTGCAGCATTGGAGTGGGGGTTCTCTTTGTTACCAAGTCTCCATCTCTCTCGCTGTTCTCCATGGTGTCTATCTTTTGTGGTGCTGCTGCTCAGTCAGTCCTCAGTTCTTATTCAGGGGAAAGTACTTATAAATACATACAGATTTGGTGTGTCCATGGAGGAGGTAAATTCAGAGTCTTCCTACATTGCCTTCTTGGACCATAATTCCAGGTCTTTAATCTATCTTGAATTTTTTTTTTAAAGATTTTATTTATTTACTTGACAGATCACAAGTAAGCGGGGGGGGGGGGGCAAGCAGGCTCCCTGCTGAGCAGAGAGCCCGACTCGGGGCTCGATCCCAGGACCCCGAGACCACGACCCGAGCCGAAGGCAGAGGCTTTAACCCACTGAGCCACCCAGGTGCCCCGATTTTTTTTTTTTTAAAGATTATTTGTGAGAGAGAAAGAGGGAGTGAGGGCACAAGCAGGGAGAGTAGCAGGCAGAGGGAGAAGCAGGATCCCCACTGAACAGGGAGACAATGAGGGGACCCTGGCATCATGACCTGAGCCAAAGACAGATGCTTAACTGAGCCACCCAGGCGCCCCAAGGTTATTTTTACATTTGGTATCAGAAAGTGGTAGCGTTTCATTCTTTTGCATGTAGCTAGCCAGTTTTGCCAACACCATTCATTGAAGAGAATGTCTTTTCCCCGTTGTATATTCTTGCCTCTTTTGTTGTAGATTAATCGAACATGTAAGTGTGGCTTTATTTCTGGGCTCTCCACTCTGTCCCACTGATCTGCGTACTATTCGGGAGCCAGTACCACCCTGTTTTGATTAGAATTGCTTTGCAGTATAGTTTGAAATCTGGGAATGTGGTATCTTTAGCTTTTTTTTTTTTTCCTCAAGATTGCTTTGGTTATTGGGTATCTTTTGTGGTTCTGTACAAATTTTAGAATTCTAGTTTTGTTAAAAAAAAAAAAAAACTATTGGTATTTTGATAGGGATTGCGTTGAATCTGTAGGTTGCTTTGGTAGTGTGGACATTTCAACAATATTAAATCTTCCAATCCATGGGCACTGGCTATTTTTCCATTTGTGTTATCTTCAATTTATCAGTGTCTATTAGTTTTCAGAGTACATGCCTTTCACTTCCTTGGTTAAATTTACTCCTATGCATTTTATTTTTGATGCAATTGTAAGTGAAATTATTTTCTTAATTTCCTTTTGCTAGTTATTCGTTTATAGAAGCACAAGCAATTTCTTTGTAATAATTTGGTATCCTGCAACTTTACTGAATTCATTTATTAGTTCTAGTAGTTTATTAGTTTATTAGTTCTAGTAGTTTTTTGTGAAGTGTTGAGTTCTGTATATATACTATCATGTCATCTGCACATAGTGACAGTTTAACTTCGTCCTTACCAATTTGGATGTCTTTTATTTTTCTTGTCTGATTGTTTTGACTAGGACTTCCAATACTATGTTGAATGTATGTGGTGAGAGTTGGCATCCTTGTCTTCCTGGTCTTTCCACTTTTCACTATTGTGTATGGTGTTACACTATTGTGTATGGTGCTATTTTTTTTTCTTTTTTAAAGATTTTATTTATTTATTTGACACAGAGAGAGATCCCAAGTAGGCAGAGAGGCAGGCAGAGAGAGAGGGGGAAGCAGGCTCCCCACTGAGCAGAGAGCCCGATGCGGGGCTCGATCCCAGGACCCTGAGATTATGACCTGGGCTGAAGGCAGAGGCTTTAACCCACTGAGCCACCCGGGTGCCCCTGTGTATGGTGTTATTGTGTATGTGTATGGGTTTTGATATATATATGGCCTTAAGATATGTTCCATCTATACCTGCTTTGCTGAGAGGTTTTATCATGAATGGATGTTGAATTTTGTCAAATGCTTTTCCTGCATCTATTGAGATAATCAAATGATTTTTATCTTTCACTTTGTTAATGTAGTGTATCACATTGATTGGTGGATAGTGAATCATCCTTGCATTCCTGGAATAAATCCCACTTGATCCTTTATTGTTGAGTCAAATTTACTAGTATTTTGTTGAGAATTTTGCAATTGTGTTTATCAGGAATACTGGTCTATAATTTTCTTTTTTGTAGTTTGTCTTTTGATATCATGGTAATGCTGGGCTCATAGAATTTTTCTGAAAGTTTTCTTTCTCTTCTAATTTTTGGAATAGTTTGAGAAGGATGAGTATTAACTCTTCTCAAATGTTTGGTAGAATTCACCTCTGAAGCTGTCTGGTCCTGGACTTTTGTTGGGAGGTTTTTGATTGCTGATTCAATATCTTAGTAATTAGTCTGTTCTCATTTTCTTTGTCTTCCTGATTTGTCTTGGAAGATGGTGTGTTTCTAGGAATTTATCCATTTCTTCTAGGTTGTTCAATTTGTCGGCCTATAAGTATTTATAGTAGTCTCTTATCCTTTCTGTGGAGTTGGTTATAACTACTCTTTCATCTGAGTTGAGTCCTTTATCTTATAAATCTGCCTAGATGTTTCAGTCTTGTTTATTTGAGAACTAACTCTTAGTTTCATCTTTTATATTGTCATTTTCTTCATTTCACTTATTTCCACATTGATTTTTATTTTATTATTTTTTTTAACATTTACACAGTTGTTTTTATTTATTCAACTATAAATACTGTGGTAACACCTTAGATCAACACTATGTTGCTATAAATGTGGTTGAGGATCAGAATAGGATTCAGGAACAAGGGAGAACAATAACAAAAATTTTCAAACATTGAAATAAAATACTTTTTCCCCTCTTTAATTAAATGCTACTCTCCCATAGACTTCCTTAGACTGGTCTGCAGTCTAAGGTGATAAGACACAAGGCTTTGGGCATTCTGAAGACATCACAGGTTAAGCTACAGTGCCAAGGAGGAGACTGAAACCCTGATTGATCGCGTGTCAATCTTGGGCACGATTTGGGAGCAGAAGCAGATACTCAAATATTCTCTAGTTTTTATTACTTCCTCCCTTCAACTATGGGCTTGTTTTGCTTTTTCTTTAGGGATAAGGTTAGATTGTTTGAGAATCTTCTTGTTTCTTGAGGTAGGTCTATATCACTATAAACTTCCCTCCTAGAACTGCATTTATTGTGTCCCAAATATTTTGGAATATGTATTTTGTCTCCACAGTTTTTTTTTTTTTTTTTTTTTTTACTCATTGATATCTTCATTGACCCATTGGTTGTTTAGTAGCATTTTTAGCCTCTGTGAGTTTTCATTTTTTCGTGTTTTTCTTTCAATTCATTTCTATTTTCATACCATTGTGGTTGGAGAAGATGCTTGACATGATTTCAACTTCTTACATTTATTGAGACTTGTGACCTAACATGATCTATCCTGGAGAATGTTTCATATGCACTTGAAAAGAATGTATTCTGCTGTTTTTAAATTGAATGTTCTGTATGTATCTGTAAAGTCCATCTGACCTAATTTATCATTCAAAGCTACTCTTTCCTTATTGATTTTTCTGTCTGGATGATCTATCCATTGACGTGAGAAGGGTGTCAGAGTCCCTTACTATTCTATTACTATCAGTTTCTCCTTTTATGTCTTTTTAATATTTGTCTTATATATTTAGGTGCTCCAGTGTTGGGTGCAGGTACACATACTTGTTTATGTCATCTTGTTGGATTGACCCCTTTATCACACAAGGCCCTTGCCTGTTATTACAGTCTTTAAAAAAGTCCATGTGATGGAAGTCTTGCTACCCTGGCTTTTTTTTTTTTTTTTTTTGCTTCCATTTGCATGAAATATCTTTTTCCATCCCTTTACTTTTTCGTTTCTGCCTTTAGGTTTGAAGTACGTCCCTTGTAGGCAGCATATAAATGGGTCTTGTTTTGTTTTAATCCGTTCAGTCTCCTTATGTCTTTTGAAGCATTTAGTCCGTTTACATTTAAAGTAATTATTGGTAGTTATGTACTTTTTACCATTTTTGCTAATTGTTTTCTGGTTGTTTTTGTAGTTCTCTGTTCCTTTCTCTTTTGCTGTCTTGTTATTTGATGACTTTTTCTTATGCTTGGATTTTTTTTTTTTTAATCTATCATAGGTTTTGGTGTGGTACCATGGGGTTCATATATAGCCCCCTATGTACATAGCAGTTATTCTCACCCCCCCCATAATTTATGTATTTGACATTTTACATCCTTTATTTTTGTCTCTTAACTGTTTTAGATAGAGTTGATTTTACTACTTCTGTCTCTTCAGCTTTATCCTAGGTTTATATGTGATCTACTACCTTTACTGTAAGTTTGCTTTTACTAGTGAAATTTTTTCTTTCATAATTTTCTTCTTATAGCATTTTCTCTCCATTTAGCATTTCTTTGAAGGCCAGGTTAGTGGTGTTAAACCTTTTGAGTCTTGTTTGTCTGGAAAACTCAGTTTTGCCTCAGTTCTCAATGATAACCTTGCCAGGCTATTGTTATTGTTGATTGCTCTTAGTGTTTTTCATTTCAGTTATTGTATTCTTCAGCTTTGGTTCTTTTTAAATATTTTTTACCCCTTTGTTGAAGTTCTGAGTTCATGTACTCTTCCAAGTTCTGTGAGCACCTTCGATGATTACTTTATCAGGTAGATTGCTTATCTCCATTGTTTACTTCTTTGAGGTTTTGTCTTGTTCTTTATTCTTTGTTGTAGGTTTTCCCTCTCAGCACTATAAGTAAGCTCTATGCCCAAAATGGGGCTTGAACTCACAACCCCAAGATCAAAAGTTGCATGATTTACCAAATGAGCCAGCTGTTGCCCTTCCTTTTCAGCACTTTTCAGCCAGAAGCTACTCTCTTCTGGCTTGTAATGTTTCTGCTGAAAAATCAGCTGATAGCCTATGGATATTCCCTTGCATATAATTAGTTGCTTTTCTCTTGCGACTCTTGATAGTCTTTAAACTTTGACATTTTTATATTATGTCTTGGTGTGAACCTCTTTGAGCTCAATATTATTTAAGGTTCTCTGTGCTTTCTGGGTCTGGATGTCTGTTTCTTTCCCCATTACCATTATTTCTTTAAATTTTCTCTTTCTTGCTGCTTTCTTGGCTCTTTTCCCCTTCTGTGGCCCCTATAATGTGAATGTTGGTATGTTTAATGTTGTCACAGAGGTCCCTTAACCTAGCTTCATAAAATTTTTTTTTTTTTTTTTGCTATTTAGCTTGGCTGATTTCCACCATCCTTTCATTCAGATTATTGATCTATTTTCTGTATCCTCTACTCTGCTGTTGATTGCCCCTAGTGTTTTTCATTTCAGTTATTGTATTCTTCAGCTTTTTTTTCTTATACCTTCTACCCTTTTGTTGAGGTTCTGAGTTCATCTACTCTTTCAAGTTCTGTGAGGATCTTTATGACCATTACCTTATCAGTAGTTTGCTTATCTCCATCTTAACTTACTTTACGTACTTTTCAGAGTCCAGACTGCTAGCCATTATACCACAGAACCCCTCTTAACCCAGCTGCTTTTCAATATGCTGCTTCAGTGCTGGGTCTTGGACTGTTACAGAGCACTGGCCCTCTAAGAGCAGAGTTGGTTTCCTACAGCTCTCCCAGTTAAACCCGGCTGATTTTCAAAGCCAGACATTATGGGGGATTGTCTTCCTGGCACAGATTCCTAGGACAGGGAGGCCAACCACTTGCTCCTCAGGGAAGACCTCTGCACCTGTGATGTCCTCTTCTGCTCGTGGATTACTAAGTGCTTTTCAAGCTGCTCTTTTTTTTCCACTGGGTCTCAGGGTGAGCCAAATTACAGGCAAGCCCTCTAAGCAGCGATTGTTTCCTATAGCGCTTTGGCACCTCCTACAGGTCAGCCCTGCTGGTTCCGGTGGCTTGTGTTTGATGCAGACCCCAGGGGCTGGAGTGCCCAATGTGGGATGCCAACCCTCTGCCTCTCCTATCCATCACCATGTGGTCCTTTATATCTTTGGTTGTAGAGAGCAGTTCATGTTGTTTTCAGATCTTTTCCAGAGGGAAATGGTCCATATGTAGCAGTAGACTTGGTATGCTCATGGGAGGGGATGAATTCAGGATTTTTGTACAACACCATCTTCCCTGCTGAATCTTAAAAATGAGCTGCTAAAGCACTTTTTGAATTGGATTAAGCCTCCAGAACATTTAAGTTCCGTTGTACTTAATGATCAGATAACATGTCAAAATTTAAAGTGGGACTCGAGAAGACCTGTTGGTATCGAGGTATAAGGCTAACGTTTTCACATTTCAAACAAACAGCAATGTAATTAAATTCTTAAGCTAAAAAGGACTGCTGTCTACATTAGCACTAAAACACAGCTAATCACATCTGTTGTCAGTCAACATTGTATTAGGTTAATGAACAGCAAAATGAATATACTCTTTAAATGTTTCGCTGAAACTCTCCACCATTTGGCTTCATGTAATAAGGTATTTGTAGAATATGTGTTCACATTTTATGGACCATTTAAACTGAAAGAGTTTTGTTAGAGGGGGATGGTGATCAGTAAGGAAATAATCCCGACTCTACTTTTGAAAAACAAAACCCAAAAATCTACTCCACTCCCCACTTATAAATTATTAGAGTGGTTTCTATACTTCCTCTCAACATGCATACACTACAGCTAATTCACATCAAAGAAAGATGCTTAAATTATATGAAAAACTGTGTATTTTACCTGCATCAATGCTGATTCCTAAAGGGAGACCCTTGGCTCATGTCTTAGGGAAAGAAGACATGCTTTAATTCTGAGGACAGAATTCAGAAGACCAAAACCAATGTAAGCTTTAAAATAGATTAGCTAGCCAGTGACTGAAATTATTCAGCTATAGACCCCAATGTCCCATGTAAAGGAAACAGTAAATGATTCAGTTTGGCCCAGTTAGCCATCTTGTACCTGTTGGGTCAGTGGCCTATGACCCAAACTCTACAGCATTTGCTGGGAAAAACATATGTAGGTGTATAAGTTGATTTATCTCGTATCCATCTTTGGATGATGTAAGCTCAAACCAGGAGGCAGTTTCATGCTGTGGCTTGTTTTCCTGCATTTCCACACTAGCAGTCCTTCTCATTCACTTGAAAAGAGTATGGGAACGCAGTGATTTAGCTTACACCACTTATTCCACCTAGTGTTAGATGTACGTGTCCACTTGGTATCTCACTGAAATTTTAAAAACCGAGCATTTTAATTCAGGACTTTAAATGACAATTACTGTAGGGATACAGTACTTAATGATTTGGAAAGATGAAAACTCAAACAAAACTGAAAAATTTGTAGGCAGCCCCTAAAGCACCCAATTAATGCTAACATTTGATTACCGTATCAGTATTTTTGAAAAACAGGATTTCTGTCGTGATCTACAGAAGAGCAGGTACAGCGCTATGCTACTTTCCCAGGATTAGCCCTGGTAATGACTATTAGGTTCACTTTCACAGTGTGAAGCACTTAATACCCATCCTGAAGCATACTTAGAGTTTATGGAGCGGATTCGTAAGGAGCCAAGTCAGTCCATATCCTAAATCTTCAAAGCTCCCTTGAAATGTAATTTTCATAGTCCTTAAATTTTAATTGTCATTGTTTATTACTGTTTTGGCTACATTCTCTACAATTTCAGCAGCATCTTAAAGAGACAATGTGTCTATATGTACAATGAAACAAAATGGCTTGCAACATGAGAAATAAGAGCCACAGTTTAACTGTACAATATTAAGGAGAGGCTGTGGTTATCACCTCCTTTTTCGGCAACATGGACAACTTACATGTAAGTATCAGTATTATGAATGTGACA
This sequence comes from Potos flavus, assembly GCA_028534135.1. Taxonomy (NCBI): domain Eukaryota; kingdom Metazoa; phylum Chordata; class Mammalia; order Carnivora; family Procyonidae; genus Potos; species Potos flavus. The sequence continues at coordinate 118,216,081 of CM052883.1, forward strand.
AATAATTCTTATAGGAGTAAAATATAACATCCTGAAAAATAATGGTTTCTACCATACAACGCAGTTAGAAATGTTCACATTTTAACAAATCTGTACAAACCACAAGAAACTTATTTATGGGACCATCATCTCACCTTTCTGATAAGAACCTTCTAGAAATTCAGGATAAACATGAACAATTTATAAATCTAGTTATCTATATGTTCCACAGCCCTAGAACCCAAGAATTTGATTTAGTGAACCCTCTGTGTCCAAGATGGATCATTTTTACATGCCTTGATTGTTAATGAATGCCAGCCTTTAATATCTCTATGATGTACAGTCAATTTGCACCTTTAAGGAGGTCATTAGATTTTTTTTAGCAAAGAAGCAACATCATTTAGCAGCAATTAAAGCGCCTTCAAGAAGACTTAAAAAAAATACAATATCCAATTAGAAAAGCCATATTTTTAAACATTTGTACAAGAATAAGCTGCTGAAACTTGGTAATTGAAATACAACATCTGTACAACAATTTACAATAGAGCTAGAAGGGAATTTATCATTATCCTGCATAGAACTGGTCTGATCTGCATTTGGTTACATACTGTCACTTGCTTATGAACAAGGCCTGGTAACAAAGGGAAAATATCTTAATTCAAACATGTTGAAAACACCAGAGATACTTAGTGAATTCAACTGATTTTAAAACAAGCAGCTCATTTTGTCAAAGGTGTAAAGTATCTAGGAATAACAGCTCTCCTGTTAACGACTAGTGGAAAAAAAAAAAAACCCAAAAAAACAAAAATGGACACGTGGCTTTGAGGTACAACCTGGTAAAAGCCAGAATAGGCAAGTGACAAAGTCTAACTTTGTCCAAAGATTCTAACTCTCACATTCTACTATAAAACACAAATGTCACTGTCATTCAGTTCTTACTTTGGTTTCAGCAGATTAACTGCTGAATGCTGAAGAATGTATCCAGGCACTATAGTTCTTATGTTAGAAATATTTTTTCCATGTGTTTTTAAATAATGAAAAACTACCCTTCATATTAGAACTCTCTAGTAACAACCAAATGTATTTAAGTATTATAAACGTTATTTACAGTGTTCCCCCAAACAATTTTTCTTAACATGGTATTCCTGTTTCTGCGCAACAGGCAGTCATCCTTCACTGCTCAAGGTTATAGTCAGAAGTGTACATTTTATTCATTGTCCATGATCCACTCTCATACAAATGACACTATGAAGAACTTCAGTTCACAGATAATTCTCAACCATGTCCTGCGTGGAAAAAAAAAAAAAAAAACCCAACAGAAAACAATCCAATGCTCTCAAACTCAAGTGTGTATCTGGAAGCAATTCAAAGGGATCATGCCAATTTGGAAGGAAAATCAGTAAGTAATTATGCTTGAAGAAGGGGGTGTAGGGGATGCTGTAAGCCCAGCCATATGTAAGTTTCCTGAAGAATTTGATCTTCTCATATGCGGGAGAAGGTACGGGTCATTTGCCAGTTGGTGCACATCAAACCGATCTTCTTTTCGGTAGGCCAGACAGCGTCTTATAAAGGCCTTAAAAAAAGAAAGGTTCAGAAATTAAAAGTTTTGCCCCTTCTAAACCTCAGTCAGCTGACTCCTATAGAAGGATGAACACATTTAAGATAATAAATATATTTCGTTAGCATTCAAATCTTAAAATTCCCTACCAATAAAGTTCCTACTCTAAATTCAACTCAATTCACAGCTTTTAGTTGTTCACTTCATAGTCTAAATTATTACTGCTACCATTTAATGGGCATTAAGGAAAGGTGCATCTCCTTTTTTAACAATTTTATTCCAGGAGTAAAAATTACCATTTTACTTCTTCAATGTACAATTCAGTGACGTTTTAAGTACATTCATATTGTCGTGAAACATCAAGATTATCCATCTCCAGATCATTTTCATCATCCAAAACTTATCCAATATCCAAAACAAAAATTAATTCTGTACCCATTAAACAACTCCTCACTTATTCTTCTCCTGGCACTTGGTAACCACTATTCTGTAAGTGGAATCCTACAATATTTGTCCTTTTGTGTATGGCTTATTTCACTTAAGGAGTCATCCATACAGTCGCATGCATCAGAAATTTATTTCTTTTTAAGGCTGAATAATACTCCATTTCATGTATATACCACATTTTGTTTATCCACTTATCTGTTGATTGACATCTGCACCGTTTCCACCTTTTGGCTATTATGAATAATGCTGCTGTGAGCAATGGCATATAAATATCTGTTTGATCCCTGGACTTGCTGGATGACATGGTAATTATTTTTAAAAACTGAAGTATAACTGACATATAACATTGTTAGTTTTGGGCGTACAACTTAATTCGATATTTGTATATTGCAAAATGATCACAATAAGACTAGTTAATATCACCACTGTTACAAAATTTTTCTTTTGATAAATTTTTATATTTTCATAGCAACTTTCAAATATACAGTATTACTAATTATAGTCACATACTGTGCATTACATCCCTACGACTTATTTTATAACTGGAAGCTTGTACCTTTGACACTCTTCGTCCATTTCACTTACCTCCCAACCCCTGCCTCCCACCAGCCTGTTCTCTGTATTCATGAACTTGTTTTTTTTTTAAAGATTTTTTATTATTTATTTATTTGACAGAGCGCGATCACAAGTAGGCAGAGAGGCAGGGAGAGAGAGAGGGGGTAAGCAGGCTCCCTGCTGAGCAGAGAGCCAGATGCAGGGCTCGATTCCAGGACCCTGAGATCATGACCTGAGCTGAAGGCAGAGGCTTAACCCACTGAGCCACCCAGGCGCCCCTGAGTTTTTTTTTTTTGTTTTTTTAAATAAGATTGTACATATAAGTGAGATCATATAGTATTGATCTTTCTCTGACTTATCTCACTTAGCATAATGTGCTCCAGGTCTATCCATGTTGTTGCAACTGGCAAGATAGCCTTCTTTCTCATGGCTGAATAATATTCCATTGAATATATTCACATTTTCTTGAGCCATTCATCCACTGATGGACACTTAGCTGTTTCCATGTCTTGGTTATTGTAAATACTACTGCAATGAACATGGTGGTACAGGTATGTTTTCCAATTAGTGTTTTCCTTTTCTTGGAGAAATACCCAGAAGCAGAATTGCTGGAACATATGGTAGTTATATATTTAATTTTTTGAAGAACCACCACATTTTCCACAGTGGCCATACCAATTTACATTCCCACCAACAGTGCACAAGGGTTCTCCATGTCCTTGCTAACACTTATTATTTTTTTTAAATAGTCATAGGTATGAGGTGATATCTCACTGTGGGTTTTTTTTTTAAAGTAGGCTCCACATCTAACATGGGGCTTACACTCACAACCCTGAGATTTAGAGTTGTGTGCTCTACCAACTGAGCCAGTCAGATGCCCCCTCACTATGGTTCTGATTTGCATTTCCCTAATTAATGATGAGCACATTTCATGTACCTGTTGGGCATATATTGCCTTTGGAGAAGTATCTATTCAGATACTCTGCTCACTTTTAAATCAGATTTTTTTTTTTTTTTTTTAAGTAGGCTCCATGCCCAGTGTGGAGCCCAACATGAGGCTTGAATTAATGATCCTGAGGATGAGGACCTGAAGCTGAGATGAAAAGTCAGACACTTAACCAATTGAGCCATCCAGGTGCCCCCGGATTGTTTTTCTGCTATGGAGTTTATATATTTTAAATATTAACCGCTTTCAGGTATGATTTGCAAATATTTTCTCCCATTTGGTAGGTTGCCCTTTCATTTTTTTGGTGGTTTCTTTTGCTGTGCAGGTGGTTTTTCATTTGATATAGTCCCACTTGGTTACTTTTGCTTTTGATGTCAGATCCACAAATCCTCACCAAGACTGATGTCAAGGAACTTAATGGCTACATCTTTCAGGAGTTAATTGGCTTTAGGTCTTACATTCAAGACGCATCCATTTTGAGTTTATTTTCACGTGTGGTTTAAGACCGTGGTCCAGTTTTCCCAACATCATTTATTGAAGAGACTGTCCTTTTTCCATTCTATGATCTTGGCTCCTTTGGCATAAATTAATCAACCACCTATACATGGGTTTATTTCTCGGCTCTCTATTCTGTTCCACTGATTTGTCTGTTTTTATGCCAAGATCATACTGTTTTGATTGCTACAGCTTTGAAATATAGTTCAAAATCAAGGACTTGATGCCTCCAGCTTTCTTTTTCAAGACTGCTTTGGCTATTCAGAGTCTTTTGTGGTTTCATACAAATTTTAGGATTGGGTGATCCATTTTTGTGAAAAATGCCACTGGAATTTTGATAGGAAGTGCATTCAATTTTTAGATTGCTTTGGGTTGTATAGGCTTTTTACTATTCTAATTCATGAGCAAGAAATATCTTTCCATTTATTTGCATTGTCTTCAATTCCTTTCAGAATGTTGTTTAGTTTTCAGAGTACACATCTTTCACCTCCTTGGTTAAATTTATTCCTAGGTATTTTATTCTTTTTGATCCAACTGTAAATAGGACTGTTTCCTTAACCCGATAGTTTATTAGTGTATAGAAATGCAACAGATTTTTGTATCCTGAAACTCTACTGAATTTGTTGTTTAGTTCTATTAGTTTTGGGCACAGTCGTTAGGGTTTTCTATATATAATGTCATTTGCAAATAGTGACCCTTTTTACTTTATCCTTTCCAACTTGGATGCCTTTTATTTCTGTTTCTTGTCTAATTGTTCTGGCAAGAACTTCCAAATATTATGTTGAATACACAGAGCTCCATTTCTCCTTATATAATTCCAGACTTCTAGAATTTTTTTCTGCTAAAACAACCCTACACTCTTGTTCCATTTTACTGTCCATTTACTTTGGCTACAGGGTATGGTGCCTTTTTTTTTTTCCTTTTTAGCATAACGACTTTCTTTCTTTAGATGAAGGGATGAAGTGATACTTCTATTGGGATTTGTTTCCTAGGTTGATATTGTGTATAAGGACTGGAAAAACTATAAGGGAATAAAATCAGTATCTTTTTTCCTTTTCAAACCGGTTCTTAGATATTGTCCTTCAAACGTTGTATTAAAAAAAATCTAACCTAAGACAGTACACAAATTGTAAGTGTACAGCACAAACAACTCTATGTAGCTGGCAACCAGAATGAGAACCTCCTAAGTCTCTTCATGCCCCATCCCTATCTAGGCTTTGGCTCTAACCCCAACCTAGCAGGGTCATCTCTGTCCTGACTTCTACTGTAGTTGAGTTTTGGTTGTTCTGAACTTAAGTGGAATTACAGCTTACGTTCTCTTTTGCCTGGCTTCTTTCACTCTATATAATATATACGTATTTAATTATATCAAATTTTTATAACAGATAAAACATTTTTAAGGGGTAACTGATCATTTCCTTTATTTATGGTAGAAATAACTTTACCTTGTCTTGAAATTCTTAACTTCCACATACATTCATCAATTAAAAGCATTACAGGAAAACAAGATACCTAACTTTAAAATCAAACCTTAATCACATTAAAAAGTATTTTGGACCTTCTTTGTTTGAAATTCTTTAGAAGTAATTTTTTCTCTAAAAATAAACCTAAATAAATAAATAAAATCTTTAAAAAAAAAAAAAAAAAAGGGACGCCTGGGTGGCTCAGTCGGTTAAGCCACTGCCTTCGGCCCAGGTCATGATCCCAAGGTCCTGGGATCGAGTCCCGTATCGGGCTCCTTGCTCAGCGTGGAGCCTGCTTCTCCCTCTGCCTTCTCTGTCTGCTGCTCCCCCTGCTTGTGCGCTCTCTCTCTCTCTGACAAATAAATAAAATCTTTAAAAATATAATAATAATAAAAAAATAAATAAACCTAGCTCTTCTTACCCTTATACCTTGGTTAGCTTACTAATACTTATCAAAAATCCTTCTGAATCCTTAGGTCTTAATCATTTTCAGAGTGGTCTCTGAAACTTAAGATGGAGAAAAAAAAATCAAGAGTGACTGGTATGTCAAAGGCAGAATTTGAGAAGATTTTGAAAAGCTGGTGACAGAGAGGTGTAAGCAGCCTACAAAGAGTAAGTGTACTGAAGATGCTCATACCACCAGGTCAGTGGAGGTACTTGGTAAAAGTGTATTCTGTAAGGACGAGGTTCGAAAAACACACACACAAAACCCCACAAAAAACAATGTGCCCCTCTGCCTCCCAGACCTATGATTGTGGTGCCTATGAAGAGCCTAAGGCTAGAACCGGAGATGGCTAAATGGGACTTCTTTTTGGCACTATACACTCATTCCTGGTCATTTCCATCAGTTAATTTATTTAGTTTCTGTTCCCACCAATGCTATAGATAGAAAAGGAAGGCAAAATTTAGATGCTAGCATTGTCAAGTTCTTTTTAAGGAGCCATGTTTACCTTATGAAAAATATGTGATCTTCTTATTCTGAAGCATAATGAATTATCTTCTAAAAGTCATCCAAATAACTTGCTAAAGCCAATTCAGATGTAACCGACAAAATGAAATACAAGACCATTTGCGATTCACAAAAACCAGTACATTTTTAAATCTGAGGGTCACTATGACCTCAATCAGTAGCAGTATCTAGCAGTGCTTATCTACATTCTAAAAATACAGAAACTACTGAATGCCTTTTTATGAATTATCCTTATGGCCTAGACTAGTCATACCAGGAAAAAAAAATGGGAACTTCATGTGTTTTTCTTAGGAATTTCATAGGCTTTAAAAAAGAGAAGATTCCGACAGGGATCGCAGAGAAATGAACTTTTGTGATGAGTGTAACAAAGCAGGACTGAAAATACAAATGTGAAAAGCCACGAGGATGAAAGTGGAAAGGCATTAAGCACCATAAACATTTTGTTATTAATTACAAATGCTAGTCCGTGTTACTAGACAGAGGGATTAGAATTACAGGAAGCCATTCATCATTGATTCATACACTGCTCCCTGCAAACAGAGGGGATGAAGAGGTCAGGCTTTCTCAAGAGTTACTGTAGGGCAGCAGCAGGTCAACAGTGAATTCTGAAGTCTAGCAGAAGTGAATACTTGGGGCCACAGCTCTGCTATTTACTAGTTCGTATGATTCTGGACAAGGTAATTCTGCTAGGCTTAGCTGGCTTCCTTATAATATGGGAATAATGAAGATAACTGATCTATACCTCATAAGGTTGTTAAAAGATAAAGTATCAACACAATGCTGGGCACATATCACTAAATAATTACTACTTTATTCTTGTATATTTAAGTATCTCAGTATTAACATAAGTGGGTATGTAAAACATAAAGATCTTGTGATTTTTTTTTTCCTCTAATTTTCAAAGCAAACTGATGTGCTTAAAGAATCAGGAGTGTACTTGGCTCTTTAAAAGATGAAAACTATGAAAACCAAAGACCTAATGGACAGATTCTACTGTGACAATCCCTTAAAGTACAGTTGACCCTCGAACAATGTGGGGGTTTACGGGTGCAGCTGAAAATCCAAATATAACTTTTGGCTGCCCAAAAACTTAACTACGAATGGCCTAGTGTTGACTGGAAGACTTAGTGATAACATAAACAGTCGAGTAATACATATTTTGTATGTTATAGGCTGTATCCTTTCAATAAAGTAAGCTAGAGAAAGGAAAATGTTAAGAAAATCATGAGAAACAGTACATTTACAGTACTGTAATGTTTGTTAAAAGAAATCCACATTAATAATGGACCTGTGCAGTTCAAACCCATGTGGTTCAAAAGTCAACTGTACTTAAAGCACAATTTATGAAATGAAATTTACTTCACAAAACCTATTTACATAAATGTAATACCTTCGCTTCACTGCTTACAACTGGTTTTACAGGGAACTGGACTTCTGTGGCTTTCAATATTGTATTTTCTTGAAGAATGTCTTGTTGCGATTGATTGTGACCAAATGGCTTAAAAAAAAAAAAAAAGTTTAGAAATTTCTCACAAAATATTTAAGCAGAGTAATTATCAGTGAGTCCCCAAAATATAAATGATTTGTGTTTTAAAAACTCTTCGTTATCTGGAACTTGGGATGCACTCTCATAGAAACAAAGCTACAACTGATAGAAAGCTAAGTAAACCCATCTAATCAATCCTCAACATAGCTTAAACACGGTAAGCACAGAAAATAATGCTGTTGCAATATATTTAAGATAAAATATTAAAACAAAATTATGACTGTTTTAAAAGTAAGAAGCAGTTGAAACGTCTGTGAAAATTGTGAAAATTCTAAAGAATAAAATATTTTGACTACGGTACTCTCCTTCACTGACAGCTCTGGGTTTGTTCCTAACTTGCAGTGACTTCCCAGAGAAGGCCCTTCACCCACTCTCCACACTGATGAAGGGGTTGCAAAGTATCTACAGGAGCTTGCAGCTCTGACTTCAAAATAGAGGTTTGGGAAGAATTAAGACTAAGTTTGATGGTGTTTCCTTGAGGAAGCACAAGGGGACACTATGCCCAAGCTGAACTGAGTATGTGTGTGGGGTCAGGTAGGAGTGGGGGGAGGCACTGTGAGCAAGTAGAGGGAATGGAGAGTGTTTTGTTGGCTTGAGTATCCCTAACAGCAGAAAATGTTGGCATTATTGATAGTTTCTTCTTTTATTTAAAAAAAAAAAAAAAAAAGGCGGAGGGGGTGAGGGGGCAAAAAGCAGATCAAGAAAGCTGCTGTGACATTAAAATAATCTGACCCATGGAAATCTTAGCAAGAAACAAGGCCTGGCTTTCCTTAGAAGGATCTACATTGACTTCAAGTTAATGAAACTTTACATTTAAGAGGGAAAATTCAACTTATCTCCACACAGCAGAACGTTGCACACTTTGACTTACCTTTCTACCATAAAGACACTGAAAGAAAATAACGCCAACTGACCACACATCAACCTTGTTGGAAATCTTTGGTGGTTCTTTTCCAACCACAAAGCACTCGGGAGGTAAATACCTACAGTTTTGGGGGGACAAAAGAGGAAGTATGCAACACATTATATTATTTTTCATTTCTGTAGGTAATATACATATATTAGCAGTAGAAATTATAATGTTCTACTTTAAGTAAGCAATAATAAATGCTCTCCCATGCCCCTTCACCTGTGTTCAAACTGTAGGCAATTCTCTTCCTAACACACACTCACTGACCAGCTGGTTCTTCTGTTTAGAAAACTACAACATCATGCACTGCCAAGGTAAGACCTCATAGCTCTTGTTTGTAACACAGAGCTGGCTAGGCAAAGACAAATCACTTGGTTCCCACAAGTGCTGCTCCCACACTGGTCCCCCACGCCCACATTTCTTAATATGACCATCTCTAATGCATTCCTTAACCACTCTAATTCATTTGGTGAGCATCTTTTTTTTTTTTCTTAAGACCGACTGGACCTCCATAAACCCCTGTTCTCTCTAGGCTGAGTTTTGCTTCTTCCCCATGTAACCAGCCAGTATTATGGTACCTCTATTATGGCATTTAACTAAAAATCACACTAAACTGTGAGCAGCTCAAGGAGTTATTATTCACTGTGCAGTTTTTGAACACCAGCAGCATCTGAAATATATTAAGTATTCAAAAATACTATTTTCTACTTTTAAGTGCTATTTTTAAGTTCATAATTTTATATAAAGGTAAAAATAAATTTGTCACATCTTAGGTTTTAAATAAAAAGATCCATCAGCGATGCAAGTATCTCCTACCTCTAAAATTTAGATAAACTAAAAAATCCTGAAAAGGAATAATACAGCTAAATGGGAATCTCTTTTCCTTTAGTTTTATACTATGCTTAAATCATTTAAATTTCAGCAAGATATGCACAGATTTTTTAAAAAATCAACCTTCTTGAAATAGAACCACCAAAGATGACCAATAACTCATTTGTAATGTAAATCCTTTCTTACCCCCCAAATCAAGTAAAAAAGCCAGATTTGTTTTATGAATAAAAGTATATATTTTGTGTAGATTTATGAAACAAAAATGGCTCTTAAACACTATGCTACACTGTGTCTTGAGAAAAAGCTAAAAGCAAAGGAGAGGAATTGTAGGAAAGACACCAAAGCTATTTGGGAAGAAATGACCACCAGGATTTAGTGAAGGACTACATTTGAGACCTGAGAGGGAATGAGGGACAAAACTGATTTTCTTCTAAGTGCTACGAATAGTTTACATCTATTCCTAAAAGACTGTACAGGACATCCCAGTTTACCAAATACGTAGCTAAAAAAGCTACTGTGACTGTAGGAAACTAACCATTTTTCAAAACATGTTTCTACGGGAAATGCATTCCAGGTTACTACATAGAAATGCTCCAGCCAGAGGTAAATTTCCTTGCCCAGCCCTCCACTAGCAAAGCCTGAGTGCGAGGGAGACGACACAGTGGAAGTCTCTGCAGAGGAAGGATGATCCATTACTGAGAACTATCTATTATTTTAAGCTATCTTCCATGGAATCCAGAATTCTATGAAAGAGACTTGTTGCTAAAAGTCTGAAGACTACTGATTGAGGATACCACCTTTTAGGGGGTTACTAGTTTGACGATTTTCTCTAAATATGGGCTGAAAAATCCATGATTATCTGACTCCTATTCCTAGAAAATGCTGCAAGCAGAATTTGAAAGTAAAATGGCTTTAAAAGAACACATGAACAGGACTAATCCCTATTTCATGAAAAGTTAAGTTCATACAGACCCAGAACATCTTGTGGAACTGGTTATTATGGGTCTAGGTGGTGTGAAAACTGTTCCAGAAACCCCAATGTCACATTTATGTTTGTAGTCTCCATCTTGTTCAATAAAGTTAAGTACAATTATCTCTCCAATTACAATCTTACTCCTTTTGCTAAACTAAGTTTGTTTTGAAATTTTATAGTCTATATTTGCCACTTTGGTGAATTTGACACTAAGTCTGAAAATTCACACTGAAGTGATTTTTGTCAACACCTAGGTACTCTGAGGGAATGAAATTCATTTAGACTTAGATCTGTGAATCTACAGTTCTATCTAGAGTCTATATGTATGAAGTTATGAAATTGGATTTCTGAGAGCCAAATCCAAAGACTAAGAATATTCCAAACTTCTTTCCCATGCATGAGCAACACAACCTCCAACTCCAATAAAAACTGTCACCACAGAACCTCTACAGAGAGGACTTCATGCTTATGGCTACTGCTAATAGGATGTTATCTTCATTTATGTATTTTTAACTAATGATAAACCTCACTTGAACACACAGAAGAAAATCCATGATTCTCCATGTGAGAAGTTCCTGGCTGATTGATAAGATACTGAAGTCACTTGCCAATGCCGAGTTCTTCTCCCTTCACTTTGCCGATATTTACAGTTAAGACCAGAAGAGAAAAGAAGACTGACAACAGTCATCTCCCTCTTGACTCAAACTTCGTATTAGAACCCTTACCACAGTAATCTCAAAGATACATGAAAATAAAAACTAAACTCTCATAAAAAGTAATCCAGACAATTTTGATATTTTAAATTATACATTTACCAGTAAGTGCCTGCCCCTTGAGAAGTTAGATCCATTCCATCTACACCATAGCTATCATCATCCATGATCTTGGATAGACCAAAATCAGTGATTTTGATTTCTCCACATGCTGTGCCATCTACCAGAAGGATGTTTCCTAAGAACAAAATATAAAGGTTTTTTTTTAATGATACACAGATGAAAAACATTATATTTACTACTTTAGCTGACACTGGGGGAACAGATACATATTTAAGATACATAGTTAAAAATGTAAATTTAAAATATAATTTTAAAATATGGTGATTCAATGGGCATTTTAAATTCTTCTAGTATTCCACTGACTTTACAGAACTACACCAAAAAGCAGGTTTTCAGATAACTTAATAAATTTGACTTTTAAAAACTACAGTCTTTAGAACTTTAAAAAATTTAGACAAATTTTGTTAATTACCTGGCTTAAGATCATAATGTATAATAGGGGGTTTGATTTCATTGAGATATCTTAGTGCATTTACAATTTGCATTACAATAGACCTAGCTTCCTTCTCTGACATTAATTTATGTTGCTTCAGATAGAAATCCAAGTCATTGCCTTCACAGTACTCTAACACTGTACAAAACCTACAATGAAGAAGAGAAAAAAATGAGACATAAAACATTATCCAATAATTTATTACCACAGTGATGAAATGAAGAGTATATCAGCATTACAGAATAAGGAAAGCAAAGCAAACATATTTTTTTTCTTAAAAACTAAGTCCTTATATGCACTTACGTATCTGTATCCAAGGAGAAATAATCATAGAGCTTAACGATCCTAGGGTGATCCAGTTCTTTGTGTATTCTATACTCTCTGCAGGCATGTCTGTGGGAAGAGAGAGTCCATTTATTCTCCATGACTATTAAATGTATTTTCATCTGATAAAAACCAGAAAGTATTAATATTTTCATCTGATAAAAACCAGAAAGTATTAATATTTACTTGTGGTAGTTTTCCTTCTTCTCATCCCTCCAGCTTTTATTAAGCTGGTGGATCTTCACAGCAGCATATCTTTGTTCATAAAGGTCAAAAGCCTAAGATTCAAGGCATAGAAGAGTTAGGACCAAAGACCAACTGAATAGCTAAAGAGATTAAAAAAAAAAAAAAAATGGTGATAATTTTTATAGTAACATGGAATTAGAATATACATTATAGTTTTTGGTCTGCTATGATTATATATAGTTCAACAACACATTTATGGTCAGAAACAAGATATAAATTCCATCATATACGTCAGAGAAAACTTTAATTTGAAATTTCACATTCAAGTTTCATAAATGCCAATATATTGAATCAAGATAAAACAATAAAGCTGTTACTTGTTTTTTTAAATATGGATCTGGCTCCTCTACAGTGGCAAAAGCAGTAAGCAGCCAACAAAACAGATGGCTGTAGTGTGTTTTTTATGGGTTGGATAAAGCAAACCTTTCTCCTCTACCTTTCCTAGTGACTCCCCCCTTCTTTAAAAATAAACAAGCTCATAACAATTTCCAACTGTTCAAAAAATTCTGAACTTTGATTATGAAACTGTTCAAACATAACGATACACCATTATCACACCTAACTACATCAATAATAATTCCTTAAAATCTCTCTAATGCCCAACTTGTCTCCTATTTTTACAGGTTGTCTCAAAAAAGGAGGTTTTATACTGGTTTGTTTGAATCAGCAGGTATTTCTTACATAAAAAAATTAAGAATGATCAGTTTTCTTTTAAGTTCTCAGGTAATTAAAACATTTAAAAAAACCTTGAATGTTATTTAAGAGATCTAATAATTTAGGTTCTGTAATTTATAGACAAAAGTGCCCCCTTAAAAAAAAAACCTTTAATTTTACATATTAGAAAAAAGGTCCACAGTCTCTACTCCCTCCATCAACTTAACCTAAAAATAAACAAGAACAGTAGACTGTCACAAAAATTATAAAAGCCTAATAAGATCAGAAATAATATAGGATGCAGTAGTTAAGAATATTCATTTTGGAGTTAGATAAACTTATCAGTTATAGAACTCTGTGCTATTACCGTCTCTTAGCCTCAGTCTCATAAAGTTTGGGTTGTTAAGAGGATTAAATGGGGTAAAACACATAAACTGTTAAACATTAGCTAATTACATTATTAAAAGCGTAAAGAAATAGAAAAGATTAAAAAGAAAAGTTCACGTGAGAGAATGTAAAAAAATCATAAAGGGTTAACAGAAGAAAATAAAATTTCAAGTATTATATATATATTATGATACATCTTCCTCCCAAAATTAGGTGAGTAAAGTATACCCTTCCCATAAAGCTAATATGGTTAATTACTGAGCAACTGATTCAGTATTTTCCACCTTGGTAGATAAAAGTCTGTATTTTTTTTCTTTTTAAAGATTTTATTTACTTATTTGACAGAGAGAGAGATCACAAGTAGGCAGAGAGGCAGGCAGAGAGAGAGGGGGAAGCAGGCTCCCCGCTGAGCAGAGAGCCCGATGTGGGACTTGATCCCAGGACCCTGAGATCATGACCCGAGCCGAAGGCAGAGGCTTTAACCCACTGAGCCACTCAGGCGCCCCAAAAGTCTGTATTTTTTGACTCACAATCCGCTGCTTTGTTTCCCAGTGGACCTGTCAAGCATGAAAAAGCTTTGAAGAGGTTGGAGAAAGTGGTCTTTACTATTTAGGTCAGTACTGAACAGAGTTATTAGGCCCCAATCTGCATTTTCTATATCCTACATAAGCCCTTTCTTCAAAAAGAAAAGCCCCTCTTAGCCCCTATCTGTGATATCAGAAACAGTGAAAAGACTATAGGGAACTGGCAGAAGGCTGTCATGAAGGGTCAGGACAAAAAACTCAGAAGCTGGGCAACATTAAGGCTCGGCGAGTGCTAACTGCACTTCTGGTGATTTTAGATCAGAGTGAGCCATTATGATTTTCTTTTCTACTTTGTGGCTGAGTAAGCCTACTTGAACGATTAAGTGCTTGACGATGAACTACTATTCGAGTCAGAGAACCAGGAATTGGAAGAGAGCTCACAGATCACTCCTGATGGATGAGGAAGGTTAGAGCCATGATGCTTAATGCTTGTCCAACTTAACCAAACAAAAACGAAATGGTTCACAGTTGAACAAAGATCAGAACTGAAGTTTTCTGAATCCAAATCCCATAATTTTTTCCCAGAGTCAGAAACAGAATCCAGGTTTGTCTTCAGTAAACTGAGAAGGCACAGTCCTTGCCTCACTGAACAGAGAGGATTTTTAATAATAGTCTGATGAGCTTACATTTGCTAAGCACCAGTGTTCCTGTGATATAGCTCATCTAATCATGACAACAATCCGGGGCCTGGGTGGCTCAGTGGGTTGAGGGTCCGACTCTTGGATTCAGCTCAGGTCAAGATCTCAGGGTCCTAGGACTGAGCCCTGCAAAGGGCTCCATGCTCAGCATGGAGTTTCTCTCTCCCTCTGTCCCTATCTCCCCTGCTCTCTCTCTCTCAAAAATAGGTAAATAAATGTTTAAAAAAAAAAAAATCATTACAACAATCCTATGATGTAGGCACTGTTATTATTCCCAGATGGAAGACTGAGGCAGAGGATGGTAAGTCATAAGCCCAACTATATACAGTTAGTAAACAGTAGTCAGTACTAGTCAGAATTCAAACCCAGCCTATCTGGCTCAGAACCCACACTCTTAACAACTAACTGTACTACTACATAACAAAACAAAGCACAAAGTGTCAACAAGGAGCTATAAAAGGGAGACCCACAGGGAAGTCTACAGGAATTAAGTTTAAGGTGAGGATACAACCTTTAATAAGACTTCATCCTAACTAAGAGCAAATGGGAAGCCCCTGGGGCTTATAAGCAGGAGAGTGAGATGATCAGACTGCATTTTATAAAAAGGCCACTCCAGCTGCAGCATACATCAATAAACTGGAGAAACTCAATGAGCTCCTAAAGAAAGTGATTAGCTAGGAGGCTCGGGGAGCTATGCAAACAAGAGACAAGGAGGCCTTGAGCTAAGAGAGAGAGGAGAAGGATCATTGCTAGATTTAAGAGAGCTTAATGATATAAGTTAGCAGTGGGCACCAGGGAGTGGTTTTATGTTGAGGGAAGGAAGTTATGGAAAAGGTGGAGCAAAGGATGGCCTCTGGGTTTTTCACTTGAGGGACCGAGTAGTATTGTAGTGGGGAGCAGTGTCAGGAGAAAAGGTTTTGGAGAAGAGGAAGATAACTTTTGGGTCCGACCTGAGTTTGTACTGCATATGAATGAAGTATCCATGTGAGGTAAAAAGACTAAGTCATGTATACCAACAGGTATGGAGCTCAGAAGGAAAGTATAAGATAGATATTATGTACACTGCTACAATAATGGCTTTTTTCCCCTAAGAATGAAAATCTTCTTTGGATTTCTTTTGGTTAGGAAAAACAGGCATTAATGTAGGTCTTTTGTAAAAAAAAGTGAAGAGGCCTAACACGAACTTTGGAAAGCAGGGGATATACTTCCTTTATGCCATTTTGGCTTACAGAAGGTTTCATTGGAACCTTCTACTTATGGGTAGCTGGGGAAACCTGTATTTGAAAAGAAGAATATAGAATGATAAAAGACCCTAGGAACTACAATTTTTTTTTAAGATTTATTTATTTACTTGAGAAAGAGTGCACGAGTTGGGGGGGAGGAGCAGAAGGAGAAGGATGAGCAGACTCCCCGCTGAGTGTTAAACCCAACCTCATGACCCTGAGATTATGACCTTGAGCTGAAATCAAGAGTCCAGCACTGAAGGGACTAAGCCACTAAGGTGCCCCAGGAACTACAAAATTTAAAGGTTGGGCAGACAGATACAATGTAAAGTGAAATAAGATACAAAACTCAGAACATGGTGACTAAAAATTTTTCTGCATTAAAAAACAAAAAAAATTTAAAAAAATTTTTTTTCTACATTTATACAGGTGCATTTAAGAAACACTGGCCTTAGGTAGAGATTTGGGTAAATTTAGGACATGTAAGTGTTGTGACACATGTTTAAATTAAGGGGTACAATCTTTCCATAAATGTACTATATTAAATGACCACCTGCCTCTCGTGATTCTAATGACCATTATTTGTATCAGACTGGCTACTGGTAATGAGGTACCAGATATCAGCGTGATACAAGGAGAGTCTCCACTCTTGAGATTAAGACAACAGAAGCCAGGCTCTTTTTAATGAAAGCTGAGACTTAAAATCAGCCAAAAAAGTCATAAAATCAATCAATAAAAGACGAGTACTTCTTCACCATGTACTCCTCTATCTTTGCTATTTTAGTGTAAGAACAGAAAAAAAATTTATATTACCTTATACACTTCGCTAAAGCCACCTCTACCAAGCAGATGAAGTAACAAGTATCTTTCATTTAACGTTGGGTGATCTTTGAACCTTAAGGGTGGGAGAAAAAGACACTTAGGCACATAAAAACACATACAAAAAGGCTCCTTTCCATAAAGTTCCACTCTCTCTTCCTCTACTTCAAGCTATTTCTTTCTCAGTAACTCTTCTGCTAATTTTGAATTCCATTCTGTACTGCTTTTCATTCTCCACCTGCATGACTACTTTCAATCTGAACTCTTTGATGTTCACTAAGCTTAACATTTAGCTGAACATTCAGGTTCAATAACCAACAGCACTCTGATAAAGACTTACCAACTACTGTATTTCTAAAAGCTTTATGAAATCCCACAACTACTCGGTAGGGATTATTTCCAATGGAAAAATACACTTTTATATTGGGAGTATGGTTAATCAAGATTTTACAGTAGTACTGACATATGATTAAAAATAATTATATGTATAAATTGGCCTTCATACATGATTAAATTTTACTGTCTTTGGACTTCTATAAATAAAATTTCAATTCCCAATTAAAAAATGAAAGCTTAAAAAAAGAAACTTAGAAAAAAATCACTCACAGATTAATACTCTTATTACTATTTAACATTTATTGCTCCTGCTCTATATTAAGCATCCTGCTCTATATCTAAGCATTCACATGTATTAACTCATTTATTTCTCAGCCAACCCTATGAAGTAGGCCTTGCTACCATCATTTATTTTACAGATGAGAGCACCACAGCACACAAAGGTTAAGTAACTTGCTCAACAGTTAATACATGACAGGGCTTAGCAGAAAAATATGATTCCAAAATGTGCACTACTCTTGAAATTAAAAAAACAAAACAAAAACCAAAACAATGATAGCTTTATTAATTCCATGTGTAAATATATTTTATTGAAAATCAATTGGATAAAGCTTTGACAATTTCTTTTCTTGAAGAACTTGTTAATAAAAGAGATTTCTGCTAAGTTTTTGTTTTTGCCTTTTTTAAAGTAAATTTTTTTGTAAAGTAAACCCCAATGTGATGTTCGAACTCACAACCCAAGATCAAGAGTCACAAGTTCTACTGACTAAGCCAGCCAGGCACTCCTCTGTTTAGTTGTAAAGCTATAACAATTTACTTAATTTTCATCAAGTGGGCTAACTCATATCCACAAGTAAGTTTGAACATAACTTTCAGAAGAGACAACTGTAAATTAGTTTTGTCCTATCCTCTTTACTAGAATTTTCATCTGGTACATTTCAGGTTATTTCATAACTATATTATTTCATTCACCTTATGCACAGGAAGGATATGTACATTTATGACTTATTCATACACAAATGATCATGAATAAGCCTTCTTTTAAGCAAGATATTTATCGTTCCTAAGAGAAACTGGCCATTTCTAACTGCGACATTCGTATTAGGTCATGAAGCTTTAAATGATACAAGTCTTATAAAGTATAAAAAGACACTCTTCCCCTCCTTCACATCAATTAAATCCAAGTAGTGACTTGCTTAATTTCTATTTTCTTCATAAAGCTCCTGCCAGTCCACAGTTATTTTCTCTTCTTTTGAGTTCTTTTAGCATTTAATATCTATGGCATTCATTTTGATTAAGCAAGGATAAGGATAGAGGCTATAATTTAAACTTCTATTTCTTCTACAGTTTTTGCATAAATCCTGTTATTTGAAATAATTTCAACTATGGCTTACTGAAATACTGTTAGTTGAAATAATTTCTCCTTCACTGTTGTAGTATTTACTTTGGTATTCAGTCAACAAATATTTATTTGGGGCCTAGCATGTGCCAGGCACTGGTCTAGGGTCTGGGGATATAGCAAGAATAAAACTAAGTCTCTGCTCTCATGTAGCTTACATTCTAATGTGAGGAGACAGACAATAACAGAAAAGTAAATCTGTAATTACAGGTGGTGATAAATGCTATGAAAAAATTAAGCAAGGCAAGGATACTGAGAGAAGAAATGGAGTGAGGCGAGGACTACTATCTTATACAGGGTGGCCTAGAGACAGCCTCTCTAATGATCACTTGGAGTGAAATAAGGAGTAAGCCACTCAGATATTTAGAGGAAGAACACTTTAGGCAGAGGAAATGGCAAGCACAAAAGTCCTGAAATGGGAATGTGCTAAATAAACATGTTCTAGGGGGCCGGCTTGTGCACAACATATAAATGAGGGGAAGATGACAGAGATGGGGGCGGTGCGGTAGCCAGAGACCAGCTCATACAAGGCCTTCTAAACACGGGAAGGACTTTGGATCTTTTTCTAAGTGTTCTGAGAAGCCCCCCAACAAGGAAATACTGTGTTTATGCTCTCCGCAGGAGAGAAAAAACTTTTTATCATGTAAAATTGTAAAATATGAATAACGACTTACTGCGAGTTATCTTCATTATTTATTCTTTTGAGCTCTCGAATGTGAAGATTTCTGACTCTTTCCAAACGTTCAAGTTCTGCCTGGATTTCTGCCTCTTCCTGAAAATGAAGAGAGGGGACTATAACAAGCTCAATTTATTTGCAGTATAAAAAAGATATTTTTACCCATGCATCAATTTTTTATAGTGACGGGAAGAATAGTATATTATAAAGTACCACTGAGTTAAAAGACCAAAGTGCGCTTTTCAATGCCTGAAAGATGTAAAGAGATAAGGCAAAAGCCTATTTCAAGAAACCATCCTCCACATGAAAATCTATACCTAATGAGATGCTGAGTTTTATTCTGTACTACAAGAAATCTATTTTTATAATATCTAAACTGAAAATGACTGCAAGGTAGTTGAGACTGACTTATAATACAAAATGAGATGAAAGTTTTATTTCTAGTACATCCTAATTTTAATTTAAGAGGGAATAATTTAATAATACAAAACAAATGAAATGAAGGTATTTTACAATAGTCGAAAAGAGAAAGGAAGAAGACAGAACCACTGATTATTTCTAGACCTTACAATGTCTGAAATATACAAACACACACCACACACACACACACACACACACACACACACACACACACACACAAATATGACCACTCACAGGATAAATCCCACTACACTCTTAGAGACTCTAAAACAAAAATTATATGGATAGCTGTGGTAGATCCTCAGTTATCAGAGCAGCTCTAGGCAAATTCTAAAGAAATTAACATTTAATATGAAAATTTTCATATATTTCATGTCTCAAAACATACAATTTTGAGAACATTTTAAAAAATCAGACCCCAAATAAACAACCACCCATCTTATACATCTCTTTGATTTGTCACTATAAATCTGAATACTACACAAGGGACAGACAAGGATACACCAAATTTTGGTGGAAAATTCTTGAAATGCCCAATTTTATAATATTTCTGAATATCTGTTGAGTAAATAAACAAATACATACTGCCTTGGCCTAAATGTGTATCCACTAACATTATAAATCTATACTACATGGAATAGAGGTTGTTTCTGAATATTACACTTAAACAGATCTGTGTTAGCTCCTTTTCTTTTAATGATTTATCTTTGATTTAAAAAATCCTTTATCTAAAAAATAATTGTGAAGTTTACTTTGAAAATACAAATATCATTTCATTCCAAAGCAGACAGAGGTATAAAGGGTGTAACACCTTTATCTAAGGCTTAAACTGAAAGGAATATTCTAAATATGATAAAGAAAAACAAATATTCACAGATTTAAAAAAACTAAAGCTAAGTATGTTGTTTGTATTCCACTTGACCCTTAAGGTTATTTTTATTATTTTAAAATGAAACTCAACCATTACTTGTTGCAGAGATATTTAATATGGAGTAGGCATTAGACGGTAAATAGAAACTTTCACAGTAAATTTAAATGAAGATAAACCTTTCTGGAATTTTGGGGAGATTTTTTTTTTAAATACACTAAACAGACTGTCTTAATTTAACTGAAATTTCTTAATACAGCTTCAGTCACAAGTATTTCTTATTTTAATGAAAAAAGAAAAGGTAATAAATACTCTAGGGGATTAAATAATTGAAGATTCATCATAAGGATAGGAAATAGATTAAAAACTTTTTGGAACAAGACTCAAACCACAGCTCAGTTGCTTAATTTATAAAGACCTATAAAGTAGAATAAGAAGTTGGCTACACAGGTATGTCCATGAGTATGAAAAATTCAAATTCATTTATACCACAGAACATAGAAAGTGGTAACCTTTTCTTTCCGTATTACTAACATTTGCGGTCTTAAAACTTGCAATTAATTTGATTCTTGCATATGTAGGAAGCTACTAAACACTTGGTAGGCTGGTGGAATTTTAAATATCTGATAATGTCTAATTATTAGGATACCTACTGAAATAATTGATTTAACTTTTATTTGAAATTGTGGTATGGGGATACTATTTCAAAAGAGAATTTATAGGAATTAAATTTTGCTGAGTCAATAAATATATAATTATAAGATCCAACTAGACTGTTGATAGAATTACATTTGCTTAATATTTTTTGGTAGTCTTCAGAGGTCCATACAATGGCAATAACCAATACTGCAAAATACTCATTAAAGAAAGTAAAATGTAGGTGTCAGTTAAGCAAACTTTTTTTGTCCTCTATAAAACATGACAGATATGTCCCATAAAATCTTACAATCTAAAAGCACAGGTAAGCTGCATTTGGTTTGAATTATAAAGGTCACAGGAAAAAACAAAATGTCAGAAGCAATAAGAAAAAAAAGGAAAGAAAAAGCTGGATCTTCTGTATTTAAGAGGAAATGTCAAGTAAAGGAACTATAACCAAGTCTTTTTTTTCTTTTTAATAACCAAGTCTTATATACCAATAGACATAACTCTTTCATAGTCAGTTAAATATATTTACATCTTATTTTCCATATTGTAATTTATTATTTATTCCACACATCTTGGACCTTAAACCAAAGTGACACACTTCTGGAAGAAAGATAATTCTGAAATTCCTAAATCCCACTGGGGGAAAAAAAGAAGTATACATACTTTTATGGACTGAAGGTTTGTGTTCCCCCAAAATTCATGTTTAAGCCCTAAACCCCAATGTGATGGTATTTGGAGATGGGGCCTTTGCGAATTAGATTAGGTCATGACGGTGGGGCCCTCATGGTGGCATTAGTGGCTTTATATGGAGAGGGAGAGAGAGAGATCTATCCTCCCCACCCGGTCCCCTCTTTGTGGGAGTACAGAGACTAGGACATGTGAGGACTTGAGAAGTCAGCCATCTAAAATCAGGAAGAAATAGATCCTCATAAAAACTAAACCGTGCCAGATGGACCCTGATCTTGGATTTCCACCTTCCAGACTGTGAGAAAATTAATTTCTGTTGTTTAAGACACCTCGTCTATGGTATTTTGTTATGGCCGCCCAAGCAGATTAATACACATACTTTCAGGCAAATATTAGGACAATACAGCCTAGTACCCTCTCTTTACATAAAGGGGCAAAGCCCAGTTTTGGTATGGCCCCAGGGTACAACAATCTAGAATACAGTAGTCTTATCAACTGATCTAACGTTTAGTGCAGTCATTTCCAAAGATCTATCCTGTAGTCTACACTCTCCTTGCTTGAGATCAACATTAATCTCTGGGCTGCCCTCAGAATTAATCATTTTCAGAGGGCTCAGGAGAAGCAAGTATGACCCTGGCTCACAAGAGACCTGAGTTCATTACAGAATGGAATCCTCACGCCCATGGCAAAACTAGGCCAGATTACTAAAATACAAGAGAGATAATCCAACTAGATAGATGGGGCTTAATAATACCAACTTTCAATCCTCGAGTCATCCACTAGCTGAGCAGTTAAAGGAGAAGAAGAAACATGAGTAAGAACAGACTTTTGAGAGAGAGGAAGGTTTGGAGATCACATATAGTAAAAGGACACAGCTCCTTCCTGTTTAAGAGAAAGATACAGCAATGGACAATTTAACAGTATCACTATAGCTATTTTAACAGTATTTTAAAATAAGCTCTTAATATCCTGAATTAAAACCCAAGTCATACAAGTATACAACAACAGATCTCAATACTGCTTCACTGTGTAACCCGCAGAACACACCACCTTCCAAAACTTTTAACTTTAAAAAATTTATATGGAAGGCAAATTCCACAGCAACTTAACCAAAACGGGTTTGTCCTTCAGCAGAAGTTTGACATAGAAATGCTTTCTATTTGTAAGCAGAGCCTTTTCTGGCAACTTAATATCCCCTGGGCTCAACTTCCTAAGCCAAAAGTCAGTAACAGTAATATAGAATCTCTATAAAATGCCAGGTTAAAACTACTAGGTCGATTTTGGTGCATTTCCCATGATGATGATTTTTAAAACAGCAACTACTAAAAGAAAGGTGGGGTGTGTAGGCATTAAAGCTATAAAGCTTAAAGAGTTATAAAATGCATCTTCACATGTAAAACGGATACATTTCCTGAAAAATTAAACATACTAGTTTAAACTTCTTTAACAAATCTTGAGTATGTTACATGTATCTACAAAAAACCCTCAATTTCAAAGAGCTGCTTTTCTATAAAGCCAAGATAAGATAGAAAGTATTTTGATATATCATTCTTAGCTTGAGAATAAGAGTTGGTGAAAAATAAATTCTGTATGGTATTTTTTGAAGATGGTAGAAGAAGAGAAAAGCATATCACTTCCAACAGTCCATTCAACAGCACTGTAACATTACTTGGTCTAGGAAAACTAGTTCAGAACTCCAAATTCATTTTAGTAATATGAACAATATTAATCCCTCAAAAGTAGGTATCCGCAGGACCTCAAATTTTTTAATTTCATAAACTAAAATGTCATTCTAAAAGTTTATCACCAGGAAAGTGAAAGGTGAAATTAACGAAGGCACTATTGAAAGCTAATGGAGAGAAAGGGCAGTGCAGAAAAAAAGAATTAAGAAGAAAATCATTAACAATTTACTTCATCTTTATCCCTGTCATATGTCCCCAGATTATTTCTATTATATGCTTTCGAATACTTTAAATGTGGATATGAGAGATATGAACCATTGGAAATATGAACCAACCAATCAACAAACAAACAAAAAAACCCACGCAGATAAACCAAATCTGAACTTTCAGAGATCAGTTTTGAAACTACAGACCATAACCCTGTTTCATATGATTATGTAGATTGAAAATTGGGTTGGAGGAGAGGGGACAAAAATTATGAAATTCCTGGGGCAGGAGGGTGGTTCATTCCTAACTACATAACTACATGCTCCCTCTACTGCCCTCTGCAATCACTGAGCTGGTTATTACTGATGGGAGCATGCTGTCTCCCTCAGATGTATTTCACTGGCTTAGATTAATTATTTTAGAACCTTAATGTGTTCTTCTCTGTTCACTTCATTTCCTTCTTTTTTAGGGGGAGGGTGTGAAGGTGGGGTGGTATTTTATTCTCTCTTCATAAATACATACATTAAAACCCCTAACTGAGAATAACTGTTAAAATAGGCAGGTTTTGATTCTGTCAGTTCCCCCATTCTATTAAGACAAAATAAAACCCTCTCCAGGAGCAAATAAATGTAACAATTCAACTGACTGGCAAAATTTAAATATTTAGTACTCTTCTTGAAAAAGAAATTACAGCTGCTGTATTAGAAATTCCTTGATGTTAAACACAAAGCAAGGTGCTGACACCACACCACGGCGCACATAGGCACCGTGCCTTACAGCACATCCTCATCCTCCACATGGCCTGGTTCCTCTGAACCTTCTGCAGGATTTGGGTGGATTGATAGATTTTTTTTTTTAAGTATGAAAAGATTTAACTTTCGGGGCGCCTAGATGGCCTAGTGGGTTAAGCCTCTGTCTTCGGCTCAGGTCATGATCTCAGGGTCCTGGGATCGAGCCCCACATCGGGCTCTCTGCTCAGCGGGGAGCCTGCTTCCCCCTCTCTGTCTGCCTGCCTCTCTGCCTACTTGTGATCTCTTTCCTCTCTGTCAAATAAATAAATAAAATCTTAAAAAAAAAGATTTAACTTTCTACACAATGAAGGAAAGAGGCTAGTCTTCTATACTCTCTTGACACACATGAATATACAGGTGACCCTTGAACAACATGGGTTTAAACTGCACGGGTCCACCTATAGGCATATTTCTTTTTCAACAAATAAAGTACTGTAAATGTATTTTCCTCAGAATTTTCTTAACAACATTTTTCTCTAGTTTCCTTTACTGTGAATATTGAGTACATAATACATATAATATAGAAAATTTGTGTTAATTGACTGCTTATGTTATTGGTTAAGTCTTCTGGTTAATAGTAGGCTATTAGTAGTTAAGTTTTGGAGGGATACAAAAGTTCTATGCAGAGTTTTGTGCACATGGGGGTGGAGGACAGTTGGTGCTCCTAACCTCTGCATTGTTCAAGAGTCAACTGTAAATGGCATGGAGTTACAGTTCTGACTGGGAAGGGCCAGTGGCCAAGCAATTGTTTCCTTTTTTTGTGAAATAGTGATCTCTAGACTGAATTTACAAACATGAATTGAACTCTGCTCTAACCAATGGCTAACATGACTTCTGAAATTCTTTCCAAAATTAAAAAAATTCCATTCCCTGTAAAACAACTAGATTAATATTAAACATTACAGAAGCAAAACACATTTTACCTCTAAATTTTCATTTTGGTAATTGAAAATCTACTACCAAGTTAAGACATAATGACTGCAAATGGGGAAACACAGAGCAAGTAATGTTTATGCATTCGTAATAAGAGTAGCAGGTAAAATATGAACACTGGGAGTTTTCCTATCTACAGCCAGTCCCATGTTCTCTTAGCAGAGTCATCTTTTATAGACTACTACTCATTTTTAAAAGGGAAACAGCAGTAAGGACAGAATGTCAAGTTTAGAATTCTAACACTCCTCTTGCCCAAACATGCCAAGAAGGAAGGAACCTCATAACATTCTTCATGGGCTTAATCATGACCTTTTATACAACAGGTCATGATTTTCACCAGACTTCCACTGAAAACGAGTGCCTTTTACAAGTAGCATCTTTTCTTATGTTCTAGAGAAATATAATGTACAATGTTGTTGGCTTTAACTGAGAGAAGAATTCCCAAGAGATTTCTTCTAGTCATGGCTATGAATATAAAGGTGAACATACAGATTTAGAGATTAAGTCCTCAAAATTATACTGTTCATTACTTTCATATTTTTATTCAAACCTAAAGTGACAATAAATGTCACATATGCAAACTTATTCTTTGTGGTTATACTAAGGATTTGATAAATCAGATGACAATGGTATTCTAGAAAGAAAGACCAAAGGAGATATCAAACTTCAAGAATATTTGGGGGTCAATTCACCTAAAACCAATGCCCTGTATTCTCCACTGTTCAAAAGGCTTGTAGACAATCCATTGTCTTCCATTTCAACTAGTTGCATGGTCCACTGTGAAGGAGTGAGAAAAGAGCTGTGTGCTTGTTCTTGACCTGTAAAGATTTCATCATGGAAGATTAATACTGATGCTGCTGCTGCCTGTTACTGGTTGTTTCTCTTTGCAGGTGCCAATATCGGTCAGAGAACAGGAATTCAATGGCAGAGTTGTTGCTATACTGTTATCTCTTCAGAACGGAGGCACAGGGAGAGATGAATGCCACATCGCAAGGAGCAAAGGAGAGAGAGAGAAAGAAATGGTGTCAGGTGGCATGTTGGATGTGATTTTTGTTTTAGTAGAGATTGAGATGACTGCAAATTGTTTAGCTGATTCCTTCGGTCTGCAAAGATACATTTGTGTTGGTGCTGATGATTCTTGACTAATCCTGTTTCAATTACAAATTGGTTATGTTTTTCCAAAAAATCTTCCAGCACTTATATTCAGGACTTATAAATCTCTCTCTCTCTCACTCTTTCTCTCTCTCTCTCTCCCTCTCATGCATACACACAACCCAAAACACATACATTAAGGCCAATCCCTACTAACGCTATTTCATATTCCATACTGAGATGTCGAATTTTCTATATGCATTATTTTCTTCAGCTGATGAAATATTTTAAACCCAGAAGGTGACAAAACTTGAAGACTAAATAAAGAGCAACACACACCTGCATGCTGTTCACATCACACACTTGAGTAACAGCGGTGGCAAGACACAGTTATTAGTCCTATAACTTTCAAAATTTCCTCATCATTTTGGGATACTATGATGGGTAACTTGTATCATTTAAATATTGGCTACAGAGAGAATCTAGTACAAGGATGATGGTTTTTGCAGGGATATTTTTTCAAGTTATTTGTGTTAATTTAGTAATAATCCTAGAAAAGCATATCCATGTAGTTTTCTGCAGTACCAGAATAATGATCTGAACTATACAAACAACAACCTAGCAGAACTCCTCACATCAAAAAGATAAATTCCCATAACTAGAATTTATCAAAGACTGGCATCAAAGCAGGATCAACCATAAATACTAATTGGCACAGAATTTGTTAGTTTCCTTAGGTCCACAGATTCCACATGTAGCACAGGTACATAAAATGGGATAGTCAGTAGCCTTGCCTCAAAGAACCAACTTTTTAAAGACCGAAAATTATTCCAGCTGCCACTACAAGCTTTTAATAAGGGATAACTGGGTTAAGTTTGTACATAATTACTACCAAAGTTATTTTTTAAAACCTGTTTTGGAAATAATTTGCAGAGTCTCCACATATTTTATTACCTAGCTCTTCTCTGTTCTATCTTTTAAATCCTTAAGCTACATAAAAGGCAAGATTATTTTAGAGAGTATTTACAGTTTTTATTAAAAATGTGCTTTTTCTGTTGACCTTTAAAAATAAATTTAGAGTGAAAAGCAATGTACCAGCTAATAAGAAATATTCTAGTCGATATAATAGTCACTAACAATACTAAAAGGAAAATAATATATGAGGGAAAGAGAGTATTAGTGCATGAAAAACTTAACTGCTCTCCTTTATCTGCAATGAAAATGAAGCCTGTTTCTGAAAAAACAAAAAGCAAACACCACCACTATTCTAAGATAGATGCAAAAAAAGCTGCAAGTGAATTACTTCTTCTGAATACAGGAATCAACTTGCTGTCTATGTACAACAGAAGAACTGTAGGAGTTAGGGTATAGGTACTGCCACTGAAATGGGAGTGAAAAAAGGTTCATGTCTGGCTTTGCCAGTTACTAGAGTTACTGATTTTGACAAAACATAGGGAGAAGATCTTGGCATTCAAAAAGTTAACATTAACATTCACTCCAGAATGGTTAAAACTTCAGAGTCCATAAAATGTAGTATCATGTAATTCTCCTGAAATGGGAATTTGAATCATTCCTCTATCAGGCAAAGTATGGAAATAAAGCAATCACTTTGTGAATGAGTAAGCAATGATTTCTTAAGAATAACTGAAAATATTAAAGAATTATTGATATATTTTTAAAAAAGTGATGCTGCACAGTGATTTTCCTAATCTCAGAAGACAAAACTAATAAGCCCTTAAGCCCCAGAAACCTCTATTTATTTATTAGCCATGAACTGACTTTTGGAAGCTTTTGCTTAACCTTCGTTCCTTACTCTATCCTACTAACAGCTTTGGATTTATTATATTTCTAACCCTGCAGAATAACAAGAATGTGAACTGAACTTTATGATTTATTCAATGGTAAATATACCTTTTCATATTTCAGCTTACCTATTCAATTATTATGATGATCTTTATAAATACAAAGCACATCATAAATTATTCATTTCAAGAAAAAGTAAACAGGCCTTCTAGTCTCATACGTCCAAACATCATGGACTTCCTCAATGAAGTAAGTTTTCTCTTTTGGTGCCCACAAATTAAATCTAGTAATTCTACTGAACTTTAAGAGTTTTTATTAAAGACAGAGAGAGAGCAAGAGTATGCTAGGCTCCAAATCTAAACCCTACGCTGCAACAGTATAGGTTAATTCCTGTGTAGGTTACAAGGATCTCAACTATTCACATATCAGAACCAGCCTACGGTAAAAACTATATAGTTACAAGTTGGGTACGGTTCAAGTCAGCTTAAACCCAGGAGCACAGGGAGCTGATAAGATAGAGGTGATTACATCTTTTAACTGAAGCTTGTTCTCAATGTGTTGAGTGTCCAATCTACTTTTCTATAAAACAGAATGACCTATTTTAATGGCCTAGTTTTCAACTGTGCTTTAGAATGCCAAATAACTTACTTTTAAAACATGTGACTTAAAAAAAAGTGACTTAATGCTTACTATTTAATTTTCCACTCAAAAATTAATATCCAGTGGTAAGCAGGCAACTATTTAAATGTGCTCTAAGATGACACTATTTAACTCAATTTTGTTCCCTGCACATACCACCAACAACTTTCTTTATAATGCATTCATTCTTCTCATCCAAAATAACTTCTTAGAAGAAAATGTGAGAATTCAAGACATAAGAGCATATTTCAGCATTAGTAGTTTATCTACTCTCCCAAAATATTCCACGATGTTGGTCAAAGAAAAGTAATACTGTAAATTGGTTAAGAAGGTTAGAAATCTAGAGCTGCTCAGTAAATCTGATAAAAGCTGAAAATAAAACAGGAAAAAGATTATGGAGGGGACAGTTATTAAAAGAATGAGTAAATTTTAAAAATGGAGAAGTTAAAACACAGGGAAAGAGGCTAATATGGAGGTTAGAAGTGAAAGCACAGTGTTCTACAACAGCTCGCAACTGTTTATATAGTATCTATCTAAACATTAAGTATACCTTACTTTAGAACACTTACACAGAAGTGTTTCAGAGAAACCGAGTATTTTCAAAGTACCAGGGAAGCTTTAAAATCAACCAAGCACAACCAACCAAAACCAGAAGCAAACCCTTCTCTGAAGCTTTTCAAAAAGTGAAGTATTTTTTGTAATAAAAATCACCAATTCCTAATTTAACTGCTTTATAATTTCAGATTTTATATAACAGGTTTTCATAAAATACAATACACACATGTAAAATCTCACTAGAAAGAGTAATTTAAAGTTAACTATCATATGTGAAAATAATAACCCTCCAGTTAAAGTGTCTCATTATCATGAAAGGCTGGTTAGAAAATAATTTATAAATCTTTATAGGAGATATCAAACATAGGTCTCTATGAGTTCATTATCAAAATAGCTTAGGTGGACACACAAATACCGGTACTAATTCTGTACTATAAAATCCTTCAAGAGTCCCATTACAACTCCATCTGTTGCAGAGGATAGACTGAAGTTGTCTACTGTATCTCAAAGAGGAGGAAAAATAGTAATTACAACAAAACAAAATACACCTTAAAAAAAAAAAAAAAGACCACAATAAATTATGTTAGAATTCACTGTTAGTTTGGGGTTGAAACTTTTCTGAGCAGGGGCATAGACAGATATGACATAGTTAAAAAACTAAGTTTTTTAACATAGTTAAAAAAAACACTAATGCAAATTACATATATATATACACACACACACACACACATATTTTATATTTATATTTATATTTATAATCTTGT
Organism: Potos flavus; assembly: GCA_028534135.1. Lineage (NCBI taxonomy): Eukaryota > Metazoa > Chordata > Mammalia > Carnivora > Procyonidae > Potos > Potos flavus. The sequence goes on from CM052883.1 coordinate 118,246,395, forward strand.
TCTGTTCCCTGTAATTGAATGGCAGGGGTCTGAAGCACCTTCATAGTATTCCAAAAAACAAAACAGTCCACAGTATGATAGTAGCTGCTATCAGAATGGGTTTCTCTGTCCTACCTCACCCCACCCCAGGAAGACAACTTCACTGAAGCTATCTAGCTTCGATTAGTTCACTCACTCAATTTTAGCGATTATTCAGCCTATTAAAAAAATACGTAATATGACAAAAAGCAGAAAAAACTGGATCAAAGAAAAAGAATTTTACATCTGTCAGTAACTTCATTTTGAGTGGGAAAATCTACTATTTTTAATCTGAAATGGTTTGAATTAAAAATATGAACTGTAAAAACAATGAACTGATTACAATGTCATAGTTTACAAATCAGTACAAAGCTATACATTATAAAAATTTACTATAATAACACACAGCAACATTCTGATAAACTATATCATTTCATACTATCACTGATGATTACGTTCTTCTAAACTTGCCAATGTACATAAATTAATTGAAACATTTATCAAGCATTTGATAGCTTAAAAGTTAAGCCAAAGAAACAAGTTTGTTACTAATTTATAATTATTTCAGTTTATTATAAATGGACACAACATGGAAATTTGCATTTCATGTTAAAAATGAAGGATTTTTACAAAAATAGTATTTAAACAGAGTAATTCTAAGACCCTGAAAGTCTGGCTAGGAGTCACTTCTCCACTATAGGGACATGGTATTATCAGCATCTCAATGTTTGTAAGCTGCCACAAGGTAAAGGAATGTTATTTTTAATATATCCAACTTAAAAATAAACTTTAATGCCCCTCTTTTTTTGTCTAAACTCTGGGTACTTTCTCTCTTAAGATGACTTCTCCAATAAGAGACTTATAATACAAACTCTCCACAACCTCTGGTAACAAACTAAAAATTCAGCATATGCTTCACATACCTTTTTGAGATGTCCTAGTCTAAGTTTGAAAATTTCTTCCTGTTCATGATATTCTGCCAAAGTCAACCTGTCAAAAATGAAATTGTAATTCTAGATATTAAGATTAATAGTTATTATTTCTTATTAACAACCAGCAAAAGAAGGTAAATAAAGTGGAAATACTACAATGCTGACAACAGCCCAAAATAAGCCAAAAATTCTTTGCAATATTCTTCAGAGTACACCTAATACTTAGAGATGAAACAACTAATTCATAAATTCAGCAACTATTTAATGAGTGCTATGTATTAAGTGATGTTCTAGAATTTCAAGCCTAAGAGTACAATGAAAAAGACATTCTCCTTTCATTTTAGTTTGAACTTACACTCTATAGTCCCACTAAGGAGGCAGAAAAGAAACAATTTAATAAAGAAATAAAATAATCCCAAATAACAGTAAGTGTTATGAAGAAAACAAAAAAGGGTGGTATGAGAATGACATTGTATTACACTACTTTGTACTGAGTGTTAGGGAGGTGGTCTTGATCTAACCATCAAAAAGACAACTATAAGAGAACCTGGGCGAGTTATGTTCTAGACATAAATTACAGCAAGTGCAAGGATGCGAAGTGGACACAGGCTGGCATACTGTAAGAAGATAAAAAAATGTAGGCATCAAAACAGCCTGGAAGGCTGTGAGCAGTAGGAGAGGCAAGGAGGGGCCAGCTTATGTATGGATTTCCAGACCAAGGAATGAATTTCGTTTTACTCTAAGAGTACCAGAAAATTACTACAAAGAGAGTCAGTCCAGTTGGATACTGGTTTAAAAAAACAACAACAAAACACTAGGAAATTTTTTTTTCCTGCTTCCATGTGTTAGTGAGGAAAAGGAATGTAAAACTATAGTCAAAGCACCAAATTCTTTATAAATAGACATACGACTTTAAATCGTAAAAGTATTTTATGGTTATGTTATTAATTTCAAACATTCATATATAACTTTGAACATAACTAGCTTAATATATGTAGTACCATAATAAAACATAAACACATTTCCTGAGAAAAAAATGATTGTTTCCTGATAAAATTTTAAAAAACCACTCCACAGTAAAACTTCCATTTTATATCCCAATACTGAAAGAACTGCTTTTATCAAAACTGTTTGTTTACTCATGTGTTCTGGGAGTATTTGGCAAAGCTCTTAACCTAGGTACGATTTATTTGTTTATTCGGGTCCCTCAGCAACATTTAGTATAAGTGTTATTCTCCTTTAGCTAGATAGTAGTTAAATTTACTAATTCTAAAGAAAAGGTATTCAAAGGAAACAAACAAAAACCTCCAAGAAATTCAGTTAGTATTCCACTAGAAACATCTTAAGAGTGAAACATTTAAAATTAAACTTGTCTACTCAGTCTTAGGTTAATACCACTGCTGGATTTTATTATACTAAATATAGCAACAGTGGATAGTTCCAACAGATGCTTCAAGTAAACTTACAGAAGTGTTACAGTGTGACTGTAGATGGAGTGAAAGAAAGAGGGAAAGGTGATGTTAATAGTCTCACTTACGTGTAGAGCATAAGGAAAAACATGGAGGACATTGTGAGAAGGAAAGGAAGGGTGACTTGGGGGAAATCGGAGGGGGAGATGAACCATGAGAGACTGTGGACTCTGAGCAACAAACTGAAGGTTTTGGAGGGGAGGGGGGTTGGGGGGTTGGGTTAGCCTGGTGGTGGGTATTGAGGAGGGCACGTATTACATGGAGCACTGGGTGTGGTACATGAACAATGAATCTTGGAACACTGAAAAAATAAAATAAAAGTATTTGGGGAAAAAAAAGGTTTGGAAACTAAAATGGATAAAATCTCAACTAATCTAACAAAAAAAGCTATAGGAATTTTTGGCGAATAGCTTCTGGATAGGCATATATCTATAAAATTTGGTGCAATCTCAGTTTCTTAAAATTTTTGACACTGTATTCTACTAAGAAGTCTGGCTTTCATGCAACTTGCAAAGCACTTACATGGGCAGATGGCTGGGAATTTCAGTAATGTGTTTTAATATACTTATATATTAAAATAAGCATATTTTGTTGTGTTTAGTTGGTATAGTTTTCAATAGCTACTATTCTTGTGAGTTAAAAATGATTAATATCAATTAGTTCCAAGATGACTTAGTTTGTTGAATATTCTTTGGTTAATCTTCTAGCATAATGTAATGCATATTTGCTATTTAATATCACTTAGTCCTAGTTATTAGTATGTTTTGTGTTGCAGTTCAAATCAGCCACGTCCCTATAGCTAAAGCAAATGCATACAAATACTCCTGCCCCAAATTTTCTTAGTAGAGTGATACTTCTTCATTGATTTAAAAAACGACCCCAGAGCATTATTTCATAGATGTACTCCTGATATTAAACACATACAATTCTCATTAAACACTAATGGTAACTTTCATCATCAACAGAACTTAGCTATTTACTTCTTGCATTTTGATTACTACTACTGTAACTACCATTAAGCTTCAAATAAGCACTTTCTCTCTGCTTGGTTTGAAGCATTAATAAGCAAATTCTGCAGAAAGTAGTAAATACTAGGCTGCTCAATTTCTAGGGCAGTGATTCTTACCATTTTACAATTGCGGATATCTAAAAATAATCTAACGGAATTTATAATAAATACTTTCTCCAGAAAATTTCACATATACATAAATTTGGGGGTTCACAGCTCTCCGTTTGAGAATTCCTATCCCAGGTTCTTGTCTCACCAAATAGAAAGCAAACCTCAAAACAGCAAAGAGACATTTCTTACATTTCTCTGCATTTCCCTATCAGAAGTATCTGACATATATTAGAGATTTTAAGATATCTGTCTATTCCCATTAATGAAAAATGTTTTTACATAAAATGTAAAATATTTGAAAATGAAAAAATATATAGATTTAGATTAGATAGATAATTAATTTAGAAATTAATTGAATACAATCCTCTTACAAGAAGGAAAAGAGGGAAGCCTGGGTGGCTCAGTAAGTGTCTGCCTTCTGCTCAAGTCATAATCCCAGGGTCCTGGGATCGAGTCCCACCATCAGACTCCTTTCTTGGCGGGGAGCCTGCTTCTCCCTCTGCCTGCTGCTCCCCCTGCTTGTGCATTCTCTCTCTGACAAATAAATAAAATCTTAAAAAAAAAAAAAAATGAATGAAAAGAGCTAAGCTAGGATAATGTTAATTTTAATGGCATTCAATTGCTATATAATTATTTTTATGATGTGTTTTTAAGACCCTAAAAAAATTTATACTCTTAAGCAAGTCAGCTGGTTAGGTTACCTAGCAAATCTTTTATTCACAGATCAAGTCTAATTCCTCCCTATATGAATCATACCTGATACTATAGCCTGAATGATTAAGATTATGTTCAAATATACACATGTGTGCTTATTTAGGGGCATACTAAAGCTCCTAAAAGTATGTTTACATAAAACTTTAAAGATTTTATTTATTTATTTGACAGAGAGATAGAAAGAGCCAGAGAGTACAAGCAGAGTGAGGGACAGAGGGAGAAAAAGAAGCAGGCTCCCAGCTGAGCAGGGAGCCCAACTCAGGGCTCGATTCTAGGACCCTGAGATCCTGACCTGAGCCAAAGGCAGTAGCTTAACCAACTGAGCCAACAAAGGTGCCCCTATAAAACTTTAAAAGCCAAGAAATTTAAACCTCAAACATAAGACTTATTAACTCTTGATAATCTTCCATACTGAGTCTGAATGGATGAGAATTTTATTTTTAATCCAAAGAACTGTTTTTACAATAGTTTGATAGAAATGCGAGATGACTGTAATAGAAGTAACTAGTACAAATAACAGAAAACAGAGAACATTCATTTCAAACAAATCTGATAATCAATTCTTTAAAGGCATTCGGTTTAAAAAGGAAATTAACCTGAAGTCTCAAAGTTAAGAAATGCAACCTATGGTAAATAAGACTATTACAGGCCCTTAAGAAAAAAAAAATAGCAAGCCCATTTATTTGTACAATTTACTGAACATTAAGCTATGAGCTATGCATTCAGGATTAGATTTTTTTACATGAGGGAGGGTGGGACATGAGACTAGTCTGCCTTTGAAAAGCCCCCAAAAAACTAGGAATAGAAGTTCCTCAACATGATATAGGGCATTTATTAAAAACCTACAAATGACATCATACTCAAAGGGTGAAGAACTGAAAGCTTTCCCCTTAAGATGAGAAATGAGACAATGATGTTTTCACCATTACTATTCAATATTGTGCTGGAAGTCCTACCCGAGAGGGTAAGTAAAAAAAAAGAAACATAACATCATGCATCAGAATGAGAAAAGAAGTAAAACTATCTCTATTTGCAGATGACGTAACTCTAGATACAGAAAATCTCGAAGAATGAAGAAAAAGCACCACCAGAGCTAATAAATCAGCAAAGTTGCAGGGTACAAAATCAGCCCACGAAAAATCAATTGTGTTTCTATACACCAGCAATGAACAATCTAAATAGGATATTAAGACAATTCCATTTATAAGAGAATCCAAAAGAATAAAATACCTAGAAATAAATTTAACCCAGGAAGTGACTTGTACACTAAAAACTACAAAACAGTGTCAAGGAAATTAATGGAAACTAATTAAATTAAAAGACTTCTATGTTCATGGGTTAGCAGACTTAATGTTGTTAAGACGGCAATCCTCTCCAAAGTCACCCATATATTCAAATAATTCTAACCAAAATACAAACGGCCCATTTTGCTAAAATGGGAAAAAAAAAATGTAAAGGGGCCTTAAAAAGAAAAAAACAATATTGAAAGAGAAAAAACAAAGTTATAGGACTCCTACTACCTCTTTCAAAACTTACTACAAAGTTATGGTCATTAAAACAGTTTCTACCATAAAGATAGACATACAGGCCAAAGGAATAGTAGTGAGTACAGATATCCATAACGGGTTGATTTCTGACAAGGTGCCAAGACCATTGAATGGGGGGAACGAATCATCTCTTCAACAAATGGTACTGGGACAACAGGATAACCACATGCAGAAGAATGAAGTTGGACCCCTACCTTACTCTGTATAAAAAATTAACCAAAAAGGGATCAATAATCTAAATATAAGAACTAAAACTAGAAAACTCTTAAAACACAGCACACATCCATGACCATGGATTTGGTAAAGGATTCCTAAATTTGACACCAAAAGTGTAAGTAAAAAACAAAACAATAAGTTTAACGCCATAAAAATTAAAATCAAATCAAATCAAAGGACATTATCAAGAAAATAACACGATTTATGGGGCGCCTGGGTGGCTCAGTGGGTTAAAGCCTCTGCCTTCGGCTCGGGTCGTGATCTCAGGGTCCTGGGATCGAGCCCCGCATCGGGCTCTCTGCTCAGCGGGCAGCCTGCTTCCCCCTCCCTCTCTGTCTGCCTCTCTGCCCACTTGTGATCTCTCTCTCTCTGTCAAATAAATAAATAAAATCTTAAAAATATATATATTATATATATATTTAAAAAAAAAAAAAAAAAGAAAATAACACGATTTACAGAATGGGAGCAAATATGTACATATCATATATCTGACAAGGGTTTAGTATCTAGAATATATAAAGGACTCTTGCAACTCAACAACAAAAAGACAAGCAGCTGGATTAAAAGCTGAGCAAAAGACTTCAGTATCTATACAAAAACCAACAAGCACATTAAAAGACATTCAACATTATGAGCCATTCAGGAATGTAAATCAAAACCACAATGAGATGACAATTTACAGCTATTAGGATGATTCTAATCAAAACACAGAAAATAAAAAGTGTTGCCAAAGATGTGAAGAAAGAACTCTTGTCTATTGCTGGCAGGAACGTAAAACATTGCAGATATGAAAAACAGTTTAGCAGTTCTTCAAGAATTTGAACACAGAATTGCCATATAACCTTGCAATTCTATTCCTAGGTATATACTCAAAAAAGAAAGAAAGAAAATATATGTCTCATTCTAACCAGAGTGTGAAAGACACTAAGACTGAGATTCACAAAAAGCTGCTCCGTTTAAAAAAAAAAAAAAAAAAAAAGGGCGCCTGGGTGGCTCAGTGGGTTAAAGCCTCTGCCTTCGGCTCAGGTCATGATCTCAGGTACTAGGATTGAGCCCCGCATCGGGCTCTCTGCCCAGCAGGAAGCCTGCTTCCCCCTCTCTCTCTGCCTGCCTCTCTGCCTACTTGTGATCTCTCTCTCTGTCAAATAGAAATAAAATCTTAAAAAAAAAAAAAAGACGACGTTGCTCAACAACATTTTTGCTAATTCCCCATAGTGGTGTGAAATGGTCTTTAAAAGAATAAGTGTGCAACTCATAGGTCCCCTCAGCCTTCTCGGCAGAAGCCAAAAACAGCAATGGGATTATCTAGAAAAGAACACGGAGGATCCTCTTATCTAAAGTAGTGAATGCCTGTGTCAGAAGGGGCAGATCCACAAGATCTTTTGACAACTTTAAACTGAAACACTGCCACAGTTTGAGATTTAAAAGGGCAGAGAGTACAAAATGAAAAAGGCTGTCAGACCCCCCAAAATTCCACAAACAAGAAACAGCCTGACAAAGCTACTCAGCTACATATACGTGCTAACCTTAATGAAAAAAACCTTTGTGAAAAAGACTCAGAGGAAAGAACCTTGAGTCCAGAAGGAGGAGCCATAGCCATAAAAAATTACCAGACCTGGAAACCAAATGGGAGTTTGCCTGGATGGATTTTCAAACTACTTGGGATCAGTGACTCCTTTCAGTTTTTTTTTCTGTTCAACAAAATGTCTTTAACCGTTATCCTATGCCTGTCCCCACCATCGTATTTTGAGAAGAGAGAAGTTATTTCTTGAGGTTCACAGATCAAGAGGAATTGTGTTTTGGGGTGGATTATACAGATTCTCACCGATACCTAATTTAGATGAGATTCAGAAAGTTTAAGCTGATGAAATTTTGATGAGACTTGGGATACTGAGTTGATGCTGTATCTGGGTTGGGATGTAATTGTAATTGGGATGTTGGGTTGATTCTTTCAGGGATGTTGGGATAGGATGAATGTATTTTACATGTGGGAAGGATGTGAATCTTGGGTCAGAGGGGAGATGGGTAAGCAGATATCAGCTTCCAAAGATATCACATCCTAATCTTTGGAATTTGTGAATACGTTACCTTACATAACAAAAGATTAAGTGGGATTAAGGTTGTTAATTAGCTGACCTTAACATAAGGTGATTATCCTGGATAATATAGCTATGAGTACGCAGAGCAAAGAAAAAATTTTTTCATCTGAAGGAAACTAGGAAAAGACACAGAAGAGATAACATCTGAGCCTGATTAAAGAGGAGCAGCAGAAGGAAGCCAGGAAGAAGAAACAGGGCATACAGGGCACCATGGTGACTCAAGTGCATAGCATGTAAATATGAATGCAAAAAAAAAAAATCAATGTACAGTATAGATTTAGGAAGTTCTTCTACTGAGTGCTAAGAGTTTTAATCAAAGATCAATGCTGGAAGTGCCTGAGTGGCTTGGCTGGTTAAGCCTCCTGACTCTTGATTTCGGCTTAGGTCATGATCTCAGGGCCGTGGGACGGTGCCCCACATCAGGCTCTGCACTCATCAGGGAGGCTGCTTGAGATTCTCTCTCCCCCTTTTCCCACCCACACACTCTCCAAACTAAATAAATAAATCTTAAAAAAAAAAAAAAAGATCAATGCTGAATTTTGTCTTATGCTTTTTGTTTTGGCATCTATTATGATATGATCTTTCTCCTTACATGGAAAATTACAGATTTTTTTTTTTAATGTTAAACCAACCCTGCATACCTAAAATAAACCCAACTTGGTCTTGATAAATTATCATTTTTATATATTATATGTTTGGTTGCTAATATTTTATAAGATTTTTACATTTGTGTTTATAAAATGAAATTAGCCTGTAACTTTCCTTCTCTGTATCACCTTTGTTAAATTCTGACACATAGATTATGCTAGTCTCATAAAATAAGCTGAAAGTATTTCTGACTTACCTATTCCTTAAAAAAAAAAAAAAAAGTTTTTAAAAAGACTGGCACTACTACTTCCTGAAGTGGATGTTATAATTCATAAATGATGTCATCTGTACCTGAATTTTAATTTTTTTTAAAGATTTATTTATTTATTTTAGAGAAAGCACGAGAGCAAGAGAGACAGAGGGAGAGAGAAACTTTAGCACACTCCTCGCTGAGCTTGGAGCCTGATGCCATGACCCTGAGATCACGACCTGAGTCAAGAAACCAAGAGTCAGACACTCAACCAACTGCACCATCCAGGGGCCCCTGTACTTTTTACTTTTTTAATAACAGATTTAATTTCTTTAATAGTTACAGAACTATTTAGACTTTTGTTTCTTCTAGTGTCAATTCTGTTAAGTTATATTTTTCTAGAAATTTATCCATTTTACAAAAATTTCAAGTTTAAGCCATTTATGTTGTTTTCCTTTAAATATCTATAGACTCTGTAGTAATATATCTTTTTTCATTCCTTATAAAGGTTGTCTTCTCTCTTTTTCAATTTTATTAGTTTAATTTTGTTTTGGAATAAAACACACATATTTTTTGGATTGGTTGATTCTCTGTGTTGTATATATTTATTTCCTGTATCATTAATTTGTGCTCTTTTCCTCTTCCTTCTTTGGTTAATTCTACTGCTCATCTTCTCTTACTGAAATAGATGCTTAATTTATAAAGTTTTAGATTTTCTTCTTTTCATACATATGTACATAAGGTTATAAATTTCCCCTGGATACTGGTCAGATTTATCTCACAAATTTTGCTACATGGCAATTTCATTATCACTCATCTAAAAATATTTTTCTAGTTTCCATTGAGATTTCTTCACTACTTTATTGTTAGTGATTTCTAGTCTAATTGCACTGTGGTCAAAGAACATATTCTATAATTCTAATCCTTTAAGTTTTACCCATGAGTTCAACCAAATATTTAAGTAAGAAACAATGCCAGTCCTATATAAACTCTTTCAATCTTTTGAAATTTGTTGAGACTTGTCTTTATGACCTAACATGATAAATTTTTATGTTAGGAGCCCATGCTTAAAAAAGAACACATATTCTGTAGATATTAGGAGTATTCTACAAGTGTCAAGTTTATCAATCCCACTGAAATTTTCTAGACCCATACTGGTGTCCTGTTTTTTTTTATTGTTTTATTTTTATCTATATGTTCAATTACTAAGAAATGTGTGTGTTGAAATCCATTTTGACTTGTGGATCTGTCTATATCTCCTTAAATACTATCGATTTTTCATTTATCTTGAGGCCATGTTATTACATGCATACGAATTTAGAATTACTGTATGTTCCTGGTAATTTGAGCCATTTATAGTTATGAAATAACCACTTCATTACAATTTTTTGCCTTAAATTTTATTGTGTCTCATATAATACAGCTTTCTTTTGGTTGGCATTTACCTGGAATATTTTTTTTTAACTTATATTCTCAATATATCTTTTTCTTTTCCTTTGGTGACTTTAAAGAATTTTTTTCTCTTTGCCTTGATTTTTCTGAAATTTTATTATGATGTGCCTAATTTTATTTCTTTTTTATTCTTTTTATTCATCCTACTTGGAATTCTCTGGCCACTGTGAATCTATAGATTGATCTTATTCATCTGCTTTAAAATATTCTCAGTTATTTAATCTTTAAATATTGCTTCTGCTCCATTCAAGATGGTTCTTCTATGGTCAGGTGACTTGTCTAGTAATAATTTTAAGTGAAAAGACAGTAAAATACCTTCAAATAATCACCAAACTAAAACCCTAAAACCAGTAAAAATCATTTTGAGAATTAAGGCAAAATAAAGTTTGTTTCATACCAAGAAAAAACTGAAAGGTGTCACTACCAATGGACCCAGACTAAAAAGAAAAAATTTCTAAAGGGTTTTCTTGGGCAGAAAGATCTTACTAGGCAAAAAATTGAAGCTATAAGAATAAATGAAGAGGAAAAAAAAGATAAATATGTGACATTTAAATGAACACAGTAACTATATCACACAAAGATGTCTTTACATAGGGGGTGTGTCTGACGGAGAGAGAGAGAAAGAATGAACCAAAAACTGAGCAACCCAATAAAGAAAAAAAAAAAAAAAAGGACAGAGATGAGGCAGGACAAATCGACAGCACAAAGACAGACTATATTTAAGCCGCAATAAATAAATACATGAAATGAATAGAATAAATAAATACATGAAATAAATAGATTAAAAGCTCCAACGAAAGATTTTTCAGACATGATTTAAAAAAAAAAAATCAATTAAACATTTGTCAAAACCCATTAAATGTGTACTACACCAAAGGTGAATTTTAAATGTACACTATAAATTCTGGGTGATAGTGATGTGCCAATGCACATTCCTCGATTGCAACAAATATACCACTCTGCTGCAGGATACTGATGGTGGTGGAGGTTGTGTGTGGGGACAGGGAGTACATGTTAACTCTCTATACTTTCTGATCAATTTTGATATACACTAAAACTGCTCTAAAAATAAATTTTATTAATTAAAAAAGTCTATTACAGACAATCCACTAAATAACTTTACGGTATGAAAATACAATCTTGAGTTAAAATTAAAGCTTTAATGAGAAAACACAGTGACCTCTAAAACTTCCTTAATATAAAATAGAAGGTAAAATACTACTGTTACTTTGCAATCATCCTCTGTGAAACATGAAATACATAAATAAAATCAAAACATAATTTAAAATATATTTAACATGAAGTCAAAATCTTGATTAAAATTAATTAATTATAATGAACGCAAAGTCATTTAGACATCCATAGATAATATTATCTATGCAAACTATTCTGAATAAAAGAAGTCTTCGTGAGTAAATTAGAAACTGCTACCTAAAAACCTGACTGAATCTTGCTGGTAGTTAAAAATTAGTTAAGAGCCAGGAACCACACAAGTACTTTAACATGCATTACCTCATATCATCCTTTCAACACTATGATATAGGAACTGTTACAAGTGAGGAAATGGAGACTCAAAGAAGTAAAATAGCTTATCAAAAATAACAACCTGAAAAAGTCAAGCATGGATTCCACATTTGTCTGTTTACAACGCTAAAGTCCTAACCACTACCCAGTAGTAACTTCATTTTCTATGTTAATTTCTTGATAGAAAAATAATTAAAGATTTATGGTTTCTATTCTAATTATACCAGATGTTCTGCACATACACTAGATGTTCTAGTTACCACCAGTGATTCAAAGGGAATTTTTAGAAGATAGTTGCAGAGAATAGCCACTAAAATATAGTTAATATATAAATTAAAGTGCTTCTAGGGTGCCTGGGTGGCTCAGTCAGCTGAACATCCAAATCTTGATTTGGGCTCAGGTCATGATCTTGGGGGTCCTGTGAATGAGCCCCCCATCGATTGAGACTCCCACCGCGGAGAGCCTGGCTGGAGATTCTCTCTCTCCTCTCCCTCTGCCCCTCCCTTCCCCCACTCTCATGCATGCTCTCTTCTAATAAATAAATCTATTAAAAAAAAAAAAAAAGTGCTTCTATAGTTTTTTCCCCTATTTAAATCTGCATTTGTATAAAGATACATTCAAATTTTTATATACTATCACTTCACTTCCCATTTCAAGAACACATAGCAGTTCAACTTTAGGGTTAGTTCTCAGTCAACATATATCATAAAGTGAGGTGGAAATAAGACAAGTCTATGACTATTATAAGATAGTTAGGGATGTTAAGCATCTTGGAAGGCAAATAAGCAAAATACCTGTGACAAACTAGAAAAATGAAGGAGAAACTAGTGAGAAGAAGAAAACGAAATTCAATCAAATGTTTATGTACCAGATTATATACCAAAATATGTACCAGAATTTAGCAATTACTGACCACTTTCCATATGTCAGAAAACTGTGCTACATATTAGGCATAATAGCGATAAAACACTGAGATAAATGCTACATACAGAACAGGCACGTATAAAAGACTATGGGCACCTAACCTGAGGGGAAATGGGGGAGAAAATGGGAAGCAAAAAAGTTAGAGAGGGCTTCCTATTGAAATTGGTATTTGAGCCAAGTCTTAAAAGATGAATAGGCAATGAAACAGGTGAAGAAAGGCAAGGAACAAGAGGTATAAAGGCACAGAAACAAGAATGCCTAATCTACTTAGAGAACTAAAAGAGTTTAACGTAAGAGACATAGGACAGATGTCGGGAGTGAAATGAAAGAGAAAAATAAGGCCTACAAAGAGTCCTTCTTGAGGGTGAATTTTATCTTGAAGGTCAGTGATGGAGGTTAAATGTGAAACTGACATGAAGAGACATATAAGAAACATTTAAGAAAATGTTAGATCAAAAGTGCTTTCAGAAGTCTTCTTAGGACTTTTAGATTCTGTGATTCAAGAAACAGAGAGCTATGTTAGGGTGATAAGAGAACAAAAGGGTATTTTGCAAAAATGATTCTGATTGCAAAATGAAAATGAACTGGACTGCTAAACCAAAGCTGAAAGGAGAGGTAGGAGAAAAAAATAACCCAAGTAAGAGAGAACAGTAACTTGAGTTAAAATGGTGTCAGTGGGGACTTACATAAATGGATACACTTGAGATCTAGAAGGATTGGTGTCTCGTAGGAGTGGAGCTAAACCTAACACACACTGTGTTCTGTATAGCCACTCATCTACCCATCTACCCTTTATTAAACAACAAATTTACTAATTTACAAAAAGTAAACCCATCTGCTAGTTTTTCTTAAAATATCAATAGCTGAATGTTTTAATTCCAATTTACATAAGCCCCCCAAGATTAGAAAAGGTTTGAAGATGGATTTGAAGATGAAGATTTTGAGGTAGATTTTGAAAAATAAGCTTGTTATGACTTATTTATTAGTGGAAAATAATAAAAATGGATTAAGGAAAATAAATGAAATCTTGATCTAAAATACTAAGGATAATAATAAAAATCTGGCATATGGAACTGAGAGGACAGTAGTACCATTTACTAACAGAGAAAACACAGGAAAAGACAAGGGGTATGTATGTGGATGTGTGGATGAGTGTATGTGTGTGTGTGGAGAGAGAGACAGATTGGAATGGGAATGGTAATAGTAAATTGTTTTTGTTTTGTTCTGTGTTTTTAGTAAATACAGTTTTGAAAAGGCTACATTAGAAGCATTTAAATACTGATAACAACCAAGAAAGGATATGACATTCAAAACTGAGATTTATTTATTAAAGATTTTATTTATTTATTTGACAGAGAGAGATCACAAGTAGGCAGAGAGGCAGGCAGAGAGAGAGGAGGAAAAAGCAGGCTCCCCGCTGAGCAGAGAGCCCGATGTGGGGCTTGATCCCAGGACCCTGGGATCATGACCTGAGCTGAAGGCAGATGCTTAACCAACTGAGCCACCCAGGCGCCCTCAAAACTGAGATATATTTAATACTCAAGAGAGAAAAGTAGACCAGAGACAGAAACTTGGATGTCAGAAGCACATATATGTGATAACTGAAACTCTGAGAGTAGCTAATTTTCAAGGAGAATATGTAGAGTAGGAAGTGAGATGACCAAGACAGATCCTTAAAAGACACTTACATTTTACAAATTGGTAACGTAAATGATGTCTGTAGAAAAGACTGAGATGAGCCAGAGGAGTTAAAATGAAAATGAAGAGATCAAGGTATTTCAAAAACTAAAGGCAAGAAAGAGTCCTTTGGGAAAGAATAAGAAGTCAACAACATTCAATGCCGCCAAGTTAAAGACTCAAATGTCTATGGCATGGAGCATCAAAAAGACAGCTCACCTTTAAAAGGCAATTTCATTTAAGAAAGAAGAAAATGGAAGGTGAGACAGAAGAGGCTGGTATAAGCAAGTCTTTCAAGAAACCTGGTTATAAAGATGACAGGACATGGAGACTAGAATAGAGGGATATATAATTGAAGCAGAGTTTTGGTTTCATTTTGTCTTCTAAAAGGAAGGAACCAGTAGAGAACAAAAAGCTGACGACAGAAGATAAAGGAGGTATCCACAGAAGAGTCCCTCATGTAGCAGGGTATGAGAATCAAAGCACAGATGAAACATTACCTTTCAACAAGGGAAAAAAGAATACATCCACATAAAAACATCAAACAGTGTGCGTGCATGTGTGTGTATATGTGTATTTTCTACTCAAAAGACTTAAGTTCTTGCAGAACAAAAAAATTACATGTTCAGACACATCTGTAAATCAAAATTTTAACAATGGTCTTCTCTGTGGATGGGATTATGGTCTATAATATTATGTTCATATTTTCCCTATTTTCTATGTATAACAAGCAATTAATTATTTAAAAATCTCTTTGCCCACTGAATTGTAAAGAGTAGTTCATCATTAATGCAGAAAATTTAGAAAATAAATAAAAGCAGAAAGGGAAAAAAACAATACCTATAACCTACCAATGTACTGCTTTCATAGATTAAGAAAATGTATGTCAGTTATATTATTTAATATTCTCTCAGAAAAAGGAACATTAATGGAAATACAGAATTGAGATAATCAAAACTAGTAACTGACTATCATTCAGACATAAAGAGAGAGTGGATTCCAGTTTCCTCTTAGCTGCTAAATCTTCATTTTAAAAGAGTATTAATAAGTCTCCACTTACAAAGGCTGAATTCAGGTATTTGGAGATTATTAATTTAGAGGTAAATTTTAATATTGCCTTCCTTTCTGGCCATAACTATTTTTAGTGTGTAAGTATTAGTGTAAATATAAATAACATCTAACACTCATGCTCACTGGCAAATGATTTAAAAAAAAGGAAAATTAAAATGAAAGCTTACAGTTGTGGTAAATTTGGTCTAACAAAGGGATCATTCTCTGCTCCATTGACTGCTTTGTTTTTCCTTTGTTTTGGTTCAGAATTGGTAGAGGGTGCCTGAGAATTATTAGCTGTGGGAGGTTTGCGTTTTGCTAGAAGTTTCCTTTGCCTTTCAATATCTTCCCTTTGCTGATTCACCCATTCTTGTTGCCTGTATAAAAATAAATGTAAAAAACTGTATTAACTTTTCATTACTCTTCACAGTTAAAACATGAATATATTAATAAACATGAAAAAGCATATAACATAAACAAAAATTCTGGTTCCACCTTTTTGAACCCACTTGTACTCACTGTCCAGATCTCACTTGAAGCATTCATTTCTAAATTCCCTGAATACCCTGAACTAGGGAAAAATGTGTGGCTATATTTAATCTCATGGTACCTTGGAGATCTCCACCTCCCTCTTCCTAGTGAATATCATTCCTATAGATACTTGATTAGAATGTCTCTAGACTACACTACTGCATGAAAACCAAGACTACATCTATTTTATATCCTATTATATCCCTAGTGTCCAGCATAATCATCAGCACATAACTAGGAATTCAGTAAATACTTGCCCAATGAAACAAATGGGCTATTAAAATAAAGAACAGAGGTAAGCACAGAAATTTTAAACATGCATCTCATCATTTAGTAGAAAAACTTTAAAAAGACAATTAATTTAATAAAGTGTTATTTTTCTAAATTTGTCTTTGTCAAAAAGATTTTGGGGAATTGCAAGAGCTACCTTGAAATGAAACAAAAACTGATCTAAATATAAAAAACTTATAAAGAAAGAATTTTGACAATTTGAAACAAAAAATAATGGAAACAAGAAAAATTAGCATGACTTTGAAAAATAAGCAAATTAATAAAAGTAAAAATATTACTGCTTCCTAGTCAAGAATCTAAAGCTAACTCTAATTTCAGCAATTTGACCAGAGCAAGAATAGGTGACAGTGAAGCTTTTTAAAACTATCCCATCACACAACTTGTTCTCATAGTAACCATGTTCCCTGTTAGGTCACCTCAATGTGCTAAGAAAAGATTTTTAAAACTCTGCATGGTTATGATACTTAGATTTAAAACAAGACAAATTTTTCAATTCCTTGGCTCCCCACCCCTACTTAAAGCAGAACTACGGAACTTCTACTCTGCTGACCCAAAACTGGCTTTACACATATTGCCTATTCCTTTTTTTTTTTTTAAGATTTTATTTATTTATTTGACAGAGAGGAGAGAGATCACAAGTAGGCAGAGAGGCAGGCAGAGAGAGCAGGGGAAGCAGGCTCCCCGCTGAGCTAAGAGCCCGATGCGGGGCTCGATCCCAGGACCCTGAGATCATGACCTGAGCCGAAGGCAGAGGCTTAACCACTGAGCCACCCAGGCGTCCCTATATTGCCTACTCCTATGATTCTAGCCAGATAGTAGTAGAGTACGACCAGAATGAGAGAATCAATAGCCACCGAGGCAGAAGAGTAAAGGGTGGAGAAAAGTCAAGAATAGCAAAGCTAAAACAGGAGTTTAACCCAGTTTTCCTTTGGAAATAGAAATAAATAACTTCATTTTATTAAAAAAGTTAATTTTTAAAACTAGTTTAGAGCACAATCAAGATGCTATAGATGAAAACAAATGGCAATAATCCTAATGTTTAAAATCCTAACGGAAAGTAAAGAATTACTGGAATGAATAGAAAGCTAATACCTGATTAATTAGGAACTACACAATTTAGAGATTATTAATCTAATATTACTAATATTTATTTATTTCTCTTCTCATCTACCAACTACTTTGGGTTATGTCACTGATAAACTACTTAATTTATATTGATAAGCAGCTTTATTTAATTCATGCATATGTAACAACACACAGTAGGCCCTCAATACAAGAAATGCAAGTAATTTTTTAAAAACTAGATTACTTGTTTATTATAAAAAGGAACAGCCAGATGGAAGAGATGAATAGGGTAAGGCATGGGCTAAGTGTGTGGGGCTTCCAGGTGCTCTCTAATTGCACGACGCTCCCCAAACCTCCTGATGTTCACCAACCCAGAGGCTCCAATTTTGCTCTTGACAGTTTGATGAAGAAATTTTTGCTACAAAAAGCTTATATTTTAAATTTGTATTTTTACTTTGTATTTAAGGTTATATTATGTAGCCTATTTTATTCATTATCAGGACAACTGTAGATCAGAAGTTCTTGCCTGTTTAACACTCAAAAATCATGGTTTCTATCTAAAATATATCTCCTATTCTCTACCTTTCACTGTCAGCATTTTAGCTCAAGCCTAATCATCTTTCACTTGGAAACCTCAGCTGTCAATAATTTATCTTCTTTCCAAAGTTAGTCCCACATGTATCACCAGTTATCTTTCTAAAACTCAATTCTGACCACACACACTACACACAAACCTTTGAATTAAAAGCCAAACTCGCTAGCATCATAAGAACTATGTTTTTCATTATGGTACACCTATCACCCAGCACAGCTAGTGTTGAACAAAAGCTGAATAAATCAACTGCGAGAGAGAAGAGGCCATTCTGTGCTGTCCTGGGAACCAGTGTTTGAAACAGCAATGTTTACATACTATCTAGATACAGCTTTGCCTCCATTTTCTATATAACTCCAGCAAATCTGATGTAGATGCTGGCACTACTCCTGTTTTTGAGGTTTAAAAATTTTTCCAGTGAAAACAAACAAAAAAGCAGCACAGGTCCTGACTCCTTATCTATCCCTATCTACCATGATCCGAACTCAATTCCTGTTTTAAAGTTTGCTAAAGCAAACTTTAGCAATGTTTAGAAATGCTAAAGCTACATATTCCTCAACTGATTTGTGAATTATTATATCTAAAGCAGAAGAGAAAAAGTTCCTGTCTTTTCTCTATAGGAACGGAAAGCAGGCAAGTGCTGAATATTAACACTGAAGTAAGGATTGGAGAATGTGGAAAACACTAAGTAGAAAAATCCTACA
The DNA here is from genome assembly GCA_028534135.1 of Potos flavus. Classification (NCBI taxonomy): domain Eukaryota; kingdom Metazoa; phylum Chordata; class Mammalia; order Carnivora; family Procyonidae; genus Potos; species Potos flavus. The sequence goes on from CM052883.1 coordinate 118,265,158, forward strand.
GTGTGTGTGTGTGTGTGTGTGTGTGTGTGTGTGTGTGTAAAACACTAAGTAGAAAAATCCCACAGTGTGTGTGTGTGTGTGTGTGTGTGTAGATACATATATATCCATATATATGAATGAAATTAGAATTTCCTCCCAAATCATCGATAAAGCTAGAGGATCAGTTTATATCTTGGAAAGTGATACTTAGAACAATACATACAGTATGGATGAAGGCTAACTAATCAAGAAGTCTGCTAAAGCTGAAATTGTAATACTTTGTTTTACGTTTCTTTCAAATGTACTAAATTCTGTGATTTCAAAGAGCAGTAAGGAGTAGAAATAAAACATAATTCCAAATCTATAATCTTTGGAAGTAACAAAAACCCAAAGGAACACTACAGTTTTTAAAATGTAAGAATGACTAACTTCACAAGGTTCTGAAACGCAAAACCATCTGTCCATTGTTCAGTAAATGAAGCACCATGTCTAACTGTTGTGAAGTGCCCAAGGCGTAATCGGTCTTGCATACTCTTTTCTCTGCTTGACAGTTTTTCTTGGGTACTCTGAAAAAAGGAGGAAAAATCATCAATTTTATTCATTTAAAACTATGCAAGGTGAAAAAGGGCCAGTGGAATGAACAGGAAAATTCACTGAACTTTTAACATACCTTTTCAATAAGCAGCTTCTTGCTCATTGATATACACTTATTTAATCGTTCTTTGTATTTTTCAAGTAATTTTTGTTGTTCATCTATTTGCCGTCTGAGATCACAGTTAGCCTACAACATAAGTAAAAATAGAAAAGGTCTAGAATTTCTGTATATGAGACACTTAGGAATATTCTTACATTCTGAATAAATTACATAAAAAGAAAAGATTAATACATTAAGTATGAGTATGATACTAAAATAATTTTTTTAAACATCTACTAACCATCGGATAATACTGATAAAAGCTGCATAATTGTGCAGTGGAAAGTACATGGAATTTGTATCCACACTCCATGGGTTCAAATCAACACCCTAAGGTATGTAACCTTGGCTAAGTTAAGTCCATTATCTAGGAGAAAATCAATATATAGGAACAACAAAAAACTGGTATAAAAAAATGTATTCCTATACACTAACAATGAGTTAGAAGAGAGAGAAATTAAGGAGTTGATCCCATTTACAATTGCACCCAAAACCATAAGATACCTAGGAATAATCCTAACAAAGAGGCAAAGGATCTATACTCAAAAAACTATAGAACACTCATGAAAGAAATTGAAGACGACACAAAGAAATGGAAAACATTCCATGCTCATGGATTGGAAGAACAAATATTGTTAAAGTGTTTATACTATCTAGAGCAATCTATACATTCAATGCAATCTCTATCAAAATACCATCTACTTTTTTCACAGAGCTGGAACAAATAATCCTAAACTTTGTATGGAACCAGAAAAGACCCCAAATAGCCAAAGGAATGTTAAGAAAGAAAACCAAAACTGGTGGCATCACAATTCCGGACTTCAAGCTCTAATACAAAGCTGTGATCATCAAGACAGTACGGTAGTATGGTACTGGCACCAAAACAGAAACACAGAGCAATGGAACAGAATAGAGAACCCAGAAATGGACCCTCAACTCTATGGTCAACTAATCTTTGACAAAGCAGGAAAGAATATCCAGTGGAAAAAAGACAGTCTCCTCAACAAATGGTGTTGGCAATATTGGACAGCCACATGCAGAAGAATGAAAATGGACCATTCTCTTACACCACACACAAAAATAGACTCAAAATGGATGAAAGCCCTAAATGTGAGACAGGAATTCATCAAAATCCTAGAGAACACAGGCAGCAACCTCTTCGACCTCGGCCGTAGCAACGTCTTTCTACACGTCTCCAAAGGCAAGGGAAACAAAGGCAAAATGAACTACTAGGACATCATCAAGATAAAAAGCTTTTGCACAGCAAAGGAAACAGTCGACAAAACCAAAAGACAATCAACAGAATGGGAGAAAATATTTGCAAATGTCTTATCAGACAAAGGGCTAGTATCCAAAATCTATAACTTCTCAACACCCAAACAACAATCCAATCAAGAAATGGGCAGAAGACATGAACAGACATTCTGCAAAGACATCCAAATGGCCCGCAGACACATGAAAAAGTGCTCAACATCACTAGGCTTCAGGGAAATACAAATCAAAGCCACAATGAGTTACCACCTCACACCAGTCAGAAGGGCTAAAATTAACAAGTCAGGAAACAACAGATGTTGGCAAGGATGTGGAGAAAGGGGAACCCTCTTCACACTGTTGGTGGGAATGCAAGCTGGTACAGCCACTCTGGAAAATAGTATGGAGGTTCCTCAAAAAGGTGAAAATAGAGCTACCTTCCAACCCAGCAATTGTGCTACTAGGTATTTACCCTAAAGATAGAAACGTAGTGATCCGAAGGGGCACCTGCACCCCAATGTTCATAGCAGCAATGTCCACAATAGCCAAACTATGAAACGAGTCCAGACGTCCATCAACAGATGAATGGATAAAGATGATGTAGTATATTATATATAATGGAATACTACTCAGCCATCAAAAAAACGAAATCTTGCCATTTGCAACGACATGAATGGAATTAGAGGGTATTATTGTAAGCAAAGTCAATCAGAGAAAGACAATTATCATATGATCTCACTGATATGTGGACTCTAAGAAACAAGGCAGAGGATCATAGGGGAAGAGAGGAAAAAATGAAACAAGACAAAACCAGAGAGGGAGACAAATCATAAGAGATTCTTCATCATAGGAAACAAACTGAGGGTTGCTGGGGGGGGAGAGGGAGGTGGAGGGATGGGGTAACTGGATGATAGACATTAAGGAGGGTATGTGATGTAATGAGCACTAGGTATTATATAAGACTGAGGAATCATAGGCCTATACCTTTGAAACCAATAATATATGTTAATTAATTGAATTTAAATTAAAAATGTTTTAAAAGGGGCGCTGGGTTAAAGCCTATGCCTTTGGCTCAGGTCATGGTCTCAGGGTCCTGGGATCCAGCCCCGCATCGGGCTCTCTGCTCAGCAGGGAGCCTGCTTCCCCCTCTCTCTCTGCCTACTTGTGATCTCTCTCTCTCTGTCAAATAAATAAATAAAACCTTAAAAATAATAAAATAAAATAAAAATGTTTTAAAAGTAAAGAAAATACAAACAGCAAACCATTAAGAAAAATGAGCAAAAAACATGACCAGTTATTTCTCAGAAGATTCTAACAAAATTAATAAATATTTTAAAAGATACTAGAAAATAAAGAACACATAATAAAAGATAAAAGACACTTTGTTACACCAATCGAACTGGCCAAAAAATTTATTATATCTGATTATAATGAGCCTTAGCAAAGATAGTAAGCAACAAGATTATTTATTGCCCATTGCTCATAGGAGTGTAAATTAATCCAACCACTTTGGGGAAAATTTGGCATTATAAAGCAAAACAACATGTACATGCCATGTACTCTGGCCATGTCTCTCTTAAAGCATACAGTGTAAGACAAATTTTCCACATTTGCCCTAGAAGACATGTACAATAATGTTCTTAGCAGAATTATTTGTATTAGCAAAAAGTAGAAACAAAATGTCCACCAAGAGCAGAAAAAATATATTATGGTATATTCATATAATGTCTTACTATATATATATATATATATAGCATGAAATGAACAAAGTACATGACAATTCCACCTATAAAGTTTAGTGAAAACAAGCAGGGCAAAAGGGTACAGACAGCATAATTTTATGTAAAGTTCAAAAATGAACCTAAGGGGCATCTGGGTGGCTCGGTTAAGCGTCTGCCTTCCCCTCAAGTCATGATCCCAGAGTTTTGGGATCAAGTCTCATGTCGGGCTCCCTGCTCAGTGGAGAGTCTGCTTCTCTGACCGGCTTGTGCACTCTCTCTCTCACTTTCTCTCTCAAGTAAATAAAATTTAAAAAAATTAAAAATACAGTGAAATATGTTAACAATGTATAAATACATGTGATAAAACCATAATAATAAGGCATAATAAATACACAACTTAGAACAGTATTTAATGGTAAAAGAATGTGAGAGAGTGACTGGGATGGGATCAGGAAAGGTAAGTTGATGTTTCAAAGGTATCAGTAATTGTGGTAGGATCACAGATGAGATGTTGGTTTTATTGATAATTCTCAATGCTGACTTAAATTATAATCATCTGGAGGAGCTTTTTTTTTTTTGGAGGAGCTTTTAAAACTACCAATGCCCAAGCCCCACATCACATCAATTTAATCACAACCCCTCAGGATGGAGTTTAGGCATGGGTACCTTTATAAAATGCCTCCCACCCTTCCCATTTGGTGATTCTGAGCAGCAAGGAGTGAGAAGCACTGCCTCTTACCTTACTCACATTGTAAGTATTTTTTGATGTGTCCTTTTATAAAGTTTCCATTAAAAATCTCACAGGATTGCAGAAGTTACTTCATCTTGTGTAATATCAAATGTCAGTTAGGTTTTTAACAAAATCAATTACCTTTAAAACCAACATGAAATGGCCATCGGTCTTATGCTAGCTGATCAAATAAAAATAAATTTTACAAACTTCTCTGTATTTCTCCAACTGTTTCTCAATTCACATTTATTTATATATATATTTTTAAAGATTTATTTATATTAGAGAGAGAGAGAGCATAAGTGGGAGGGGCAGAGGGAGAGGGAGAGAGAAGCTCAATCAGATTCCACTCTGAACCCAACTTGGGGCTCGATCTCAGGAGCCTGAGATCAAGACCTGAGCTGAAACAAGAGTTGGACACTTAACCGACTGTGCCACCCAGATACCCTTCTCAATTCACTTTTAAAGAGCTAATAATTTTCACTTTAAAATAGTGATTTTTCATGTACTTAAAACTACCAGAAAAAGTTTATTTTTTTCCTAAAGAATTTTTTACAATGCTAAGTGTTTCCTCGAATTTTATTATTGCCAAATAATTTACTCAATTTTTCCCCTCCATGATTTATTACTTACCCTGAGCAAGTCATCTATACGACCTTCCTTCTTTTCCAGGTCCTGGTTTTTATTACTTTCTAATGCTGCTAATTTCAGCATTGTGAGATCAGTCTAAATGAAAGAAAGCTATTTTACTATCTCCATTATACATATCATTGCATGCAAATACAAAACTAGACTTTAGTCCTAAAAACAAAGAAAATATTTGAGTTTGTGTATGTAAAAGTTATCCCAAAAAGTCTTAGTATAGTTTTAAGTTTTACAATTTTCAGAAGTATAAGTTCTATAAGCTTACAAAGACATATTTAAAAAACTGATTACTAAAAATTTTAGAATATTGTTATGTTCTTCATTAAAATTCAATGTAACCACTGCTTTGTGCTATCAATGCTAGCTGAACACGGCAAAAGCTTTCATGAGCTGCTCACTGACTGAAAGCAATGTACCTGTAATCCTAGTCTAAAGATCATCTAAAGAAAAACGTTTTGATGCATGTACAACAGCTTGGACATGACCTAACAGAAAAGTCTAATGGCAATAAACTGGGGTAATAAAGGTAGCTAAGCAAAAAAGATCTACTCTTCCAATCTGGCTGGTCTGATACAGTAAAATCCAAAAACTGTCACATGTAAAAAGTTAAAATGAAAAACATAATACTCAAAATTCATAAAATCAAATAAGCATAAAAGATATCTAATTTTCAAATGATATCTTTAAGTGAAATATAGACACCCAAAATGAACTGCTTTAATTAAGTTCACTTTTAACAAATATTAAATTCAGGCAAACATTGATTATGTGTACTTGGATGGTATGTTCAAAAAGAAGCAGTAAACTGACATGTCATGCTTATTCTGTTTTTTAATATATTTATATTATCTATATATTTAACCTGCATGTAACAAAGGGTAAGCTGATAGTAAACTGGGTGTTTCAATTTCTTACCCCCCCCGAAATGGTTTTTTTGTTTAGTAATTAGCTTTCTTGATGTATAATTTTACTTTATAACTATGTCTAAAAGAGAAGACATCTTAGTTATTTGCACTAAGTTTCTTATAAGTCATACAAAAAATTTTATTTACTATTTACCTGAATAATTTTAAAGGATAACTGCTTTGGTTGTATAATAGGGTGGTCCCCAAAAGCTAATGCAGTAGGAGAAGGGCTATTCGGTCGAACCTTAGAAAAAGATTAAAACTTTTATAGTAGCAAGGAAAATACAGCCTTTTTCTCAGCAACAACTACTTAACACTTCTTAAGTTTTTATCAGAATAACAACTGAATTAAAACATAATTGACTTTTCAAAACTTTTAATCATCATTTATTCAATAAGCATTCATTTTTAGAATATCCTCCCTTACATAAGGCACAGTGAAAAGAAACAACCATTTATATTCCCTGCCCTTGAGAAGCTTACATTCTAGAACCATTAAAAATTTTTTAATGCTTTCGATCTCTTAAATATAACAAGGCGAAATACATTATTTCAAAACAAAAATATTGAAAACAGAGGATGATGGTTCAAAAAGTAAAACTGAAAAGATCTTAATATAGAACTCTTAGTACCAAGGACAATAGTGCACACCCATATATAGTATAATATCAATTTACTGATGAGTTTCATGGTTTATCTAGTTACTAGTTTTAAAACACACCATTGAAAACAGATTATATCATTGTATCAATGCCATCATCATAACTCAAAATTTGTTGAGTCTGACACTTTATTTTACATATGGCAATATCATGTAGCCAAGGTACAAAAGAAGTAAGACACAACTAAGTGCGTGCCTACAGGCAAGGAGTAGAAGGGGACACTGGAAGTAAAAACAGGGTACTTGAAAAAAATAAGAGATACTCTGATTTTTAAATATCTTTAATTCATTTTTAAATTATTAAAAAGCCAATGCTGCTTCTGTTAGATATTAAACTTTCATATAATAAAAGTAAAGAAAAAATGAAATCCAAAAAGCAAGATAATGCATATAAATAGAACTAGATCTTAAAACACTATCAAAAAACCAAAAAGCTATAAAATAATTATTAGGCCCAAGATCCTTTTCCTATGTTGAACTAAAATGATCCAGGGATAAAGGCTGCCTACCTTTCTCTTAAGGATTCCTAGGAAAGGAATTAAGCTGTACTCCAGTGGTTAAGAAATTTAATTGCTAAGAGAGTTAGAAATTAGAAATCAGTAACTGAATACAGACTGATAAAAGAGTATATGTTTTAGTTCCATAGGCTCGACCACATTCTTTTATACAAACATTACTTCTTGGGATATAATTAATTCAGGAAATCTTTAACTTAAGGATTTCACTTGAAGAAATAAAGTTCTAACAGCATCAGATCATTAAAAGAATTTAACTTACCTCACAGAATGATTTTCTAAAAAGATAAATACAAATAAATATATGTAGAAGTTCTCAGTGAAAAGTTATTCAGTATACATATATAGATATGTTCAGCAGACAGAAGACTACCTACACATGTAAAAACTTACAGATGAAGAAGGAGTGGAATGTGAATGTGAATTTTGAGGAGAACGGATCGCAGGAGGTATGCCTCTTACTGGACTTGAGCCATTCCCACCTTGGTACTGAGGAAAAAAAAGGAAACATCACTCTTTATTAAAATAGGTTTAGCTAGATGTTATTTTTGACATGACATTAAGAATTAACTTAAATAGATCTTCTTTTAAATTAAATTCGGTAGTGATTTAAATGGGTCAAGAAAAAGCAAAACTAAGGTCAGTTACAGCCGAGTCCTAAAAGACTAGAGAGAGAATACTGATCACAGGAATGTGAAAAGACTATGTTAGTAAAGACCCTTATTTCTTGAGCATTCTGACTATAATTTGTTACTGTGGTAGACTCAAGATAAATTAATTTTCCCCAAACAATGAACATATATTATTTTTCCTTCAAATTTTAATACAGACCTATTATAAATGTTTGTTGAAGCAGTATAATCTCCAATACCCCTAAATTAACATATTTACAAGTAGATGTTAGTGAATGTAATAAACCATCTTAAAACAGGATCATCATTCTCAAGATCTGTTAAAAATCCAAATGTTTATAGTACTAAATAAAAAATTACAGAGATCAAGTCCCTTCTCTTTAATAGCACAAAATCTTATAAAAATCAATCCTTTCTCTTATGTACAACATGTATTACAGTGCATGACCTAGGTGCATATGAAGAGAAGCCACCTAATGTATTCCACAGCTACCTTTCAAATTTCTAAAGTTTCTCTACCAACAGTAGGAGGAGAAAACAATTCACTGCTATTGGCTTCCTCTCAGGTGACCTCCTAACGTATGTTCGTGTAATCTCAGGACTTTGTCTAATTTTTTTTTTTTTTTAAATCTACAGTGCCTGGCAGAACTCGTGCCACATGAGCATTCAAGACACTTGAGATTTATTTATTTGAACTGATTCAACCTTTGGAAAAGATTGTTAATTGATATTAAGACTGAAGGACTGACCTCAGTTAAAGAGCACTAGGTCAGCAACACTAGATGGTCAGCAAGAGTTTTACATAGATTCTGTAAATCCAATCAAGAAAAACAATGGATGGTAAAAAAAATTTTAAGGCAGCCCTTCCCCTGATTGGCAAATTCTGCTCTCACACTCAAGTAAATATAAATATTTACTTGAAACTGAATATAATTCAGTTTTCAACTGAATAGATCATGTTTGTTGTTTTAACAATCATATTAACATTCTGTAATATAAAACTGGTAGCCAAAAATATTTCTGTGTAGAAGTACAAAAATATTCCAGACTGGGTAAGAATCTAAACTTACCACTATTTAATATTATTTTCAGGGGCTCTTAGATTCACACTTCTGTATTATTTAATTTCCATCTATAGGGCTCAATTGTTGCCAGTGCTACCATAAGGGCTACAATGACAGTAGAAACAGTTCTAAACTAGAGGCTATTAGACTTTAACTTCTCTTTTTGCTCGTCCATTTATTTTTTTTTTTAAGATTTATTTATTTGAGAGAGAGAAAGAGGGCACACATGTGCACGCAGAGGAGAAGGACAGAGGGAAGAGGAGAGAATCTTAAGCTGACTCTGTGCTGAGTGGGGAGCCCTACGTGGGGCAGGAACTCATGACCCTGAGATCACGACCTGAGCTGAAACCAAGAGTCGGACACTCAACCAACTGCGCCACCCAGGTGCCCCTCTTTGCTGTTCCATTTAGAATTTCACTTTAGATAGGCAACTTTACATCTCTGGTCCTCAGTTTCCTCATCTGTAATATAGAAACACTAATACCTACTGTACCTATCTCCTGGGTTGTCATAAGCAAATATGTGAAAAAGTACAACTATGTGAAAAGTACACATTATGATGTGCCGTTCCAATATAAAAGTAAATTCTAAAGTTCCTAGGAAGACAGGACATTACTGCTCGAATCAAGTAGATAATCAAGTTAACAAAAAAAAAAAAAAAAAAAAAAATTTACCTTGTGCTTCAAATAAATTATTTCAGCCCATAGTAAAATTATATTAAGAACTGGAGATATGTGTTAATAAACTTACTTCAAAATAGTCGCTAATTTTGTGGCCACGTCCCCCAATACTTTTTCCTAAAATATAAAAGTAAAAAATTTTACATATTTAAAGTTAGTCAGGACTACTTATCATATACTGTATCAGAAAAATGTGTCAACCTTAATTTCCCTAATACACATAAAAATCATCTGTTTAATAAAAAGAACATATTTTAGTTGTTTAGTGAGGGACACTGAAAAAATTATATCAAGAGCCCTCAGAGGGTAAGATGCCAATTTCAAAAATCCGAAAGTCAAATGACATTTCGATAGAAACACGTCAATTTTTAAAGTTCCAATTACTGGAGAATCAAATAAGTAAATTACATTTAAGGATCTTGTTTTTAAAACTACATTAATTCATATTGCTTAATGGCTACTAATTTCATAAAAGCAAATCAATGAGTAAAAAAAGCGAAGTGGCAACTGCATAACCAACAAATCGATTCATACCCATAAATAATAAAAAAGTTTTAACACAAAATCGTACAAACTGACAATAACATGCTTTAACAGGAATGTTATTTTGTAAAATGTTTTGATTTCTAAAAGGTATTCCCAAATTAATAGGATGTTTTTCAACAGACTAGATTTTAAATATTGCTCTTATGACCATATTGATAAAGTGGTCCAAATCATGGCATATCACAGTTCTTTAATTAAAAGTTTTGCTCTAAAATGGACTCATCACTTTTGTAAATATTTAATTAAGAAGGTGCTAAGAAATACAGTGTAGAGATACCTTTTTTGGATGAGAGGCACCCACCCTTCAATGGAATTATATAAAATACATGATTTCTTCAATACAAAGAAAAACTGACAATAACATGAACTCGAAAGCTTTGGATAATACAAACATATACATTTATCAATTCAGTACTGACTTATATTCATTTATTTTATTCAACAAATATTTGAGGGGTTACTATGTGCCAGGCATTACTGAGATGAACAAAGGCTACATTTAAAAAGTTCAACAACCTTAAATTCTTTTGTGAAACAAGAAAAATTAAGTAAGTATCCAGGACTATAAATGGTACTTAGAAAGTGTGAACAACAGTTTTGTACAGATTTACTTAGAGATCAGAAAGGATTGTAAAGGTTTTACAGGCATACCTTGTTTCACTGAATTTCACTGATTTTTTTTTATTTTTAACACAAATTGAAGGTTTGTGGCAACCTTGCATTGAGCAAGTTTTAGGCACCATTTTTCCAACAGATAGCATTTGTTCATTTCATGTTTCTGTCACATTTTAGTGATTCTCACCATATTTCAAATTTTTTCATTATTATAGTATTTGTTATAACAATTTGTTATCAGTGATTAAACTCAATGAAAATTCAAATGACAGCACTTTTAAGTAATATTTTAAAAATTATGTATGATGTTTTTTAGACATAATGCTACTGACACACAATAGACTACAGTATAAACATACTTTTATATACACTGGAAAACCAAAAAATTCATTTGACTCATTTATCATGATAGTTGCTTTATTGTGACGGTCTCGAACCAAACCTGCGGTATCTATAAGGTATACCTGTATACCCAAAGAATTTTCCTTCCACCTATAACAACTTTCCTCCAGATTCTGAAGAAGGTGCTCTTCTTTTTTTTTTTTTTTTAGGATTTTATTTATTTATTTGACACAGAGAGAGAGATCACAAGTAGGCAGAGAGGCAGGCAGAGAGAGGGGGGGAAGCAGGCTCCCTGCTGAGCAGAGAGCCTGATGCGGGGCTCAATCCCAGGACCCTGAGATCATGACCTGAGCCAAAGGCAGAGGCTTTAACCCACTGAGCCACCCAGGCGCCCCAGAAGGTGCACTTCTTTAAAGATAATAGAGACGGTTTTGGTTTCCTATCCAGAAGCCATGTCCCTAATTCTTTTTCCTAACTGAACCCAAACTTGGCTCTGTTAACATTCCCCCTCTCACCCCCCGTACATATCATGTGTAGTATCAGGGAAAGGTAACTCCTATGTGGCCTCCATCCTAGTTCCTGTCACCTCCTGATCAGAAATCCAATTTTGTTCAGGTATAATCATCCCTTCTCCACAAAGTCTACATTTCTAAAAGGAACTTTACCCACTTTGATTTTCAGAGATGGACCTGGTTTTTCTAAGGGCAATAGTATGTCTGTTGGGACATAACTGGGTATAGAATGAATGTGGACTCACGACCCAATTCTGGCTGACAAGATTACAGGAGAGGTTTGCTCTGGACTTGAAGAAGCTCATCTTCAAAGAAAGAGGGGAAAAAAACACAGAAAGCCAATCTCTCTCAAGAGTAAATACAAGTGTGAAAGCTCAAGCAAATAAATCCAGTCAAAATTGGCAACCATTCTGAAAACATAAGAAAATTAGACAATTCTTGTGGCTAGCAGACCACAAAGAAATAAACATGGATTCTTAAAAACATAGGTTGATCAACCAACCCAGAAGTCCCACCCGAATTTGGGACCTGCTTTTAAATGAGTTTTTAAATCTAAAGTTGAAACTATAGTAACTAATATAACTTTACACTAAACAAAGCTCCAAGTCCACTAACCACAACCTGGTGGAACTACACTAAGACCAAAATTGAACTTTGAGATGCAGATAAAAGGAACGCACATCTATAGAAAGACGCTAGAGTGACTTAACTTCTTCCTTCCACACAGATAGTTGCTGCAAATATATTCCTTGATGCCAGTGCAACATGTAGGTACTAGTAAGCCGTGGGTCCTGGTCCCAGTCCTAAAAGCTAAAGAGCGGCTCCAAAAAATGTAATCATATGTATATAGTCTTATATATGACTTAAGAACCAATTTATTGTATTTAATTTTGAGTGACCAAATTAAATGACAATACAGTTTTGTTGTCCATTCTAAGAGTTTTGTAGATGACTTGAAAATCTCATCTTAGCCTATATCACAAAGGGTAGGCATGCAAGAAAGAATGAAGAACAGGTATGGAAAGAAAAAGATGATGCTTTAATAAACATCTCAATCATTTTTACATAGTCTTTTACTTTTTTGAATAAAAGGAATAAGCAAGCTTTTGGTACTTGCACTTTAAAGTGACATCTAAATTTCTAATTCAAGACAAGAAGCCATTTCAATACTGTAATTCAGATAAAGAAAGAAAAATGAAAGGTGATAAGGTAATGTTTGCCAGGTTTGGACATGACACTTGGCCTTTCTAATTCTCAAGTAAAAAAAAATAAGGGAAATGTCAAAAAGCGTAAAAACAGTAACCATACACTACCTGTGGTACAAAAGATTTCAATTTCATATTATTATTATTTCTTATGGGAAGTACTTTTATAAACTATTATTAATGCATGAATTTCTATAAAAATGATAAAAACACATTATTACTTCTACAAAAAATTAAGCTACTAATTGATTAAAAATCAGATTAATTGTAAATACTTATTTGGCTCTGAAAAATTGTGCTTCACTTACCCTGACTACTTTCATTCTGGTTTTCTGCTTTTCTCTTTCTTCCTCTGGATGATTCTGATTGTTTCTTCTCTGGTGTCTACAGAAAGCAAGTTAATAGAATTTAAAGTTACAGTTTTTACATACACAATTATCATAGTCAGTATAAAATTATTTTTATTTTCAAAACAAAAACTATTTTGTTCAATAGTGCTCATGCGATATAAATGTATAGTTACCTATACACGATTTATTTAAAAGATAAATTTTGCTACTATGTAAATTTTAAATCCAAAGTATAGAAGTACTTGTACAAATTACTTGAAATTCACATTTACAGAATTTGACTTGAGACGGATAGAGTAAGCAGCCGTTTAAAGCACCCTTCAAATTCTGAACTGATTGGGCAAAAAATAAGAAAAAAACCCCTATGTTTTTCCTATTAGTCTTCTATTATTCATACATATTTAGTCTATAAAAGTAAACTTGGATGAAAAAGAAAAGAGCAGAACTCCAACTCCTATATATATATATCAGTCCCTACAATTATTATGTAACAATTATAGCAAATTCATGGATTATGCTCTAAATCGGTGGCAGCAAACTACAGCCCAATGGCCAAATCTGCTAGCCACCTGTTTTTGTAAGGCCCATTATCTAGGCATGACTTTTACATTTTTAAATAACTGAAAAATGTAATAATTAAAACAATATTGTGGTATGAAAATTTTAAGAAATTCAAATTTCAGTGTCTATAAATAAAGTTTTATTGGAACACAGCCACACTCATTCATTTATGTACTGACTACGGTTGCTTTCACACTACGATAGAGTTACTTCCCAGAGAGACTATATGGTCCACAAAGCCTTAAACATCTGGCCCTTTACAGAAGAAATCTGCAGATTCCCCAACCCTAGATGATTGCTTGTTCTCAAATTAGCATTTTCATCAGGCTAAAATAACAAGAAATTTTTATGGATTCTGACAAGCTGTTGTGCATAGTTAAAAATTAAAACTAAGAACAAAAAGCACAATGCAATGGCACAAGGCCCTCAAATTCTAGAAGTTTAGCAAGTATGTCTGGTGCCAGAACAAAGAACGTTTGAATGAATGATACATTGAGGCAACTTAAAATAAATCTCTAAAGCCAGTGCAGTTCCCAAAGAAGAAAGGGAAATAATCCATATTTTGTTGTCTCTGAGTAGTCTATGATTAAACAGTATGAATTAACAACACATAACCTAACTTGTGTTGAGCATCTATGATTCCTCTTCAGAATAATCATGGGGATTTTAAGTTCTCTTACCCCCTTTTTGTCAACATGATAACAGATGCAGAGAGGATGAACTGAATGTTCTAGTGCCTGAATTCTTTAAAAACAGGAGTTCTATCATCTCCCCATCTTACTCTCCCATTTCCTCATGCCTAGCATTCAGTTATCACTTGATAACTACATTAATATTACATAACTTTTTCAAGGTAACCAGGATTTATTTATTTTTTTTTAAAGATTTTTACTCATTTATTTGACAGAGAGGAGAGAGATCACGAGTAGGCAGAGGCAGGCAGGGGGGGGAGCAGGCTCCCTGCTGAGCAGAGAGCCCGATGCGGGGCTCGATCCCAGGACCCTGAGATCATGACCTGAGCCGAAGGCAGAGGCTTTAACCCACTGAGTCACCCAGGCGCCCCTCAAGGTAACCAGGATTTAAATCAAATTCGATTCTGTATTTCCAAGGCCTAAATGCTCTTTGTTTTCTCTAAACGACATGCTACATGCACTGAATCAACTATACAAAAATATATATTTTTTAAAGATTTTATTTATTTGACAGAGAGAGACACAGTGAGAAAGGGAACACAAGCGGGGGAGTGGGAGAGGGAGAAGCAGGCTCCCGGCGGAAAAGGGAGCCCAATATGCGGGGCTCGATCCCAGGACCCTGGGATCATGACCTGAGCTGAAGGCAGACGCTCAACGACTGAGCCACCCAGGCGCCCCTACAAAAATATTTCAAAATTTTATCAAGTCTGTAAATAAAATTCATTATGTCCAATAAACTGCCTTCATGTTTTCACAACACAAACCAGCGATCTTAAAGAAATACACCCTACCTGGCGATCTACTCAGGAGGTAGACTGATTTGGGTAAATAGTTCATTAGTTATCAAACTCAGGCAGATAATAACCAATATTCTATTTTACTCAAAAAAACAAAAACAAAAACAAAAAACCCACTAAATTTAGCTAACATTTTTATAAAGAACCCAAACATCTATCTCAAAACAAAAGAGGATACCCAAATAATATTTACTCACATATTTCCCTAATCTATGTAAAAAAAAAAAAATGTAACTGAAGATCAACAAAATATGGTTTTGGGGCGCCTGGGCGGCTCAGTGGGTTAAAGCCTCTGCCTTCGGCTCAGTCATGATCTCAGGGTCCTGGGATCGAGCCCCGCTTCGATCCCCCCTCTCTCTCTGCCTGCCTCTCTGCCTACTTGTGATCTCTGTCAAGTAAATAAATAAAAATCTTAAAAAAAAAAAAAAGAAAATATGGTTTTTCATAACAGTTTAATGTTGTACTAATTTTTAAGCATGGCATGATCCCATTTGAATTCCATCTTAAATCTTGACTAGCTACTTTTGAATAAACAACAACAAATCACACAGAATAACACAATTCTAAAAGTTATGCTGGAAATATTTTCTATTTAAATGGTTCCTTATCATTTTCTAAAATATATTCCAAGGAACAGTGGATCAGTTAGGTTGAGAGGCTACATTTTAAATGCAGAGGAGAGTGGGACGGTTCAGCTGGGGTGAACAAAGTTAGATTTATTTATCACAGAGCTTTTAAATGCTAACATTCACTGGCTATCTCCAAAAGGGGAATGGGATTGAAAGTTAGAGTGTATGAAGAAATTCGCAAACTTATTTGGAATAACATTCATTAAACACTTTACTGAATATGTATTTGAAGATACTTAAGGTCTTTTTTTTTTTTTTTTTTAAAGACCTACAGATTACTTAAGTAAAAACTTTGAGGCAAAATTTCCCTACCTAAATTTTAAATTTAATGGCATGGGAAAGTGGGACAGTCCTTTGAAGGAAATGTCATTTTGTTAAAAATAATGAGTGAAAAAACCCAAATGCATAATTATTACAGTGTAAAAAAAAAACAAAAGGCAACAAGTTTACCTCCTTTAAACCAGATAAGAATTTGAGGAAGGGGGGGGGAGGATGCCAAGACTAAAATTAACTTTAAGACTATAACATATGACTAATGCAGGTAAAGAAGTTAGAAATAGGTAATAAAAAACTAAGAAGTTGAACAAAATAAAAAACAAAAAAGGAAAACCAAGATATAACTAAATTCGCCTATAAAGTCAATGTTTCTATTACAAACGCACCATATTTTGTCCCTTCCTATAAACCCTAATCTTTTCTCACCCATGTCCTATTATTACCACCTCATTCCTCACTCTCATCTCAGATTATTTTATTTTATTATTTGTTCTGTCAGCCCAAAAGAAGCATCATTTCCCAGAAAGCAAGAACCACTGGGTCTCTGAAGAAACACAGATTGAGACTAAGAATCAAACTCTGGGTCCATTATTTACCATAACTCTCTGTATGTTATTCAACCCAAGACTCCAATTTTTCATTGTTTTTTTTTAGTAATTTCTACGCCCAGCATGGGGCTCAAATTCATGACCTCGAGAATCAAGAGTCACATGCTCTACTGACTGAGCCAGCCAGGCACCCTATTCTCATCAATTTTAAATGTGGTAATACAGATGTAGGATTGTGAGGATTAAATAAGAAACACACCAGAAACACACTTAGTACACCATCTGAAACAGCTGTGTACTCTATAAATGTCAGTAAGCACCCAATAAATTTTCTTATCTGAATGGCTATCCTATTATTCCAAATATCTACGTACTTTCCTATTTCAAAACTTCAATCACATGTTAAATGATTAGCAGTTTCTTCCCTAATAGCTTATAAATAACTTGTAGGGCTTGCAGAATAAGAGATGTTTCCTCTTTAAGGTCCCATTCAACTCTCTTCTCATTTGCACAAGGTGTAAAAATTGCACATATTGCGTATTTTACAAAATGTTTTCAAGCTTATTACTGCTCTTGCTGATGTGGCCATTTCTCTCTTTGCTTCCCTATTTTTTTTTCCTCAACTATTGCATTACAGTTGGCCAGAAAATAGAAGGCAAAATAAATATTGAAAGGAAAATAATATGATATGGCTTTATTTTTAAAGATTTATTCATTTGAGACAGAGAGCACAAGCTGGGGGAGAGTCAGCGGGAGAGAGAGAATCTCAAGCAGACACCATGCTGAGCACGGAGCCCACTGCAAGGCTCCACCTCACAACTATGAGATCATGACCTAAGCCAAGACCAAGAGTCAGAAGCTCAACTGAATGCACCACCCAGGTGCCCCTGATTTGGCTTTTAAAGTAAAGATGGAAAGACTACCACAATTATAAAAAGTCAAAGAATTATGTTGTACAATGGAATAGTGGTTAGGAGAAAATGATAAAAGTAGAAAGTGGTACTATTCATATCAATTTAGCTTTATAAATGCTAATTTGTAATCATACCAAAATCTGAACAATTACTATGGCATTAAAATGTTCTAAGATATTAGTGAGAATTTACACGGTATTTTCTAGCAGTTGAAAATTATGTTCAAAAAACAAAGACAAATCTAAAGGACTCAAGAGGTGATAGTGATATAATTAAACTAATGCTTCTATTTTATTTCGAATTTAAGCCAGTGATTATTAAACAAGTTTTCAAATCTAATATGGGATTTTGTTTTATCTGGCTCCTTGACTTATTTTTAAAATAAAAATAAATGTGTTTCTTCAATGCAAATAAGACAAAATATATATAAAAAAAAAAACTACAATCTTAACACTGTCACAGAAGGAGGGAGATAAATCAGTATGGATTGTGCCATGATAAAAGATAACCACCTCCATCAGCCTCCAAATAGAGCTATTTAAAATTAATGGCATAAATGCATTATAGGAAATTTTAACAGTATGTGAAAAGATACCATCACAAAAGAGGAGGTAGTGGATATTAAAATTTATTTTTTACCCTCTAACTTAAGTAGAATTCATCAGCCCTAACTGGACAAAAAAAAAAGTCAGAGATCATCAGCTCTATAAAATTACTACAGTTAATAGACACAGATAATCTCTTCCCATTAAATGAGAAAATACTTTAGAATAGAAAGAAAAATGGGGTGCCTGGGTGGCTCAGTTGGTTAAGCATGTGCCTTCAGCTAGCTCATGATCCCAGGGTCCTAGGACTGAACCTCCTTCTTCTCCCTCTTCCTCTTCCCCTCCCTGCCTTGTGCTCTCTCTCTCTCTCTTAAACAAATAAAATCTTAAAAAAAAATAGAAAGAAAAGTTACTCTATTATTAAATAATATCCATAACAAAATATTCAATCCTCCGTCTTGTCAGAATGTATTTTTTCCAATTGATTCATTTAGCTACAGGTTAGTTTCAAAAACACAACTCAATGGCTATTTCAATGATTCATAGGGTTACTCAGTTATCAAATTTAAGGTCACTGTACTTCAAACAAATGGCATGACAAATTTTTTTGCCTGAAACTGGTAATGCCAATGTTCGATTTTATTCCCTATTTCTCTAGGCAAAATTTGTTGAACTAGATGTAAGACAGGAAAATGCTGAAGAAATCTGATACTTTAATGGCACATATCAAAACAGCACTGAACTAGAAAGGAAAATCTGGAGCTTTATAAAAATAGTCAATGTAAAATAGATGTTCTATTCAAGAATATCAGATGCACAAGATACTGTTTCTTCCAACCTTTTGCTATAAAAATTTGGTTAGAATAATGCACTGTAAGAAAACTAAAATTCTATTGTAAAAATTTCTTTGCTGCCTTGCATCCAATTTACATTTAGCTAAAACTATCATGAAATCCTATCATGAAAATCCTAATTCAAGGATTTTGAGCTGGCAGGACCTGAAATTCACAGTCTGTCTCTGCCCAAGAGTCAAAACTTTAATACGGAGAATGATTATTATCTGGAAATGTCTGCTTGAATCTTTGACACCTAAAAGAAGATCTTTGTTACATTGCTGATTTTAATATTTAGTATAAAAAGTTTATGTATGCAACATTTTGGGATCCTATCATGAAATAAGAGCATCTCCTTGCTGTTTGAAGTAAATTCAATCAACCCATCAGCAATTTTGAGTGTAGCCTATTTTTCTGCTGTACTGCCTTTATTATTTAATAATAGGTACTACCAAAGATGGTAGAGAGCCAGTAAGATAAACTTGGGTAACTACCCACTGAAAATGTGTGCTGTCTTATAGGTTACTTAAACTGTGCCAGCTCACATCATTTTTAAAAGCCTGAAGGATTTTTACTCCCCTCACAAACAGACAATATCCACAAGCACATTAGCACCTAAAAAGAACTATAATACTACCGCAATCTTACTCTCAATTTTTAAAAGCTACCTTAACTTGCCATCCTCATAGTCTGACTTCTCAAGCTCCTATCATCTGGACCCATTTTAATTTGCATTCGTGTATGTTTAAAGGAGCATACCAAGTCTTCAATATTGATGAAATCCAATTTTATTTGTCACTTTCTTACAATTTACAAAGCATAACTATCTCTTGGCATTTTCCCCTTCTCTGGCTTTCCCTTTAAGGCTTTATTTGTTGAATAGTATAAGCCAAAAATTAAAATAAAGCTAGACTTTCCCCCTATTCATATGATCTTTTAAGTTTTCAAATCATACAATCAGAATAAAACAGACATATAGAGCAACTCCTGTGGGAGGGAAAAGCAAATTTTCAAGATAACTTATTCTGGAAATGTTGGCATTTTGAAAGTACTTACAATAGTAAAATTTAAAACAGTGATTTCACAACTTTTCTCCCGGTGTGACACTCATGATGGAGTAAAACATACTCCTGTATAATATCCCTACAGACATTTCCCTGAACATGAATCCCTAGATCCTTAAACAATTTATTTCTTTGGGATAGACACTTTTAAGTGTAAATGTTGTGTCAGAGAATATGCACACTAAAAATTTTAAACATATTGCCAAAGTGCATTTTCAAAGGCAGTATCAATCTACACTTTGTGAGAATGCTCACCAATCTTTAAATATCTGTCCACCTGATGTGTTAAGGAAGAAAAAAAAAGTGGTATCCCATTGCTATTCTCTATAGCAATACATTTAAAACCCCCCCAAAAGTGAGTTCTTTTTCAAATAAATCGTTCTATCATTCAAATATTAGCATGGATTCGCAATGTTACTTCATAATCACTTTCAAAGCTTTTATTTAAAGCTCATGCTTAAGTCCCCATTCCAAATTTAACCATTTCTGCAGACAGACCAAAGGAATCCTTACTTTCAAAGCGCTCCAGGGGTACCTGGGTGGTACCGTAAGTTAAGCGTCCAACTCTAGGTTTCGGCGCAGGTTGTGATCTCATGGATCGTGAGATCGAGCCCCGTGTCGGACTCCATGCTCAGCTCAGAGTCTGCGTAAGACTCTCTCTTCCCTCTCAAATAAATAAATAAATCTTAAAAAAAAAAAAAAAAAAAAAAAAGAGCCCAAAAGTGATGCCAACGTTTTAGCAATAGGCAATCTAGATATACAATAGTAAGTCCTGCATATTCCACATTGGAAATTGTCTAAAATTAAGAAATTATTCTTGGGGCACCTAGGTCACTCTGTCCGTTAAGCATCTGACTCCTAATTTCGGTTCAGGTCATGATCTCATGAGTCATGAGATAACAGCTGCCACACTGGGCTCCGAGCTCAGCAGTAGTCTCTTTCAGATTCTCTCTTCCCCTCTGCCCTTCTCCCCATCCACAAGCAGGCACTCAGACACTCTTTCCCTCTCTCAAATAAATAAATCTTTAAAAAAAAAAAAAAAAGAACTTATTCTTAATATAATCTTCTATTAAAAATTAAAGACCCAAATTGTGGCATACAGCAGAAAACTCATTAGGATATAAGAAGTGCAATGGGTTGTCATGGTTACTCAGTTATTTCAGAAAATGAGAATTAATCATAATACTATGTTCTGCTAACATAAAAATACATCTAATATTTTTAAAACTCTACTACAGGATAACATACTGAAGCCAAACTTATCAGTAATATCAGCTTGTGCTGACCGCCCTTAAAATCCAGACTAAAAGCAGTATTTATAAGATAAAATATTTATGAAATGCTGTTAGTCCAGGCATATCTTGGATTGGCAAATTTGATGTTACTATAAATCATCTTAAATCTAAATATTTCCAAAAAAGAATACCATTTTTCTTTTCAAAAGACTAGCTAGGAACATTTATCTAACTAATGAGTTACACATTATCTTAGTTACACAGAGACAGCAGAGTAGACAAAGTAGTTGAGAGGATCGCTTTGAAACAAAACAGATAGTTTGGAATTAGAATTTTGACTATTAACTTACTATCTGTAGGCAAATTAACTAACCTCTCTTAGGAGATGTGAAATTTAAAACAGTTGTAATCTACCTCCACAGGTAACATGCTCAAACTATTTCTCTCCTCCATTAATGGGTGGGGTTCTCAACCAGGGGATATTTGGCAATACCTGGAGATACTTTTGGTTGTCACAAGCGGGTGGAGGGGTTGCTGGTGTGGGGAAGGGGGAGAGAGTGGGTAGTTATCTGTTGTGTTAGGCAGAGATGCTGCTAAACATACTATATTCACAGACAACCCCACCCCACCTCAAGAATTATCTGACCCCAAATGTCAACAAGGTTAAGGTTAAGGAAGCTTGCTGTGATGAATATGTAAGAATCATTTGTAGTTGTTGACACAAAAACTACCTGTATAGTTTGCTACAACTAAAGTGATGTTAGATTTATTCATTCGACAAATATTTACTGAGCATATACTACTATGGTCAAGCACTATACCAGGATCCACTTTCAAAGTATCTTAGAATGACTTGGCATTTTTCTCTTCCAATCTTATTTTCATCAATCAACTCAGAACATTCTTGTTCTAAAAACAACCAACCACTGACACTAAATGCACTTATATAAAGGGAAACACTTAACAGCTATTTATTTCCTGGCTAAGTCAATGGGTTATAGAACATTATTTCAAGATTTCATGATTTATAAGAAAGCGAAAGATTATCTACACAGAGTGTATCAGAACTTCCAAGCAGGAAATTCTTTTTCCTTTGAAAAGCTTTCCAGATGACTCTGACACACATAGTCCTCCATCATCTTTATAGGAAAAGGGGCACAGAGCCAGCATCAGACCCACATTTGGTTTCCAGTTCACTTTTCCTCCCAGGAGACTAAGGACATATATATTCGACCAAGGCAGACCCACTTCCTTTGCTGTGAACACTATCATATAACATATGTTAGGGTCACACACTCTAACTTTTAGGTGAATACAGCTCCTATAAGAGCATGTCCTTTAATGTACAGTGGTAGAATTAAATACTTTTCTCTTTTTAAATAAAAGGAAATTTTACAAATAATTCCAGGTATTTCTTTTTTTTTTTTTTAAGATTTTATTTATTTGACAGAGAGAGAGATCACAAGTAGGAAGAGAGGCAGGCAGAGAGAGAGGGCGAAGCAGGCTCCCTGCTGAGCAGAGAGCCCGATGCGGGGCTCGATCCCAGGACCCTGAGATCATGACCTGAGCTGAAGGCAGAGGCTTTAACCCACTGAGCCACCCAGGCACCCCAATTCCAGGTATTTCACAGGAACTTTTAAATCCTACAATTTAGAAGTATGATTCTTAGTCTTATAAGGGAGGAAAAAAAAAACAAACTTAGCTCCTCTAATGAGAAAATGTCTTTATTACTGTTATAAAATATACCATTTTGCACGCACACAGATTACTCTCCTTCAAGAGAACATTGTTATTACACGTTATATATTGTATATAGCAACACTGTTACATATAATGTCTTAGTAAAACAATTAACGTAGTAATACTTACTAAGATTTTTGGTTTGGCCCACCTAACACAGTAAGAAGTAATGAGAAAATACTACCCGTGCAAAGATAAGAAAAGATGGAGGAACCCATCAAGTAGAATATCACAAAAACCATTTAACAGGCTAAAACATTTTAGAAAATAATGTAAGCAGCAGGACAGAAAAGAGTATTTCTTAAAATTGATGAGGGCAATACACTAGATATCTAAAATCTTGAGGAGCTGAACAGATTTAAACAGAATAAAGTCAAAAACAAGGTAATTCACATAAGGGAGGAATAGGCATGAAAATGTAACCTTCAGTGATACTTAACTACAATCACTAAATTCATTTTTCAAGTTTTCTTCTTTCTTACTGGGTATTCAGACTAAGACATTAAAAAAAGATTTCTCTGGGTTATAACAAATACATAGAGACAAGTAAAACTTTAATGAATTTTGTTAAAAAAAATCTATCTAAAACCTAAAATTTAAGGTTAGTATTACCTCTACTTTCAAATAGAATCATAATTTCCAATCAATCTAGGATACCTAAGTATTCACTGAGCAAACATTTAAGCCAAATACTATTAAGAGGGCAAAAAGGAAATATAAAAAGTAGAGATAGGTATGAGCAGAAACGAGATAAAAACAGGACATACTCTTGCCACTCTCCTAATTCAGCCAATTTACTAATATCAGAAGATAACCTATTTAAACCTATTTATACATGTGTATGTGTAATTTTTAAATACCTCCTTCAACAAAGGAGATTTTATGCTTAAAATAACCTATCAAAGATCTCTATAAACAATTATCACTAATTCTAGAAATGGAAATAATGCCCTCCCAAAGTCAGATTCAACCTAGTTTTAGGTCTAATTCCCTCGTGTTCTTAATTTCTACTTCCTCCAAAATATGAAAATAAGAAACCACACATAACATGGTCCTTTGAAAATTTTTCTAAAAAAACAACAGAACAAAAATGCTTCAAACTATCTGTAATACCATCACTTCAACTTGAATGAGAAAAAAAATCTCATTTAGGTTTCAAGACCACTTCTAGAAACTTAATTCGAGTGACAAAGCTAATCAGAACTTTCATAAAATGACCTTCATTAATCAACATTAGAGGTATATTAAGACAATCAAGCACCATAGCATATTTTTCTCTCATTACAATTCTGAAAATGGACCTAAGTTTAAGTGTCTAGATACAACTACTATCCAAGCTTCCATATATTTATAATTAAAATCCTTAATCCTAAATAGCTCAGAAATCAAATGTACTTGGACCAAAAATAAACAGTAATTCAATGCTAGTGGACAGAGGGTTGAAGAACTGGTAATTAATTATTCAAGAGGAAGGGGGAAAAAAACTGGCTCTAGAAAGAGAAATAATCTTTTTTTAAATTTCAACACAGGGATGCCTGGCTGGCTCACTCAGTAAGCGTCTGCCTTCAGCTCAGGTCATGATCCCAGGGTCCTGCGTTGGGCTCCCTGCTCAGCAGAGTCTGCTTTTCCCTCTCCCTCTGCCGCTTGCCCTGCTTGTGGTCTCTCTCTCAAATAAATAAAATCTTTAAATAAATAAATAAATAAAATGTTCAACATCAATGATTCAGGTCACACAGAAGAATTATAAAAGATGAATAGTAAAGATTAAATTGAGGCAAAAATAAAATAATTTGACGTTTTTGCTTTACCAACATTATTATGTAATATGTTGTATGTAAGCACACAGGTATAAACAGACTTAAATGTGCTTCTCCAACACTATTAAAGATGATGTAATTCAATCATATTTATATTCAGTCACAAATATTTCAAGCTTAGTAAGAAATAAAATAAGAGTAACATAAAATACATTCTAGGACATCCAAAAGAGTAGTTAGGTAGGAGAGTTATGGTATTACTGTTCATTATAAATTCCAATTGAGCTATAAGATAATTTATCTTGGCATCTTGAGGTAAAGATGAGTGAAGACGGCAAATGCAAAGAATTTAAAGAAAGTAGAGAAGGTCTTTGTGCTTAGAGATGGGTCCTTGAAGAAGAACTGCAAATAGGTGAATTAAGCAGATTTAAAAACTTGGAAAACACTGATAACCAAGAAATATGGGCTCCTTCTCTTACCCTCATAAAATAATCTGGACTTTTAGCCAGCAGACAACACGCACAGATCCTGTTTCCAACTCCTTCGAGCATTCTAAAACATTTAAAATAAGATGAACAGCCATTTCCCTCCATCCCCTGCAAACTCCCTTTCTGGTCCCTCCCATAAAATGTTTATCATTCTCAGACCCACAACCAACTGATGACTCTTTCCTTCAGCTGATAACCTCTATTTCACTGTGGAGTAAAAGAAAGGTTATTAGGCTGAAAGTATGCCCATCAGGGGAAAAGATATTCCCAGTCAATTCTGTCCACAATGAACCCTGCCCACCCAGGTTCTGGATATTGGCATTTCATACCACTTCCCAAAAACAAGTGTTAAGCTTGGTTCTATCTTCTCCTCTCTTTTCAGCACTTTGCTTATCCTGTCATCACATTTCTGCTAAAGCCCTTCCCTACACATAATATGTCAAGCCTGTTAGACTCTAGATGCCATCTCCCTTATCAAGATTCTGCCAAGAGTAGTCAATATTTGCTGTCACTATTTCCTCACTATCCAAGCTCTCTTTAATGGACTACAGTCTAGCATCTTGCTCCCATTAGTCTACTAAAACTAAGCCTAAGTGACAATTCTTAGTCACTTTTTATAGTAATTATCTTAATTGACTTCTGTGACATTTAATTCTACTCCTTATTCTCCTTTCTTCCTACTGCTTGTCTACCTCCTTACCAGACTACTGTTCTTTCTCTAGCACACTTACATCAGCACTTGCTAAGATTTCCCAGCATTACACACACTATCAAGATGAGTTCACTTACAGAAGCAGTTTTTAAACTTTTAGGTCCCAGGACTCTTAGGTCCCAAACTCTTAAAAACTGTCAAGGATCCCGAAGAGCTTTTATTTGCATAGGTTATAACTATCGATGTTTACTATTCTAGATGTTACAACTAAAGAAGTTTTGAAACATCAGAATATACAAGTACACAATTCATAAATCAGGGCGATGATGTCATCATGTGTCATTACAGACTGGAAATTTTCACTGTAAACTCAAGAGAAAATGAAAGTTAAAAAGCCAGATGTCTTAGCATTATTGTAAAAAAAAAGGGGGGGTGGGGAATAATGCCTTAGCACTACTATAAAAATTGTTTTGACCCTGGGAATTCCCTGTAAGACTCTCAGAGACCCACCCTCAGGAATCCTACGACCACTCAAAGTGGTCACCTGTGCCAAAAACTCCTCTAAGTCTTCATCCCTAGCCTGACCTCTTTCCTGAGCTCCAGATAGCTCCTACTGCCTATCTGAAGTACCATCTTCATTTGGTCAATTCACAGACGTTCAAACTCAGTGCTGTCCAGAATTTAAGTCATTACCTTCTATGCCAAACCTATGTTTCTTTCTTCTGTGTTGTCTATCTTGGTCAAAGGCACTAACATTCACCTAAAGCTAGATACCTTTAAATAACCCTAGGCTCCTCCTTTTCCTTCTTTACCCTCATTCAGTCATCAAGCCCTACTGATTCTACTTTTATAATCTAGGGGAATCCGAGAGCTTGTTAGAAATGCAACCCCCACCCCAGATCTACAGACAAAAGGAACTGTTGGTAATTCACTTGCACACTGAAGTCTGAGAACCATGGGTCTGGATAGTAATATCAATAACCAAAGTCTGAGAATCTGAAGAAGAAGGCAGAATCCAAAAGGTAAACTTGAGAACATTTTAACTAGAACCTTGTCTACTTGAAGTGTTTCCTCCTAATATTAAACTGTGGAGGTTGGGGAGTTCTGTAAAAGAGACAATATTCCTTAACTAATGATCTTCCCAACTTAGGTTTCATTGCCTCCAATTCTATCTTCTACACTACGAACTGGGGGAGTTTCTTCATCTCTACTTTGCCTTTTGTTTCTGTTTAAATGGCTCTCCATTATCTAGACAATAGTCCAAATTCCTTACTATCAAGTACAAGGGCTTTCAAACCCTGACTCCTATGGATCCTTTACCATTCTTGCATAGCCTACCTATACCAGAAGTCTTCAAACCAGCTGGCAGCTTGGTATGTTTTTTAAGCTTCTCAGGTGATCTAAAAGTGCAGTTAGGGTTGAGAATCATTGCCTCATGTCTTGAACAAAACTACTCGCCATGCTTCCATGCAAAAGCAAAAGCATGTCCCACCCTTTCTGCCTGTCTTCCTCTCTTAACTTTGCCCTTGTCTTCTAGGATGAATTCATAGCCTAACAACTCAACTATCATCTCCTCCTTTAAAGGAAGACTTCACTTTTCTCCCCTCTTCTCCCTGACAGGTAGACAGAATTAGGGGTTTCTTGCTCTTTGGTCCCATAGTACCTTGTGCTTACATCTATTATAGCATGGTCTACACTGTTTATGAAGCAGTTTGTTTGTCCTACCAGACAATGATCTCATGTGAAGGTAGGGATTGTATTGTATTCGTTTTTTATATTCTCTGTGCTTGGGCACAGAGGCTAGAAGATAACACATATGTAATAAATGCTTACTGAAAACAAATTTTTGGAACGTATTGAATAGACCTAGAATGATGTAAAATGAAGCAAAAACAAAACTGACACCTTCCTACCAACTAGGCAATTTCATTAAAAAAGGTAAAAACCTTTCTGTTCTACAACCCTACATTTAGAAGTAAAAGGCAAACCCATGTAAGAAGTAATTCATATATAAACTGAAATGAAAATTTTCAGTTGAAGTAGATTCAAATGAGTTTAACAGTGAATATCAGATGTTTTTCAGTTTTAAAAGTAAAAGGCTAGAAAACAGAGGGGTTCTGGGTGTCTGAAAGAGTACTGGGTGGGAAGAAAATGCCCAAGTGAGGAAACAAAAGCACAAGATATGCATATTATTTATATTAAAATGTAGGAATAAATACCAGGAAGAAGAGCTGAAAGAATCAAGAGTGAGGTGGGGTAGAGGTGAGCCGTAGAGAACTGCTATTTTTTTTTAATAAACCTTCAGTACTATTTTTCATAAAAGCAAAAACTATTACTTAAGAAAATGTAATGGATCAGGGGATGGAGTACCAAAAGAATAAAATGACATCAGAAGACAGTGAATTACTACATAAACTTTACTACTGGTGCACCAGGAAAAAAAAGTAGTACTTCCACCCTACAATAGTTTACGCCCAACAACTTCACATAATGACTACAAATATCTGTATTTCGAGGTGTGTAAAATTTCACCCCAAGGAAATTTGTTACAAAGTATCTAGTACAGAAATAAAACCTGGAAATCATTTTCCAGATAAGTAGCTTCTTAAATGATAAAACAAAAAAAACTGCTTCTTCAAATCCTAAGGAAAATGTATAAGCTGTAGTCATTTCCAAAATACTGTGCCACTTGACGTAATAATTTGTAAAAATTCCTGATACTGAACACAGACCAGCAAAAGCCCCCAAATTTTTAAGATTTTCTATTGCTGCTTCAAATGTCAAAATTTCTATACAAATTAAGCTAAGTATATGCAATGGTTAACCAAATGGGACTACACGGTAAATTACAGTATGGTCTTTAAAAAAAATTTTTTTAACTAAAAATATAGTCAAAAGTGATTCTTCGAATTTTTTAAAGGGAAGTGGTACTTCTTATAGACTGATTCCTTTGAAAAAATTAAATACTGCATCTATAGCTTATATTGGGAGCATGGGTACCTACAAAGAACATAGAAATACATAACTATTATAGATGATCTAACTTTTACTATGTTTTGCTATATAAGAAAGTCTATCAAAAAACATCAGATTTGGTGAAGAGAAAAGGGAAATATCTAAAATTATTTTATTGCCATTCATAACGTAACAGCCAATGAAAGGAAAGGCATGTGAAATTACTAAATAGTCCAAAATCTGGAAATATCAAGAAATGTTCCAAAATCCAGGAGATATAAAGTGAAAACATTCTTGATATAGTTTCCGAAAAGCTGTACTTTGACTAAATCTAAACCTACAATTTTTAAGGACTTAATATGAGTGTGCTAATTTGAAAAAAAACTAAACTGTGATAATCTGGTACTACAGGGGCTACTAACGCTTACCTCAAGGGAACCTACTGCGGATAAAGTCCCGTCACTTGCACAGTCCTTTCAGCTGCCTGCCAGTTGTCTCTGTGGAAGGGAAAGCCTGATGAGTGAAAACCCTATGCCACACTCCTTTGGAGTGTCAGGGTGCCTGCACAGTACTGCACAAAACTGTCTACCTAGAGATTCCTAGATGCTTTCAATAACACAGGACTTTAAAAAATGCTACCTTTGATATTCTCTTTCCACTGAACACCAAAACCAAATGGCAAAGAGTTACTGAGTGCTAATGACCTATTGGTGTTAGAGGCGCTATATCTATACTAACCCATGTAGAAAAAAGATCAAAATGGATCAAAGAGAATTAAGTTAACATTGAAGGGAAAATACAAACACACACACACACACACACACACACACACACACACAGACACACAGACATACACACACATGCACTGAAACGTAACAGAACTGTATAATCTGAGCAGAGGAAATATTACAGGTTGTAGCCACAAAAAGTGATGCTGCAGCAGCAAGTGAAACTAAAACCCAAAGAACTTCCTGTCTACATATTTCAAACAGATGCCATCAAGTGTATCATGCTCAATGTTAACTATACCATGGATCCAAATACCTACTTGTAAAATTCCATGTATGTTCTTAGTGGGTTAAGTGGATGGGAGGGGAGAGGATTTTCCAGATATTTTTAAATATGAAAAATGAAAATCAACGGCATGAAATTTGACAAGAAATTTCAAAAACAAAAAAACGTATATCTGTATCTCAGGAAGTAAACAAACCCTTACTCAGAACCAAACTAAGAGGGAAGTATAACAAAAAATAATAGAAAATTGTAGAACGCAGTTCAAAAACCACTTTCGTCTACTAGAATTACGAATGGCTAGTAACTGTCTTCCATTAAGAACATCTATAACACTAATGTACAAGTTCAGCTATGTAAGCAAAGAAACTATATTTTCTTTCTAATGCCCAATAGTCTTCAGTCTGAATACTGTGCTTCATAAAGCAGAACAAAATGTTCTTACCAGAAACTTTAGCATTACCCTCTAGTACAACGATTGGCGGACAGGGGGTGAAGGAGAGAACTACTAAAAGAAAAAAAGTGATTCCAGCTTTTACTTTAACAGCACCATATTTAAAATGAAGTTACTTACCTCAGATTCTTTGTCACTTAAAGATCCCAAGCTTCCAAAACTGTGATTAGAACTTTCATTATTTGTTGAGGCCTGTTAAAAATTTTTAAAAAGGTAAAAATTAGGAGTAATTTTAAATGAAACATACTACAAAGTAAATAATCCATCTTCATAAATGGAAATAAAGCATGATTCCTTTAAGCAAGGAAGTTAAATAAAGTAAAAATAAGAAATATCAGGGTGCGTGGATGGCAGTCAGTTAAGTGACAGACTCTTGGTTTCAGCTCGAGTCCTGATCTCAGGGTCATGAGATCGAGCCCCATGTCAGGCTCTGTGCTCAGCCTGGTGTCTGAGATACTCTCTCCCTTTCCCTCTGCCCCTCTCATGTGTGCGCGCTCTCTCTCTCTCTCTCTAAAATAAATAACCAAATCTTAAAAATAAGAAATATCAACTTAACACTATAAATATCTTGGAAAGATTTACCAAGTCAATAAAGATCTGTGTTTCCAGAACTGAGTTGTTTTAGCTGATTTTTTTAGAATACCAAATTCAGGAGCAAAGGAATTGGACTATTACTAGGATAACAAGATCCCTAAAATTACTATCCCATATATAAAAACAGATGCTTCCTTTAACTAAAAGTATTATTTGTGCTCCTTAATTCCCTTCACAATCTTATTAAATTCCATCATATCCCATCCACACCCCTCTGCCTCTCTTTATACTAACAAACTGGACAATCTCTGGCTTTTTGTTTGGTTTGGTTTAGTCTTTTAAGAAAATCTTTTCCTATCTTGACCATTTTAATTGCTTCACCCAAGAGTTTCTACATTTCCTTTATATTATTTTTAGACAGTGACAAAGAGAAATGAGCTATCATTTTGTAGGATGACATCTGCTATGTTTCCAGTATGTTTCTAGGATGCTCATTATTTTGTAGACTTTTTGGACCATCAGTACACTAGATCAATGTCTTCCAGGAATGTTTAGATCAGAGGATGACAAGCTATGGCATATACATCAATGATGATGCATGACTGACCTTCGTGTATAGGCAGGCCACCTGATATCCCTGTTTTCCTGCTACTTGTTAAGAATATGTGCTACCAGTAGGATTTACCCCAAAGATACAAATGTAGTGATCTGAAAGGGTACCTGCTCCCCAGTGTTTATAGCAGCAATGTCCACAGTACCCAAACTATGGAAAGAGCCCAAATGTCCATCGACAGATGAATGGATAAAGATATGTGTGTGTGTGTGTGTGTGTGCGCGCGCGTGTGTGTACACACACACACACTGGAATACCAAGTCATCAAAAAAATGAAATCTTGCCACTTACAATGATGTGGATGGAACTAGAGGGTATTCTACTAAGTGAACTAAGTCAATGAGAGAAAGACAATTATCATATAATTTCACTCATGAGGAATTTGGGAAACAAGTTAGAGGATCATAGAGGAAGGGAGGGAAAAATAAAACAAGATGAAATCAGGGAGGGAAACAAACCATAAAGAGACTCTTAATCATAGGAAACAAGCTGAGGGTCATGGGAGGGGAGTGGGGGAGATGGCATAACTGAGTGATGGGCATTAAGGAGGGCATGTGATGTAATGAGCACTGGGTGTTATATAAGACTGACGAATCACTGACCTCTGAAACTAATAACACATTATATGTTAATTAATTGAAATTAAAGAACAAAAAAAATAAAAGTTCTGGAATGGGGGAAAAGATAAGAGTAGGTTCTAATTGGAAGTTGGCCTACAATTACCCTTAGGCTAACTTCTAAACTGATAACTCTTGAGTCACTGCACACATGTCTAGTACTATGCTCAACAACGTAAGACTGTTTTCAACATAAACGAGCACTCGAACTGATTAAGATTCAAGCACTATTTGGAGGAAGGTATAATCTAATTAGAGCAAGATTATCAAACTTGAAACAAAACACACCATAAACAGCAATTAAGAAGTGGTAAATTAGATTCAGGGACAACAGAGGCCGTGCTAATGTTGAGCATCCCTAAATCCTCAGATAAAAATATAAACCCCAAACCAACAGACAACATTTACAACAAAACTGGCTGACAAGGAATCTCCACGAGTTCCCCAAAAATAGCAGGTGGAGACAAATCACCAACAACACAGGACCTGTGTCCTATGAGAGGAAGCAAAAGGAAACACAGTATCTGACAGATCTGAGAATAGAGACGCTGAAAATAGCAATTTGAGTACAAAAGTTCTAACTCAAAGGGTTTCTCCTTTCAAATAGTGATTTCGTATAGGAGGTCTATGGTGAAGTATGAAGAAGTTGGAGTAATACAGCCTCTATGAACTCTTAAAACATCCCTGACTAAGGGTATCACAATGAGGATAAACTACTTGGTGTGGAATCAAAATTGAGCACAAAAAGTACAATGAAGATAAAGGAAAGAGAATATTCAGATGAAAGCAAGGAAGGGAGCAAAGCCTAGAAATTTCAGAAAGCAAATGCCACACTTCTGAAGAGTGCCCAAAAACAATAGCAGAGGGAGCTCTGTAATAAGAGCCACGAAAATGTAAACAACAGGAAATGATTAGGTCAATCCCATGAAGTTATTATAAGAAAAGAAAAAAGAAAAGAAGATCTGGAATAACATCCTAATAACAAAACCACACCAGGATCACATACCCACAAAATAGGTGAAAATTGTAACCTATTTCAAAATGAGCTAAAAAAAAATTACAAAAATGACTCAAGACATGAAAGAACAACATAAATCAAATTTCAAAAAAACCTTCAGATTTAAGGTTAACAGAACTCAGGAAAACATCAGAAATGGGGGGTGGGGGGGTGTTTCAGAAATGAAGATTAAGCCTGAATCAACTTAAGCCTGAATGAAGAGAAAACACATGTAACATATATCCAATGAACATTTATCCAAATGAAGGGATAAAAGAGAAAGCAACAACTAATGAAGCAATAAAAATTCAACATTCAAGTAAAAGAAGTTTTTAAAGAGCACTACCATAAAAAAATAGTAAAAACTATAATTCAAGAAAATGCCCTTGAAAATTAAAAGTTTTTTGAAACTACTGACTGAAAAAGCATGACGTACACCTAATACCAACCCAGAATGCCAACATCAAACTTTTCCAACGCAACACTAATATGTCAGAAGAAAATGGAGTAATAGATTTAAGATATTCAAGAAAATACAAATGAAGTGTTTTATATTCAGTGAAATTGCTCTTGAACACACAGCAGGCACAGATGAACTGTTATCAAAATGCTAGAGATCAGGAAATACTGCTCCCACGAGCCTTCCAAAAGAACCTAGAAAATAAGTGTTTGATAACCAAAGTGAACCTAAGAACTAATAGCAAGCAATAATATGATCTACATGTTGGTAAAGATTAAACGAGAAATACAAGAAGAGAGTATAAATAATGGCTAAATGTATGCAAAGTAGTTAATACTAAAATATTTTTTAAAATAGGGGATGGAAGTTTATGGAAAGCACTAGTAAAAAAATTTTAACTGTTTTTAGTAATCACTTTGGTCACTGTGAAAGTACAACTACTGTTACTCTGACCCTGCTGTAAGATGCAGGAAGAAGTAAATAATTATGTGACATTCTAATTCTATCATCTGCTTTATGTCCTTGAGAACCACAACTCTTAGTATAGAAGAAGAGACATAACTAAAAACCTTGTTGTGATTTGAATTGGAAGTATCGATATAAATTCATGAAGCATTTTTACCTTTTAAAACAAAAAATATAATAGAGAGTCTATCACAAGTAATAGAATAGCTCAATATACCAATATTCCCACAGATAAATACATATTCTAGAAAAAAATATAAAAAACGACTACCTGGGGGCACCTGGATAGCACAGTCGGTTAAGCACCTGACTCAGTTTCAGCTTAGGTCATGATCTCAGGGTTGTGAGATCGAGCCTCATGTTGGCCTCTGTGCTCGGCACAGTCAGCCTGAGATTCTCTCTCCCTCTCCCTGTGCCTCTCCCCCCACGCTCAAACATGCCCCCTCCCCATCTCTAAAATAAATAAATCTCAGAGGTATCTGGATGGCTCAGCTGGTTAAGATCATGGTTCCAGGTTTCTGGGATTGAGCCCCGCATCAGGTTCCCTGCTCAGCAGGGAACTCTCCCTCTCCCTCTGCCCCTTCCCCTGCTCATGCTCTCTCATGCACGCACTCTCTCTCAAATAAATAAAATCTTAAAATAAATAAATAAACCTTAAAAAAAAAAACTTAAAAAAACAAAACAAAACCGGAAGGCACTTGAGAGCCACCTAAAGTAGGCAAAATTTGGACAGAAGACAACATCTGGAAGAAGGGAATAGAACTGGGTGTTTTTACAGGTTTTGCCAGAAGAAAGGTCTCTAGTCTGAGCAGCACGGAGCAGCTTGAACTTGGATCAAAATATGCAGTCTTACTGGCTTGAAAAACCAGAGTTTGGAGCTACTGCACCAGCTGGAAAGTGAGAGGGCACATGCTGGAAAATAAATAACCACAAAAACATAGATGGGAAACTACAGAATTTCCAGGAAAACAGAGCATCTCAAGATATAAGACTCACAGATAGGAGGAATCGAAAATCTCTCAGAAAAATGACTGAGCCATGTCATACGATGCAAAACCTATTGATCAATAAGACCTACCTACTCACACAAAGCTTCCAATAAGTGTTCAGTGCCTAATGCATGTATATGAACAAAGCCCAATATCACCACATATCTGAAGAAATAAACAAAAAATTAAAAGAAGTCCGTAAGAGATAAAAACAACCAAGGGAGCACAAATAAACTTCACACAAAAATAAAACCATTACTAAATATCCTATTAATAGCAAACTATAAAAATGAAACATTTAGAGAACCACCACCGAAAAAGGAAAAAAAACAAAAAATCTCCTGGAAAAAGAAAATATGATAGCTAAAATAAAAAGTAAAAAAAATGGATGGATTTGAAGATAAAATTGAAGAAATCTTCCCAGAAAGAGACCCAAAAAATTCAAAGAAAACTAGAGAATCCATTCAAGAGGTCCTGGTCCAAATAATGAGAGTTCCAGGAAAAAAAAGAATAGGTGAAATTATCAAAGAAATAATTCAGAATAAGTGAAATTATCAAAGAAATAATTCAAGAAACTTTTCTAGAACTGGAAAGCATGAGTTCCTGCATTGAAAGACATATATATATATTTTTTTTTTTAACTCAAGTTAGTTAACTTTATCTTGGTTTCAGGAGTGAAGGGCACACTTTTGACCAAGTACACTGGTTCAGGAAGACCCACACCAAGGTACATTATAATAAAATATTTTAAATGACAGGGATTAAAGAGAAGATCCTAAAAGCTTTTAGGGAAGAACAAACAGGTTACTTACAAAGGATAAGGAATCAGAATGGCATGGAATGTTCAGCAGTAACTTTGGAAGCCAGAAGGCAATGGAACGATACCTTCAAAATTCTAATAAAACAATTTCCAACCTAGAATTCTACAAGACAACCAAAGGGAGGAGGAGAATATGCAAGGTCTCAAAAACGTAATTACTCATTTACCTTTCCTCAGGAAATAACCAGACAATCTGTTCTACCAACGCAAAGGAATAAACCAAGAAAAAGAAAGAGATGGCATACAGGGAGCAGAGCCCAAACACAGGACACACACAAAAGGAATTCCCATGAGAGTCAAAAAGTGAGATTCCAGGATGACAGGCATCCAAGAGAAAGAGAGAACAACTGTCCTAAATAACAAGGGAACAACAAAACTTCAGGGAGGATGTCTAAAGAAAAATAAGAAAAAAATATAAGAAAAATTTGTATTTGAAAATAGTGAGAGATTTGCACATCTCTGCTGGAAAGTATATGGATGCTTCCACTGAATACTAAAAAACTAAAGACATAAATCAACCATAAACTCCAGGGAAAACAGAAAGTTGTACCAAAGAGGAAACATAATCATGGAGTCTTTAGTATATTTATATGTGTGTGTATCTCACACACACACACACACACACATATACATACATACATAAAATCACATATTCTTAGTCAGAAATATAAATAAAACATAACGAAAAGCTACAAGATGAAAAGGATTACTTCTGTGAGGAATGAATATAAGGTTGGAAGAATAGGACATAGTTCTACTGATTTTCACTATAGGCCTGGTAGAACAATTTGGCTTTTGCAGCTCTGACCATGGATTTGTGTCTTTTTCTTCTTGATCTGTAGGAATTCTTTACATAATTCTGGGTATGAATC
This sequence comes from Potos flavus, assembly GCA_028534135.1. Classification (NCBI taxonomy): domain Eukaryota; kingdom Metazoa; phylum Chordata; class Mammalia; order Carnivora; family Procyonidae; genus Potos; species Potos flavus. Next base: position 118,301,723 of record CM052883.1, read on the forward strand.
CTCTGTGACTTGCCTTTTCACTCATATTACTTACTGGTGTCATTTGAACATAATTACATTTATTAAACATTTGCTTTACAGTTAGTGCCTTTTGTGGCCCATTTATGAAATCTGTCAAGAGTCATTTTCCCCCATATAAATATTCAACTGATCCATCATTTATTATAAAAGACTACCCTTTCCCCACTGCACTGCGGTATTACCTTTATCACATACCAAGTTACTATGCATAAATGGGCCTGTTGCTAGACTCCATTCTGTTCCACTGGTCATTTTTCCTTTCCTGTGCTAATATCAGTGACTTAATTCCACTCCCAGGTATATACCTAAGAAAACTGAAAACAGAAGTCTACACAAAAACTTGTATCAGTGTTCAAAGCAGTTGTACCAGTGTGAATTCAAAGATTATTCAAAAATAATCAAAAAATAATCAAAATTAGAAAACCAAATGTCCACCAACTGATGCATGGATAAACAAAATGTGATACAAGAATACAATGGACATTCAGTCACAAAAAGGAAAAAAGTACCAATATATATTACAACATTCATGAACTGTGAAAACATGCTAGGTGAAAAAAGCTACATACAAAATGGCATGTATTGTATGATTCCATTTATAGAAATATTCAGAAGAGGCAGGTCCACAGAGACAAAGTAGACACAAAATGTCATATTTGTATAAATCCATTTATATGAACTGTTCAGAAGAGGCAAATTCATTGAGACAGATAAGAGACTAACGGTTGCCAAGGCTAAAGCGTTGGGTAGGAGAGCAAGAGAATGGAAAGTTGCTGCTAATGTGTATTGGGTTTCCTTTCGGGGTGATAAAAATATTCTGGAATTAGATGGTGGTGATGGCTGCATAACATGGTGATATACTAAAAACCCCTGAAATATACGCTTTAAAATGGGTCAATTTTATGGCATGTGAACTGTATCTCAATACAAGAAGATTATAAGTTTCAAATTATTGAGGAGAAAGGAACACAGAGGTGGAAAAGAAAGCTTGATAAAACCTAGCATATAATCGTTTATATTCTCAGATACACAGTTATGTACACATGCAAAGCACACACTCCCAACTTTTGAAACCTTCCAAAAATAGATTGGGGGGGGGAGGGCAAACACTCATGGGACATTTTTTAAAATATAAAAGCAACACAGGTACATGCAAAAAAATTTCATTGGCGAAATATAAATTTCTCCCTCCCACACCAGTCCCAATATTCAGAGGTGACCATTTTTTTAAAAATTGTTTTTAATGAAATTTTTGAATAGGCAATACAAACAGGCTACTTCACTTTGTTTCTTACGATCTTTCTAGAGGCTATATGTCTACACTAACAAATGAAATATACAAACTTGGTTCCTTCCTTCTTATTTAAAAAAATAACATTACACAGACTGTCCTGCATTGCTTTCTTTTCTCTTAATATAGGTTGGAATATTCCAAATCAACATATAATAGATTCCCCACTTTTTTCCTTTGCTAATTCCTTTCTTTCAAACAGGTGCAGAGAATTTTACTATGCACTATATTTCAAAAAGTTCTTTACTGACATTGCCATGAAAGATGAAAAATTTATTTATTTTTTAAGATTTTATTTATCTGACAGAGACGGAGATACCACAAGCAGGGGGAGTAGGAGAGGGAGAAGCAGGTTCCCCACTAAGCAGGGAGCATGACTTGGGGCTTGATCCCAGGACCCTGGGATCACAACCTAAGCCGGAGGCAGACACTTAACCAACTGAGCCACCCATGTAGCCCGAAAGATGAAGAATATTTAGTTCAATGGCACCACAGTGTCCCCTTCTTCCTGATATATTTATCTTTTTTATTTTAAATTCTTCAAATAGTTACCAAATATACACAATTTTTAAAATTTTTTAAACCATGTGTGATTCCTCACTATGTAAAATAAGAAAATAAATCTTTACATTTAGCTCCTTTTCCCAACATGACAGCTACACAATAACTTTTACATCAGTACACTTTATAATATTTACCTTTACCTTCTATCTGTAATCCTACAACAGAGCCACAAACTCATGCCACAAGGATCTAGGGCAAGTAAAAAATTAACAGGTGAAGAAGGCTTGGGGTGAGATAAAAGAAGTAGCATGTGATAGAATAAAATTTCCCTCTCTCTCCAGTCAATTTTTGTTATTAGCTGTAAACACTGAACTAGTGAATGCTGCTAAATCATTGCCTCAGGGAAATACACAGGGTCCTGCAAGCTTTGCATCACATTTTTTGTTAACCAATTAATATATAACCTTGTTCTGTATAAAAGTTTGTTTTAAGATGCCTTATTTTATACTGTTGATTCATTCACAGTGAATTCATAGCCAACAGCACTATAACTCATGCCTGAACAAAGCTTATAAACACACATATTTTCTCCCTAAGGCACCTCACAGCCTTCGTGCTCAGAACACTAGGCAGCACCCTCAGCACTACTAACCTTGGGGGCCATTTTAAAGAGCAAAATTACCAATAAAAATCACAAAAAAGTGAAAAACATGGCACTAAGTAATCTGTGAAAAGAACACTTGTTTAAACTATGAGAGCTGAAACACACAGGCAGAATGCTGCTTTATTCAGCCTCCAGTGACAAATTTTTCAACATTGCAATGCATAGGCCCTTAAATGACCAGCAAAAGCAATCTGAGTATTGACTCTAAGGTTACAAATAAATATGAGGATGTAAGTGAATTTGCAATCACAGAATCCTCGAATAAAGAGGACTATTGTATGTGTATGTATAGCTACCAAATCAAGCTTATAGACTATATTGTGCAAATTACTATTTGCATTATGTATAGCCTGCTGTTTTATACATAAACAGTCAAAATTTAAAAGAATTAAATTATTTATTTTTCCTTGCTATAACTGCATTTTAATAAATTCACTATGTGATTTTTAGAACTGCTTGATCTATAAAAGTTTATAATTGTCCTATCTTCCTTATGGATTATTAGTCCTTAAAAAGTATCTATCTCTATACCATTCAGGCTTTTATTTCTAAAGAATGTTTTATTTGATACTCATTCATGCATTCAAAAATATTTATTGTGGGCCTTACTACTGTTGCAGATGCTAGAAATACAGCAATGAAAAAAAAAAAGACTTAACTCCTAGGGCTCATGGAGCTTATATTGTACAAGAAAGGAAAGAGACAAAAAACAAACATAAATATTCAGTATTATGTAAAGAACCAATTGAGTACTTTTAAAGAAATTAAGGGGAGACGGGGGTAGAGTGAAATAGCTATCTTCTTACATAGAGCAGACAGGGAAAGCCCCTTTGAAGAAGAGGTGACAGTTGAGCAAACATTTGAAGTATGTTTGAGGCAAGTGACAAAACAATGTGGGTGTAGTGGGATGGTTGTTAGTTGAATAGGGTGGTTAGTCTAAAGTTAGGTCAGAACATTTTCATGATGAAGACACCTAATTGTATCTTAAATGTGATGGGAAATCTTTGGAAGGTTCTGAGTTAGGGAGAAACTGATCTCAAACTTATTTAATTCTAACTTTCTTCCTCTCTATGATGACCTAAAAGATTCATTTTGGGGGAGATGTTTCTTGTCAACAGCCTATAGATGGATTCTCACTTGTTGTGATAATATATACTTGGCTTTATTTCTTCCATATTATGTAATAGTTAAAATTAGAATTATTTTTTCTTCTTTCTCTCTGCCTCGCTTTTATTAGATTATGTTTCCTTTTATTCCTCCTTCTACACCCTGTCACAGTAATTTAGAAGTTCTATTTACAATATCTATGTTGCCTGTGCTTATTACTTTACTTTTAAGCAAATACGACACACTTCATTATAGGTAATCAATTTTTTACTCCATACTCCTAGATGATTTTCTTACCTTTCTCCCATTCCTCCTCTCCCAGAGCACCGTCACTATCAGAAATTTAATCCTTGTGCTTTAAGTTTCACATTACAAACTCCTGGCTCACCATGACTAAAAACTGCTTACACAATAATACTGCATTTCACAGGCACATTATCACTACCAATTTAGATAAAAACCATCATAACAGTCATTGCTCAACACTATCTTACATTCTGTAGCTTCATCTGTATTTTTAAACTTAAGTGAATTATTGTAAAAATACAAGCTTATCCAAAAAGAACAGTAAATCAAAATTAATTCATTATCCAACATATAGCACATACTCAAATTTCCTGAAATATCTCAAAAACATCCTTTATAACCATTTTTCTCCCGATCCAGGAACAAATCAGGATTCACAGATTCAATCAGGCTATGTGTCTTTTGTTTCAACCAATCTAGAACAGTCCCTCTGCCTCCCTTTGTTCTTCATGGCACTGATCACTTTGAAGAAAGAGTACAGGCCAGTTGTCCGGCAGGATGTTGTAGGAGTATTTTCTCATGACTAAATTCAAATCAAACATTTCCACCATGGGGGAAAAAAAACAACCAACATTTCCACCATGAGAACTATAGATGATCTGTGTTCCTCTTGTTGCATCGCCTCAGAATGTGCCTTATGTCGGACTGTGCCACTGCCAAGAAAAAATTTGAGCTTGCTTATTGTGGTGGTGACAAACAAATCTCTCCATTTTAAATACCCATTTTCTCTTTTGTAATAAATAACTCTTCTATAGGATGAAACTTTGAGACCTTGAAAATATACCAGTCTCCAAAACATTTTACTAAATGATTTTAACATCCACTGATGATCCTTGCCTTTATTAATAATTATGCTGGGCAATATTGAATGTTGACTTCCTGATTCTACATCCCTTCTACATTAACTGACATTCTTCCAAGAGACTACCACATAACAACAAACATACCTAGCTTGGTTCCTAAGTACCATTCCCCACTAAAATGAAGGCTCCTTGGAGAAAAATCTGTTCACATTCATTGCAGAGACCACAGCGATACTAGAAAGATGGTAGGAATGTGTCTATACATGAGCACAAAAATTCACAAAAATGTTTACAGCTCTTAAACCTAAATAAAGAGTATGCAAGTATTCTTTGTACAATATTTTCAATTTTCTATAGGTATAATATTTTTTCAGAGTAAAATTGTTTAAAAAAAGTGAGGGGGGTGGGAAAACCTACAGAAATGTTTAAGTATCAGTCTGAGAATATACACAATTAATATAAATAAATAAATGAGTATAGAGTATCATCCTAATACTAACTTTAAAATATGAGGAAAAACTCCATTTGTCCAATGGAAAGCAAGGAGTAGAGGGGAATAAAAGTGAAGTATAATTAGAAGACATCAGACAATAGCAGACCAAGTCAGAAAATAACAATAATTACATTTTGCAATGGACTAGACCCACCTTTTAAGAAGTAAAAATACTAATATTCTATCAAAAAAAGACATGTGGTCTACAAGAAATACAGAGTAAAAATAATAGAAAAACATATGCCCATATACCTAAGACAAATATGAACCAAAAGAAAGCCGAAGATGATAATCTTAAGATTTGAAAAAAACAAGTATTTAAGGTAAAAAAAATTACATGGTTATAAAAAGAACAGAATAAGATGTATGTATGTAAAAATATGGCCTCAAAATATTTCAAGCAGAAACTGATTAACTACAAGCTGAAATACATAAATCAATAATCACAGCTAATGCTTTCTTTTTTAATTGAAGCACAGCTGACACGCACTGTTATATCAGTTTCAGGTGTACAACAGAGTGACCGGACAAATCTATATATTATGCGATGGTCACCACAAGTGTAGCCGTCATCTGTCACAATAAAATGCTGTTAAAATACAAGTGATGTTTCATATATATGTATATATGTTTACATATATACATATATATGCATATATATGTATATATGTTAACATATATACATATATATAAAGCTGAAGATTTTAATACACCACTCGGAAAAAGGTCAAGCTGACAATACAGGAAACATTTAAGATCTGAACAACTAAAATTAAGAGCTATTAGATATGAAATGTTTATAAAACAGGGCACATTTCAGGGATTAATGTCATATAAACTATATTTTCAAAATGTAATACAATAAATTAGTAATCTATAACAAAAGAATAGCTCAAAATATTCCCATTAATAACCCTTGTCTTATTTTTTAGGTTTTTTGGTTTTTTTTTTAATTCACTTGAGAGAGAGAGAGAGAAAAAGCACAAGCAGGGGCAACAGCAGACAGAGGGAGAGGGAGAAGCAGGCTCCCGCCAAGTGGGGTGCCCAATGCAGGGCTCGATCCTAGGACCCTATAATCACGACCTGAGCCAAAGGCAGACACTTAACCGACTGAGCCACTCAGGCACCCCAACCCTTGTCTTAAAAAGGAAATAAAAGTGGGGTCCTTCGCTGACTCAGTCAATGGAATAAGCAACTCTTGATCTCAGAGTTGTGAGTATGAGCCCCACACTGGGTGTAGAGCTTACATTTAAAAAAAAAAAATGAAATAAGTATTGTAATATGTAGTTTTTTGGATCTGACTTCTTTTAATAGAATAATCCATTCATCTGAGATGCATCCATGTTGTTGCATGTTATCAATAGTCTCTTACTTTTTATTGCCAAATAGTATTTCATTGTATAAGTATATATACCACATTTCTTTTTAATACATTTCTCTTGAATGAGCAACAGTTGTTTCCAATATTCTGAAAATTACAAATTAAGCTTTTCCTTCCTTTAGATATGACAGTTGTTTATGTGGTGTAAATATCACTCAAAACAATACAGAATATTGCCATTTCTGAAGATCATGACCAATGTAAAGAAAAAATATATATACGAGGTGTCATTTTTGGAAGATAATTATTGGTTAGAGAGGCCTAGAGAATCAACAAACTGTTACAACCCAAAAAATAAAGGCCAATAATCAAACACCTCCTAGGTCTGCAATAACCAAATAGGGAAAAAAAAAAAATTCTTTAGCCACAAAAACTTTAAAGTAGTCAGAAATTAGCCAAAAGAATTCATAAAAACTAGCCAAAAATTCTTAAGATCTCTATAGGCAGAACTGAATAAATGGAGAGACATTTCATGTATTTGGATGGGACAACCTAATCGTATAAAGATTTCACTGTTCTTCAATTAATCTATAAATGCAATGCATTCAAAATAAGAATTCTATTTGGTAATCTTTTAAGGAAAAAGATACAAATAAGCTATTATAGAAAACTCCCCAAATGCTAACAAACAAATGAAGTGATGCTCAAATTTTATGAGAGAATAAAGAACCACAAAAAAACTAAATCAACTTTATAAAAGAAGATTAAAGAAGAGACTTGCTCTACCATATAAAAAAAGACATACCAAAAATACAACAGTGTATTTTTAAATGCGATACTGGGACAAGAATACAGACCAGTGGAACATAAAAGAAATTTCAGACAGATCCATACATATAAATAGCAAATTAATATAAGATAAAGGTAGCATCACCAATCAGTGGAAAAATATGGATGATTTAAGAAGCACTGTAGAGAGGGGCGCCTGGGTGGCTCAGTCAGTTTAAGTGTCCAACTCTGAATTTCAGCTCAGGTCATGAGATCAAGCCCTGCATGGGGCTCCACACGCAATGCAGAGTCTGCTTGAGATGATCTCTCTCCCTCTGACCCCACCCCTCCCTCTAAAATAAATAAATAAATCTTCTAAAAAATGTTTTTTAAAAAAGCAGCACTGTGGAGGAAACTGGTTCACCAGATGGAGAAAAACAAAACTGGATCCCTATCAATACTATATAAAAGGTGGGACTTAAAGTGCAAATATGACAGTAAAACTGTAAAATTAATCAAAGAATCTACAGAATATCTTTGTGGCCCAGGGGTGGGGAAGAAGTATTTAATTCTTAGAATCCCTCAGAGTCCACTGAACCCAATTTTAACGTTTGAGCTGCTTTTTCAAGTAGTTCTACCTATTTGTAAAGATTGGTATTTATCAGGAGGTGTGGGGAGGGAGGGCGGGAGGCACCTGGGTGGCTCAGTTGGTTCAAGGTCCAAGTGTTGACTTCAGCTCAGGTCATGATCTCAAAGTCATGAGATCAAGCCCCATGTCAGGCTCAAGCTGGGCGTGGAGCCTGCTTAAGTTTCTCCCTCTCCCCCGCCCTCGTTCACGCTCTTTCTCTAAATGAAGATTGGTATTTGGGGACTTTTATTCTTTCTTAGAGATCATCCAAAGAATAAAACTAAAATTTATTTTTAATGGAATAAAATGCATTCTATCTTCCAATAGACTCCTTCACAAATTTAAATTACATTATGGGATCATATTGATCTTATTTTTACTATATTTTGTTGTTACATCATCCTAGGAATTACTTCATCATTACTCATCATTGTTCATCAATTATTCCCAACTATGCTAAAACAAGCAAAAACTATTAAAAAAAAAAATAGAAGAATGATGATACAACACGCAGAATAATGTCCCCCGATGACACTCACATCCTAATCCCCAGAACCTGTGAATGTTACAGGAGTTTGCACATGTAAGGCGGTAAGGACTTTGAATTGGGGGAATTATACCAGATTATCCAGATGGACAGGAGCAAATCTAATCACAAGTACTTAAAAGTGATGAACCTTTCTTGATTGTGGTCAGAGGGTGATATGACTTCCAAAGAACAGTAAGAGAGCTGCATTACTGCTGGGTTTGAAGATGGAGGAAAGAGACTAGCAGCCAAGAAATTTGGGCACCCTCTAGAAGCTAGAAAAGGCAAGGAAATGGTCCCCCTGCCTCCCACCAGAGCCTCCAAGAAAGAAATCAAGTTCTGCACACATCCTGATTTTAACCCAATGAGACCAATGTCAGACTTCTGGCCCTCAGAACTGTAAGAAAATAAATGTCTTGTTTTAAGCAACTCTGTGGTAGTTTTTTATGGTAGAAACAGAAAAACAATGCAGATTTAATGACCTACAACGGTGATGCAATAGTGAAGTAAGTGATCATCTCTCAAGTTATCTTTTTGTCTTGCCCAAAGTACTGCAACATCTTTCAGGAATGTATAAAAGACTAGAAATGGGGGTGCCTGGGTGGCTCAGTCAATTAAGTATGGACTCTTGACTTTGGATCAGGTCATGATCTCAGGGTCATGAGATTGAGCCCCAGGTCGGGCTCCTCGCTCAGCAAGGAGTCTGCTTGGGTTTCTCTCCCTCTGCCCCTCCCCCCACTCACGTGTGCACTCTCTCTCAAATGAATAAATAAATCTTAAAAAAAAAAGAACTTAGAAAAGAACACTACTAGAAACATCGTTGCAGACTAATTTTAGATTGCATGGACTCCAGTGGAGGATTAGAAATTTTCATTTCTCACCCAAGATGGTCAAGAGAAGAAAACAACATAGGAAGACATTCTGTAATTATTAGACAAATCAGAAAATAAGTACAAAGGGATAACACCACCTCTAAACTCTCTAGACTCTAAAACTGATGGCAGTGACTACAGAAGTGAAATCTCAGAGTAATCGAATGATATTATCCTAGATGAATTTTCTCAAATTCAAGAATCAATGAATTGCGTAACATATTTCTAAGGAAAAAAAGGAAACATGGTATTTTCATTAATTAGTCATTCAGCTGAAGGACTTCATCATATTCCTCTACATGAATCTGGACACCTCATGCTCAAAGGATACATGACAATATCCTTTACCTTTTATGATGTTTGTGCACCAAGATTTACTTGCTACGAAGTGGATTTCATGTTTAAATTCTTATTAAAATATCTTATTAAATATTTAATAAGATATTAAAATATCTTATTAAAATATCTAATAAAGTTGTCTTTTGTTATACCTTTATTCCTATAAATTAGTAGTAAAATAACTTAAAATAACTTAAAAATAAATAAATAACTTAAAATAACTTAAAATATAAAAATAGCAAAATGATGGGGTGTTAAATATCCAATTCTTGGTTTTGGCTCAGGTCATGATCTCAGGGTGGTGAGAACAAGCTCCATGCTCAGCATGGAGTCTGCCTGGGTTTCTCTTTCCCTCTGCCCCTCCCACTGCTTGCTCTCACTCTCATTCTCTCTCTCTCATAAATAAATCTTTAAAAGAAAAAAGGAAAAGGACCTATTTGACCCAGATGGTTCAAGTGATAACTGTTTTTCTTAGCATACCAAGAGCTATTTAAAACTTCAGAGTTATAGCCTATAAGGTTAAAAAAAAAAAAAATCGATGAGTTTCATTACAACAAAATTCAAGAGTCCTCTAGAATGATGGATACCATGAACAAAGGTGATAGACTGACAAAATGGGAGAAGTTATCTGCACTGTATACAACCAACATGGAACTGATATGTAGAATATACAAGGATCATGGGAAAATCAGTTTGAAAAAGAAAGTAATCCTGATAGAAAAATAGGAAAAGCATTGTAACAATTTATAAAAGACTCCCAAAAAGCTAACAAGCACATGAGGAAATGCTCAAAATAACTGGTGATACAAAGGGGGGGGGGGGGGTGATACTATTTTATACCTGTTAGACTATCAAAAATGAGAAATCTGGATGATGCCAAGTGTTTCTGGGATGTGGGTACATAAATGATCATGCCTTTTGTTAAAAGTACAGGTTAGTCCTGTACAACCGTTCTGAATAGCAATCTTATACTATTCATTCAATTTAACTCTATATATGCCCTATAACCTAGCAATTCTACTCCTGCGAATGTATCCTAAATAAATGCTCACAGAGGTCCATAAAAGAGAAAGTACATGAAATCCACTACAATGTGAGGTAATGGGGAGTTGAAGACAACGTAAGGTCTATCACTGGAAAACCTAATAGATACACTAAGGTTTTATGCAGGAGTTGTACAAATAGGAACATATACAGATAGGACCAAGGATGACAGAGGCAAAGGAGAGACAAAGGACAGGAAAAGTAAAAATTATATATATAATGGAAGAAGAGCAGTTCAACCTACTAAATTAATTTTTACTCCTGAAACCTATTATGCCCCTGAAGTATGTTACGCTACAGTAAAAATCAGGTTTATAAATACTGAATTTTTCCCCATACATTATAAAAATTACAGTTTAAGTAATAATTTGCTATTAAGCACATATGTAGGATTCTTTTACAAAATATATTCTGGATCGTTTAATACAAGGAAAGAATGTCAAATAAAGATAGTAATTCTACTCACTTTTGCTCCAACACTGCAACTGCCAGTGCTCCCTGTGCTTCCACTTGCAACTCCTGTAAATCTAGCTTCCAGTAATTCTTGCCTTCTTGGATCCAGACTATGAAGCTCATCCATTGCACCTATTAAGAAAAAGAAAATAAAACACAAATATATATCTTCATATGCACACAAACACAAAATCGATGTGGTTAGTGGAGATGTCAATATAAACTTAACGAATGCATTCTATAAACAGATCAAGAGACTTTAAAATTTTTATCATGTCCTTCGCTCATTTAACGAAACAACCTACAGTGAATTTCCAACACTTCTGACTGCAATCTAGAGTAAGAAATATATTTTCCACACAACTCAGTACACAAACACATACAATCATGTATCAAAAAATTTCACAAATACTTCTTACTGCATGCAGTGCACACCACTATTTTCTAGTCTATTTTGTCCATTAGGGGAAAAAACACTGGTTGTGAACTATTTAATTGATTTCATGTGCCATTAATCGACCACGGGTCCAAAGTTTGAAAAATACCCCTCTCATAGTAGAATCTTAGCAGATGCAGAATTCTGACACTAAGTGACATTAGTAGTTAATTATTTTGTTTATTTATACATTATCTGACTATATTTTAAACTGGGAAAGATTGTTTTATGAATGTCACATCCCAGAGATTTTTGGTACATTTGATAGTTTTCAGTTTCTATTGGTGGATGAAAAATATACATTATCAAACAGATCATTGAGGTAACAGCTATTATTAAACAATCACTGGAGAATTAAAGGGAAAAAATTAGCATCCTCGTGTAATTGCTACTATGCAGACTAAAGCACCACAAATTCTAGCTAAAGTTCAATTTTAAATTTCTTTTATTCGTATCTGCCAATTCTCTACTGATAAAAGTAAAACCTTAGAACTGACATAAATGAGTGGTTCTTGAAAGGAATTAAGGAGCAATCCCAAATCACATGTAGACACTTTCAAACTAAACTAACTAGACCCCTTCCACATACTCTGACATTCCTCTATCTTAAAGGTTAACAGTTATTCCTATAGATTTTATCTTTTAAAATTGCTTTCATTATCTTTTTTTTTTTTTTTAAGATTTTATTTATTTATTTGACAGAAAGGGAACACAAGCAGGGGGAGAGAGAGAGGGAGAAGCAGGCTTCCTGCCAAGCAGGGAGCCTGATGCGGGGCTCAATCCCAGGACCATGGGCTCATGACCTGAGCCAAAGGCAGAAACTTAACCGACTGAGCCACCCAGGAGCCCCTCATTATCTTTCATCTTTATCTGGACAGAGGACTGGATGGATAATGGCTATCCTTCCATATTTACTTGCATATATCTGTACCTGAATATATATTTTCTGCCCACTCCTCTTTCTTCCATCTCAAAGAGGTCACTACCTTTAAAAAGCTGAAGCCTTCGATTTTTGCATTTGATCCCATTCCTTCTTGATATCCAAGGGATCTTGCATTTGCACATATAGACCTAAAACTACAGAACTCTTAGAAGAAAATATAGGGGAAAACATGATCGTGGAGGATTTGACAATGATTTCTTAGATATCAAACTGGGAAATGCGGTGTCTGTGTGGCTCAGTTGTTAAGTCTCTGCCTGCAGGAAGCCTGCTTCTCCTTCTCCCATTCCCTCTGCTTGTGTTCCTTCTCTTGCTGTGTCTCTCTCTGTCAAATAAATAAATAAAATTTTAGAAAAGGGGAAAAATGCAAGATCCCTTGCAGAATACATAAAGAAAACCTACAACTCAACAAAAGAACCCAAACAACCCAATTTAAAAAAGGGGCAGGGGAGGAGGGGCCTGGGTGACTCAGTAGGTTAAGCATCTGCTTTTGGCTCAGGTCATGATCTCAAGAGTCCTGGGATCGAGTCCCACATTGGGCTCCCTGCTAAGCAGGGAGACTGCTTCTCCCTCTCCCTCTGCTGCTCTCCCTGCTTGTGCTCTCTCACTCTGTTAAATATTTTTTTAAAAAAAGGGCAGGGGTGGGACTTGGGTCGTTCAGTCAGTTGAGCATCAGACTCTTGCTTTCAGCTCAGGTCATGATCTCAGGGTCACTGGACTGAACCCCACTGAACCTCTGTGCCCTGTGTTTGGCTCTGCACTCGGCGCAGAGTCCGCTTGAGATTCTCTTTCTTCCTCTCCCTCTGCCCCTCACCCTGCTGTCTCTCTAAAATAAAATAAAATAAATAAATCTTTAAAAAAAAGATGGGCAGAGGACATAAACAGACATTTCTCCAAAGACATATAAATGGCCAGTAAGTACATGAAAAGAGGTTCAATATCAATTATAAGGGAAAGGCAAATCAAAACCCACAATGATATACCACTTCACCCCCATTAGGATGGCTACTATCACAGAACAGAAAATAGTAAGTGTTAGTAAGAATGTGGAGAAATTTGAACCCTTGTGCATGGCTAGTGGGAATGTAAACTGGTGCAACCATTGTGGAAAACTGTATGTTTTCCACATACAGTGGAAAACAGAATACAGAATATACTATATTCTGTATAAAATACAGAAAAATGCAGTTCCTCAAAAAATTAAACACAAAATTACCATATGATCCAGAAAGTCCACTTCTCAGTATATATCCAACAGAAGTGAAAGCAAGGACTAGAACAGACCTTTATACACCATGTTCATACCAGCATTATTTACAACAGCGAAAAGGTAGAAGCAACCTAAGTGTCCACTGATGAATGAATGGATTAACAAAATGTGGTATATGGATAAAATAGAGTATTATTGGGGTGCCTGGGTGGCTCAGTCATTGAGTGTCTGCCTTCGGCTCAGGTCGTGGTCCCAGGGTCCTGGGATCAAGCCCCACATAGGCTCCCTGCTCAGCAGGGAGTCTGCTTCTCCCTCTTCCACTCCCCCTGCTTGTGTTCCCTCTCTCTCTGTGTCTCTCTCTGTCAAATAAATAAATAAAATCTTAAAAAATAAATAAATAAATAAAATAGAGTATTATGAAGCATTAAAAATGAAGGAAATTTTGACATAGGTCACAATATAGATGAACTTTGAAGACATTATGCCAAGTGAAATAAGCCAATTGTACAAATATTGTAGTACAATTCCACTTATATGAGATTTGTAACAGCCTAATTCAGAGAGACAGAAAGTAGTTGATGGCTGCCACAGACAAAGGGGCATGGCGGAATGAGTTAGTTTTTAATGGGTACAGAGTTTCAATGGGGAGGACACAAAAGTTCTGGAGATGGATGGTGGTGATGATAGTACAATAATGTAGATACACTTGGGGTGCCTGGATAGCTCAGTGGGTTAAAGCCTTTGCCTTCAGCTCAGGTCATGACCTCAGGCTCCTGAGATCAAGCCCCGCATTGGGCTCTCTGCTCAGCGGGGAGCCTGCCTCCCCCTCTCTCTCTGCCTACTTGTGATCTCTCTCTGTCAAATAAATAAAATCTTAAAAAAAAAATGTGAATATACCTAATGGCACTGAACTGTACACCTAAAAATAGCTAAAATGGTAAATGTTGTATTATGTACACTTTATCACAATTCTTACAAATAATTTTTTAAAAATAAAAAAATTGTACTTTATCAAAATTTTAACTTTGCTAGTTCAAAAGACATGGTAGTAAAAACTCTAACCCTAATCCTAACAAGAGACAGGGAGAAATAATTTACAAAACATTTATGTGCTATATATTATTTCTACTCTTCGGCTTGGTAACTGGTTGATGGTCCACTGAAATTTAGCAGAGAAGATGAGGACCTACGTCCCTACTTTTACCTGAACGAATTAATAATGCAGTATATTGTTTACCATTGTTTTTGTTTCTTAGATATACATCTTCCTCTAGGACCTCAACCCTCCATGAGATCCTAGAGGAAGCTATACACTCAAGGAAAAACAAACAACTGGTTTCTAACCAAAACCCCTATAGTGAATCCCAACCTCACTAACAGTCAACACCTTCTAACAAATTTTTATAACATTTTAATAGCAATGTATGCAAGAATCCCTGGTATAATTAATGACAAATAACAGACGCTTAACAAGTATTAGCATACTTGTCTATTTTTTTTTCAAAATTTTATTTATCTGACAGAGAGAGAGTACAAGCAGGGGGGAGAGGCAGGCGGAGGGAGAGGGAGAAGCAGGCTCCCCACTGTGCAGGGAACCCAACATGGGGCTCAATCCCAGGACTCTGAGATCATGACCTGAGCTGAAGGCAAACGCTTAACCAACTGAGCCACCAGGCAGCCCTAGCATACTTACCTAAATAAAAATATAACCTGGAATACTAGAGCCTTGCTTCCCAAAACGCAGTCCATTGACCAGCAGCATCTGTTATCACCTTGATGCTTATAAGAAATGCAAAATCTTGGGTTCCACCCCTATGCCTAGCAAATCAGAATCTGCATTTTAATAAGATCTTCAGGTAATTATTACATGCATTCATGTCTGAGAAGCACTGCTATAGAATCTGGGTCCTCAAACTTTTCCTGAAAAGGGCTCAATTGTATTTCAGTCTTTGCAGGCCAAGGGCAAAGGCATGTAGATACTTACATAATGAGAGAGAAAATCTTCTACAAACTTTTTATTGACAAATTTCAAGATATAATAACAAAGTATAATATTTCATAATATTACAAAATATAAGTCTGCTAATGAAAAAATGGAATTAAGGGGTAACACTTTAGTTTCCTATCATCAAAATCTATTGCA
Source organism: Potos flavus (assembly GCA_028534135.1). Taxonomy (NCBI): domain Eukaryota; kingdom Metazoa; phylum Chordata; class Mammalia; order Carnivora; family Procyonidae; genus Potos; species Potos flavus. The sequence goes on from CM052883.1 coordinate 118,317,592, forward strand.
AATATTCAACTGATAATGTTGATCAGCTTTTATGTATTTATCTTTGAAATGTCTTTTCTGACAGACAGGTACTGCTAAATACTGATATCGAGCCACAAATACATGATTTTAATTAAGTATATTCATGACTTTGAAGGCAGCTATAGAAATCTCTTAGATTCTTTTGATATTTGCTTTTCAATATGTCACTACACTGCAGATTGATCACTTTCAATTGGAAGTTAGGCAGAAGTTCCTCAAGTGCACAATTAAATGGATTTTGAGATACAGAAACTTCCTTTGCATTTGCATCAATGTCTGAAAAATGTTGCTGGCACTGTAGTTTGATGATGGAAAATATATTCATTCAAATTCATATGGGAATGAAGCTCTCACTTTGACAGTAGAAGAAATGAATAAAGCAGCTTGATGTTACTTGTGATTCAAACATCAGTTGTCACTGAAATGACTTAACTGCAGCTAAATTTCACATGTAAGCACTATTTTGCCTCATCATATTAGGTTAGATTCATTTAAAAGTATTTCCGGATATCCAAAAAAACTAATTCCCAAAGCCAATCAGTATTTGACAATAGTGGATGAATGCCATCCCGCTTCATTCAGAAAAATTTCAATCTCAGTCCTAAGCTCAAATAAATGTAAACAAATTTTACTACTAAGCCAGTCAAGATATTCAGCTTCTATATCCAACAAAAATTCATGCAGCTGATGCTAATTAAATCCATGAGAGCAAATGAAGTGCACCACTGACAATACTGATTCAATAACACATGATAAATTCAAATATTTTATGCAAAGTATCTACTGATGAATAACACAACAAATAACCAGAGCTTTGAACACCTCATGTTTTTACAAGCTTTGTAGTTAATCCAACTAAGCCTTTTTCTATTCCACACATATTTTTACGACCATCAGTTTTAACACATCGTAGCAGATTCCACTTCAGATTGTACTTAGTGTTTTCTCAACTTTGAAAATATTCTTGTGTGTAGTTGTTCTCCACAGACTATTCATAGGGTCTAATTGTTCTGCCACTTCAAATTTGGCATTGACACCTTGCATAAACAACAACTGAATAGTATCAATAACATCTGTGAACTCAGCAGGAGCCAAGGAAAAGCACTATAAATTACTTGCCTTGTTTTTAATTGACTACTGATGTTGCTTCAAATGTCCTCAACTCTTAAATCAACTGCTCTTGCCAAAAAATTTATAGTCTAAAACGAGTTTATTTTTTCTGGACATATTTTTTTGCTGCAATCAAATACAATTTAATTAACTCACCATCAGTAAATGGTTTTCATTGCTTGGCTAACAAATGAGCCACTTGGAAACTTATTTTGGTGGCAGCCTCATTTTCAATTTTTTTTTTTACAAAGAAATTATGCTGTGATAAGATATTCCATTTTAAATTGACCGTTACTTTAAGAAAATAGAATTGAGAATAGTGTGATATATGCTTAGTCTAATAATGTCAACATATATTCTTCTCTAACAGCTACAGTGTCACTGCATAATAAAAAAAATGTTTTGCTCTCTAATTCAACAAAATAATACACACTCCACTGTGCCTTAAAAGCATGGCACTCAGAGTCCATTTTTCTTTTCTTGTTTTGACAGGATAGATATGCACTGGTATAAAAAAATAAATACTGTAGGCTGGCAATACACATGGCACTCAAAACACTGTCAAGTTATAACAGCAGCACTGAAATTTGTAGTGCACCAAAAACTGTATGAAATGATAAGAATGTCATATAGGTCTCTGTCGCAACTACTCTGCTCTGCCATTATAATGCAGAAACAGCTGTGTGGCAATAAAACTTTATTTATAGGCACTAAAATTTGAATTTCACATATCATAAAGTATTATTCTTTCAATTTTTTTAACCATGCAAAAATAGGTACTTTGCTGACTCCTGCTGTAGCAAACACATTTCAAAGATTTTAATTTTTTATGGAACCAAACTGTCATTTCTGACACTTACCAGAAATTTGGTCCTTAATTACAAGAGGTGAGATTTTCTGAAGAATATCTAATTTCATTATAATCCATTAAATTCTTTATTATACAATAATATACTTTTGAAAAAAAAATTATAAAAGCCACTATAAAGACCAAATCATCCTTAAAGAATACCCATCTCTGAATACAACCACCTGTCTCCTAATTATGCTACTATTTTTACTAAACTGCTCCATAAAATGTATTATAAACCTAAAATTTCATATAGAAAATATAATGAGATGTCACTACCCAAATTAGAGATCACATCCTATTCTACAAAGAAAAAATTTAGGGAAACATAAAGGAAGACCACAGTTTTAACCATTAGGGAAGTATGTCATGGCCCCTTCTAATAAACATTTTCTCTCTCCCTCTCTTACACACACACACACACACACACACACACACACACACACACACTTTAACTCACTTAGTAGATGTTAGTTGTTATAAAACTAGCCTCCCAAGGTGACCAGTCTATAAAAAAGATCCATATATTTAGACATAGTATTAATTCTGGTTAGTCAGCATTACTTTATCATTATATCACCTTTTTATGGCAAGGAATCTATCTTTCATTATATCATTTTTTAATCACCTTAAGACTTCATCTTCCTTGGCAGATAGTCAAAATAAAATCGCAATATCTAGAAAGCATGTTAATACCAAAAAGGTTAATACCAGTTACCAAAAAGTAAGTGAGTTTGCCCACTTAGACCTTTCTAATAGATTCAACGGCTGTTAAGCCACTGCCTTACATTTTTAAATTTAAAACTTCCTGAAGTCTGAAAATATTTTAACTCATTCCCGATTTTAATTGTTACTTTTTATATTTCATCTGACAAGCTGATTTATACAGAACAGTTAAGGTCTTTCTTCTATTAATACTTTTCACATTATGCTTGATAAGGCAAAGAACTCTGATTAAAAACAGAAATATCATGATAAAGTTAGAATTTTTTCAACAAGATAAAATATTCCATTTAAATCACTCCTTTTCATTAGTTTTTTAATGTATTTCAAAGTATAGGAAACAAAAAGAATTTAAGAAGTCTACACTGTTCAACACTCCAGAATTACTTCTGACTCTTGTCTTTAAACACCCATTTTAACATGGTTAATAGAATATATCTATTTTCATATACAGTATTTTGTATCATATATTTAGTAAACATAGCTATTATTTTTGTTGACATTATATTCCAACATTTATTCCACAGTTTGATTGCCAATTTAAAGCCAAATATCCTAATTTTTTAGTACTTAAATGAACATGTTAAATGAGCTATCACAAAAGCAGCCCAATTTCTTTCATAACCTTTTCCCCTTATGAATCTAATAAAAACATCTCCCATATTTTTTTCCTTGTGAGTTTAAATACTAACATTTGGAAATTTAATCCATTTAGAATTTACTGTATATAGCTCTTAACTTTTTCCAAAGGAAAATGTCATACAATTTCTCACAAATGCGACCTTTCCCACTGATGTGAAATACTTTTCTAGGCATCTATCATATTTCCACATAAACACGGGTCTGTTTCTGTACTTTATTCTGTTTCACTAAACTATCTGAGCTATATACATCTATCCGTCTACCTACACATATATGTATTGTATATATATATACACATAACTACACGTTTCTCACAGACACACACCCCAAATATTTCATCTAGAATGACTGAAAAGAGTAAGCACAAAAGCCAGATTCCTGAATCCTGTATATACATTCAATTATATAAGCCTGTGGTAAAGAAAGACAGGTCTGATCTAGAACCACTCCATGTCAGATTAATACCTCACCTTACCTTTAAGATACTTCATCATTTTAAACACTTTTGTTGTAACCCTTAGAGCAAAGAATTCAGACATACTGAGACCAAATAACTTATATAAAAAAATATAGCTTGCATCAGAGTAAAGTTTTGATTTTTGCTTCTCTACCCTGTCATGACCTTAGATAATGAGTAATAATTTAATTTCAATTTTATTCTTATAAATAAAGTCTGGGGGCGCAGGGGGAAATAAATAAATAAATAAATAAATAAACGTCTGACTGCTAATTTTTCTTTCATCAAAAATAAATACACAAATAGACAAGATGCGTAAGCATGGCCAAGTTCCTTAACCATGCTTCAGCTTCTTTATATATAAAATGGATAATAGGAGTGCCTGGGTGGCTCAATTGGTTGAGCGTCTGCCTTTGGCTCAGGTCATGATCCCAGGGTGCTGGGATCAAGCCCCGCATTGGGCTCCCTGCTCAGTGGGAAGCCTGCTTCTCCCTCTCCCGCTCCCCCTGCTTGTGTTCCCTCTCTCGTTGTCTCTTTGTCAAATAACTAACTAACTAAATAAATAAATAAATAAATAAATAAATAAATAAAATGGATAATAAAAGTATGTACCTTATAGTTGTTAGAATAAAGTATATATGAAGAGTTTTAAACTAAATCTGTCACTTAGTATTCAATAAATGTGAGCATATATGTATGCTACAAGTGCTCAATAAAGACTGGCATTTATTATGTACATAATAAGCTCCCTTCTAGCTTTCTCCCTGTGGTTAGAATTTCCTGGTAGATAAAATAGCATATACTTCAATATACTTGTATACAAGTATACTCAATATACTTCCAAAAAATTAGGCAATTTTTTTCTGTTAATGTCAAAGTAATGTAACGAACTCCCATTCCTCTACCTTCTTTAAGCTTATAATAATTTGCTATTTTTATAATCAATTTCTCTTTCATATACATATATACACATATACATGCATGTACATACACGTGTATACATACACAACATTTTTATAGTAGGCTATTTCTCTATTTTAACATCCAGTTCTCATCTTAAAGATAAGGAAATTGAGATACTGAGAGATTGTCTTATTACCTATTGTTAGAACTGATATCCACTCAACTAAGCACCCCTTATCCCAAAAAAGCAGTCCAAAAGAAGAGTGTAAGGGTGTGTGTGTGTGTGTGTGTGTGTGTGAGAGAGAGAGAGAGAGAAAATGAACACGAGAGAGAGAGAGAGAGAGAGAGAAAATGAACACGCATGTGCTTGTACATGTAAAAAGCAATGTTTTCTAAGAAAGGTCCAAAATAGGAATTTGGTAAAACCTAGACTATTATTACTTTTTTCTTATTACTACAAAGTCAACTGGTATCCTATCATTAACCTAAGTACTAATTACTTAGGAATCTTTTTTAGTTCCATGCTTTTTCCCCATTATCAATGTAATAAATACAGAAATATAAAAATTAAAGTCCCAATACTCCCCTGTCTCCCAAAATCCCACTCCTCAGAGGTAACCATTTTGATAAACCCTCAAAAGGACAGTGATGATTTACCGCCCCACAGTACTCCTCCTGAGTCTCTTCTATCCCAATAGTGCAGGGTGAAAGAAGGGCTCCACAACAGTCATCTCGTACAGTCCATCTGCAGCAGGGAAGTAAATCTCTGACAAGGAAGTTGCAGTCTACATAAGAAGTCCAAGTTGAGCACTATCTACCCTTTAAAACACTATCTGAAACAATGTATTATAATAAACAAGGATAAAATATTCTAGATGTTTATACAGTGATTTCAACATAGGTTATTATTTCACCAACATCATCTCTACCATATCTTCAAAAAGACTCTTAAAATGGATTTCTGTGGACACTTATTGTAGTAAAATAGCTTTAAGGTTAAGAGCATGGGCTCTGCTGCCAGAGTTCAAATCCCAGCTCTGTGCTCATCCATAAAATCCTGGTAATAACAGAGCCTATTTCACAGGATTCTTATGCAAATTCAATGAGATGATATTGGCAAGCCATTAGCAGGTTCCTGGAATATACAGCCTCCATAATTGTTACTTTCTATTACTTACTGAATCCTAGAAAAATAAGCAACTTCACCAAAACTGCATGGCAAGTAAGTGATGTGAGAAGAGAAAGCAACAAAAGGATATTAACAAACAGTAGAGCATTCCTTTACTCACTTTCAATTTCACTAGCCTAAACCTTCAAACGAAGAAGAAAAAAATTAAAATTTTTAATTAATAAGTCCAAAAGATTTCCAAAAAATAAACCGCTCTGCTTAGGAACCCTACCTGCTCCAAATGCCCACAAAGACATGTTCAACATAAATTATGCTGCTCGATGAAAATAAAAACAATCTTTAACCATCATTCCCAACTCTAAATTACTATACAACTCCAGAGAATGCCAAAAGTTTAGGTGCCAGATACATAAATGAGTGCATAAACCCATCAAGATCATAAGGTTCCTCTAGAAAGATACATTTCCAAAGACCAAATCACCCAAGATACAAAGCTTTTAAATTTTAGTAACATTTCCTATTACCTTCAACCTTAATAGAAATGCCAACCTATAACTTTATTTATGTTTATATATAAATATATATATATATATATATTTGGGAGGACAGGGAGATCCAATATCAAGTGGGGAAGAGAGAGAGAGAGAGAAAATCTTAAGCAGGCTTCATGCCCAGTGCAGATCCCAATACAGGGCTTGATCTCACAACCCTGAGATCATGACCTGAGCTGAAATCAAGTCAGATGCTTAACCAACTGAGCCACCCAGGCACCCAACCAATCTGTAACTTTAGATAAATATAAGTAAACCAATTTTAACAAAGGATGAGAAATTGTAATTTTTTAACAGGTTGAACCACACGAAGTTATATTCACACATTTTAAATCTATAAAATAGGTTTGTATGGTTCAAACTATTTACTCAGTGACCAGAATGGTCTAGAGAAAAACGAATCCTCTAGTATCTTTTCAATGATTACGACTGTCATTTTACAGAAATTCAATACAGAACTCAAAGAAACTGTGGGTCACATCATTCTCATACATTTTTAATTTGTGTATTATCTCAAAGCTGCCGAAATGGAGTGATAAATGCAAAGCCTTATTAAGTTTATACCATATAAGGGTGGCCCTCATAGTTTTCCAGCAAATCTGTACATTCGAAAAGTCTGAATTATACCAAGTTTTCTTTCAGTTATACTAATTTTCTGACTTAACACTTATTTCCCAATGCCAAGTTATTTGCCTTATGAAGAAAAGGACACGTATCTCTATAGTGACAAGAAATAAGCGATTTCACTTCTTCCCCTTTTTACTACTGGTCATAAACCCCAAATTGCCAACAATAAAGAAAAATCAAAGAATGAAAAATTAAGGGCGCCTGGGTGGTGCAGCTGGTTAAAGCGTTAGACTCTTGGTTTCAGCTCAGGTCTGATCTCGATTGTGAGATCAAGCCCTTCACTGGGCTCCATACTCAGTGGGGAGTCTGCTTGAGTTTCTCTCTCCCTCTTCCTCTGCCCCTCCCCACTGCCCCCACGCACACGTGCTCTCTCTCTCATAAGTAAATAAAGCTTTAAAAAAATTAATTAACTCATGTAGAATATTAAGTACTGTTACGTGGGAAGTATTCCAGTGGCAGCATTTCTCTCTAATTATAGATTCCAGGGTGGATTCATGGACACCAGTTAGGTGGCCACTGTAGTGATCCAGTAAGAGAAGACACTAGCTTGAACTAGTACCATATTAAGATCAGAAAGGTATCTAGGAGATGAAAAATCAACAGGACTTGGTAATAGACTGAATTTGAAAAGTAAGGGAAAGGAAAATGTTTCTGGTTTACACATGGATAACTGGTAATAACAGTCACTATAAAAGGAACTGCTTTGGGGAGATAGATCAGGAGTACCTATTTGAAAACACTGAACTTGATGTGTTTTAGGGACAACAGTGAGTTTCTTCATGCAGGCCTCACCTATCTATTTACCTAACAATGAAGAATAAGGCTCACAGTTACAGATTTTATGGATAATGGTTCAATAACCATTAGCAAAGAGCACAGGGTAGCAGGAAGGAAGGATAGGTACAAAGAAAGCCCAGCACAACATACAAAAAATAAAAGTACAGAGGATGAAGAAAAACTGTTTTCACTGACCATTTAGATATTTAAAAATTCATCCATACTATGGATCACTTATACAATCAGCTCTATTGTAAATCACTGGGCCTAAAAGACAAGACAGGGTTCACACTATGAACTCACAATATCAATGGGGAGAAAGACAAATAATGTAAAAGAATAAAACTTGAAATGATTGTGGCTGGATACATCAGAACCAATTTTATGAACTACTTACCATGTATGTCTAAATACTACAGAGCATAATAACTCTCTAAACTGCTTAACATACTATTTGATTACAATATACAGCAAAGTATGAATGAGTAAGTCTATAAGACACATAAAAATCAATCCTATTAAAAAAAAAAAAAAATCAATCCTATTTCTTTTTTAGTCACATTATACGCACTTCCTCTTCCCAGGTTGCTGTTCATGCACTTTGAAAACAATTACAGAATGTTTAGCTTCTCTATTAGATTGGCTTTCCATAAATCAGAACTTCCACTTACTGTGCTCCTCATTCTTATAAGTTATTACCTTTATAAGTAATAGTAAATTATGTTTATTTACTTATCTGTACTTGTAGAACGCACTGCAAGAGAGGAAAAAAAATTGTATTCTTAAAAATAATATAGTCGGCCAACAACCTGATTTTAACATGGGCAAAGAACTTAATAAACAGTTCTCCAGAGATAACACAAATGGTCAACATGCACAGAAAAAGATGCTCATATCACTAATAATTAAGGAAATGCAAATAAAACCCACGAGATATCGTTTCACTCCCCTTAGAATGGCTACTATAAAAAAAAAAAAGATTATATGTGTTAGCAAGGATGTAGAGAAATTGGAATGCTTGTGCACTGTGGATGAAACCGTAAAATGGTACAGCTGCAGTGCAAAACAGTATGGCAGTTCCTCAAAAAATTAAAAATAAAATTACCATATGATGCAAGGAATCTACTTCTGGGTATATACCCACAAGAACTCAAAGCTGGGTCTCAGATATCTGCACACCCATGTTTATAGCAGCATTATTCACAACAACCAAGGCACAACAGCCAAGCAAGCCAGGCAACCATCAATGGATGAATGGATAAACAAAATGTGATATACATAAAATGGAATATTATTCAGCCTTTAAAGGGCAGGATATTCCGACACATGCTACAATACAGATGAACATTAAGGACGTTGTGCTAAAAAGCCAGTCACAAAAAGACAAAAACGTATGATTGTATTTATATGATATACCTAGAGTAGTGAAATTAATAGTATAAAATGGTGGTTTTCAGGGGTTGAGGGCAGAGGGATTTTCAGAGGGTTGAGGAAATGGAAAGCTCTTGTATAATGGGTATTACAGTTTCAGTTTTGCAAGATAAAACAGATTTGGAGTTATCTACTTGGATAACCGGTTAAAGTGTTCAACTTCCTCAGAGAAGGTTACTCCATACCAGGGATAGGGAGCACCAGTTTTTGTACTATCCATGAACCAAAACAGTTTTTACATTTTTAACTGATTGGGAGGGGGAGATCAAAAAGAATAGCATTTCATGATAAGCAGAAATTGCATCAAATTCAAATTTCAGTGTCCATAAATAAGGTTTTATTGGAACAAAGCCACACCCATTCATTTGCACATTGCCTATGGCTGCCCTTATATTCATCCGACAAGAGTAGTTCTAACAGAGACCTTTTGGCCTTTTAAGCCTAAAATACTTACTAACATGCTCTTTGTGAAAAGTATGCCAACTCATGCTCTATACCTAATTCCAAAACAAGGAATTAGGTACAAAGCAAAAATAAAATGAAGTAAATAAAAAGTAAATAATAATTTTTTAAATTTTGATTTGTGATTCTTTTCAAAATACAAAAGAAACATGTTTTATGTGGCTTTTTATTTATACCATCAAAACATCTGCATATACAAAGAGGCACACAGGCATGTGAGCACATGCATTATTTTTAGCATCTGCAGTATCTGGAGTTAAGCCTCAATCTTAGGATAAACTTTCATTAGTTGTTAAGCTCTCTGAGTACTCAATAAATACAAGATTTGTACAATTACTTAATTACACAGCTTTGTCTCCTCAAATATCTGGGTTAAACTCATTTTTACTTTATACGATATAGAAAAGATATCCTAAATAAGTTAAAATATACAATAAAATTGCTGTGAGCTCATGATAATGAAAAGTTTGCATCACTTTTATCATTTTCTTATTAAAGGCAAACTCTGTAGGGTAGAGGTAAGGGTTGTAATTTATCACATTAGTTGTTAAAGATAACTAAAATGCTTTAAACATCAAGTTTTAGGCAGTGTTCCAACTAGCTATACATCTATGCTTTAGTTAATAACTTGCTAATAGAAAATTTAAGGAAGAACAACATTTGTTAAATTTCAAGATACTTAAAACAACATTTAACATATATACTATGTTTTAGCAAGTAAAGAGTAAATAATTATTATAAATTGATCCTGGCAAGGAGGCTACCATAGGAGGGTATACTGATCTCTATTTCAAATCTCAGATGCCAGTATTTGGGGAAAAGCTGAAATCATTAACCCCTCCCTTAAAATTTCCAATCATTTTCTTTCTTCTGCTGCTCTGTAATCTAGAGAAGTAAATTAGACAGTACAAACAAATGCAAGTAGTTTTAACATAACAACTGTCACAGTCCTTGTAATCAGTGCATACTGTAGTAAAAGCAAGCTTTGGTAGTAATAAGCTGTAGTAATGGGTTCATGGTATCAACACTGTGACCTCAGTTAATTAACTTTGCTCCTCCCCTGCCCAAAAAAATCCACCTAAATAACTTGATGATTAAGCAATTCAAAGTTGTATCCTTTTCAGTAAATTTTGAGAAACTTGAGTAATTTTTAAAACAAACCACAAACAAAAAAGGTAATAAACATGTGGAAAACTGCTTATGTTCTTGGTTATCAAATATATACAAGTAAAAGAACCTGGAATACAACCAGGCAAGCCAAACAGTTTCAAAATATACTACCACTAGAGCAGTGATGCTTCCATTACACTGGTTCATATGTGTTCTGGTGGCACTGTAAATAGGTACAACTCTTACAATACAGCCACATCCAGAAAGAAACTCGTACTTTTTTACTAACTTAAATAGAAATAACTGCAACATTTGAGAATGACAATTTTCAAAGGCATAGAAAGTGTTGTACTGTATTTAGCAAACCTAAAAGTTGGTTTATAAAGCTAAAACAGTATTGCTCAAAGGGCAATAATTTAAAAGAAGCGAAGTAACAAAGATGTGTGTCACATTCTTACCTATAGTGGAAAGAACTGAGAACAGAGAATAGAGAATACATCCAACCTGAAAAGAAGTGTATATGTCAGAGCTCTTAAATTATTTTTTTTAAAAGGTGCAAATATTAACTATGACCTCTTAGAACCTAATCCCTGAATAAGACACAACTCCATTATGACTGTAAGTCATCAGAAAACAGTTTCTCCCAGAATCGGAAGAAATCATTATAGTGGTAGGATTGTGTGCCACGTGTTATTTTAGAATGTGATCAATGCATTGTCCTTTCATAATAACAGGAAAAAAAAAGTCCCAGATAACATTTACTCAACTATACATTCACTATTACTGAGAGGAGGAGGGATGCCTGGGTGGCTCAGTGGGTTAAGCAAATGCCTTAGGCTTGGGTCATGATCCCAGGGTCCTAGGAGCAAGTCCCACTTGGGGCTCCTTGCTCAGCAGGCAGCTTGCTTCTCCCCCTGCCTGCCGTTCCCCTGCTTGTGCGCTCTCTCTCTCTCTCTCTCCCTCTCTAACAAATAAAATCTTAAAAAAAAAAAAAAAAAACTATTGAGAGAAGGAAAAAAGACTCAAATGCTCCCAAAATGTTCCAAGAAATTGAAGTATTAAAAACAAAAGCAAACAAGAACTCCTAGTAATGCTGATTAGATAAATCAGACCAATATTCTGGGTCAGGAAACTTGAAAAGTTGGACTAAATTATTATTATTTTTTTTAAGTTTGCTTATAGTTATCAGTCAATGAAGAATCATGGGGACAAAAGTCAGGAAAAGAAACTCCAGAGAGTTGAGTCTGGTAAATGAGGCTTCCCCAGACTCTAGAAGCATCTGCTGATTTCAGAACTAGTGACTTAGAAACTGAGATGCTAAGCAAAACATTGGCAGTATCACTGGGCTGTCCCAAAGGAAAAAAAAAAAATGAAGTCCAGAGCCTCCCCAAAACTTTGCCTTGGGATTGTCATCTCAGAGCAAAAGTGAACATGATTAAGGTCCACCTTCTAATCTCAATCCTTAAAAGTGGATCAAGAAAATCTGAGCTTTACAGTGCCCCTATATTTCTGCCAAAATTAAATGTAAATCCTATCATTGAAGACTGCCATTATTCTAGGCCCCAAATGATTCCTATGGCTTTTCATTAAAAATGCCCCATATCTAATTAAAAAACAAAACAGTGAAAGAGAAACCCAGGAAAGTAACACATGACTGAAAAGCAAATAAAACATGGAACAAGACTCAAAGGGATCTAGATAATGAAATTATCAAACACTTCCAAATAATTATGCTGAATAATAAGACTAAGAACTTTGATAGAGAACCTGAAACTACAAAAGAGAACCAAGACGCTTTTTAGACCTAAAAAAAGTAAAAGGATTTAAGTTAAGAACTCAGCAGATGAGTCTGGCACATATTAAAAAGTTTAACAGAGAATTAATGAGGGGCACCTGGGTGGTTCAGTTGGCTAAACGTTTGATTCTTGATTTCAGCTCAGGTCATGATCTCAGGGTTGTGGGACTGAGCCCCAAGTTAGGTTCTGCACAGGGTGTGGAGTCTGCTTGAGAGTCTCTGTCTCCCTCTCCCTCTGCTTCTTCCTCCCTCTCCCTCTCTCTCCCCAATAAATAAAAAAAAAAAAAAAAAAAGAAAAGAATTCATGAACTAGAAGATATTTCAGAAAAATACACCTTTCAAAAGGCACATTAGGAATAAAAAGATGAAAATACAGAAAAGGCCATGAGAAACATACAATATACAGTAAGAAGATCTAATATATTCCCAGAGAGAAGATGACAGGATAGGAAAACTATCTGAAATGATATGGGCTGAAAATTTCCCAGAACTTATAAAAGCCTTCAACAATGCTGTCCAGCAAAACTTTCTGCAAGGACGGACATGCAAAACTTTCTGCAAGGCAGCCAACAGCTACATGTGGCTACTGAAAACTTGAGGAACTCAATTTCTAACTTCTTAAATGATCATTTAAATAGCCACATGTATCTAGTGGCACTGCATAGTGCAGCCACAAGTCACAGATCTAAGAAGTCCTCCACACACCAAGTAGAACAAAAGAAAAGCATATGTATGCACATCAAAGTAAAACTGGTTGAAAACCAAAAATAACTTCCCCAAACCTGAAAAGCAACCAGAGACAGCGAACTAGATTACCACCAAAGGAGCAACAATAAGACTGACAGCTGACTTCAAAACAATGGAAATCAGGTCTCAGTGGAATAACACACATTGAGCTTAATGAGTGAAAGTACCTACCCAGATTTCTGTCAGACAAAAACAACAAAAACTTCTCAAGAATAAAGATGGAGGAAAGACTTATCAGACAAGCAGTAACAGAGAATTCCACACCAGATAGGCTCAAATATAGAAAATATTAAAGGGTATTCTTTATGCCAACAGAATCAACTCAGCTTAAATAAAAAAAGTAGCAACTATATTTGTAAATATAAATGCAGAATTAGTAAATAAAATACTACTAATATCTTATAGTGGTTAAAATAATGTAAAACCAAACTATGCAGGGGCAACCTGGGTGGCTCAGTTGGTTAAGCATCTACCTTCAGCTCAGGTCATGATCCCAGAGTCCTGGAACCCCATATCATCAGTCTCCCTGCTCAAAGGGAGTCTGCCTCTGCTTCTCCCTCTCCCTCTACCCCTCCGCCTACTTGTGCACTCTCTCTTTCTCTCAAATAAATAAAATCTTGGGGGGAAAAAAAAAAAGGAACCAAACTACTATTACTATGCAGTAATAGTAGTATATAATTCAGGAGAGGGAACTGTACAGTTAACAGTTTCTAAAGTTGTTGCTTGACAAGGAAGCAGAAAAAAACTGACTTACACTATGCTTTAGTAAGTCGAAGAGGCATATTTTAATTTCTGGGATAACCACTAAAAAAATTAGGATATAACCTAAAATAGGATATAACCATTAAGCCACCTGTGGGGAATTATTTGAAATAAAAAATAGTAACAATCCAAAACAAGGAATAAAAAGATTAAAAGAAAGTTCAAACAAACACACTAAATAGAATGAGAAACATCAACTTGAACCTAAATATATCAGTAAGTGTATTAAATATAAATTTACTCAATGTTCCAATTAAAACAAACATGCTCAAACTAGTTATTTTTTAAAGAACATATGCTATTTATAAGAGATAGCTAAAATATAAATAAAAGTTTTAAGGAGAAGCCTGGAAAAGGATATACCATGCAAACATTTAGTAACTGAAAGCTAGCGTTATCTGTCTTAACACCAGATGAAGTACATTGCAAGGCAAAAAGCATTACAAAAGATAAAGAGAAACATTTCATGATGATAAAAGATTTGAGGGAGGGAGATACAAAAGTCCTTAATTTGTAAGCACCTACAACAAAAATTATATAGATACATAATACAAAAAATGACAAACTATACAGAGACAAATCTACAATCACCTTGGGACATTTTTTTTTTTAAGATTTATTTGAGAGAGAGAGTGTGCACAAGGTGGGGAGGGGGCAGGGGGAGAGAGACAAGCAGACTCCCTGCTGAGCAGGGAGCTGGACATGGGCTCCATCCCAGGACCTGGAGGATCATGACCTGAACTGAAGTCAACAGCCCAACCGACTGAGCCACCCAGGCACCCCCGGGACATTTTAAACATTTAAACCTGCTCTGAGTAAGAGCAAACAAGCAAAAAAAGTAATCATAATTTTAAGATACAAACCTGATATAACTAATATATATATTGAATCACATCTAATCACCACAGTCAAAATTTTGGGGGGGGCTATACAAGGAATATTTACCAAGAAAGACCATATGTTGGGTCATCAGGCAAGTCTCCTATTTTAAAGAACGGAAATCATACAAATTTAGTTCTTACTGCAGTGGACCTAGGTTAGAAATCAGTAAAAGTCTTCTAAAGATTTTTTTTTTTTTTTAAGATTTTATTTACTTATTTGTCAGAGAGAGAGAGAGCACAAGCAGGCAGAGTGGCAGGCAGAGGCAGAGGGAGAAGCAGGCTCCCCGACAAGCAAGGAGCCCAATGTGGGACTCGATCCCAGGAGCCCGGGATCATGACCTGAGCCGAAGGCAGCTGCTTAAATGAGCCACCCAGGCGTCCCAGTAAAAGTCTTTTAAAGTATATAATACTTATACAAAATATGTACTAATCAACTTTATGTTACTAGTAAGGCTTCCAGCCAACAGTAGGCTATTAGTAATTAAATTTCTGGGGAGCCAAAAGTTACATACAGATTTTCAACTGTGTGGGGATTGGCACCCCTAAACCCCCACATAGTTCAAGGGTCAACTGTACTTCTGAATAATCCATGGATCAAGAGAAATCATGGAAATTGCAGAATATTTTGAGCTGAAATACATACATACATACATACACACATATATCAAAACCAGGGGAAGCAAAAACTTTAAAATGGTTAATTGTATTTTATGTGAATTTCACCTCAATTTGGGGGGGAAGGCAAAAAAAATAAGAGAAAGGAAGTTAAACCCATGCTTAGGTACTTTATAACTTCAGACGCATTGTGGGTGGGGACAGGGAAGAAGGAGGAGGAGGGCTAAAAATCCAAGAACTAAGCATTTGTCACACAAGTCTAGAAAAAGAACAGCAAATTAAACCCAAAGGAAGTCAAATTAGGAAACAATAAAAATCAGAATAAAAATCAGTCAAATAGAAAACAAACATAAAAGACAAAGAATGGATGCTAAAAGCTGGTTCCATGAAAAACTAATAAACTGGTAAGAGGGATCAAGAAAAAAAGAGACAAGATACAGAGAGTGACCATCTGGAATGAAAAGAGGACATCATTATAGATCCTAGACACAGAAAGATCACAGGGAATATTATTTACAATTTTATGCACACACACTGGAAATTTTAGATAAAATGTTAGGAATTACTGGAAAATACAATTTACCAAAACTGATACGAAAACTGAAACTCTAAAGAGTAACTGTGACATTACAGAAATTGAAGTCATTATTTAGAATTTCTCCACAGAGAAAACTCCAGGCCTAGGAAGCTTCCTCAGTGACATCTACCAAATACTTAAAGAAGCTATAACACCCTTCTTACATAAATTCTTAAGATAGTGGTAAAAGAAAAAGCACTTCCCAACTCATTTTTATGAAGCCAGTGTTACCTTGCTATAAAACTTGACAAGGACATTATGAGAAAGGAAAGTTACACACCTATCTCATTCATGTATGTCGGTGCAAAAATACTAAATGAAAAATCAGCAAAGTAATTCTTATAAAAAAAAAAACTAATGGTTCACAATTAAATTGGATTCAGTTCAGGAATACAAGGTTGGTGTAATAATTAAGAAACAATAAAATAATTCACATTAAAAAAAATGCTGAAAAGTTAAAATTATATGAATAAATGCTAAAAAAGATTTGATAAAATTCAATATCCATTAATGATTTAAACAAAGCGAACTTGTAACCAGTAGTAGAAAAGAACTTCCTTAATCTGAGAAAGGATAGATCCAAAATGCCTACATGCTAAATTGTAAAATACTGATTCTTCCCCTACTTCTAAAATAGGAGCAACACAAGGATTCCCACTATAACAATCTATTCAACACTGTACTGGCAGTTATAATCACTGCAGTAAGGTTAGAAAAACAAGAAGTATAAGGATTGGTAAAGATGAAATGAATTTTATCACTCATAAGCCATATGTTTATAGAAAGTCAATCTAGTTGAGATATATTATCAGAATTATAAGCAAAATTGCTGGTTACCAAGGCAATATGTAAAAATTAACTGAATTTCTACATATCAGCAATAGAAAATAAAAGTTAAAGAGATACTATTCATAGTAACATCAAAAAATAAAACACAAAATGTAACAATTATGCAAGATCATTACAGAGAATACTATAAAATATCACTGAAATGAATATACACAATCTATATGGATTAGAACACTCATTACTGTAAAGATATGATCAACAGATTCAATGTAATTTCAAACCATCAAAACACCTGTTTTAGTTTTGTTTCATTTGTAAAATGTACCCAAAAATAGCCAAGGCAATTTTGAGAAAATCAATAAAATGTGTATTAATTTTCTATCACTGTTCTAACAAGTTGCCACAAACGTAGAGGCTTAAAAACACACATGTATTATCTCCAGTTTCTGTGGATCAGAAATCCCAGCACAGCATGGCTCAAGTGGTTCTCTGCTTAGAATCTCACAAGGATGAAATTAAGGTATTAGGCTGTGTTTCTGTCTAGACACTTGAGAAGAGACTCTGTTTCCAGGTTCATTTAGGATGCTGGTAAAATTCAGTTCCAAGCAATGATAGGACAAAGGTCCCCATCTCTTTCCTGTCTGTCAAGTGAGACTTAGTCTCAGCCTGTAGAGGCCACTTACATTTCCTGGCTCATGATCCCCTTTAAAAGGCAGCAAGAGTAGGCCAAGTCCTTTTCATGTTTCTGACCCAAATCCCTCTGACCTCTTTCTGCCCCACCTCTCTCTTCTTGCCTTCTCTTCTGTCTTTTTTGCATTTAAGGGGCTTGTGTGGCTGAACTGGACCCACCCAAATAATCCAAGGCAATCTCACCATTTTAAGGTTGGTTGCTTGTCACTTTAATTACATCTGCAAAATCCCTTCAAAGCACTACACAGATTGAGTATTCAATTGAATACTCGCAGGAAAGAAATCTTGGGACAACATCTTTAGAATTCTACCTATCAAAAGTCAAGAAAGTTTGTTTTACTGGATATCAAGCTAATACATTTACTAGGTATCAAGATGGTAATTAAGACAGTGTACTGGCACAAGAACAGAAAATGATAGAAAATGTACAGCCTAGAAACAGACCGGTGTTTTTTTTTTTAATATTTTATTTATTTATTTATTTGAGCGAGAGAAAGAGAGTGAGAGAGAGCACAAGTAGGGTGAGGGGCAGAGTGAGAAGCAGACTCCCTGCCAAGTAGGGAGCCTGATCCCGGGACTCCAGGATCATGACCCCAGCTGAAGGCAAATGCTCAACCCACTGAGCCACCCACTGAGCCACCCAGGTGCCCCGAAACAGACCTGTTTCTGGGTAGAGGCACTTGATTCATAAAAAAAGGTAGCACTGCAAAACAGTAGGAAAGAACAGTTCTTTTCAGTAAATGGTGCTGAGATATCAGGTAGCCATATGGAAATGACACTACTACCTCACACCACACAGGGAAAAAAATCAACTTCAGGAGGATTATAGATCTAAGTATGAAAAGCATAATAATAACCAAATTTCTGAAAGACAATCTGGTAGAATAGGATGACTTCAGGAATAGTGGCATGAGGAGCTCAGCGGACCATCTGAAACAACCATTTACCTGGTGAAACTTTTTTTCTTAACTTTTTTTTTAATTTGAGAGAGAGAAGTGCCTGTGCACACAAGTGTGGGGGGGGGATTGAGGGAGAAGCAGTCACCCCACTAAGCAGGGAGCCCGATGTGGGGCTTGATCCCAGAACCCCAGAATCATGACCTGAGCTGAAGGCAGACCCCCTCCTTAACCGACTGAGCCACCCAGGGGCCAACGTTTTTTCTTTTAAAGAACCACCAATCATTTAATGTTTTTGGAGATCATCCTAAGGGCATACAGCAAATAGAGAAACATTTACTCAAGAAAATATACTAAACTGAGGTGAGAAAAGCAAGCATCTGTGACATCTGAGCCACAAATCACTCCCATTCACACCCCACAACTCCATGTGACAGAAGTTCTACACCAGATGGGTGCTCCAGGAGCTCCCCTATCCCAGTCCAAGAGGATAATTTCACCCCAGAGGAGAAGGATGCTGGCATCTCTCACCACCAGACCCCCCAGCTCCATGTTGCAGAAACTCTACACCAGGCAGGCATGGATGAGAAAACTATGGAGTCCCTCCTCCCAACCAACTCCCACTTATAAGGCAGAAGTTCTATTCTAGGTACAGTAGGCCAAAAATACTGGGTCACAATTGCTCACTTATAAGCAAAACTTCTTCACTAGGAGAAGCAAGCTGAGAAAAGGGACTACCATCCTCACCCAGTGCCCTACCCCTACAGCTGGGTGTCACTTCAAAAGAAGTTATATCCTTTTGGGGCTTCTGGATGGCTCAGTCAGTTAAGCATCCCACTCTTGATTTCAGCTCAGATCATGACCTCAGGGCTGTGAGATAAGAGTATAGGCTACACGCAGGGCATGGAGCCTACTTAAATCCCTCTCTCTCCCCCTCTCTCTTTTGCCCTGCCCGCCTCCCTCTCTCTCTCAAAACAAGAAAAAGAAAAAAGAAAAAAGAAAAAAAGCAGTTATTCTCCTTTCTCTCTCCCTAACTGCACTGAAGCAAAGCAGAGGTTCTTCCCAGAGAAAAAAAACAGGCCATAAGAACAAAAAGCTCTATTCTCCACCTAAAGGAACAGACTTTATCGGCCAACTGTGGGTAAGTTCATTCCTGAGGGCATTTTCCAAAACTATGGAGATCTTGGAGGTGAATAACTAAAAGAATTGTAGTTCCATGACAGAAGTAGCAACAAGCAAAACTACAGACTATCTAGAAGTCTAACTACTAAGAATGGGGCAAACAGAAAGGCAGTTACCTTTCAGAGCAAGCACAAGTCTCAAAAACTGGCAACCCTTAGCTTCTGCAGAAACCTGACTTAATGCAGCAATCAAGACTGTGGAGCAATTCATGCCCCAGGATGTTGATGAAAACAACAAAGCAATCAGCTAGCACTTAGTGGAGGCTGACAGGTGTGACAGCAATAGAAACAGACCAGCCAAAAGCTTAATGGTAAAATCAGGGAAAGAGACAAAATGAACAGGGCCAAAACCACAGCCGTATCTGGTGCTCAAGGAGACTATGTACATGCCTTTGAGAGGGTCCAGATGTTGGATTCAGCAGACAGAGTTCAAAGCAGCTATTATGCTTATGTCCGAAGAACTAAAGGAAACCATGTTTAAATAATGAAAGGAAGGTTTTATGACAATGTCTCATCAAATAGCAAATGCCAATGAAAAGAGAAATTTTACAAAATAATTAAATGAAAATTCTGGAGTTCAAATGTCCAATAACTAAAATGAAAAACCCACTAGAGGGGCTGAACAGCAGCTTGGAACTGGCAGAAGAATCAGAATCAGTTCTTTGGCTACACCACAGAGTAATCTGAATCTACATGAGAGAACATGAGTGCCAGCAAAGACAGCATAATTGTATATTTCTTCTTCTTAATTCTCTTAATTTAAAAAGTAATTGCACATACGACATGCATATAATTATATCATTGGGCCTAAAACATTTAGAAATATAACATTTGACAATAAAAGCATGAAGGAGGCAGGTAGAGACAAACTTAATATTGAGTTAGAAAATTATATCAGTGGCGCCTGGGTGGCTCAGTGGGTTAAGCCTCTGCCTTCGGCTCAGGTCATGATCTCAGGGTCCTGGGATCAAGCCCCGCATAGGGCTCTCTGCTCAGCAGGGAGCCTGCTTCCCCCTCTCTCTCTGCCTGCCTCTCTGCCTACTTGTGATCTCTCTCTCTCTCTGTCAAATAAGTATTAAAAAAAAAGAAGAAAATGATATCAGATAGTAAATCAAATCTACAGAAAGAAAAGAACTGAAATTATAAATAAATTAGTACAAAAACTATGTTTTCCTTTCTTATCTCAGTTTCTTTAAAAGACATAGAATTATATAAAGTAATAATTATAGTATGTATTTTTGGTAACATAGCAATGTGATTTAAGGAAAAGGGAAGGATAGGGTAGAGCTAAATAAAGTTTCTATATATCACTGGAGTTATTAAACTGAAGTAGGTAAGGTAAGTTATGTGATGTTCCCCCTCAAGCAATCACTAAGAAAATAACTCAAAAAATACTTTAAGAATCATTAAGGAAACTAAAATGTTACACTAGAAAATACTCAATACAAAAGAATGCAAGAAAGGAGGCACAGAAAGACAAAAAGAGATAACAGAAAACTAAGAGCAAAATGGCAGACATAAATCCAACCGCATCAATATTAAATGTGAGTGGACTAAACAGTAAAATCGAGAGGCAAAGACTGCAAAACTGGATTTAAAAAGAACAAGATCTGACGAATGCTGTCACACTTTAGACTCAAAGACACAAATAGGCTGAAAGTAAATGAATGGACAGAGACACCATGCAAATAACAATCATAACAGAACTGTAGTGGACATACTAGTATCAGACAACCTCTAAAATGTTTTTAGAGGTGAAAAGGAACATTTTATAACAATTAAAGGGTCAATCCATCTGTAAGATATAAAAATTATAAACACCTATGCACCATATAACAGAGCCTCGAAATACATGAAGCAAAACTGACTGAATCAAAGAGAAACAGACAACCATGCAACAGTTGGAAGACTTTAATACTCCATTTCCAATAACAAATAGAACAAGACAGAAATTAACAAGGAAACAGAAAGCTTAAACACTATAAACCAACAAGATCTGACATGTAGAGGATACTCCATCCAACAAGAGAATACACATTCTCCTAAAGCACACATGGAACATTCTCAAGGACAGCCCATATGCTATGCCATAAAACAGGTATCAACAAATTGAAAAGGACGAAAATAGACAAAGTATGTTCTTCAATCACAAACGAATTAAATTAGAAATCAATTACAGAAACTTGGGAAATCCACAAATATGTGGAAATTAATATACTCCTAAATCAGCAATAGGTCAAAAGGAAAATTAGAAAACACCTGAGATTAATAAAAACAAAAACACATCAAAACCTGATGAACTGGGGGCACCTGGGTGGCTCAGTGGGTTGGGCCTCTGCCTTCGGCTCAGGTCACGATCCCAGAACCCTGAGATCGAGCCCCGCATCCGGCTCTCTGATCAGCGGGGAGCCTGCTTCCCCCTCTCTCTCTCTGCCTGCCTCTCTGCCTACTTGTGATCTCTGTCTGTCAAATAAATAAATAAAATTTAAAAAAAAAAAAACCTGATGAACTGACTGCTAATTGAGTGCTTAGAGGGAAATTTACAACTGTAAATGCCTACATTACAAGAGAAAATATAGGAAAACATGTTTATGAACTTGACATACTTCTTAAATACCATAAAAAGGGAAAAACAGGCCACAGAAAGGGGGGAGTGTATTAAAAAATAGAGAGTACTTGCCCAAAATACAAAATGAATTCCTTCAAATACCTTACTGTTTTTTATAAGACAAACACCACAAAAGAAAACTGACCAAAAGATCTGAACGCTTCACATACATTAGATATTCAAAAGCCAATATGAAAAAATGGTTAACAACTTCACTCATCAGGGAAATGAAAATTAAAACCATAAATACCACCTCACCGCCTTCAGATTAGCAAAAATAAATAATACTAACAGTTCCAATTGTTGGTGATGATGTGGAGCAATGGGAACTCTCATAAAATATGCTCATGGGAATATAAATTGTTACAACCACTCTGGAAAACCAGCAGTATCTACTAAAGGCAAATTCATACACATAAGCCAGTAAATCTACTGTTAGGTATATACTCAAATATAGTACACGCAGAGATTAGTATAAATGCATTCTACAGCATTAGTAGTAGTAGTAAGAAGTGGAAACAATCTGAGTATCTATTAACAGATTATATTAACTGTGGTATATACATACAAAGTAACATAAAGCAATGAAAATCAACTACAGTTACGGAAATTAACATGGATGAATATCAAAAACATTATGTGGGGAAAAAATAATGAAATAAAACATATACTATGTGAGTCAATTTATGTAACATTCAAAAACAGGCATTACTAAGTCAGAATAGTGATTTCTTTGGGGAGAAGAGAGAAGGTACTGACTGATGGGAGAAGGGAGAGGGCTTCTGAAGTGCTGTCAATGTTCTATTTCTTGACTGAGTGGTAGTTACACAGATTATGGTTTATAATACTTCACTGAGCAAAAATTTGCATGCATTTTCTATAAGTTTTACACTTGAATAATGAAAGATAAAGCAACATATAAAATTAAAAATTAAAATCAACTTCATGGGGCACCTGGGTGACTCAGTCAGTTAAGCATTTGACTCTTGGTTTTGGTTCAGGTCACCATCTCAGGGTCCGAAGATTGAGCCCTGAGTGGAGTTCTGAGTTCAGCAGGGAGTCTGCTTGAGATTCTCCCTCTCCCACCCCACCCCACTCCCCCACCCCCAGCACACGTGCTCCTTCTCTCAAATAAATAAATAAATCCAAAAAAAAATAAACTGCATCACGGTAAAATTACAGTACTTGAACTTTAGAGGCTAATAATTTTTAAAGACACATATCTAAAAATATCACAAGGAAAAAACTTGTGTTAAAGTTAATGAAAGTATAAAACTTTCTATAATGAAAAATTTACAAACACGTATAAAGGAAAATGATGGAGAAAATGGTTCCATCAACTATAACAAGGACTGACATCACTACCATATATATTCTAATGCCTGAGACACAGACTTCAAGAAAAATTAGCAATGGGTTTTTGTACAAATATTAAGTTCCATCTCACTAGCAATCAAGATATCAACTGAAACAAGATACCATTTAATAAACTGAAGGAAAACTGTGTAATTCCTTTCTCTAGAGAGCACTTTGTTCATACATCTATGATAGAAATACAATTTCCTCCCTTCCTATTTACCTTTTTCAAGAACTTTCCTTCACAGGTGGGAAGGGTTGCTCTAGGATCCACGACAGAACAGTACTACTGTGGTTCCCAAATTTCCAGTTTCTATTTCAGTTCCCTTGAGGTCTAATGGGATACTAAGATATACCCAGCTAATAATAATAAATCTGTTTTGCTTAAGTTTTTTTTTTTTTTCCTAGCAACCAAATGACCAATGGATAGAACACCTTGATATACTATATGCTAGAACTATATTACAGTTCTTCTTTTTATATCAAAAGTTGAGAACTGGTAACTCACAGATTGTTTTACCTGACCCACAAGGTGTTTTTCAAAATATGAATTACATATTATGAATTATAGTCTTCCTCATCAGACTGTGACCAAGCTCGTAAGAGGTACGGACTTTATCTTATGTATCTTTGTTTTCCCAGTGCTAGGCTCTAGATCCAAAAACACTTGCTGAATGAATAAATAAACTATCTCAATAACGTTTCTATAAAACTAAAGCTCTGATGATTCATATCTGAGAAGCAATAACAGACTCGCAAATTCTAGTTATCCCACTGGGAAAACAATAATTACAAAATAAAACGAAATATAAAATATATAACACATAAAAATATTTGTATCCTTTTGCCCAATAAACCAAATCCTTCCAGTGTATACCAAAGAAGCAATTCAAAGGAAAAAAAAATATTATATGCATAACAAATGCCATGATATTATACAGTAAAAAGAAATGAGATCACAATTATGATTAAATTCTGGTGTACATATCAACTAAATAAGTTAGTATACATTCATTTAAAATATAATTATGAAAACTGTAAGATGAGATACATTTGAGGGAATTCAACCTAAACATTACTTTTCAATGACTCTCTAATATGAACTTTTTTTTATCCCTGCCTTTCTTCTCAAAAGAAAAAATTCACCAATGCACGAACACACATACACAAACAATAGTAACAGCAGCAAGTAACTTAACCAAAGTCACACAGCTCAGAAGTGACAGAGAAAGGATATAAATCCAGGTCTATCTATATAGTAAACCCACAATCCTAACCCTTATACTACACTACCTACTCACCAACTAATAAACACACATTATTAAGCACCTAGTGCACATAAAGCAATCTCCCTGATACAAATAAGAACACACAAAAACACAATACATACCACTTTTACAAGTTTCAATGCAGTGCTTTAAGTATTCTGCATATTAAAAGCAATATGAAAAGATAAAGCATAAACACAAATCCAAATCTAGTGCTTGATCCTTGCTTAAATGTTGTAAGCATATCTCCTAAATTTGATCAATTCTCAAGCCAAAGAATTACAAGAACTAAAATAATGAAAGTAGCAATTTTAAACATCCTCTGAAATCTGCCTCTGTCAGACACAACTCTGCTAGAATTCAACAGCTCAGGGAGACAATCCATGAGAAACAAGTGTACTCCAGCCATAAGAGACCTTTATCCAGATAATACTTTTTTATTCTTACCATTTAAACAAAGAAAAAATTTAAATTTGAAAGCATCATTTTATCTACATATAATAGTAATATTTAACACATAATGACTGGTTAATATGCCATGAATTTCTCATATAACTCTCACAACCTTGTGAAGTAGTTACTACTACTATCCCATCGTACAACCAAGAAAATCTATAGATGCCTGAGGCACCTGGGTGGCTCAGTCGGTCAAGCCTCCCACTCTAAAGTTTCAGCTCGGGTCATGATCTCAGGGTTAGGAGATTGAGCCCCAAGTCCTGCTTCATGTTGGGCGGGAAGCCTGCTTAAGGTTCTCTCCCTCTCCCTCACACCTCCTCAAATAAATAAATAAAATTTAAAAAATAATAGAACCACTATATTAAAAAAAGGAAGAAAGAAAGAAAAAAATCTACAGGTGAGGCAATGAGAGGTTAGCAAATGTAGTAAATCCAAATGGAACCCAGGCCTACAAATGTATGCTTGTAACTAGTTCACTACACTACTTTCCTAAATCGTAATGCTTTTAACATATGGTATCAATATGGAAAAACTAAGTATAATGTTGTCAACTAGGTCAAAGAAGTAGGACACTAGGAAGAAAGAGAAGTAAGAGCCTCAAGAGCTTGCAGGATGCACTTAATAAACTCCATTAGATACATGTTCAGTGTCAGGTTTGCAACCTCTCAGTTAAGTGCAAGACACTGTGTTAACAATATTGAAGTCCAGTACTTTCTAGGATGAGTTGAACCATACCAGGTTCAAAAATACATGCTCATCTCATGTATTTTTGATACATGAGCTGAGTACAATTCTTCAAATATTAATTTGGTAACATTCATTAAAAGTCCTAAAATTGTCATATTTTTGCCCTGACAATTCATTGACAACGGTCTTTTAAAAATAAAAAAAAGCTTTTACTCGAAGATACTCATTACATCATTTTCTGTAATAGCCAAAAACTAAAATTTAAATTAAAAAGAAAAAGATATAACCTAAGTAACTACCTATAATAGTTGTATTTGTTCACCACAATCCTTTTCTCAGAAAAACTGCCACTCAACTAATCTGCATCTTAAGGAGATTGTCAATCATGATTTTCTGTGGGTTCCCCAACTCACCCTAACCAGAACCATAGTGGCTAACGACCTTGCAGTACTTCATCTCCCAGGTCTCAGGGATTGGTTAAAACACTGACAATTAGGGGTGCCTGGGTGGCTCAGTGGGTTAAAGCCTCTGCCTTCGGCTCAGGTCATGATCTCAGGGTCCTGGGATCGAGCCCCACATCGGGCTCTCTTCTCAGCGGGGAGCCTGCTTCCCCCCCTCTCTCTGCCTGCCTCTCTGCCTACTTGTGATCTCTCTCTCTCTGCCAAATAAATAAATAAAATCTTTAAAAAAAAAAAAAAAAAAACACTGACAATTAGAATACATCGGTATCAACCCAGAACTAACTGACATGTGGACATCAGGAAAGAGGTTGTCTTTCCATTGTGATTGCTATGCTAAAAAGCAATGCGTTTCTGGAAGCTCCAAAAAGAAGAGGCTAAAAGAACCCAGAAATGGAAACAGAGGCTCAATGGCATTATGTGAGATCTTGGCTTGAAACTATTTTCAAAGCCATTTCATCCTCCACACATACAATTCCCAGTTACGTAAACCAATAAATTCCTTTTTTAACTTATCGAAGCATGTGTTAAGTTTTTATCACAGGTAAGCAAGAGAACGATGACTAATACACTACCTAAAGAATGTTTATCTGAGTAAATTATAGTACATCTATTCAATGCAATGAATCCCCGTTAACAAAGCAGTGTAACTGTTAAGAGCATGCACTTAGGAGCCTAGTCTGAATCCTGGCTCTGCTACATAGTCTCTATGTGTTCTTCAGTAAGTTACTTAACCTCTCTGGGCCTCAATTTCCTCATTTGTAAAATATGGATACAACGGTGCTTATTTCATATGATTGTTGGAAGTAAATGTGTTACCATTTACAAAGTACCTAGAACAGGGCCTACCATTAACAAGTATATGTATAAATGGGACATATAAGTAAAAAAAGTAACAAAGTTGACTAAACCATATAATTACAGTATTTTTAAAAACTTGTGCCCAGAAAAAGGAAAAACTGTATTTTTAAAGAAGCAAACACACTATTTACCAAAAAGGAAAAAAAAATTGGAACATGCCTCAGATCCCATGAGAGACAGAATGAATCTGACTGGCTTCAAACAAATCCCTATCACCTTCCCCAGTGGCACTATATTTATCATCAGATAGGAAGCACATACCAAGTGTCAAGTGTGGAATCATGAAATCACACAATGTATCACATTTAACAATACTAGCAGATACTACTAACAGTAACGCTTAAAAATTTAAATCTAGGAAGTTTGTCATTATATCCAGCTAAATTAGTTTCCAAGAAAGGCACACATTTATGGGTACAACCAATTCTTAATAATCCCTATAAATGAAGAGGAACAAATATTACAAGTCATCCCCAAAAGTCACTCACATTTGGCTTTGTAATGTATCTTTGTAGAATATAAGCATTTTTGCTTAAATATCGGTATAACTTGTCTTCTTGATATTCCCAACATTTCAGACCTAATAATGAAGCCACATAAGATTTAAGTTTCATAACCTACTCCCTGAATCAGCTCTTTGTATCTTTCCACACCATGTTTTGAATTCCTATTAACCAATTCAAATTCTGTC
The DNA here is from genome assembly GCA_028534135.1 of Potos flavus. Lineage (NCBI taxonomy): Eukaryota > Metazoa > Chordata > Mammalia > Carnivora > Procyonidae > Potos > Potos flavus. The sequence goes on from CM052883.1 coordinate 118,345,703, forward strand.
TCTCATTAGATTTACTAAATAATATGTTACCAAGAGATTTGTTTTGTATACAATAAAGTAATTAAAACTAAGTGCTTTAAAAATCCTTATAGATGTGCCATATTGAGCTTCAAGCCTCTTTTCCCTGCCCCTGTCAAATACTAATAACAAAGATCTGCCACTAAAGCACCTCAATTTTGTTCAGAGCCTTATGCACGAGGTTATAAAGCCTCCACAGTTAAGCAGTAACTCCCGTCCTGACAGTGGAAAATTCTTTGTTCAAATGCTAACGTTTATTTGTTATGGCTGTGGTGGGCTTATGAGGCCAAAAGAGGAAGATAAATGGCATTCTAATTTAGGTTATTAAACATAAAAATAAGGTTTTTCATTAATGTACCGCTAACATTTCCCATGAAAGAACTAAACAATCTGAAAAAATGAAATGTAAGATGTGCACAGCTGGTACAGCTTTCTAAATTGGGTTGTTTGATTTGGGTCTTATTATGTGTGTTGTGTTTTAATCTTATCTTCATACATATATAAAACTCAGGCAAAAAAAATTAACAAAACTTTAGAGATAAAGTGAATTAGCCTAAAAGACTGATTGATAAATTAAAATTTATAAAGGAGAAATAACTGAGAAATTAACCAAAACCAAATTTCTCTATCTCAGGCAATATACCCTTGGGTTAAAATGCAGACTTTGTTCAAATCTCAGCCCTAACATTCACTACTGTGATCATGGGCAAGTTTCTTCACTTCTCTGTGCTTGTTTCCTCATCTGTAAAATGAGAATAAAAATTGTATGTACCTCACAGAGTTATAAGAATTAAATGAATATAAATATGCAAACAATAAATTGTAATTATTGTTGCTGCTATGCATATCACGCTCTAAAATATAATTTGCCTAAGAATTACTAACATAAGAATCTTCCTGGGTCTGAAAATATGAGCACATTAAGATATATAATCACTCCACTTTTAAGCAAACTTAACAGTCTTTCAACAAAACTTTTTACTGGGTGCCAACTCTACAGAAGGCATCCTAGTATGCACCGAGAATACAGAAATGAAAACGCAGTCTCTGAATTCAAGACTTTTCCATTAGCAGGCAACATAAATAAAACTATAATAAAAGGTAGCATTGATGGACCTGCTATGAAATCATGACAATCCTGTAAAACACTAAGAAACAGAGCACCTATTGGGGGGAGGGGGGAACGACAAACACTCCAGAAACCTAGTTACTTTTTTCAGAGTACCACACTGTCATTTATGTAATTAACATAGTTTTTAATATAACAATGTTTTAGAAGGTAGATCATTAAAAAAAAAAAAAAAGCTCACTCGGCACACTATTTACCACACTCACAAATAAACTTAAAATTTTTTTTTTCATAATGAAGGCTTTCTTCTCTTAACCCAAACATAACCTTGAAAAAGTCACACTGCTCCTTCAGGAAACACTTCTTTCACCAATAAATAAAAGCTCCCAAATTTTCCTCCAGTGAGTTATATTAGGTCGAATGTCAAAAGAATAGTATTTTTGAGCTGTTAAAGACCTTTGAGAGCCCTGAATTCAAAACCCCTCATTTTATATATGAAAAGAAGCCACAAAGTATAAAGAAAAAAGTACTAAGTTGAGAGTCAAAAAACTGAATTTTGGCCCCAAGTCTCTCACAGTAAAAGCCTGAGCAAATTATCTAAGTTTCCTCATCTGTAAAATGAGAGGTTTGGACTCAATTGCTTCCAAGGTCCCTTTCAGCTCTACAATTCTCATTTTAAGAATGAAGCAGAGAGATAAGCAACTTGCCCAAGGTTACACAGCTAGTTAATGGCAAAGCAGGGACTACATGCGGATTCCAATTATGATCAATGCACTTTCTCATCTGTACCATACAGCTTCTCCTACTTCATAACCCTACTCTTCTAAATTATTCTAAGATTTTTGAAAATTATTAAAAAGCATGAAGAATTTTGTGCAACTAAATGACTTATTCCTGTGGCTCTTCTATGGAAAATGAGCTCTAAATCCAAATGCAACAAGTACATAAAGTCTCAAGCTGTGTGTCACTATACTTAAATTGACCTCAACAAAGATGGGAATTTATGCTTAACTTCCCTAAAATCTAACCTTTCAATCCCAATTCACAGAAGAGATTATGTTCCTTATAAAATTACAATGTGAATTGTTCTAGGTAATAATAAGTATTACATAAATAATTCTCTGAATAAGATGAGAATTAAAACTCTTCATTTTAGTTTATGTCCTAGTTTTATCTAAGATGCATTTTTAAATTCAAAAGAAATCAACTTAGACACTTTCCCTTCATGTATCCTCTTTTTCAGACTCTCTAGCTTTAAAACCATTAGAATAGATCAAGCATAGTCCTTCTGAAACTGCATAAACAATCACAAATAAAAGACTATACATGGTGATAGTTTCTCTTTCAAAACTGAAAATCAGCCCCTGCAGTATCCTAAAATTCTGTGCCCAAATATATTACGAACTCTACGAAACCGTATCACAAGCTGCATCTGATTCCCTAAAATGCCTTCAAAGCTTATTATATTTCACAGGGAATTTATTTAGCAAGATTTCAGGAAGACTGACGTGTTGATTCCAGAAAATACTAAGAGGAAAAGCACCATAAAAACGCAAAATAAAGTTAACAGTAGTTTCATACTAGTGACTGAAGAGAATATTCAAAATCATTCATACATATATAAGTATAGTTTAACTACAGTATTTAGCTATTTTCAAAAAACCCACATAATGTTTACATTTTTAAACTGGATGGGACCTGAAGTCACTTAATCCGACAGCATCCAAATAACAATCTCTGCCACACCCAAAAACGTCCCTGTAGACCGCTTTAAATTCTTATCGCTTTATACTTTTTTTTTTTAATTTAAATTTTGTTGGTTAACATATAGTGCAATGTTGGTTTCTGGAATCGCTAAATAAGAGCAGTTTTTTCCACTGCTGGACAAGTCTAGCTGCTATACACTTCTTACATTCTGGTCAACAAATTATACTGAATTCCATCTGTGCCTTTCTAACTTTCAAGTGACGGTCTACGTTCTAAAACAGCAGAATGGATCTACTCTCTCTGCTATTTATGTTTTTGAAACACCTGAAGACAGCTGTCACACTTCCCACCCTTTCAGTGGTCTCATCTTACGCTATAAATGTATGGTCCACAGATCTCTTCTGGGTCTTGGAGACAATTCCGAAATACAATGTACTCCCATACTGCAAGTAACATTTTTTTTTAAAAACCTGCCACTTGTCAAATTTTGGTGTAATATCAAAGAATACATACAATTTCTAAAAGGACTATTAAAATACATCAAGTTTTCTAACTACATATCTATGTGAAGCTGGAGTCTCTTCACAATATCTCAATCAAAATAAATCACAAGAGACTAAAAGCAGAAGCCAACTCCAGCTGTCTAATAAGCCAGAAATTAAAGTGCTACAAAAATATTAAACAATGCTACTACTAGTCTCACTAAATTTTTTTTAGAATTTTTATTCATTTAAAAATTTGTTAAAAAGTAATCAGTTTATTATTTTTAGATAAGTTAATAACTTTGAAATTATTTCTAAAACAGTAAATATCAATAGACATGACCCACATAAAATCTCTGTAGAGTCCTCAGTAATTTTTAAGAGAATAAAGGGTTCCTGAGACCAAAAAATGTGTTTCCCAGGGGGAGATTCCCAGACAGCTAGCTATATTCTGGGATTCCCTCCTTTCTCTCTCCTGACACGTAAATGTGCCTCTCCTCTGACACGTAAATGTAAATGTGCCTCTATCTACCATGGATCTATTCGTAAGCTAAAATCCTTAAACATAAAACCCTGTCCTCCTCCAGCTAGTGACTTCCAAGAAACTAAGAGGCTATCTGGTACACCTTCACTTTTAACAACTCCCTACCGGTATTACTCAATCATCCAGAGTCAAATACTTTAATTCTTCTAAAGGATGCAGTCTGTAAACATGAAAGCAGAGCAACAGTTTAATTACACTATGACATTATCTTTTTAACCAAACTACTTTCACTGTTTACATAAAAGTAAGCAAATTATTCATATCTGGTAAGATGAAACAAAAAAGAAAACGCAAATCTTCTGTATAATCATTTGATTCTTAGCAATAACTAATTCAAAAGTACTCATGTACTGATAGGCCAAAAAAAAAAAAAAACCCATCTGCTCATGTAGCCAATATGACACTGGGTTCCTAGGTCTCGGTAAAGCAAAACTGACCTCTATTCAGAAATTTACTTAATTTCTTAACTTCCCACCTCCTTACTCACAGGATTATTAAAGATAAAATGGGATAGAGATCACAAGTTTAAAAGATCCAACATGAAACCTAGAGCTACACTGCTAAGCACCTCTCAAGGAACTGCAAGACCAATAAAGGAAAAGCGTCGGGACTCAGGAAAAGAATCTGTCTACACTGTATCACACATATTCCTAAATTCCAACAAATTCCTAAATCTTTTAATATTTAAAGGTGTATTTTATTTGTAATCAAGTAAAACTATATTAAGATGAGAATGGGAATAGGGTGAGAAAGGAAGAAAAGCCAAAATATGCAGCATTGAAAATAATCAGATTATAATATTAGATTTTTGGTTTCCAATGTATCAAAACTTCAAAATACTCAATTTTTACAGATATTTGATACATCTTCAAAAATAGCCCATTTTCAAAGTTAAGTTTGCTTAAAAACAGTTTATCACATAACTTTAAAATACATGTACATATACATATACATACCTTTTAAGTTTAAATTTTTCTATTATATATTACATTAAATTGCTCCGATTTTTCAGAAAGTCTGTTCCCACCTTGATACATACATTCACATTCCACTAATATTAACTATTCTTACTAACAGTCACCGTAAGTCCAAAGCTCTTTCAACTTATATCGATTTATATAATATACTAATATGTATACCTACAAAAAATGCTAAACACTTGTTAAAATGAAAACTGGTATCTCACTCAATAGAAAATGTCTCCATCATTATGTCTAAGGTTTCATACATGCAATTCCTGTTAGCATTAATGATACATGAGACCATATCTTCAAGATAAATATATATACCCTAGAGAAAATTAACACAGTTTTAACTTATATACTGGTTGGTCAAAAATATATCACTGTGGCCACAGAGGTACTTGCTGAAATACAACGATCACAAAAGCATGTCTTACTTCATTAACAAAAGATTCACTAATTTACTTTACATAAAAGTACTATAATCCAAACTTCTAGAAAGAATTGTTTATTTGGAAGTCCAAGCTAAATTACTCTAACCCCTCAGAATTTTCAAACATCAGGAAAAGTGCAGAATAGCACAGAAGTTTTTTTAACTACAGTTGAAGTAACCACAAAAACTCACAATCTAGATTTTGCAGCCCCCAAATTACTAATACTGATAATTGATGTTACAGATGAACAATTCAACACTATGTCCTCAGTATCTAGTATAGTCCCTGGCTCACAGAAATAGCTCAATAAATATCTGAGAAACGAAAAAATGAAAAAAAAGGTAAAGCCTTTAAAAAAGACAGGCTTTCCCAAGACCATCACTTACTGTCACTCAGTACACTATCACTGATAACACTATCATTAAGCATCTTAATGAAACTACAAAAATAGAAGCAGGCTAAAAGCACCAACTTCTATATATACAAAATAGATTTTGAAACATTTATTTACAAATTTTCAAGCGCAAAAAGAAAAATCGCCAGATGCACTAAATTTGAATTAGTCAATAAATAAACTTTTATCTTCTAATAATCAGAACTCAGTGTTGAGGGTGAGATGGAAAAGGGGGAAAATGTCTGTCAGTGCATTCAGCATGTTTAATGGATGCCATAAATCAAACCTTTCCATGAATTTTCTGGAGCAAATTCATGCCAATCTTTGAGCCTATTGTCACTTTCACACATGCTCACAGGAACAAAATGACAAAGAATGCTATGCCTGAACCACCAGATTCAGGGCACAAAACACTTGATTAACAATTGTCAAGGCTGGGTAGTAAATATTGAGAGATATTTTCAAAATAAATTAACCCCACCATTTCCTACATAAATCAAAGCTCCTGGTTTCTTTGAAGGATTCACCAGACTCTTGGACTTCCAGACGTTTTTTGAAAATGTGGCTACAGTCTCCTTGTGTGACACAACTGGGAGTGAACAACCCATTTACCAACTGCTGGTGAATACCGCTGAACGTTTTCCCAGACAAAAGAGCGTTAAACGCGATTCCATGCATATTTATTCTTCCTTCATAAATGCGTGTTCTCCTAAATTTCATTTTATGTCGTATAAAGTTAAATACAGCAAGTTGAAATTTTAGTCAAAAAGCACTCCTGCGTCTTACTAGCTGTGTAACTGCTACATCTGGTGGCAGCACACTTGCACGCAAGAAACCAGAAAACTTAGAAAACAATTGTAACCGATCTGGTGCGTGTTTGCATTAACCTTTACGCCGATATTTCCCACAAAACCCACGACCCTGTCAGAGAACAGTAGCCTACTTGCAGAAGAGAGATAATGCACAAACACGCAGGAGGTGATGGCGAAGGAGAGAAAGTTGCAGCCATCTGGAGGGGGTGGTTTTAAAAGCCTGCCCACGAGTCAGTCTGTCGTTCAAATTGCTCTAAAGGGCCAGGCAGGGGATCAAAGTCGGCTTTGATAATTTAAGCGACTCTCCCGAAAGGGCAGGGACCCTGCTAGCGAGGGCATCCTCCAGGTCCCGGGCTGCAAAGCTCGCAGAGAGGGGACCGCCTCTATGGGAGGAGTGCGCGAGGGAAGGGGAGGGGGCTCAAGGATGAAAGCTGCAACGAGAGGGAAAACCCACCAGAGACCGGAGGCCAGGAGGTTAAGAGTACTGAGTGTATTAGCAAATGGAGCAGAAAGGGGCTGGCGTCCGGGGGGAGGCTTCCCACCCTAGCAGTATTGGCTCTTAGGAACCCCATACGAGTCTGCGCGCCTCGCCCCGTCCCCTCCAGCGCGCACCCCCTCGTCCGTCGCCGCCGCCACCCGCGAACCACCACCCACAGCCAGCGCACTACCTCCCTGCAGCCGGGCGGCCTCGCGTCCACCCCGCCACCATCCCCCACCCTGGGGTCGGGGGAAGAGACCCGGGGGGCGCGGGGGCTACGGCGCGGGAGAGGACGCCCGCGAGCCGGCGCGGGCGCGACGGCGCTTACCTTCCCTGGGCCTCCCGGATGGCGGCGTGTGATTCAGCAGGGACCTGGCCGCCGCCGCCGAGCCCGGGGTTGGAGACGTGGAGAGCTGGGACCAAGATGGCGGCCCCTCCAAACTTCCACTGCTACTTTGGACACTCATCAAGCTACTTTCTGGGAACCCGACTCCCCCCCTGCGACGGCAGCGGCAGCAACGGCACCGGCACCCGCCTCCGTCATGGCGGGGGCCGCGCAGAGGGCGAGCGAGGAGCGAGGGCAGGGAGGGGAGAGTTAGGGGGATGGGGGAGGAAATCGAGAAGGGGGGAGGTAGGGAGGGAAGAGGTGAGGGGAGGAGAGGGGACGGGGAGGAGGAAAAGGGGGAGAAGCGAGGGAGCAGGCGGGCGCGCCGGGGAAGAGGCGGAGGGAAGGAGCGCGGCGGCGGAGGCGTCGAGGGGGCGCCCGCCGGAGTGCAGGCGGAGCGCGGGCTGCGCCGGCCGAAGAGACTTCCGCGAGCGGAACCTGCCGGCACCTCTGCAGTGCGTCGGCCCCCGGCGTCGCCTGGGTGGCGGTGGCGGCGGCGGCGGCGGGCGGTGGGTGGCGGCTGAGGCGGCGGGGTAACCTCTGCATCAGTTACAGGCGGCGGCGGCGTCACGCGCCGCCTGTGCAAACACTATCGCGAGGCTCCTGCGCCTCCGGTAGCGGCGACGGCGGCGGCCGCGGGAGCAGGCATGGGGGAGGGACCTGCCAGGGGTTGGGGCGGGGGGGTTTGTGGAGAGGGAGCCAGCGCGCGAGGGAGGGAGGAGACGCGGGCGCCCGGCGCCCCTGGCGCACCCGCGGATAGCAGCGCGGCGCGGGAGCCCGGGGTCGGCTGACTCGCGTGCGCGGGGGCCGCCTCCCCGCGCCGGCCGGATGGAGGCGCACCCCGCACGCGCCCCCGTCGCGTCGCTCGGGCTCGGGCTCCGGCTCCGGCTCCCGCTCCGCTGCCACCTGACTCCCCCTCGCCCCACCTCCCGCGGAAGCGCGCCTGGCTCCCGACCCACACCCAGCCTGGGGAGAAATGCTTCTGCTCTCGCCGGGCTGTCGTTCTCAGGAGTTCGATATGATCATTTCTCAAAATGGAACTGAAAAGTTGATAGTTGCTTCTCTCTTGCCCCTCTACTGTGCAAAAAAACCCTGCGTGCGTCTCCCCGTCTGCAGAATGAGAGTGATTACCCAATAAAAGAGCTAAGAAACTAAGTTGGGGGCTTTGAAAACTTTGAATGTTTTCAAAAAAGGGAATCTTTACCGGTGTTGTGTACTCTGTGTGTGGTATAGGAGTTCTTTTTTTTAAACAGTAAATGGACAATCTAAATAGAAAATTTTTATTAACTCACATATTTAAGGAAACTATCTCGTGTTCATCTTGTGGAAGAGGGCATGGTTTCTAGAAAGTTCCAATTTGTTTCCATGCCACTGCTGAGTCCCGGCTAGAAAATCCCAAAGCATATTACAGCATTTGCTAAAATTTATAGATACAGTGTAGCTTTCTACACACCCACACACGTAAGACTCACCAGGGATTGGGCATCTTGTTCATAAAAGAGCAGTCTAATAGTTCAGGAAAAATACAGCAAGGTTATTGCTCTCTAAAAAAAACAAATTGAATAGAACACTAAACAGATTATGATAGAGAGCAACTGCATAGACAGGAGGAAATGGTATGATTACCAGGGGGACGAAAATGTCATTTCTATTTTTTATTTTTATGACTTTGCATTTCTCACAGTAATGTTGTGTTCAGATAAACTATCATACTAGAATAGAACCTTGGTTGTCAGTTATCTCCAGAAGTAATTTTAGGTTTCTTATGCTTCAGATTCTTCAGTGAGTTTTTAGTCATGTTCTGCTTTTCAAACTTAAGAGGCAGAACTCACAAATTAAATAACTTTTGTGAAGTGTAACGGACATACAATAAACACATATTTAAAGTGTACAGTACGGTAAGTTTTGATGTGTATACAACCCCGAAGCCAAGTCTACAATCAAGATAATGAATATATCCATCAGTCTCCACAAAGTTTCCGCTACCCTGTTGATGTTCTCTTACACTCCCAACCCTTTCCCCAAGTAACCACACATCTGCTTTCTGTCACTTAATTTGCATTTTCCAGAATTTTAGATAAATGGAATCATACAGTCTATACTTGTCTAGCTTCTTTTTCTCAACATAACTGAGTTTCATCTACATTGTTGCATTTCATGGTTTATTCTTTTTATTGCGGAGTATGCCATTGTATGAATATACCCTCTTTGTTGATCCATGCACCTGTTAATGAACATTTGCATTGTTTCCACATTCAGACTATTACAGATAGTGCTACTGTGAACTTTCCCTCCTGTAGAAGTGTTTGTGTGAACATATGCTTTCTTTTCTCTTGGATACATACCTAGGACCTTAATATTCGACTTTTATACCAAAGGACATGCACTCTACGGGGAAGCAGAGTTTCTCTAAAAGACATGTAGGTAAATGTATGATATTTCTGTATTTTAAGACTAAGCTTAGCTGATTGTGGTGAAAGGAGAGTAGGACAGAGGAAGTCAAGACACCTGGGTATTAGTCTCAGCAGGTAACAATCCCTCTTGATTCAATTTCCTCACCTGTGAAAAAGAAGTTAGGGTCACTAGGTGATCTCTAAAGGGCCTACTAATGCCTAGACTTCATACAGAGCTTAGCTCCTCTCTGGTAGTAAACAAAACCCAACCAAAGAGATTGGATGGTAGGTTTTCTTCCTCCCAACCTTCTCCACAGCTTCAGGTTATCTTTATACCAACCCAGGTTACATTTTAAGCAGAACTGCTCCTTTTATTTTAAATGGTAAATAGAGGATCACAGCATAAACATAATTCGATTTAGATATATTGTGGTTATGAGTGCTGCCTAGGAAGGACAATTAAATGATTGGTTCCTGCTTTCTTGTAGTTTATGTTAAAGATCGTCAACACTAACTTACTTGTAAAGATGCTATTGCCAGCAGTCCGAAGCTAATTAAATAAACCGTGCCTTAACCTGAAAATGGAATACCATGCCATCATTTAAAATCAGGTTTTCAAAGAATACTGAAATAGATGATAAAATTTTCACACTGTAGTGAGTGAAAAGGTATGATCTCAATTTGTGTATAAGCATACATAACAAAGGACTACAAGGATATACCCCAAACAGTTAATAATAGTTAGCCTTGGGTTGTGAGATTAGATAATTATTCTTTCCTCCTTTATGATTTTCTAAACTTGGTACAATGGATCATTTTTAAGTAATTAAAACTAAAATTATACAAACCCATAATTTTATGAAATGATTATGATAAATGAAAACTTCAAGGGTGAGTAGAGGCTCCCACATCTTGCACATCAGCTAGTATATAGGCATTCAAAAATTGTTTGATAGAGATAGATGGGATGGCTAGAGTGATGACCTGAATAATAGGACAAGGTACGGAACAATCAGGAGAGTCCAGATTCAGACAGCAAGGAATACCTGCCACTCTGGGGAAGGAGAAATTGAAAGAAAAGCAAGGAAAGATCATTGAAAGAGGGGTTTTGGCAAGGTTCTTCGCAAAATATTCCCAGACGGAAGGCCAGCATGAGAACACAGGAATGAACTGAGCAAGTAAAAGGAGAATGCAGTAAACCTGCCCAGAAAGAATCAGGATGAGCCAAGGAAAATGTTCCTTCTGTGAATTGAATGCTCCATGAGGACAGACTCAAGCCCTTAGTACCATGCTTGGCACAGACAAAGGGCTCTGTCAGTGTTTGTGGAATGAATGAATGAATGAATGATGAAGATCAGTGAACTGGGATCAGATGAGAGAACAATGAAGAAAAAAAGGTCTTGAAGGGTCTCTCGACAGGTCATATACAAAAGGGAATATCTGAGCCCTAATCTATCCACTGAATTTACAACTATGTTTATTAGACTCCATTTATACACATCATAGTAAAAATACCTGCAAAGCAGACAATACTATAGATACAATAAGTGCACTTTATACCTCTTACCATTTGATTCCTTCTAAATTTGAAGAAATAATTAATGCCTAAGTTTCTTTCCCCCAAACCAACCAGAAATGAGCCTAGAGAATGGATGCAGTGTCCTTTGTGAGGATTCCCTCATACAGTGGGGTGCTAGAGCCAGTTGCTACGGCCCAGAGAGCAGACTGTGTACATCACTCAGTTCAGTGATGTCACACTGGTAGCTTGAAATCAGTATTTACAATCCAAAGTCATCAAAAGCTACAAATCAGGGCTCCCTCACCAGCATACCGCTGCTCCCATAGCGCATACATCATTTCCTTGCTGTCCATTTCCCTGTCTGGGCTAAAAGCCTAGGGAAGACAAGGACCTTGTCTATCATGTTTATAGTTGTATTCTCAACGTCTAGCACCTGCCTGGCATCAAGTCGATGCCATATACATATTGGTTGAGCCAATTATTTACCCGCATACTGGTTAGCAAGCCCTTGAGCCCTCTGAGCTAACAACTGGGCTGGCCGCTCTGGCAGAGGAAGAAAGGACCAAATATCCTACCACCCCCTCACACTTTGCTGGCCAATGTTTGTGATTTGGTAAAGTTTACTGACCTTGTTAGGGTTGCCAGATGAAATATAATTTTTGCATGGGCCATACGGACACTAAAAAAGTATTGGTTGTTTATGTGAAATTCAAATTCAGCTGGGCATCCTGTATTTTTATTTATTAAATCTGGCAACCCTGGCCCTTTCGAACTAAGCAGAAAATTGTTAATGAGTTATTACCTAGTAAAATTGAATACTATGACCTGGAAATTCCATTCCAAAGAATATATCCTACAGAAATTCTTGCTCATGTGCTACAGGACATAAGAACAAGAATGTCCATAGCAGCCAAAAACTGGAAACCACCCAGATGTGCATCAACAAGAGAATGGATAAGTAAACAATTATGTATATTCACACAGTGGGATACTACTCAACAATTAAAATGCTCGCAAGCATAATGCTGGTTTAAAAAGACAAAGAAGGATGTAGTTTGACCCCATGTGAAAATATTCAAAAACATTCAAACCAAATAATACGTTGTTTAGGAATGGAGACATGGCAAAACTAGGAAGAGAAAAGGAAAGGGGACGAGAAGCCAAAATCAGAGTGATTACTTCTGTCAGGAAGAAGGGGAGATGTGAGGTAGAGAATTGACAGGGGCTTCAAAAGCATCAGTAAATGCACTACTTGTTAAGTTAGACGGGAGGGTGGAGATATGTTTGTCTTATTCTTTTTCTTTAAGCTACTTGTGGGTATGATTTACCCTTATACATACAAAATATTATCTTACAAATGTTTAAGGCATGAAGAAAGCTGTGCCTCCTTTATCAGACTGAACTTAGATGCCCTCCTTGTCTCCTCTGCTTGGACTTATCCCCAGATTTGATTTCCTTCTTTGTCCAAATGTATGCACACAGATGGGAGCTCTAAAGATGCCTGTCCTATCATCGCAACATGCCACCTCAATAGTCTTTTTGGTAGATCCTTAGACGAATGACTCCATCACATTGGATTATGAAGAATTCTCATTTCACTGAGTTTGTTCTAACTGCGCTGCACAATTCACAAAGCCTACTTCAAGATTTCGGTGTCCATACTCCTGCTGAGATAGTTCCAAGGTTTTGTACATAATATGTTAGGTTATACTTTCTCTGCTCTCTCTACCATTGGAAATGGTTTCCTTCAGGTTTATCAGCTCATAGGGGAGAAGGATTCATCTATACGTAACAAAACTGGAATTACTAGATTCTCAGATCTGATTCATTTCGCCAGAGGTTAAAAAATTGTAATCAACTTCAGTGCAATATTACCTCCCCAGAGTGTACTAGAAGCTGTCCTCCAAGGACACGAGTATTACAACATGTTTACAAAAGCAAAGTACAACAAGCAAACAGTGCTCATACAGCAGATTTAAAACCAACAATATATCTTTTAACAAAGCAGTCTACTTAGAAAAGTGATTAAGAAAACATAAAAAACTAAGAAGTCTAGCATTCCACTTTACTCATTCTGTTTTATTGATTAAATTGAATATAAATTCATCACATTAGAGGGAAGATGAAAAATTCCCAAAACCTTACACTGATGAAAACCTTTCTGCAACATGAAATTTTTTGTAGGCACAGAAATTGATGTTACTTTTTAAAAAAATGAGTATCGTTCTTGATTGTTGACAGTTTTTTTCCAACGACGCAGCTTAAAGACTTTCAAAATCACTTAATGCTCTTCCAGGAAATATAAAGTGCTAACTCTTTCTTAATTAGATACATGACAAAAATAAGCAGAGATGTCTATAGCCTCATACATATTTAGAAACTTTGAAAAAATATAGAAATGTCAAGTATTGATGAGCATTTCTTCCCCCTCCAAAAAGGAGTAAAAATGCCACCATAAAGCACGTGGAGGCTTTCTGAGGTGCAAGTAATATTCTGTTCCTTAAACCACATGCTGGTTAGAAGTGTATGTTACATAGTTTGTGAAAATTCATCAAACTGTACACTTACAATAAAAAGTTAGACAAAATGTAAAAAAACAAAACAACAACAACAACAACAAAAACCCAACCCTGGCATTTGTGATTATAAGTAAATACATACACACATAGACACACATTTAAAGGAGAATAAATTTAATGAGACAATGAAAAGGAGAGGTTTTTTTTAAAGGAAAATGTTGTTATTATGAGGGGAGATGAATGGTGGTTTCTTATGCGAAGAGGTTAAGAAAATGATATCTTAAAATCCATATACATACAACGAAATTTCTAGAACTGCCACTGTGATAAAATCCTCAAGTAAATATCTACTTCACTATTGCTCATTTCTTGCACTTGGTAAAGAAAGTTGTTTGGCAACAGTTGATGACCTGTACATCCATCAGTAAAAACAGTTATGGACTGATAAACATTCATTTCAGGAAATACTTGTTGAGCACCTACCCTGCGTACAGCAATTTGCCAGGTGCCGTGAGAGTACAAGAGGTGAGTCAGACATGGAGCTTAGAGGTGAGAGCAAAGAAGAGCCAGGGAAATGACTACCATCCAAAGAAAAATGATCATGCCAAAGGTAAAGTATAAGTAAATGGGAGAATGTAGAGGCAGGAGAGATCACTTTTGAGACCCCCTAAAAGAGTAGCAATTTTAGCTGGGCCTTCAAGGACACCAAAAAGTGATCTAAATTATTTCCTTTTCAAGATTCAAAACTTAACCATCAGAATCTGGATCTATTCCACAGACAAACTTAAGTCTCTCTTCTTCTTCTTCTTCTTCTTCTTCTTCTTCTTCTTCTTCTTCTTCTTCTTCTTCTTCTTCTTCTTCTTCTCCTCCTCCTCCTCCTCCTCCTCCTCCTCCTCCTCCTCCTTCTTCTCCTTCTCCTTCTTCTCCTTCTCCTCCTCCTCCTTCTTCTTCTCCTTCTTCTTCTTCTTCTTCTTCTCTTCAGTTTCATATAATCTTAAGCTTTTAGTTCAATCTTCACTTTTTTCCCTTTTGTTGCCTTGTTTAGAAGCTGCTACATACTTTGCAATCCCTTGTAGAATTGCATCTTTTAATTTAGCATTCTCTTTGCTCTATGGGTTGGGATGGGTTGAGAGAGAACAGAGACACTATTAACAAAAGTAATTTTCCCCAGTGAAACGAAGTCACTTATTACTCGATATGCAGAAGAGAAGCCTTCCAATTACGTCAAAAGCATTACTTACATTGGTAATCAACAAAAAAGCATACAGGAACATTCTCCCATAAATTGACACAATTTGATGAATCATAAAATCATGAATCACTGAATCATAAAAAGCACTCGTGATTTGGAAGATAGGGGTTGGAAAGAATTGGCAGAGATATCTAAAACAGACATTAGCTACAGACGTAAATTAATATAAACACTAATAATGAGAGATGAATTGGTACTAAGTCTAAAATGCTAACTGAACTGTAGTAAAATATAATTATATTGAGATTTTATTTATAATGATAGGATTTCTTTTGGGTGGCCATTTAGCAACATGGATCAAGAACCTTTCTTAAAAAATTATTCCTGGGGGGGGCGCCTGGGTGGCTCAGTGGGTTAAAGCCTCTTCCTTCGGCTCAGGTCATGATCTCAGGGTCCTGGGATCGAGCCCCGCATTGGGCTCTCTGCTTGGAGGGGAGCCTGCTTCCCCCTCTCTCTCTCTCTCTGCCTGCCTCTCTGCCTACTTGTAATCTCTTTCTGTCAAATAAACAAATAAAATAAAATTTAAAAAAAATTATTCCTGGGGTGCCTGGGCGGCTCAATCCGTTAAGCCTCAGACTTGATTTCGGCTCAGGTCTGCATATTAGAGTGGTGAGATCGAGCCCCTCCAGGGCTCCCCGCACAAATTTCATTCTAGCAATCTGTTCTAAGAAAATAATTTTTTTTTAAAGATTTATTCATTTATTTGGGGGGAGGGAGGGAGTGCGGAGGGGTATGAAAAGAGTCTTAAGTAGACTCTGTGCTGAGTGTGGAGCCCCACCCCACCCACAGGTAGATCTCACAACCCTGAGATCAGGACCTGAGCTAGAACCAAGAGTCCTGCCCTTAACCAACTGTACCACTCAGGTACCCCCTCTAAGAAAATAATCTTAAATTAGAAAAAAAGTGAGTTTTTCTGCACAAAGATAACCTTTCAACATTATTTATGATAATAAAAAAATTGAAAATAATCTATGTACAATAATAAGGGTATGTAATAACTTATGGTTCATCTACTTTATAGAATATAATAAAGTCATTAAAATGATTGTGAAGGGGCGCCTCGGTGGCCCAGTCGGTTAAATGTCCAGCTCTTGATTTTGGCTCAGGTCATGATCTCAGGGTCATGAGATTGAGTCCCACCTCCTGCTCTGCGCTCAGCAGGGAGTCTGCTTACCACTCCCTCTCCTTCTGCCCCTCCTCCCTCAGATAAATAAATAATTAAATTGTTTAATAAAAAAATGATTGTGAAGATTTTATAGTAACCAACAACAACTGATTCACTGCTTTCAGTGAATAAAGCAGTATATGTAGTTTCAATTATATAAAATGTGTAGAGTAAAAAAATTGAAAGGAAGTACACTGAAGTATTAACGGCGGTTGTCTTGGTGTGATACAATGATGGCAGATTTTTGTGGCTGGCCTTTGTACTATTGGGTATTATCCAAATATTTTATAGGAATAACGATTACTTTGTGAGAAAAAAAACTTCCTGTATATTTTCAAATGACTGCATTTACTACCCCAGATTAATAGAGAGCAACAAAAGGAAGTATTAACAGGAGATAGGGGGAAAAACGTTTGGTGCCTTCTTTCCCATAGAGCTTCCAAGTGTTATTGTTTGACTTTGTATTGGTACAATTAAACAAATGTAGATTTTAAAAGTATTTGTTTAAAACTCTCAGGAACCCACCAGCAGAATCAGAGGAATGTCGACCTTCTAAAATCACAGTAGAAAATAAGAGCAAACAAAACCAAGTCTGCAGAGCAAATGACAAAACTGAAAAGAAACAGCATGCACACATGAAAACAAAGGCACAGAAACATGGCAATAGAGAGACTAAGCACTGTAAGTTTAGTTATTAAATTTAGATTCCCTATTAATAGAAAAAGCTTCTCAGATTGTGTTAAAAATTAAAATCCAATACTTTGCTGCTTATAAAAAATACATCTAAATAAAATAACACAAAAAGACCAGAAAGGAAAGGATGGGTAAAGATGTAGTAAGCAAGCTTGCAATGTATCAGAGATAGCATTATTGAGTTAAAATAGAATTCAAGGCAAGAAATTTTAAAGGTTGTTTTGATTTAATACAAACATTAAATACTCCTTGCGCGTGTGCAAGTCACAAAGTGGAAAATACGATTTGTTAATTTTGGGAATGTGGCGGAACCTCTCCACCCTGAGCACAAGGGAAAACTATTCCTGGGTTCCTTTCAGGGACAGTGGACCATGTTACCAGGTATAGACAATAGAACATGAGCAAAAGTTGTGTGTGTCCCATCCAGGCCAGGATTTGAGAGTCTGTGTGCCACCATCACACTCTTCTCTTAACAGAGATCACAGAAGCCACATAATAATGTGAAGCCCCAAGATGAAAGTGACTTGGATCTCCCTCTCACTGCAGGGAGACCAGCTGCCTCAGAAGTTGGCCCATTGGCACTGGACTTTGGATGAAGAAAAAAAACCTATGTTGTTTTAAGTGCCTGAAATTTGGTGCTTTAGTTGCTATTTATAGTCTGTTCTGTCTTAATTAATACAATAGGAAAATGTCAAACTCCCCAAATAATAAAAAAAAATTAAAATTAAACAAAGAGGTACCACTTTCCATATGTTAAACTGGAAAAATAACAATAACAACAACAAATCTTAAAATATTAATACCCAGTGCAATGGGGAAAGGATAATCTTTTCTTTTCCTTTCTGTGGGGCTTGAACTCACAACCCTGAGGTCAAGAGTCATGTGCTCTACCAACTGAGCCGGCCAGGTGCCCCAATGATAATCTTTTCAATAAATTAGGCTGTCAAACGGATATCCATATGAAAAATAAATGCCAGATGGGTTGTAGATCTAAATATGAAAATAAAAAATAAAGCTCTTAAAAGAAAGCATAAGGAAATATCTTCATGATCTCCAGGTAGGTAAAGGTTTCTTAAATAGAAAACAAAATATGCTTTTCATAATGAACAAATTTGACAGGTGAAACTATATTATATGATGAAACTATATTAATATGATTATATAATCACAAAAAGACTTTTGATCACTAGAAGATTTGATTTAAGATAATGAAAGCAAACATAGAGAAAATACATTTGCAATACATATATCTGTAAAAGACTTATATTCAGAATACATAAAACAACAAAAACAAAAACATCCTACAAATCAATAAGGAAAAGACAAACAAAATAGTAGAAAAGTGGCCAAAATACTGGAACAATTACTTCACTTCTGTGAACATCCAAATGGCCAAAAGAGAACATCCAATGGCCAAAAAACATGAAAAGATGCTAAACATCTTTAGTTAACAAGGAAATGCAAATTAAAGCCAAATGAGATACCACTCACCAGAGAAGGCTAAAGTGAAAAAGACAAAATGTCAGCAAGTACATGGAGCATTGGGAACTCCCATACACTGGTAGGATTGAAAAGCGATACCCTTAGAAAACTGAGGGCTATTTAACTACCAAAACTAAACATATACATATGTTACGATCTGTTGGTTCTATTCCTAGGTATATTCCCAACAGAAATGCATACATATATTCATCAAGAGACATCTACAGCAATTTCATAAAACAGCACTACTCATAGCAGCCCCAAACTAGAAACTACTCAAATGTCCACCAGAATAAATACACCTGGGTAGCTCAGTGGGTTAAAGCCTCTGCCTTCGGCTCGGGTCATGATCTCAGGGTCCTGGGATCGAACCCCTCATCAGGCTCTCTGCTCAGCGGGGAGCCTGCTTCTTCCCCACCCCCATCAAATAAATAAATAAAATCTTTAAAAATAAATAAATAAATAAATAAACGGGGAGACATTCACCCAATGGAATACAATACAGAAATGAGAATTAACAGATGACTATATAGAGTCACATGGATAAACTGTACAAACATAATGCTGGACAAAAGAAGATAGACAAGGAAGATTACATGCTACCTGATTCCATTTACATACAGTTCAAAAACAGGCAAACCAGTCTATGGTGTTAAAAATCAAGACAGTGGTTACCCTTGGGGGGGTGTGAGGGAGACTTCTGAGATGGTGGTAATGTGTCGTTTCTTGATTTAGGTTCAAGTTGCATAGTGTGTTCACTTTGAAAATTCATCAAACCGTACACTTAGATTTGTACATTTTGGTGCACATGTACTTTGCTTCAGTAAAATGTTTAACATATATAATAAAAATATATGTATGCCACAAATATATAATACCAGCTTCTGGCAAGTACCTAGTTAAACTTGTATTCCTTTTCCCTTTAAGATTTTATTTTTAGGGTGCTTGGGTGGCTCAGTCCGTTAAGTGACTGCCATCGGCTCAGGTCACAATCCCAGAGTCCCAGGATGGAGTCTGCATCCGGCTCTCTGCTCAGTGGAGAGTCTGCTTCTCCCTCTGACCCTCCTCCCTCTGGTGCTCTCACATGCTCTTTCTCAAGAATATCAAAAAATAAAATCTTTTTTTTTTAAGATTTTATTTTTAAGTAATCTCTACACCCCATGTGGGGCTCAAACATACAACCCCAAGATCAAAAGTCCCATATTTCACCAACTGAACCATCCAGCCGCCCCTAAACTTGTATTCTTACGCATTGTTTTATATCACGGAAAAGCTGGTACAACTATTTTGGAGAGTAATTTGGATATTCATGTACGACACACATTAACTATATAACATACAAATATATTCTCATTTCTGAGACTCTTTCCCAAGGGAAAAAAAAAACAAAACAAAACATGGGGGAAAAACTACAAATAAAAGTGTTTATCACATGGCTCTGGAGTCAGACAGAGCTGGGTTTGAGTCCAGAATTACCACTTACTTACCTTATGACCTTGGGTTAATTAATTAACCTCTTGGGGTTTAGTTTCCTCCTCTGTAAAATAGGGCTGTAATGCAGAGCCTATGACATAATGCTCATCAAGTACTTAGCAAAGTCCTGGCACATAGTAAGCCTCACTAACTGTGAACTCTAATATAGGTGATCCAACGAATGAGAATTTCGATAGCTTGTAAAGGTTTTCATATGGACAGATTAAAAAGCAAAAAGTGTTTTTGATCCAAAAAAAAAAAGAGTGTTTATCACAGAGCTAAAGTCAACTATAACTATAGCATATCCTCTTGGTATATTTTTATTCAGCCACAGCGATGACTGCTTTGAAAGCTCTAGTGAAACATGACAAAAGCTTTTGGTATAATGTCAGGTAAAAAAGGAAAAGGAAAATTCTGTATACCCAATTATTATAATTAAAGATATGTTAGAATAAAATAACTAAAAGGAAAACACACGAATGATACACAGACAACTCTCCCGCCCAGTCTCATCCCCTCTTGTAACTCCAAGAATCACATATGAAATGAAGACTCTGTCCAGCCCACACATCTCTCTTGAGTTCCAGAGTATTCCAGAGTATTCAAACTGGTCACTACACATGTCCCCTTGGATGTTCCATGAGTCCCTCAATTTCTTCCTGCTACATACATTTGTTATCTTGAGTAGAAAAGTGGCTGGGAATAAGAATGGGGATAGGGATTTAATTACCCAAACCAGAGATCTGAGAGTCATTCCTATTTCCCTCCATTCCTCATACCTTTACCATTCCCTAAGACCCCACTCTCTCAAGAGCCCTTCGATTTCATCCCATCCATCCATCCTTCTGCCATTGCCTTTATCATTTCCCACTCAGATTACTGCAAAAGCTTTCTAACTAGAGTTCCTGCCTTCAGTTTCAGCCCTTCAGTGCAGCTGCTGTGGTTACATTTGCAATATAACCAACTCTGAGCATGCTTTTCCACTTTGAAATTCTTCTGTGGCTGCTCCTATATGATTGGATAAAGTTCAAACTCTCTACCAGAGTTTATGTGGTTCTTTTTACCTTTTTTATCTTGTTATCACCTGCCTGTCTTTCCAGTTTCATACCTGCTTACTCCTTCATGGGAAGCCCACACTCCAGTTACACTAAAGTTATTACAGTGGCCAAACAAGCTATACATCGTGTTTCACTTCTCTTGCCTTTTTCCAGCTCAGAGCTCTCTTTTGTCCCCCACCTTTCCTGACCTTATTTGCTGGCCCATCATCGTCTGAGACTCACTTCAAGCCTTTCTTTGACTGGGAAATCTTTAGGGATCACATTTTTTTGCAGGGTTAGAACCATGGGGTACACCCAACTTTTCATCTTATTTTTCTCACTAAAATTAAAACACGAGCAATTTTCTAGTTTGCCAAGGCGCCCTTTATAATTATCATTTAATATCCAATGTTAAGTTCTCTAGCTTCTCTGTTCCTTCAGTATGCTGCATATAACCTTCATCACATCACTTACTGCTTTGTTTTGTAACGTTTTTTTTAACGTGTTCACTTCCTCCACTAGCCCCTGAATTACTTGAGGGCAAGGATTTGTGTTGTATTGATTTCTATGTCCCCAGCACAGAGTCTGCTGCTGAGCAGGAATTCACTAGATGAAATGATGACTGAGTGAATAATGGTGGTTGCGCTAGTACAGTAGAATATGAGTGATAGTGTTTTGCCTTTTCTCAGGTGCCCAACCTTCTTTTTGTGGCTACTTATTCATTTAGATTCACTATCTTAAAAAAAAAAAAGGAGTAGATTTAGAATACAATTTGCACTAATATTATATATCACTTTTACCATCTTAATTTTTTTCAATTCTCTTTGATTGATCAGACATCATATGATTCCCAGTTTTGCCTAATATGTATCTACATATGTATATAATGAAGAAAGACTAGAAGAGCATTTAGTATCTCCTGTTCCATTTGTAACACAAACATCATGCCTAATCAACAGTTAACGCTCAGTCTTATCTTCCTTGCTCTAGCAGGATTTGACTAGCTGATTACTCCCCTCTACCTTGCACTTCTGTCTTTATTTGACCTCTAGGGCATGATCCTCGTTTCCCTCCTATCTCGATGCCTCTATTTGATCAGTCGTTTGGCAGACTCTCTCCCAGATCCACTAAATATTCGAGCCCACCAAGGCTTAGTCCCTTGATTCCCTTCTCTTCTTGTCTTGTCCCTTCTCTTCCGACCATCAGCTATTGGTCCTGGCTCTGGAGTCTGGCTACCCATCTGAATCACCGGAGAAGCTTTTTAAAACATATCAAATCCAAGCCCGTTTTGTATCAGAGCCTCAGTGGGCAAAGTGAGGATTTCAGAGATTGTAAAGCTAAGTGATTCTAATGTAGGACCAGTGTTGAGGAGCATATTGAGTGGTTTTAAATACCAATCCCCATGCAGATTAGTTTAAAATATATGCCCCCAGCCCCGACCTCTCTTTGAGCTTCAATCTTGACTATCCAATTGGTTCATAACAGCTTCCCTTGGCCTATCTAAGAATTAGCATATCCAAAACTAAACTCTTAATTTTTGCCCCCAAACCCACTCTTTCCCCAGTCGTCCCATTCTATAAATGGTCCCATCATTTAGTAGTTGCTCACATCAAAACCCTGGGAATAATTTTTGATTCCACACTCCCTTCACTTTCCACATCCATACAACTCAGTCCTGATCTGCTGTACACTAAAAGAATTTTCCAAATTTTACCATTTCTCCTCTTCTCCCAGGCTACTGCCCTAGCCTAGGCTATCATTATGTCTTATTGGTAATCAGGATCCCTGTTTCCACTCCTGGACTTCTACCCTCCATTTTCCACACAGTGGCCAGAGAGATCTTGAACAAATATAAAATTGATCATACCATTCTCTTGCTTAAAACCCTTCAGTAGCTATCTTCACACTTCGAAGAAAATCCAAATCACTAAAATCATTAGTCCACAAATGACCTGGCCCTTGTCTACATCTTCAGCCTTCCTTCTGATCCTCTATGCCTTGCTTGCTCAGCTTCAGCACACTGGCCTTCTTAAAGTTCTACCTCAAACAGAACTAGCATACGCCCACCTCAGGACCTTTTTTTTTTACTGTAAACTCCTCCCCCAATGTGGAGCTCACACTCCCTGCCTGGAGATCAAGAGTCACATGCTCTACCGACTGAGCCAACCAGGTGTTCCCCCCCCCCACCTCAGGACTTTGCACTTGTTTCCTCTGCCTAGAAAGCTCGTTCACCAGACCATAACATGACCTGTTTCCTCACTTCATACTGGTCTATGTACAAATGCCCCTTCCTCAGAGAAGCCCCCCCATCCACTCTGTCTATAGTATAGCTTTCCCTCTGACCAGATTTATTTTTCTTTATTTTTTTAAAGATTTATTTATTTTAGAGGGAGAGAGAGTATGTGAGTAGGAGGATGGGGCAGAAGGAGTGGGAGAGGGAAAGCAGACTCCCTGCTGAACAGGGAGCCCAATCAGGACCTAAGCCAAAACCAAGAGTCCAATGCTTGACCAACGGAGCCACCCAGGCACCTGCTTTATTTTTCTCCCTAGCTCTTCATCACTACCTGAAATTACATTACATATATGTATCCTTTCTTTGTTAATATTCTGTGTTTTTCACTCCAGAATGCAAGCTCCCTGAGGATCAACTTACTTGTTCACATCTGGTTTCCCAGCACCTGTTTTTACCTTTAACATATCTGAAATTGGGAGGCCTCTGACAATTAATGCAGTGACTTAGAGAAATTAGCAGGGTTTTTTTTTTCTTTGTTTGTATAACATAAAATAAAAGTGACCATTAGAGCCAATGTATTTTACTCTTTCCTTTCAATTTTATTGAGATATAACTGACATATAGCATTGTATAAGTAAGTTTAAGCTATACAGCATCGTGACTTAACATATATTGTGAAATGATTACCACAATAAGCTTAGTTAACATCTATCACTTCATATACTGACCAAAAAGAGAGAGGGAAAGAAAAAAAAGAAAGAAAAGGAAAAAAAATTTTTTTTCCTTGTGTTGAGAACTTTTAGGATCTACTCTCTTAGTAACTTTCATATATATGATTCGGCAGTGTTACTGTGGTCATCATGTTGCATTCCACATCTCTAGTACTTATTTATCTTCTAACTCAAAGTTTGTGCCTTTTGACCCCCTTCATCCAATTCCCCCACCCCCACCAATAGTCAATGTATTTTAGACTCAATGAAATATGGTGGTACGCACTCAAGAAATAATATAATGGTCTGGGAGCACTGAATAAGCATTTAAATCATTAGAATGAATGTTAATATACCTGGGCCCCAGAAATTATATCCTGGTTACCATAAACATAGAGGAAAGGCACCACAGAAATAGATTTTCATTGGTGCAAAGGAGACAAAAAGCCCTGGGTTGTAGCTTAAACACTGCTGTGGGATCCCTTGACATGCAGAACCCTAGGTGGTCTTGAGGGTAGAGGGAGAGTCACTGGAGAGAGAAATAAAATTTGAAACAGAACTGGTCATTGAAGAAAAAGAAGTATCAAAGAGGGACGCCTGGGTGGCTCAGTCAATTAAGCGTCTGCCTTCAGCTTGGGTCATGATCCCAGGGCCCTGGGATCGAGTCCCACATAGAGCTCCTTGCTCAGCGGGGAGCCTGCTTCTCCCTCTCCCTCTGCCTGCTGCTCCCCTGCTTGTGGTCTCTCTCTCTGACAAATAAATAAAATCTTTAAAAAAAAAAAAAAAAAAGAAGTATTAAAGATACTAGAGAAAGCTTTGTCCAAAACCTTTCTCTTCACAACTAATAAAGTGATGCAAGTACAGCAATTCTTAGGCTCCACGTCATTTCTGAATAAGGTCCCCGAAAGGATATGGGAGCATCTCCTCCCAAGGGTATAGTGTATTTTTCAAACAAAAATAGTTATAGGGGTGCCTGGGTGGCTCAGTTGGTTAAGCATCTGCCTTCAGCTCAGGTCATGATCTTGGGGTCCTGGGTCATGATTTCAGGGTCCTGGGATTGAGCCCTCCATCTGGCTTTCTCCTCAGCAGGGAAGTCTGCTTCTCCCTCTCCCGCTGCCCCACCCCCACTCATGCTCGCGCGCGCTCTCTCTCTCTCTCACTCTCAAATAAATACATTAAAAAAACTTTAAAAAATATGTTTATATTAATAGCACCGATGTTTTATTAGCTAGCATTTTTTAATGCTTATATGCCAGACATCGCACTGTGTTTACATCCATTATCTAATCTGATCCTAACGACAAACTCTATGAGATAGGTACTGCTGTAATCCTCATTTTACAAATGAGAAAGCTGAGGCTTACAGGGATTAGGAAACTTGTCTAAAGTCACACAGAGAAAAAAATAAATAAATAATAAATAAATAAATAAATTAATTAATTAATTAAAGTCACACAGGGATTAAGGGAAGAAACCAGAATAGGATCCCAGGTCTGCTTGGGGTGAGTGTCCATGCTCTCAACTGCTCTGCACACTGACTTTTATTTATTTCCATTTCCAAAGACTATGCTTCTTAATTTCTGGATGGAATGTCATGGAGCTTTCGATTACAGACAGGAGCTGAAGCAGGCGTGTGCTCTCACCCTTTCCTACTTCCTGACTGCATTTCTTCTTCCTTGAAGAAGAAACATAAGCAAAGGCTTGAGTGCCGACAAACTTTGTGACAACAGTGGTAACAAAAGCTCTGGAACAGGTGAAAGGACAGTGAAGAGAGAACTCCGAGGCTGACAAGCTCACCAAGACATATCTAATAAGCACATCATTAGCTGACATGGATTGAAAATCTGTCAGCTTTATAAGCAAAACTATCGAGAACCCTAAGATCTCAATTGTCTAAATGGAATCAAGCCAGGCTGCTTATTCTTTTTGTTAAATATTTATAGACTTATTAAACTAAAGAAATATAAGGTGGGTTTAAGTTTTGTACCAGTTTCTTAGTTTGGGGTATCAGTTTAACTAAACATTATCAAAACAGTCTTAATTTTCAAGTATTACGGACTTTTACACAGGTGATGACCAAATTTTATTTATATTTTTATTGCATTGGATAATTCAGTGGATTTTCAGTGCCGTAATTTTGAATGGCTCTTTCCAAGATTCCAAGGTAGCTGGCACCTGTTCTGGTTACAGCTTTTTATAGCCTCATCTAAAGATGGATTTGAAGACGATTCTAGTATTTATTGTTATACCGGAATGGGTCTTATATACCATGTAAGAAGATATGGAATAGCAATTACCAACTCTATACGGAAATTGGCAATACTACTGTGATGACAAGCACAGTTGTAGTGGTGTGACCGATTTATTCATTTCCTTAATAACCTTCATAGTTGTAATGACTCATCCCTGTCTCTTGTTCTAAATTATAGGGCACCCTTTAATTCCTGAACCAAATGAATCTACATGATGACATTTTTTTTCTTTCTCACACTCATTTCAAAGACCTAATTTTTCATAATCTAGCAGTTAAGAAAATCAGACAGACATGAGTTGGAATCCTAGCTAAGAGAAAGAAAAGGTTGGAGAGGTGTGGATTCCTCCACTGCCCCCAACTTGTCCTCTAGACATCTTTCAGAGGCTTTGAAACATGGCCAGGTTCTGTTGCTGTGAGTCTGACATTTAAGCAGCTAGCCCCTTCCACTTCTTTTATGACAAAAGAAGGAGGAGAAGGAGGAGAAGATGAAGCAGTTTTTGGTTTGACAATCAAGCAGGCAGTGTTTGCTCTACACATCAGTTTCATTATTCACAAATAAGGAATTTTTTAAGGAGCCCTTGAAGAACAGTCATCGGAGAAGGCAAGAGAACGCATCTGCCTCCAGGCCCCAGTGTGTTAGTAAGTGGTATTTGTCAGAGAAATTAAAATGCTGAGCCAATGAGAGAAAAAGTCCCAACATAGCCCCTTGTATTCATATTAATATCTTTCTTCTTGAGTATAGATATTGAAATCACAGATTAGCAACATAGTAGTGCTGCAAACTAAGGAGACACTTGTTTTCTCCTATGATTCCTGGAAACGGAGGAGGAACTGTCTGAGCTGAGAAGATTGCAACATGTCTCAACTTGTTGCTTCAGTAGCACACAAGGCTGTTCTATATTGGCTTAAAAATGAGTGACTGTTATTTAGACAAAGATTCGAAACCAAGCTTTCAGTCATGTAAATTCTTCAGGTGAGTCACTTGACATGTTAGAAAAATATGTGGACCTAAAAATAATGCTGAGAAGTTATTTTCAACTTTCGCATAAAGTCCGAAGTTAGAAAAGATACCCCTCATGAGATATAAAACTATAGGCCTAATGAAAATTTTGAAAAGTTCAGAGATGATTAACTCTGATAATGATGATCGAGGAGTTATATTTAGATCAAGAAACAGATTCATTCTGTAAGAAACCTTGAGCGCAAGAAAAGTTTCTGTTTGGGTTGTGAACAAAAACAGTAAAGGTCTGCCATTTGTTCTGATCTTTCAACAGAAGCCAGAAGAATTACTGTCTCATTAAGGAAAATAGTAACTGAAACAAAATATGGTGTTTCTTTTATGAACTGGAAATAAAACATCAAAGTTGATGGTGTAAAACTGTAACAACACCAAGACCCCCAAATTGTCAGACTCAAAGTGAAGGCAATGTTGATTTGTTTCTTGACTTCAATTAGTATGAATCATTCCGTGTGCTTAAGCAATGAGCTGTGAATATAAAGACTCTGACGCATTAATGAGCATTTGAGAAATCCAAAGTCAAAAACCGAGCCAACACATAAACCCAAGTGCTCTAAAGTGTCTGCATGTCATCAGAGCTGCTCCTCTACCACGTTAACAACATGGTTAACTTCAAGGTTCTGGGTCCTCAAGTCTTTCCATTTCTTCCTAATCAGTCCACTGTCTCTGGCTTCACTTCTTACCTTGTCCAGCCAGACCTCACAATCCATCCCTTCAACCCCACTCTTGCCGAGGCAACTAACTTCATTATTTTTTTGAACGGTTATTTACTGAACCCATTCTGGATCAATCCAACCATTGGCTTCTCCCTCAAATACCTGAACGTCTGGGAAAAAAAAAATCACCAGACTACCAAAAATTAATGTTAGTAAAAAAAAAAAAAAATTAATGTTAGTAATGGATACTCTGGGGACAGGGCAATGGGGACATTTTACTCTTTGTAGTAATAAATGCAGAAGGAATGATGGAATTGGGGGAAAAAATCAGTTTTTGGCATTCAGCATAGTAACAATTCAGGCAAGAGGCATCAATGGATACTATTACCAAAGGGTGAAAGAGGAATGAGGAACAAATTTTACACAGTCTCAAAGTACCTCCCTCAGATAGTAATTATATCAGTTGAGAAACCTGGCAGATATCATCTTAAGCAATTGATCAAATCAATGTCATCAGAAATGAGACCAACTGACATTGTGGGCTACCCATTGGGATTCAATAAGAAAAATCCAACTTCACTTCTATGATGTTCCAGGATAATTTGGGTCTGATTGTAAGGAAACTTCAAATAAACCTATGTTGAGAGATATTTTACAAATTTACTGGCCTGTAGTCTTAAAAAAGGTCAAGGTCATGGAATTAAGGAAAGATTGAAGAACTCTTTCAGAGTGAAGAAGACTAGAGAGACATGACCACTGGGCACAGCACTACAATATGTGATTTTTTAACACCATGAAGCAATTAACTCAGTTCTGACACTATCTATCGTGGAGACAATGTCAGATGCCACAAATTAGGGGTCAGTCTGACAAGACTGCCTCTTTCCAGTTCAGATGCCAATCACAAGTCCAGGTTGTTACCTGTACTATGGACCAACTGGCTATAAATCAGAGGTTCCCACAACGCCTTCCTCAGGTTTGATTACTTTGCTAGAGCAGCTCACAGAACTCAGAGGAACATCTACTTATGTTCACTAGCATATTATAAAAGGATAACAGGAAGAGATGCATATGCAAGATACGAGGTAAGAGGCAAGAAACTTCCATGTTCTCTAGGTATGCCACTCTCTCCTCAAATCCATGTGTTCACCAACTGAACTCCATCTTGCGTTTTAATGGAGGGCTCATTACATAGGCACAATTAATGAAATCATCGGCCATTGGCAATTGATTCAACCTCTAGCCTCTCTCTCAAAAAGAGGTCAGAAATGTGGGACTGAAATTTCCAACCTCCTAACTACATGTTTGGTTCCCCTGGCAACCAGTCCCCATCCTTAGGGGCTTTCCAAGTCACCTGTGGTTGAAAGGGGTTTGTAATGAATATCAGGACACCTTTATCGCTCTTATGACTTAGAAAATTCCAAGGGTTTTAGGATCTCCATGCCAAAAAACAGGGTGAAAATCAAATATATATTTCTTGTTATAAATCCTGATATCACAAACACTTAAACCTGGAGTGGATCATTTGCTATAGGAATAATTGATATATGGGAGTTCTTTGCACAATTCTTGCAATTTTTCTGTAAGTTTGAAATTGTTTCAAAATAAAAAGTAAACAAAAGACCAAAAAAACGCTGTTTTTCCATTTTTTAAATCATGAATCATTGGATACATACTCATAAAAAAACAAGTTTAAAGTAAATGTAACTTATGGGGTGCCTGGGTGGCTCAGTCAGTTAAGCATCTGCCTTTGGCTCAGGTTTTAGGTTATGATCCCAGGGTCCTGGGATCAAGCCCCATGTCAGGCTCCCTGCCAGCTGGGAATCTGTTCCTCCCTCCCCGTCTGCCTCCCTCCACTTGTGCTCTCTCTCTTGCTCATGCTCTCTCTCAAATAAATAAACGAAATCTTCAAAAAAATAAAAATAAAGTATATGTAACTTATGATGTTAAAAATAAAAATGAGTATCTATGAATTTACCACTCATTTTGAGAAATAGAATATCAATAATGTTAAAGTTCCCAGTATGCTCCTCTCTACCTCATCCCTCTGCCCAGGAAACATTACCCTGAATATGTCTTATCATTCCTTGCTTTCTTTAAAGACTTAGCACATATATAGAAATCCCTAAATTATATTTTCTAATAACTAAAGAAATTTAGCTTTTCTTCCTTCTTTATTGATTACTTTTACTTCTTCTTTAAATCATCTCTTTTATCCTTTGCCCATTTTTCTATCAGGTTGGGTTTTTTTCCTCATTGGTTTGGAAATAATCTTTACATACTACAGATATTATCTTTGTCTGTTGTATATGTTGCAAGTATTTTTTTCTAGTCTTATGTTTGTCTCTTAACTTTGTACCTTTATGTAGCAACGTTCACTGTAAAGATGTTTTAAATATTTATTGGGTCAAGTCTGTCCCATAAATTTATTTATGACCACTGGGTTTCTTATCCTATCCAGGAAGGCTTTCTTATTTAAAGATATCCTCCTATATTTTCTTCTAATACTTTGGTAGTTTTGTTTGTTGTTATGTTGAGATCTTTAATCTATAAATAATTTATTCTTTGCTTATGGTGTGAGGTAGGGATCTAAATTGGCATTTTTTTTCTACCTGTGATAGACAGAAAATGGCCCAGAAGAGATGTCAACATCCTAACCCCTAGAACCTATAAACATTACCTTACACAGCAAAAGAGATTTTAAAGATGTGATTAAGGTTATGAAATATGAAATGAGGAAATTTCCCTGGATTATCTGGGTGGACCAATCTAATTAACATGAATCCTTAAAAATGAACAATTATTCATGGCTGTGGTCAGAGGGAAACATGACTGCAGAATGGTTAGAGAAATGCAAAGCCGTTAGCTTTGGAGATGGAAGAGGAGGCCAAGAACCAAAGAATAAGGGTGGCATCTAGAACTGGAAAAGTCAAGGAAATAGATGCTTACCTATAGCCTTCCAAAAAAGAATGTAGTCCTGTTGACACCTCGATTTTAGCTCACTGACACTTGTGTCAGACTTCTGACCTATAGAACTGTAAGATAATGAATTTGTATTGTTTAAGGCACCAGGTTTTTGGTAACTTATTAATTAGAACTAATATGTCCCTCTAACCAACACCTTTTCTCAAATATTCCATCCTGTTCTTATGAAATTAAAATGCCATATTTACTGCATAAATAATTCCCATGCACATGTTGGTTTCTGAACTCTCTATTTTGATCCACTGGTCAGAATGGATCTATTTTCCTGACCCAGAACCATATTGTTTTAATTACTGTTACTTTATAATTTTTTTTAATGTCTTGAATCCTTCCTCTCCTTTTTTTAAAAACTAGGCTCCATGCCTAGCATGGAGCCCAACTCTGGACTTGAACTCATCCTGAGATCAAGATCCTGAGATCAAGACCAGAGCTGAGATCAAGAGTCAGATGCTTAACTGACTGAGCCACCCAGGCTCCTTTTAATCCCCATTCCTACCTCTTTATTTAAGATCTCATCATTTCTCTCTTTCCTCACTTTTCCTCTTTTCCTCTTTCCTTAACCACTTTCTGTCCCTGGTTTTATCCTCCTCCAGTTCATTTTCCACATTATTACTAGCATGATTTAAAATAAAGGTATAATCAGATTTCTACCCTTTAAGTCCTTCATGGCCATCCTTCATCTTGAATACAAAATCCAAATTCCTTGCTAAGGTGCGTAAAAATGGTATGATGAAGGATGCTGCCTATCTCACCACGGTCATCTCTTGCCCCTTTGCTCCAGACATTAAAGAATTTGAAGCTCACAGAGTGAACTACACTTTCAACCCCTTGTATCCTTGGATATGTTGCTGCCTCTACCTAGAATGCCTTCCATTCCTCCTCTGAGCCAATCAGTCCTGTACATTCAAAACTCAGAGCACCGAATTCCCTTGGCAAACTTTCTGCATTCCTCACTGTTAAGACTGAGCTAGTGCCCCTCCTTCGCACTCCCATAGCAGCACAAATATATCTCTTCTAGCAAGCACTTAACCATATTGCAACCACAATTGTTGATTTACTTGTTTACCTCCCTCACTAGATAGTGATCTCCTTAAAGGCAAGAATTGTCTTTCATTTATGTATCCACAGTACTTAACAGAGTGCTAACAATCTTGTAATTATAATAAAAATATGAAAAATAATGAAGTAATTGGTACCTCTTATTAAAACCTGGGCTAAGTGGTTTTCATAATTCAATAACCACTAAGTGACAGCTCATAATTTTGTGTTCTTTGAAACTGTTTTTACCTAAAAATAATATTGTCCAGCTTGTTCACTCGTCTTATTCACAAGACTTGGCTACAAGCAACTTTGGGATGTTTCCAAAGGAAGAAAGTTTCCTAGGTTGAACAAATTCAAAAGAACATGACTCAGGCTCTAAAAGTAATCCAGAAAAGAATTTCTAAAATATTTTGAATACGGATGGTATTATTGGATTATTTTGATAGGAATAACCCTTACTTAAATGCCTGTGAGAACCACCAGATTTGGTTAGCTGCCCCTCCTCTGTGCTCCCATAGCAATGAACACAAACATTTAGCCAAGCACAGATTGTGTCATATGGAAGTGATGTGTCTAAATATATTTTTTCCCATTACCAGTGGTTTTCAATCAGGAGGACAATGCAGCCTCCCCACCCTCCATTGGGGTGTTTGGGGAAATTTCTGATTGTCATAATGACGGGAGGGAGTCGCCCATCATTTAGTCTCGAGAAGTCGGAGAATAGCCTACATTGGCCGGAGAATAGCCTACATTCAGCCTACTGCTGAATAGCCTACATTGAGTAGGACAGTCTAGTACAACAAAGAATTATCCCACCCAAAATGCCTCACAGTAACCTCATAAAGAAGTTGACTTTATTTATCTTTGATTTCCCATTGGCTAGGAGAAACCCAACACAAAAAGTCACTCTGAACTGAAACCACAAAGTAATGGGGGCAGGAACACCTTGTCATAATGTGTATTGAGCTTAAATAATCAGATTACTTTGTAATCACCATTCATAATTACTTCTATATATCTGTATTATATAATTGATGAAAGGCAAACGAATGATAAGAGAATAAAGTCATTAAATCCAGATATTTCTTTTTCTCTTTTTGGTCCAGGTAAGTTTAATTCTAATAGAAATAGCAAAAAAAAAAAAAAAAAAAAAAAAATCATCTTTGGTATTTTCTTCCATCAATCCATCCATCTCAGGGAGCCTCCTTCATATTTTGGCATCTACCTCCAGAAACCTCCCCAGTTTGGCGCCACCTAGGAAAGACATCCCGGCCTAGAATATGAACACTTGATATTCCATTCCATTCCATCAGCGTCCAAGGTCCAATTGTTTAAACTGATAATCCAGGTGGATCCCAGATATAAATTGCCTTCCAGTTTTAACATTCTATGATTCAATACCATTAAAAGTCTATACTATTTCACAAGTCCTTCCTAAGTTTATTCATGATTCTAACCTACTAATGAGCACCTACAGTTTGTGCCAGTGCCATAAGTTGAAGAGCAAGAGAAAATTTTAAGGAGAAAGGGGCACAAGACCATTTCAGTCAAGTCGGAGATACCTTCTGGGCTGCTGGAGTCTGGGTTACTCTGATCATGATTTTTAGGAAACCAGTTTCCACCATTCCCTAAGTTCATTCCTAGTTGGAAAACAGCATTGTTTATTGTCCACTTTTGCTAGAATGTCAACTTCATAAGAGCAAGATCCTTGTCAGCTTTATTTGTACTGCATTCCCAATGCCTAGAACCATATCCATTATATTGTGGCACTCATTAAATATTGTTGAATAAATGAGTAAGGAATTTACCGTAAGTAGAGATTTATATTTTTTTATATTATTTATTTATTTGAGAGAGAAAGCATGAGCAGGGGGAGGAGCAGAGGGAGAAGGAGAAGCAGACTTCAGGCCAAGTAGAGAGCCAGACGTGGGGCTCGATCCCAGGAGATCATGACCTGAGCCGAAGGCAGATGCTTAACCAACTGAGCTGCCCAGATGCCCCAAGAGATTTAATAAAATAAATAAATAAAATAAATAAAAGGGTAGAGTAGTATATTCTACAACAAAAGGAAACGTCATGTTGTAGGGCAACTCTGTGACATATTGTTAACTCCAGACTGAATTGTAAAGTCATGGGAGGGAGGAGGAACCTATATGCATGACATGAAATATAAAAA
Organism: Potos flavus; assembly: GCA_028534135.1. Taxonomy (NCBI): domain Eukaryota; kingdom Metazoa; phylum Chordata; class Mammalia; order Carnivora; family Procyonidae; genus Potos; species Potos flavus. Next base: position 118,379,594 of record CM052883.1, read on the forward strand.
CAGATATGGCTGAATTATAAAGAGCCCTTAAGCCTGGTACAAAGGTCAAATGAAGTTCATTTATCTCTCAAGTCTGACCTGGGTGAAGAATATCTGACAGACTCTCAGCAAAAATAAGATCAATTCTCAAGTGTTACCCTGAAAAGTCCAAAGTCCATTAGCTTAGCCAATAATCCTGGACACATTTAAACCCTTATTTTACAGGATCCTAATATGCACATTAGGAACCAAGCAAAGTATGTCATAGGAATAATGTTTAATACCTATCAGTGGCATACGGAGAAATGACAACTCATTTACATCATTTGTGTTTAGCAAGAACCAGTAATTACTTCCATTTTATGAAAGGACAAAATAAAGATATATGAAATATATGTCAACCATGGACTGCAAAAACCATCTTAAGTCAATACCACACCCTAAGTGAAATTTCTATGCAACCTAGACCAAAGTAAGAGAATTTAAATAAAATTGAAAAACCAACCCAACCATTGACAGTAACATAATTTTAAGACTTCAAATATTTCTTGATTTTAAAATGTCAATGAGGGACGCCTGGGTGGCTCAGTTGGTTAAGCGGCTGCCTTCAGCTCAGGTCATGATCCCAGGGTCCTGGGATCGAGTCCCACATCGGGCTCCTTGCTCGGCAGGGAGCGTGCTTCTCCCTCAGCCTCTGCCTGCCACTCTGCCTGCTTGCACGCTCTCTCTCTCTCTCTCTCTCTGATAAATAAATAAATCTTTAAAATGTCAATGAGAAATATGGGAAAGACTTGTGAAAACAAAGTGCATTATTCATTGCATAGGCTAACAAATTTTTTAAATGTTCGAAGTCCCAGAGGGTTGCAGAAAAAATTCTGTCTCCTGGATCCTTAATTCAAAATCACTACCATGGGGAGTGTTTCCATTTGCAATTGTATTCACCAGCAAATAACAGAAAAACATCACAATTTTTTTTTCATGTAACAAGGAGTGTGAGGGTAGATAGTGACATTAGGCCAGAAGCTTTCCCTGCTATCTTTCTGCATCTTTATCTTAGCACATGGTGTTTTGCCGTCCTGGTATTTTGCGGTCACAAGATGACTGCTCCATCTTTGGCATTGCACCTGAATTCCAAGCAGGAACAAAGTAACAAAGGGCAAAGGGTGTGTGCTAGCGAAAACTTGGAAGAGATTTTTCAGAACCCTCTATTCAGTGACTTTTCACTAATGTCTCCTTGACCAGGACTGGCCTCACCTGGCCACCCTAAGCTGTAAGGAAAAGCGCGAAACGTGCTGCTTTGCTGACACATTGCCCTACTCTTGGGTTCTGTAGGATCTATGCAGAGTAGACTGTTCAAGTTAATGCAGTATTGACGATCCAACTCAGGGGCACCTGGTTATGAAAGGGTGTGAACCTCCTAGGCAAACTTACCCTGATGCTGATGACGCTTACGCATCAACTTCCCTCACTCATATGGACCCCTCGAAGGCCTTGGGCTAATTCACCTGGCACCATGATGTGAAGGTACAGGGTTCAACATAAAGCTTGTTGACAAGCCACTCCGAGAGGACATTGGTGACAAACTATTCAGCGAGTGTCTTCGACTCAAAGAGCAGTCAATTAGTCACTGACAAGAACATCTGAAATGCTCTGAGATCTCATATATGAAAGAAAAACTAGGTAAAAGTTTCCCCAAATTCGACAATAATCCTAAAATTTTACCTGACATTTCTGATAAGTTATGATGCTGAAAGAAAGTGTTCTAAATTTTAAATAAAAAATTTCAACCTTGCTAGAGGAAAGCCTGGATGATTTTTCCAGTCTATGTAAAATCTTTGAAACCTTCCTATAAAGAGGCAAACAAGCATGCAGCAAAAAATTATACTTTAAAGATAGAAGTGTGTCAGGCAGTTAATCAAATTTGTGTTGTTTTCCCTAGATTTTGTGATATTCATGGTATCTGTTAGTTTAAAAAATCTAATTTGTTGTGATTCTTTTCCTCATTTTAAATGGTTGCTTTTGTTCCTAATTTTGTATTCTTTCTATTAACAAGTTCTCTCAAAAAAACAAAACAAACAAAAAAAAAAAACAAGTTCTCTCTACCTACAAATTGGGTAACTTTCAAGCCTCAAGGAGCCAGGATCTGCCCCTGAGCCTCAGGAGCCCTGGGAGTCCCCGAATAAGAAGTGATCTCTAAGGCCTTCTGGATTTACCTTTACATCCATTGGAAAAAAAGAGTATAAGGAGACTAACATTCTCCCCTCAAGTCAGAATCAGAGCTGGCTGCAGATGCCCACTTGAAGTGTCCATTCCCCTGAGCTGTACCTTGAATTCACTTGGCCTTCTTAGGCGAAGGTCATGGTCAGGCATCCCACGGCAGCCAGGAGAGGGTCACAGGAAGAAGCAAAAGGGAGTTGAGCTGTTAGTTCTCTTATTCTTCCCATGGTATCCTTAAGAACTCCATTTGTCACGTAGCCATGTTAACACTCTTTCTGCTTGGATGTAAGAAGGAGTTTACCTGGCAAGGCCAACACACTTCCCTAAAATGTCCAGTAAACATCAATCTCACAAATCTCTTCTTCATTGGTAGGATACATTCAGGGAGTTGCCTATTAGAATCTTCTCTGAAGATTCCCAATGCACCCTAGCATCTTCAGAGCTTTGAAAAGTACAGGTGGATTGTCTTTGATTCCATCATTTCCCAATCTAATTTAATCACAAGATCCTATAAGCCCTAGAATACATCTCGAGAATTTTTCCTCAGAATGGATGTACATTTTATTCATAATATTGTTATTTTCATAACACAAATGTCAAGCTCCAAAGGGCATTTGGATTTTTAAAGAGCTGTTGGTAAAAAAAAAGAAAGCAATCTGTAACAATGGACTTTAGGGTGTCATGGCCCAAAGGGTAGATATAGTTTAACACAATGTTAGGGGGCCATCTGTACACACTTCAAATTCCGACATGTTGATGACTGTTTTTCTAGCCATTCCCATTAAGGCAGGTCTTGATTCTGCTCACAAGAGAAGATCATAATGGAGGACGCTGTTACTTGCTTTTATTTCCATGCTGTATTTGCAGATTTGGAATCTGTTGCCTATTACATCAATAATACTTTATTTAACACATGTACTTTTCAGTTTTTAGTTACAGAATCCATGGAATGATTAAGGTACAAAACCTTCTAATTTTCCTTGGTTGATAATAAAGCCAGTTTGGATTGCCATAAGAAATCTTGTTTAGGGGCACGTGGGGTCTCACTTGGTTAAGCATCTGCCTTCTGCTCAGGTCCTGGGATCAAGTCCCGCATCAGGCTCCCTGCTCAGCAGGGAGTCTGCTTCTCCCTCTCTGTGTGCCTCTGCCCCCCACTTGTGCTCATTCTTTCTCAAATAAATAAATAAAATCTTAAAAAAAATAAATCTTGTTTAAATTTGCTCTTTAAAACATTCTGCTCAAGTATAAACTTGTATCAATAACCAAGCTTTTGATCAAAAAAGGGAATCTGTGAGCTCAGCCATATGCTAAGATAAATCAAGTGCATGAAGTTAGGAGCCATCCTTAGAAATACCAATCCTGGGGTGCCTGGGCGGCTCAGTCATTAAGCATCTGCCTTCCGCTCAGGTCATAGTCCCGGGGTCCTGGGATCAAGCCCCACATCGGGCTTCCTGCTCAACAGGAAGCCTGCTTCTCCCTCTTCGACTCCCTCTGCTTATGCTCCCTCTCTCGTTGTCTCTCTCTGTCAAATAAATAAATAAAATCTTAAAAAAAAAAGAAATATCAATCCTAAGAGTGAATGAAAGGCCTACTTTAGGAGGAGAATCACTACTGCCACAACTTCATAAGCCTTATCAAAACACTGTGTCTTAAATGACACAAGGATACATCTCCATGATGACTTCGAGTTTTGCATTTGCTTTTATTATTTATTTATTGCTTTAATAAGGCAATTGCCTGGTCTTGACACATTTGGATTTTTTTTTTTTTTACACCTCTGTGCTGAAAGCAAATGTCTTACATCCCAGTGCATAGAGGACATAACTGGGGCTCTCCATTGATGAAATACATTTCTTTGGTTTCTATTCCTATTAGTCTGCAAACACAAAGTCCAGGAAATGTAGGAAAATCAGCCTCTACAATCAGAGCTCCCACATACGGTTGTGCAGGTTGTGGACTGTACAATGGGCACAACTATATACAGCACCTTGTGCTGCAATCTTTCATGTGGATCTGTGCTATAATCTTCCTGACTTGCAGAAGTAAGCTGACTGAAGAAGAGGAGTATGTAAAGAAATCTTATGAAATCCTGTGATTTTTTTTCACACATGAAGCAAAGTTGATAATTTATTCTCTAACTTTGAGTCCCACACTCTTTATTATGGAGTAAATTTTTGTAGTTGAGAGAAAAGTTCAGCGAAATAAAATTTAGATAAAAATTAGAAGTGGGAGCGCATGGCTAGCTCAGTTGGAAGAGCATGTGACTCTTGATCTTGGGGTCATGAGGTTGAGCCCCACATTGGGTGTAGAGATTACTTAAAAAAATAATAAACTATTTTAAGTATTAGAAATGAAAGTCATTGTAATTATTTTTTATTAAGAGAAAAACATCCATTTTTAATATTTTAATTGAAGGGCAAATTTCTTGGCAATGGCTGCATGAATCATTATTCTGCTCATTTCCTGCTCCTTTCCTAACATACCTCTTTCCCCAATCAGTTCAAAATGCAGAATGTCTACTGCTGGCAAGTTGGAGTCAGTAGCAACACTTCCCTGAGATGCATTTTTATATATTTGCTGAGAGTAGAGATTGAACTAGGGAAATTCTTTCAGTCTTCAACATTAAAGACATGAAACACTCTTCACAAGCCCAAGCACCCTTTTCCCAACAAGATAATATCAGACATTAAGAAGGTAACAGTACCTGAACAAGATCTACAGTTATATAGATACCATTTCCAAGGGGGCAATACTTAAATATATACTCATATTATGCTCCTGAAATTATGTATATCGTCCCTGGACAATTGACACTGTTCATTTTGTAAGATATTGTTTTCTTAGATCTCTTTTTTGGTGGATAAACATCTAAAAATGATTGCTCTTGTGAGATTTTCTGTTGAGATCCCAATTAGTTCAAAGGCATTGTAGCTGCTTTAAGAGAGACATGGTGGGACTTTTTCATTGTATTTAAATGTAATGTGGATAATTGTCCCCTGCTTATTAAAAAACATCACGTACATTTTTTTAATGCTCTCAAAAGTTGACATATTTACACCAATATTATATATATAACCATATATACATTATATGGCCGCCAAGTAACTGTCAATTTATATGTATGTCTGTGCATGTCCTTAGTTGTATGGGCAGAGCTGGTATAGAAGTAAAACAATGAATTTCCTCTCGGTAAGGTGAGCAAGGGCATCACTTTAAGCAGCTCTAAAAGACTAATTAACTTGCAGTTGAAATGCAAAAAAAAGGTATATAAGAAATTAAGCAGTCTGGCTGTAGGAGAGACTTCACAGTGAGTTGGAAAAGAAAGTTTAAGACAGACTGGGGAGTGAGTGGGGTCGGGCAGGGGGTGGGGCCTTTGCTGATCAAACTCAAAATACCAAATTTTAAGAGAAAAATAGCAAATTCTACACAGCCACCACTGGTAGTAATTAGGAAACACTGTCAAAAGTATTTTTTCATGTCAAGATGTTGTCATATTATTCTTTTATCCCCCTGTTTGTACTAATATATGCAAATGTCATTGCCTCTCTACTTTCTTAATTCATTAAGGAAATTTGGAACTACAGAATTCTACTTTCCCCAAATTTTCTGGTTTGGGTGAGACAAACTGAAACAAACTCCTGAAACATTAAAATATAAATAAATAGGCCCCTAAAGACTTACTTAGTGAGATTATTTAATGTTTTACTTTGTTAAAACTTATTTTCGGGGTGTCTGGGTGGTACAGTTGGTTAAGCGTCTGACTCTTAGTTTCGGCTCAGGTCGTGATCCCAGGGTTGTGAGGTTGAGCCCTAAGACGGACTCTGCTCAGTATGGAGTCTGCTTAAGACTGTCCCTCTCCCTCTGCCCCTCCTCCCCTCAAATAAATAAATAAAACCTTTAAAAAAAAAAAAAACCCTTATTTTCATAATCTCTTCAAAAGTAGTGGGCATATGGCTGGAAGCTATATCTCAAGCAAATCATAATTTAGGCCTTTAGTTCGACTAGAAGAATGAAATGTTCCTCTCCTCCTGGAAGCAGGAGACCCTACCTTCAGGAAAAGGATCTATAAATGAAAAGCAGACTTGGAGTAGTAAACTTGGAAATCTACTTTTACAAAGCGGTAACATTGTTATAAGGTAGGTATTTAATTGTACAATGTTGGAGGAAAAAGATACATGATAAATTTCTAGGTTTTAGGCAATGTATTTATACTTTAAATCTTCTTATACTTAACTGGTAATCTCAGAATCTGAGATTTCTTATTTTAAATATGATAGAAAAAAACATTATGGAAAAGGAAACTGGTTAAGTAACATTTTCCTTGAAATAGCATTTTTTTTAACTTCATAACAGTATAGAACTACAGGCACAAATATAAAACATTCAAAAGAATTTAATATTTTGTTTTCAAAGTGTTATCAACGGACTGCCTGCATCGGAATCACTGGGAGGCCTTGCTAAAATGCAGATTCCTGGATCTCACCCTAAACTTTTAAAATTGTGGTAGATGAGAACTCCAGAATCTGCATTTCAGCTAATACCTTCACATGACTCTTAAGAACGCTAAGGTTTGAGAACCACTGCACCAAAGTCTCTTGTCAACAGAATAGTCATCGTGTGCCCATTTTTTTATCCATAATACCTAACATACCACCTGGCCCAGAGCAGATGGTCGATAAATGTTTACGTAAGCAACTTGTATACAGGAGATGGTCTTTCTCCTCTTAAATCACAACTTAAGTCCAACCGAGAGTTTACCTAGAGAAAGTATTCATCTAGGGGCACCTGGCTGGCTCAGTCCGCAGAGCATGCAACTCTTGATCTCAGGGTTGTAAGTTCCAATACCACGCTGGGTGTAGAGATTACTTAAAAATAAAATTGCTTTAAAAAAAAAAAAAAGAGATTCATCTATGTTCTGTAGTTACTAGGGAAAAATAAGCACAAAAAAAAAGGTGAGAGGCAAAGGATGTAGGCTGGCCAACTAGAAATACATTATGAATGTATTTGACGTGCATATTTAATGTGTGATATAAATGCACAGGCTCACTTAATGTGCTATAAATGTGTCAGCTCAATTAATTAAAGCATGAAACTTTTTTGCTCAGAGTCACCATTTAAGAAAAAACAGTGGAGGGGCACCTGGGTGGCTCAGTCTGGTAAGTATCTGCCTTTGGCTCAGGTCAGAATCCCAGGGTCCTTGGATCGAACCCCGCAGTGGGCTCCCTGCTCAGCAGGAAGCCTACTTCTCCCTCTCTCACTCCCCCTGCTTGTGTTCCCTCTCTCTCTGTGTCTCTCTCTGTCAAATAAATAAATAAAATCTTAAAAAAAAAGAAAAGAAATAACAATGGATGAACAGAGCTCCAATATCTCAGCTGCAAAAAATATGTAAAATACTTGCATCTTATGGATGAATAGAATAATTTTCAATATAAAAATTTGCACATTTAAAACTGCAATGGAAAAATCCTAGAATGAATGTGCCAAAGTAGAGGATTGGAGTGGGTTTGGATAGGATGTATAAAAGGGCCATTATAACTATTGAATGAGCAGGTTGTGAGAGCAGCTGGGCTGCACAGAGTTGGTGGTTGGGTTGGCGGTGATGAGAATGGGAAGTTAGACCAGTATCCAAAGATGCATCAGAAGTAGTCTGATTGACTAAGGGATGGAAATCAGAAATGATTACAACTGTCCTTAAAAATCCTGCATGATCAGAAAAATCTGACCCTAATAAATTTATCCTTCAATCTGGATAAGCAAATCTTTGCTTATTTCAGTTCTTTACTGATTGTAACTTAAGTCTTTCATATCTATTTACCTACTGATCAATTTTAATGCAAACGTATAGCACATTTCCACATTTCGGTACCTTATTTAATTGACAAAAGGAACAAAGCATGGCTCTGATATCACCAGAATCAACATTTTGGTAATGTGTAACATAATGAAAAAAAAATCATCCAGTAAGTTTCTAATGAAAGGGCCATGTATCCAAATTCATTTTTCAAAATAATGTGAAGATGTTTTCCAAAAGGTATCTGTAACTAAATTGTTTGCTACTTGGAAGTATTTCTCTTAGAAATAGTCTTTTATTAGCAGTGTGTACGTGTGTCTTTTAGATTGGTTTTCTAGGCTAGCCCGCAAAATCATGCTCAGGTCACTCTGAACTCAAAAAGCCCCAAGAATAATGACTCTTTCTTTTTTCTTTCTTTCTTTCTTTCTTTCTTTCTTTCTTTCTTTCTTTCTTTCTTTCTTTCTTTCTTTCTTTCTTTCTTTCTTTCTAGATTTTATTTATTTGAGAGAGAGAAAGAGAGAGAGAACATGCAGGGAGAGGGTCAGAGGCAGAAGGAAACTCCACGCTGAGCTGGGAGCCCAATCCAGGACTCCATCCCAGGACTCTAGAATCGTGACCCAAGCCAAAGGTGGTCGCTTAACCAACTGAGCCGCCCAGGCGCCCAAGTAATGAATCTTTCTGAGCCTTGATATCTACATCCCAGAGTCACTCTAAAGTTGGAAAGATCACCCAGCCAGTGGGTTTTCCTGTATGTTTGTTTTGGAAGAGAGGCATAGCCAAAACGGTAGATCCAACAGTCCTCTTCATTGGGTTAGTGTTTTTCAGTCATGGGGAAGGGTTATCTCGCACATTCCAAATAGAACTATGGTACATCTCAGAGCCTAATTTCTTGAAAAGGTTCTACACAGTAGAAATCGTGGAATTGGAGGTTTGGTATTTTTGTGTCTTCATTGTACACAATGCCAGTGAACAAGTAACCTGAAACGTGGTTGTTATTTTAAATAGAGAAAGTCCAAGCGGGGAAGAAAGCTATCCCCACAGTGGATAATTAGTAAGTGCTGAGTAGAGGGCACACCTTTGACACAGCTGACAATAATGGCTCATGGACTCCTTTTCCCTAAAAACAGAGGCACCACTACTATGAATGTGAAAGACCGGAAAGAGAGGCCAACAAGGCAAGAGCTTTTCCCCCTCATTAAATGAGAACCAATGCTATAAGAAAGTAAAACCCCTTTGAAATATGCAAATAAGCATACTGCGTCTTTGGAAAACACAATGGAAATAGAAATAGTGGGCTTTCTTCCTCTCCCATGGCTATTTCTCAGCACTCCACAGGAACATTACATTCTTTGAAATCTTTCAGTGCATCCTTCAGGTGTTTCTTTTGGCATCTGGTATGCGGGTAGTTAAATTTCAGCTGAGTGATACCATCACATAAAGGAGTTTTCAGTTTTGGTGTGTACAACAATAATGATTTGAACATATTTTTATTATATGACTATCTGGAAGCTATGATTCTTTTCTCTACGTACCATTAGGATGACTTACATAGCCCACATTCCACAATCCTGGTGTGATGTATAGGGATCCATAAAGGTAGGCTTGAGCTTAGAAATTTTAAAATTCAGGCAAGCTAAATTGGACAAAATCAAAATTATTTGGGAGATTCATATCAGATACTAATCAGCATCAGAAATTTATGAGGATCAATCGGTTTCAGTTTGTATTCTTTTTTTATGTATCTAAATCACTTAAAAATTGCTTCTAAGTCACATTGGGCACTCAACTGAAACCCCATTTTATATTATCTGCCTTCTTTACCCTAATTTCCTCACAAACACCTGCACATTTATAGAGTAAGTTTTTGATTAATTTTAAATTCACTTCACCAATGTTTGTCAATTAATTATGATTTAATGGCCGCCTCATTGTTTACAGATATATATGCAATGTTTCATCATCAATCATTGAACATTCTCTGAAACTGCTGGGATGGAGAGCCCCTATTTGGTAAGAACTATGTTATCAACACTAACCCTGCCTGGCCTTACTTCAGAGGATTTGAGAGCACAATGGAGTCCTATATACAATCATACCATTAAGGAATCACCTCTGTAACACTTTTGACAGGAGCCATCCAGCCACAGTTGGTGAGAAACTCAACTGCTCTTTAGGGTTTAGCTTACTGGATGTATAAACTGATCTAACCCTTGAGAATTTTCCTCACAGTGGCCTCACAGCTGCTTTAAGTCACTCTTCCACTTTGGTTCTAATCTTTGCTCTGGGACAACTCTCAAGAAATCTCAGTGGTTCTATAAAGGGAGCTTTTCGATCACTCTGACGTCATATCTTTTCTGCTCAAGTCTTCCCAATTTTTACTCCAGTTTAATCAGACCACAGCAAAGAGAGATGAGACTCTCAGCTTCCTTGGTCTGGACTTCACCATTAATTTAGCCTAAAACCACTTATACCAATCTATCAATCAATCACTCTATCTATCCATTCATGTATTTAAACAACTTACCTCACACTGGGAGCTCATGTAGAAGCTAGAGTTTGGGACTGTTATTGGATTTTGTTAACATTTATTGAGTTCCTACTATGCCTAAGGCATAGGGTTGTCACATAAAATATAGGACATTCAGTTGAATTTGAGTCAGATAAACAATGAATTATTTTTTTAGTATAAGTATGTACCAAATATTGCATAATTATAGTAAAAAATTATTCATTGTAGGGGTGCCTGGGTGGCTCAGTGGGTTAAGCCTCTGCCTTCGGCTCAGGTCATGATCTCAGGGTCCTGGGATGGAGCCCCACATCGGGCTCTCTGCTCAGCGGGGAGCCTGCTTCCTCCTCTCTCTCTCTGCCTACTTGTGATCTCTCTCTCTGTCAAATAAATAAATAAAATCTTTAAAAAAAATTATTCATTACTTATCTAAAATTTAAATTTAACTGTGTGTCTTCTAGTTTTATTTGCTAACTCTGGTGATCCTTTTAAGACATTAGCTCATTTTATCTTCATAATAATATGGTGAAATTGGGTACAATTTTACTCCCATTTTATAGATAAATAATCTAATGTTAGTAGAGCCCCCCCAGTTAGTGACAGGGGAGTGGGGATTCAATATTAAGCTGCCTAAAACCACAATGCTTCACCCAGGACAAGGGTTAGTTAGAAATAACTGTTAGTTAGAAATAACAGAAACATAGAACTTCAGAAAAATACAGATGCTAGGGCCTATCACAGACCTACTGAATTAGAATCTTCAGTGGAATAGCCCAGGCATTTCTATGTTTGGATAGAGCTGCAAATAATTCTGCTATGCAGCTTGGGTAGAGAAGATCACTCCTACTGCTCCCAGATGTTTTCATATGAAGTGCTATTAAGCTGCTTGAGAAATTAACTTTTTTAACATAAAAGCAAAATTTTATATTTACCTGTTAGATTATTAGATTTGGTCTATTTTGATACCATTTTAAATTATTTTCAAATATTAACCCTGGCACTTTTGAAGATTCCTATTTCTGTAGAATAATAGTCTTTTTTTTTTTTTTTAATATTTTATTTATTTATTTGAGAGAGAGAGCAAGAGCACAGGGGAAGGGGGAGGGTCAGAGGGAGAAGCAGACTCCCCACTGAGCAGAGAGCCAGATGCAAGACTCAATCCTGGGACTCTAGGATCCTTACCTGAGCCGAAGGAGGTCGCTTAACCAACTGAGCCATCCAGGCACACCAGAATAATAGTCTTAAGTTTCTTTGAGAGTCACATAGATTTTTGGGAATTTGAGGTAAGCTGTAGATTCTCGGGGAGTGAGAAACACATATGAATACCCATGCGAGTTGGCACAAAATCTCAGGGGTTTTGCAACCTGTTGATAGATCTAAAAATCCATGGACCTCCAGGTTAAGAACCCATTCTTAGAGGATTTTCCACTCTTCACTGCAAAATTTACTAAAAGTGCTATTAATATATTGTTAAGTATTGCTAATTCTTCCAATGAAGTTCATTAAACTTTGAAAAACAAAACTAGCTGCTTTTTGCATTGTAAAAGTAATTTTAGTTGAAATAAGTACTCCTATACCCTACTGATAAAAGTGTGAATTAAATTTCTTTTTTTTTTACTTTTGGCAAAATACACTTCACATAAAATTTACTATCTTATCCATAGTTAAGTAGTGCTAAGTACAATCACATTGCTGTGTAACCAATCCCCAGAACTCTTTTCATCTTCCAAAACTAAAACTCTATACCCATTAAACAACAACTCCCCATTGCCACACACCTAGCCCTGGCAACCACCATTCTACTCTCTGTCTCCATGAATCTGACTACTCTAGGTAACTCATGTAAGTTGAGTCGTACAGTATTTGTCTTTTTGAAACTATAGTATATATATAGTGTATATATATATTTTATGTAAATACTATTTTATGTAAATAAATTGTTTGTCCATTCATCTGTCAACAGACACTTGGGTTGCTTCTGTCTTTTGGCTATTGTGAGTAATGCCACTGGGAGCATGAGTGTAGTGAGTGGAAATTTATACAAAATTTCTTGAAGGAAATTTAGCAGTGTCAATAAAGTTACTACGGATTGGTGAATGATAAGATATATAAGGATCATAAGAGAGGAGATGAGGGGTGCCTGGCTGGCTCAGTCGGTGGAGCATGTGACTCTTGATCTGGGGGTCATGGGTTCTAGCCCCGTGTTGGGTGTAGAGATCACTTTAAAAAAAATCTTTAAAAAAAATTAGAGAGGGGATGATAAAATTATGGTTAAGTGAGGGGTTAAACATTTAAGTAGGTATGTTGTATAGGAAACAAATTCAAAATTTCTATACTGGTCAGAATTTAGAGGGATTAAAGTTAGATTGGAATATTACTGTGAAAGTGGAGAAATCAATGTCAACTCAAGATTATCAAGAGAAGTATTTTTTCCAGCTCTGCCACCAAAGAGGACCAGCAGATTAAATTTCCTGGCTACATAGGTCAGGGAACCTGAAATGGAAACTAATTTGTAACCTTAGGTGTGTGCCCAGATTTTGATCTTCAATTCTAGCAGCCATTAAAAGTATCTAATCCCACGTCCTATAATAGAGGAAAAATTGGGATAGGATTAATATATCTTAATGCTTTCAGAAAGCAAGGATGTTTGTAAAGTGTCAGGGTAATGTCAAAAGGACAATGGAGGCAACCTAAAGAAAAAAGATACTTATGGCTAACTGAAATAAGTTTCTTTTTTTTTTTTCTTAAAGATTTTATTTATTGGGACGCCTGGGTGGCTCAGTTGGTTAGGCGGCTGCCTTCGGCTCAGGTCATGATCCCAGGGTCCTGGGATCGAATCCCACATCGGGCTCCTTGCTCAGCAGGGAGCCTGCTTCTCCCTCTGCCTCTGCCTGCCACTCTGCCTGCTTGTGCTCTCTCTCTCACTCTCTCTCTGACAAATAAATAATAAAAATAAAATCTTTAAAGATTTTATTTATTTATTTGAGAGAGAGAGAGAGAGAGCGAGCGAGCATGAGAAGGGAGAAGGTCAGAGGGAGAGCAGACTCCCCATGGAGCTGGGAGCCCGATGCGGGACTCGATCTGGGGACTCCGGGAGCATGACGTGAGCCAAAAGCAGTCGCTTAACCAACTGAGCCACCCAGGCGCCCCTAAAATGAGTTTCATCTGTGAAAAGCCATGAGTCTTTAATGATATGCAAAAAGGGAAAAGTCTACATATATTGTATAAAATGAAAATTGTAACCTAAAAGGGTGAATGCAATAGAATATGCTTAATTTTTTAATAAATACGGGGATGTTGACATTTATGGATGTTGCATGTTTTTTTCCTAATGGAAAATAACAATTAATAAATTATAGATACATATTTATTGATTCTAAGACAACTTTTTGTCGTTTTTTTTTTACATTTTTAACATCTCTAAAATTGTGCTTGGGGCGCCTGTGTGGCTTAATTGGTTAAGCGACTGACTTCGGCTCAGGTCATGATCCCAGGGTTCTAGGATCGAGTCCCACATCAGGCTTCCTGCTCTGCAGGGAATCTGCTTCTGCCTCTGACCCTCCCCCACTCTCATGCTCTCTCTCTCTCTCTCTCTCATTCTCTCTCTCTCAAATAATAAATAAATAAAATCTTTAAAAAAAATAAAATAAAATTGTGCTTCTACTGCGGATGACTTTTTAAATTGCTGTTAGTAAAGAGTTGCGTGTTCATACTTGGTAACAGCTGTTCATAATGTTTCACTTTCATGGAGTAATGCACATTGTTGATATTTCACAGGTTGAATTTAATTGTCATTTGAAATGTCTAAAAAAAAGTTTCTTGTGTAATTTTGGCGTTTGTTGAAATGAGGTATTATGTACACAGAAAGTCAATGAACAGAGCAATGGAATGTCCATTTGGTATTAGTGAGGCCTTCATATCGAGGGGAATGTCAACATATTTCCTGTATTTTTGTTCAGTGAAACAACAACCAAGTGCTTTATGGAAACTGAGAAAGAAAAATACCCACAAATAGATGGAGCTATGTTCTATTTTGTTACTAAGATACATACAAAAAGATTATTACACACCAAGAAATACAACTGAAGGCAGGAAAAATTGCCAAATCCCTTGTAAGAAATAAAAGAATTTCAGTGGTGAGAGGCTAGTTTAACTAATGCCTAAGTCATTCCAGACTATTGTTAAGGCATTGTGTATAGTTTAGTAAGATTTTTCTTTGTTAGGGGCACCAGGGTGGCTCAGTCAGTTGAGAGTCCAAGAGTCTTGATTTGGGCTCAGGTCATGATCTCAGGGTAATGACATTAAGCCCTACTGTTGGGGTCCGTGCTCAGCACAGAGTCTGCTTGAGATTCTCTCTTTTTCTCTCCTTCTGCCCCTCCCCCTGCTCATACTCTCTCTCTAAATAAACAACATCTTTTAAAAAAAAGGTTTTTTCTTTCTTAGAGGTATATAAAATAATGACACAGCTGACAATAGCATCTTATATTTGATAAAATATGGTATGTATTTCTCTCTATTTGATTAAGAAGGGAAAGGGAAAGTCATAGAACTATGAGATAGCAAAATAAATGAAAAAAGTAGAAACTCTACCAAAGATAGGAAGTAGGAGATGAGGGTCCAAGAGAGGGTAAAAAGATGATGGATTAGTCACATGCTCTGAAGAGGGAGGAGGCAGTAAAATCTCTATCCCTTGTCTCCATGGAAATGAACCTTTAGGGTTTTTGTTTACGTGGATTTATTTTTATAACATTTTGTTTATTTATTTTTTTAAGTAAGCTCCATGCCCAACATGGGTCTTGAACTCACAACCCTCAGATCAAGAGTTGCATGCTCCACTGACTGAGCCAGCCACAGAGATGAACCTTTAAAGGGTCTATTATTTCTAAGGCCTAGTAAGACTTATCTAGTTTCCCTAGAATGCTAGAAGACCAGGACTTAATACTCAATACTTAAGCAGGACATGATACTGGTTTATATGATACTAACCAAGCAAACAACAAAAAAATGAATACATTATTTCAGGAAAAGAGACTGTCTTGTAAGAAACTAAAATCTATGTGAAAGTGTGGACATGAAAAGCCTCCTTGATGTGAGTAAAACCTATTAAAAAGGGGCCTCTCTTACCAAAGAAGACATACAGATGGCAAATAATCATAAGGAAAGATGCATCATATTTCATTAGGGAATTGCAAATTAAAACAGTAAGAAGATCTTACTCCACACCTATTAGAATGGCCCAGATCCAAAACACTGACAACATCAAGTATTGGTGAGGATGTGGAGGAAAAGAAACTCTCACTCATCGCTGGGGAGATGCAAAATGGTACAGCCACTCTGAAAGACAGTTATAGGTTTTTTACAAAATTAAACATACTGTCACAATATAATCCAGAAATTTTGCTCCTTGGTGTTTATCCAAATGAATTGAATATGTATGTATACACAAAAACCTGTGCACTGATGCTGTAGCGGCTTTGGTTAAAGTTGTCAAAACTTGGAAGTAACCAAGATGTCCTTTAGTAGGTGAATGCATAAGCAAACTGGGATACATCCAGACAATGGAATATTACTCAGCACTAAACAGAAATGAGCTATCAAACCATAAAAGACAGGGGTGCCAGGGTGGTTCAGTCAGCTGAGCATCTGACTCTTGATTTCAGCTCAGGGTCATGAGATTGAGCCCTGCACAGGGCTCTGTACTAGGTAAGGAGCCTGCTTAAGATTCTCTCTCTCCCTCTGCCTAGCCCCCCAACCTGCTCGCACACTCTCTCTCTAAAAAAACAAACAAATAAACAACAACAACAGCAACAACAAAATCATGAAAGACATTGAGCGGCTCAGTCAGTTAAACGTCTGCCTTCGGCTCAGGTCATGATCTCAGGACCCTGGGATCGAGTCCCACGTTGGGCGCTCTCCTCAGTGGGGAGCATGCTTCTCCCTCTCCCTCTGCCTGACATTCCCCCTGCTTATGCTCTCCCTCTGTCAAATAAATAAAATCTTAAAAAAAAAAAAAAAAAGACATTGGGAAACTTTAAGTGCATATTATTAAAGGAAGCCAGTCTGAAAAGGCTATATACTGTATAATTCCAACTATATGACATTCTGGGAAAGGCAAAACTTTGGAAACAGTAAGAAAAGATCAGTGGTTGCCAGGGCTTAGGTGGGATGGGAGGATAAATAATCAGAATAGAGAGGATTTTTAGGGCAGTGAAACTCTGCTGTATGATAGTATAATGATAGATTCATGCCATTAATTTGTCCAAAGCCATAGAATATACAACACCAAAAGTAAACACCAAGGTAAACTATGGACTTTAGGTCATAATGATGTGTCAGTGTAAATTCATCAGTTGTAACAAAAGTATCACTCTGGTGGGGAAAATTGATAGTGGGGAGGTTATGCGTGTGTGGGGACAGGGAGAATACAGGAATTCTCTGTACTTAGTATTCAATTTTGCTATGAAATTGAAACTACTCTAAAAAAGAAAAGGGGCAGAGGGAGGAGAAGTATTCTGATGACAGATGACTTAGGTTTGAATAACCTTGGAAAATAAAACTACAAGTCAACTAAATTGATAATTCAGACTCTCTGACCTGGTACGAAGCAGTTTATTTTCTTTCTTTCTTTTTTAAATTTGTCTCTCAGAAAATTGCCAGAAAAGTATAATCCCAGGAAAATATAGAAATTAATATTGTTGCAACCTTAGGAAGGTGTAAGAACAAGTATAGAGATAATTTTTAAAAATGAATTGGGGGGCACCTGGCTGGCTCAGTTGGCAGAGCATGTGACTCTTGATCTCAGGATCATGAATTCGAGAACTACATGGAGTATAGAGATTACTTAAATAATTCAAACTTAAAAATAAAAAAATAAAAATAAATACATCTTTTAAAAAGTAATAATAAAATAAAAATGAATTGAACTCATGATGTTGCTGTTTTAAAATTATAAGTTGGATTGTCACTGCTGTTTAAAACACTTGAAATATTCTAAATAATTCTTTACATTATATTAAATTGGTAATTAAATTTTAAATCCCTGAAGAGAATCAATGTTTAAATGCCTTCAGAAAACTGATTCTCTAGTTTTGTTTATTAGCTATGTAAGCTTAGGGCATGAATGATATTATGGGAGTGGAGAGTGCTCCCGTCCATGCTTCAAAGCCCATGAGACTTCAAGAAGTCCCCAAATAAGTACAGATAAAAAGCCCTAAAAATGCAAATACTCCTGGAACAACATAATCAACTTTGAGAAATTTATTTTAAGGGAATAATGAAAATATGAGTTGACGGTAAAGCTATAAGGATATCGATCATAGTGTCGTTAAGTGTAGCAAAATTGAAAACAAATGTTCAAAAATGAGGCATTTGATACTGATAAACATCCAAAAGTTTGCAGCTCATCCTATTAGGGAGGCTGTGAAAAATGAGCTGCTGCTCACAGAATGGTACAGCCCCTCTGCAGGGCAACTTGGCAGTGTCTACCAAAGCAGTAAAGGCATTTTGACTCAGCAATCCCACTCCTAGGAATTTATCTTAGCAATACATCTGTAATTGTAGGAAATGACATATGTATAAGTTCATTCTTTGCCCTCTGCATGTAATAGAAAAAGATGAGAAATAACCTTCCCTAGAGGACACTGGTTAAATAAACTATGGTTCATTCACAGAATTGTATGTTTTGTGGCTGGAGAAGAGAATGAAGATGCTCTTGCAATGCTGATAACGGAGAGGCTCTAGAAATATATTAAGTTAAAAAAAAAGGTGCAGAGCAGTGTAAACAGTGTGTTCTCTTTTGTGTAAAAAAGCAGGGGAAATAAGAATGTATATTTGCATTTGGTTTTATTTGCATAAGAAAACACCGGAAGGGGACACAAAAAAACTAATAAAAGGAGTGACTTATAAGGAAAGAGGGGTAGGATAGGAGTGAGACTTCTTAGTGTTTACCTTTTCTATACTGTTTGGATTTTCAATTGCATGAATGTATTTCTTATTCAAAAAACTAAATTAAAAGTAAAATTGCTAACTAAATTATGATGTGTTTGTACGACAACATACTAAGTAATGATTAAAATGGATGGTATAGGTGTTTAAATACATAGAGAAGTATTCAAAATACATAATGGGTAAGAAAAGCAGGTTATAAGAAAGTCACATATGATCCTATAATTTGAGGAATTATATTCACTTCTTTAGGATTGCAGAATAACGCAGCAAAGTGTCCCTTTTTAAGTCTGTTTGTTGAAGTCCTAACCCTCAGGACCTCAGAATGTGACTCTGTGTGGAGGCAGAGTCTTCAAAGAGGTAACTAAGTTAAAATGAAGTCACGAGAGTGGGCCTTCATCCAACATGTCCTTACAAGAAGACAACATTTGGACACAGACATGTACGAAAGGAAGCCTATGTGAAGACACAGAGAAGATGACTTCAGAAGAAAGAGAGGCTTCAGAAGAAACCAACCCTACCTACATACACCTTGATCTTGGCCTTCTAACAGAATTATGAGAAAATAAATTTCTGTGTTTTAAGATACCTGGTCTGTGAGACTTTGTGACAGCAGCCCTGGCAAACTAATACACTATGATCCACATTGTCAAGATTTTCAGGAGTTTGTAGCCATGGGCGATGTATGACAATGTCTGTTTCATGCCTTCTACTAGCTAATTAGGTGAGTCAAAATACAGTATCATGCCCTAATTTGCATTTCTTTTCATTTTCTTTGTATTAAAAAGTGATATTACTGTTCTTCTGAATTTGAATGTCATTCCACTGCCATAATCTGTGAACCAATTGATTATTCTTAGATGAATGAAGCTGTGCTGGAGTGTGGCAACCAAGGTGCATACTTATAGTGCCCTCCCCCACCCACACCCCCATGGTCAATATTGTTTTCTTCATGTGTAACAATCCTGGCTGGGCCCCTCCACTCCATCTGTCCTCTCTCCACCTCCCAGGCCTCAGTATGACTGCTGTTTTTCCAGCTTTTACACCAGTTCTCCCAGAGACCCCACCTAGGCAAGTATGCGAGACGGGGGCAAGTCTTCAATCACAGAAATAATCAGAAAAATCTCCATAATGAGCCCAACTAATGGGCTGAGCACCACATCAACAAAGACAATTCCCCCATACAAGAACAAAGCAAAGCAAAGTTTATATTGGAACCATCTAGGGACTAAACTAGAATGCTTTACACCGAAGAACTCGCAGAACTCGCGGCTAAGTAAGTTGCGGCAAGGTTAATTCACTGACAGTGCCACGAAATGTAAAGAGGGAAGCCAGGAATGCTAACAGGAAATAGTTTTTCTGACTTACCAGCAGGAGAAAGGAAGCTGCTTTTGAACCCGAATGCATCCCAGAGGCTGTTGAGTAATTCACCCAGCAGGTATACACAGCCGGGCCTACCGGGGAAAGCAGTTATGACCAGCCAGCACCAAAGGCACTTCTAAAGATAAGTCGATCTCATAAGATCTTTGTGGCAACCTTCTTTGGGCACATGAAAACCTTACTTCTGGTTGATTTCTCTACTTCCTGCCCCATGTTACATTCTTAGAAACCAAAAAGTGCTCTGAAGACAGATGTTCAACAATTCAGAGAATTCAAATCTTACACAATGGCCAGTGCCCGCCACACAGTACGTATTGCCACAGAACGTTTCATGCAACAAAAATGTAAAGTATTGTCTTATTGCTTACCTGGCTCACTTTGTGTAACAGATTTTGGTTGTAGGAAGCCTTTTGGTTTTCACCACAAATTATTTCAAACTGTCATGGTAAATTCACTTCCTCTTCCTTTTTTTTGCAGTTAAACTCATTTAAGATGCCACGGTGTGGTTACCCCATATTTTAACACGTCAGAAATATAACATATAAAAAAAAATACTTCATTGACGCGCATACCTAAGTTTAATTTTTCAATACTGTTTTCTGATGGGGAAAACAAAGGCAAAAGAAAAATTAAATTTCCTTACTGCTTACAGCCCATTGACAAGTCCTTGAAACAGGCAGAGTAAACTTCCTCTGGGAGCTCAGCTGCCTCGATGTTGACACTTTGCTAAGCGCAAAAGGCAATCTTAGCCTGACCCCCCAGGATTCTGTGAGTCTACTTTAAATGTATAGAAATTCCTCTGGAAACTTCCTTTATCCCTAACCCCCAAGATATGTTAACATTCATCCTCCAAGCTTATGGCTCACCGATATATATCCGAAGGGTCTCATGACTGACTTTTTACTAAACAGTAATAAATGACCTTTTCCTAACAATACCTAGCCCCCTCAGGATCCTGGAAACCCTTTTTCCGAAGCACGTTGATGGCCTGTGCTGTCCCTAACCCCCTCCCAACTTGAAAGTAGATAATCAACACCCCTCAAAACCCCAATGCAGCTCTTTCTGCCTATGGGTCCTGTCCCCATGCTTTAATAAAACCACCCTTTTTCACCAAAGACATCTGAAGAATTTGTTCTTGGCTGTTGGCTCTGAACCCCAACATTTCTACATCATTTTCCACCGACCACTCTTAGTCCAGTATTCTACATCACTAATATATCTGGTGATGTAGGAATTAAATGGATCCTCCTTTCCCTTTTCCCCTCAGTTTAGAACCTGTCTAACCAGTCTTGCCAGTTTGGAACTCCAGAAATTGATTAGCATCTGCCTAAGTTCAGCCTGGCCAGAGGTTGTGTTTTATCATATAAAAACATTTCTGGTTCCCTCTCTGCAAACTCCACTTCTCCTAATGTTGCCTTCTTGCCACTTGAACCCAACATCCCCAAATTTCCTGAGATCTCTTGGGTTGATATTATCTTTAAATCTTGTAATGAGTCCTGACGTTTGATTTTATCATATCTTCCTTGCCTGGATAAGTTAATATGTTCCTTCAAGCGAATAAGAGACATCCGATTAGACTTCCTTTATCAACATCAGTGTGGTATAAGGGAGAAAGTTTCAGAACCAGGAGATAGAAGATTTCAATTCCAGCACCAACTCTTTTTATAACTGGTTATGTGACCTTGGACAAGCAATTTAAGTCCTCTGTTCTTCTAGCATGTAGTTTCCCAACTGTAATAAATATTATAAATCCATTCTGTCCTCATCACTTTTATCATCAAAGAACATTTATCAAATTCCTTCTTGGTAATGGCACCTTGCAGGGTGAGGCAGGTAGTCAAGGCCCCTGTTAGTCAGGGGCCTAAGGCAGAGCATTCCAGCTTCATATGAGGCTTTGTTCAGATGACCCTCCTAAGAGCATTTGTTCACAAAGTTTTACTGCTTTGGGGGGAATAAGAGAAAAACACACAGTAAACCCCCCCCTTTTTTTAAATAGCCAAATTTATTTAATATTTTTAAAAATCTATCCTTTATCTTAAGATTATACCTAATATTTTATTTTAGTATAAAATATAACTTCTTTTATAAAATTGTGGTCATAATAGATGCTATTTTCTTTTATTTCTTTTTTTTTTTTAAGTAGGATCTATGACCAGCGTGAAGCACAATGCGGGGCTTGAACTCATGACCCCGAGAGCAAGACCTGAGCTGAGATCAAGAGTCAGATGCTTAACTGACTGAGCTACTCTGGTGCCCCAGTAGATGCTACTCTCTAAAATCGTATTCATCAAAATAAAAAAAATATTTTCTTTTAAAAAAATGTTTATCTCCAAAAATTTTGCTAAAAGTTGAACTGTAAGTCCAAGCTCTCAACTGAGCCATAACTCTCTTGAGAAAGGGTTTGCATCCTGCCTCTAGCAGCCAATATCCTCTTCCAGAATCTGTGGTGTGGTTTTAGAACATTCTAAGCTGATGATCTCTGGGCAAACTGGGGCCTAGTGTCTGCACTGCCTTGTACGGTCCATGCAGTGTGGTAAGTCCTTTAACACTTTTACATCTCGGGCTCCTCATCTGTTAAATAGAGTGAAGAGAGGTGTTGGGGAGGGGAAATTTTTCTCTTTCCCCTCTTAGTTCTTTTGGCTGGTTGAATAATTAAGATGACAGATTAATAAGAGTAAAACAAATTTAATTACATACTTACCAAGACTCCACACAAACTTGAGAGATTCCAAAGATAGGCAAAATAAGGTAAATAAGTCATTTTGAACTAAGGAGAAGTGGGTAGGGGCCTGGGACTTCAAAGGGAAGGAAGACAATTCACAGGAAGATGAAGAAGAGTAAATGTTTGCTAAACAAATGTTTACTGGACTCAGGAACAAGAGGACACAGAAAAGAATTTTAACAAAGAGATTTTGCTAAATTCTTCTCTGTCCACCACATCTAGATCATATTTTACTATAGCTATGGATGATTTGGAAGCAGGTCCTCTTTCTAAATTCTTTTAGACAATTAGGAAAAGGTCAAAGTTTCTTTCTGAGCCTTCTGTTTCTTAAATATAATCAGCCTAAAATAAGCCATTTACCAAAGAGATATTTTGGGGTGGTAAATTTTGCTTCCCTACAGTGGTCACCTTTTATCCTAACGAATGACAAAGATTTTCTCCTTGACCTAAATGTACTCTGGCTCCTTTAAACTCTCAAGGCCCTGATCTTGGGCTCTGTCCTTGAGCCATTAGTCCAGTTTTAGCAAGAATCTTCTTGCATCAGTTTAGCAGAAAATCCCCCATCCCTAATATCTGATCAAAGTCTTCATCCTCCTCCCTCAATATCTTATCACTCTGGCCTGCCTTCAGCAAGAATCCTGTTCAGTCAGTCTAGCAAGAATCTCATTAGCCTTGATGTTTTCTCTTAGTAATTTTCCATACCCTGATCCCCACTCAGCTCTTTGGCTATAAATCTCCACTTGTCCTTGTATTCAGAGTTGAGCCAGATTTTTCTTCCCTGCTATAAATTCCACTGTAGTCGTCTCCTTGAGCAAAATCTTCCTTTTTACAAGTGTCATGAATAATTTTTTTAAAGATTTATTTATTTGAGAGAGAGAGAGAGAGAGAGAGAGTCTTAAGCAGACTCCACACTGAGTCTGGAGCCCAGTGTGGGGCTCTGTCTCAGGACTCTGAGATCACTACCTGAGCCGAAACCAAGAGTTGGTTGCTTTACTTTGCTTTACTGACCAGATGCCCCAGTAATTCCTTTTTTAACATGGGCATGCCATGTGCATATGCCTAGCTCTCTGTGCCCCCTTCCCTGAACACTAGTTGCAGTATACTTCTTCAGCCCTTTCACTCTCCCTTGGTAAGGCACATCTGGATGCCAGGTGAGGTAAATTAATGCTGCTTTGACAACGGTTCTCAAACTGGAGTGGACCTCAGAATAACCTCCAGCACTTGTGGATCACAGGTTGTCAGGTCCTACCTAGAGCCTCTGATTCAGTAGGTCTGGGGTATGACTTGAAAATTTGCATTTCTCTTAAATGCAAATGATGCAAATGATGCCGCTGGTGGTTCTGAAACCACATGGCTAAGAACTGTGGTAGAAGAACTTTGAAACCAC
This sequence comes from Potos flavus, assembly GCA_028534135.1. Lineage (NCBI taxonomy): Eukaryota > Metazoa > Chordata > Mammalia > Carnivora > Procyonidae > Potos > Potos flavus. Next base: position 118,403,520 of record CM052883.1, read on the forward strand.
TAGACTATTGTAATCAACCAGTCAGTCATTCATTCACAAACTGCACTCATTTGTAATAAATTACCTTCTACATTTTGGGTTAACTGCTGAAGTTAGCAATGTCTCAAGGGTCTTCCAGCTAAAAAAAATTCTATGATATGTAAGAGAAGCAAGACAATGAGTTCAACAATTGAAGCCTGGCTCTCGCTGCAATCATATTCTCTTTCAGTTCTTTCTGGTATCTCCTCACCCCACATTCCACCTGCCTGAAGACTCTAACACTCAGTGTCATAGGGACCAGGGATGGCATACTGTGGTTTCGTTTCCTGCATGAATACAGAACAGAATAGTCTCCTACCAGTCCTGGCAGTTGTGATGAGAATCCTTTATTCACCTCAGGCCTCTCTCTAAGGAGATCAAATCTACATTCTGACTTTTCTGGGGCTAAGGGAGGTCACTCCAGCCCTAGCAAATGCCGCAATTTGCTTTTAAGAATGTCCAAGACAGGTACCACAGTGATGCATTGCCCTCAGGTCATTTTAAGTTGAAATCCAAAAGGAAACAAAGAAAATTTAAATTATATATATAGGCTTTCCTAGTAGTGAGGTATTCTCTGTGGAAACATTTCAATCAATTGTTCTTCAGAGGCTGATTGTCCAAAAGAAAGAAGAAATGCTTCTCTGGGGGATTTTGGAAGTCTATTGGCTTTATGGGTCTGCAAGAAGCCAGGAAAGGCAACTTAGCAGCATAGGGAGTGAGAACTACACTGGGCAGCGGCCACGGCCACTCCGTCCAGGTGTAGTTTCTCTTAGAAGGAGGCTCTGATGGGGTGCCTGGGTAGCTCAGTCAGTTAAATGTCCAACTCTTGATTTCTGCTCAGATCTTGATCTCAGGGTCACAAGTTTAAGCCCAGCATTGGGCTCCATGTTGGATGTGGAGCCTACTTAAAAAAAAAAAAAAAAGAAAGAAAGAAAAAGGAGGCTCTGATAGGTGTGGAACACTTTATTCAGTCAGGCTTTTTTACAATATACCCCACCATCACACCTTTCTAATGGGAATTGATTATAAGAATAGTCGATTCAGGCATCTGGCTGGATCAGTCATTAGAGCATATGACTCATGACCTTGGGGTTGTAAGTCAAAGCCCCACATTGAGTGTAGAGATTACTTAAAAATAAAATCTTTAAATGGGCACCTGGTGCCTCGGTTGGTTAAGTGTCTGACTCTTGGTTTTGGCTCAGGTCACGATCCCAGGGTTGTGGGATCCAGCCCTGTGTCAGGCTCTGTGCTCAGCGGGGAGTCTGCTTGAGATTCTCTTTCCCTCTCCATCTGTTCCTCCCTCCCATGCTCTCTCTCAAATAAAATAAAATAGTCTTTATTTTTTTTTTTTAGATTTTATTTATTTATCTGAGAGACAGAGAATGAGTGAGAGAGAGCATGAGGGAGGGAGGGTCAGAGGGAGAAGCAGACTTCCCACTGAGCAGGGAGCCTGACTCGGGGCTCGATTCTAGGACTCCAGGATCATGATCTGAGCCAAAAGCAGTTGCTTAACCAACTGAGCCACCCAAGAGCCCAAAACAAAATAGTCTTTAAAAAAATAAAATAGGGGCACCTGGGTGGCTCAGTCATTAAGCACCTGCCTTCTGCTCAGGTCATGATCCCAGGGTCCTGGGATCGAGCCTCGCATCAGGCTCCCTGCTCAGCGGGGAGCACGCTTCTCTCTCTCCCGTTGCCCCTGGTTGTGTTCCTTCTCTCACTGTATCTCTCTCTGTCAAATAAATAAATAAAAAATTTTTTAAAAAATAAAAATAAATAAAATAAAATCTTTAAAAAAATAAGAATAATCAATTAACGGTTATTCATTTTTAATTAAAAAAGCTAACATGGCATGCATGTATCAAGGTGCTCCATGTGGCAGGCATTATTATAAGGACTTTCCTCATATTAATTTATTTAATCCTTATAATGGTCCCATAAGTACTATCATTATCTCCATTTTCCAGACAAAGTAACTAAGGCACAAAGAATTAATTAATTTGCCCAAGGTCATATCAGTTAGTAAGAGGTAGAGATAGAATTAAAACCAACTCTGGCCTCAAAGTTGCATTCTTTTTTTTTTTTTTTAGCAGAGAACAACAACTTTCTAGATTAATTAAATCCATAATTCAGACGTTTTATTAAACCATTTAACATTCAGAATCTGTTATGGGTTGAATTGTGTCCCCCAAAAAAAGATATGTTGAAGTCTTAACCCCCAGTATTACGGAATGTAAACTTCTTTCGAAATAGGGTTATTACAGATGTAATTAGTTACTTCATACTGAAATAGAGTGGCCCCATCCCTAACACCTTGACTTTAGACATCTAACCTCCAGAACTATGGAGACAATAAACTTTCATTATTTTAAGCTATCCAGTTTGTTATGGCAACCCTAGGAAACTAATGCAGAACAGATACATTTTTTTCTCCACTTTTTCACCTCTCCCTCCCAACTTTTAACAGGAATGCCCTAGACTAGCAGATCCACTTAGTAGGACAAAGGCAAAAATCTAAGTTTTTCATTCATTCTGAGCCTGCCTGGCATGATTCCCAGCACATGGTAGGTGCTTAATGAATGTTTGTTGATTGGATGGATTCTTCCAACATTTGCTAAAGGACCACTCTCTGTTATGATTATCTAGAAATGGCACAAGTCCCAGAAATCAAGAATAGGCAGTTAGTTACATTCCTTTCAAATCCACAGAGGACATGATAAAAATTAGCCACCAGAATGTCTTCCAACTACCCTTAACACAAGTAAAAATTACTGTTAAGATTTCACTTCTGGACCCTCTTGTTCCATTGATCTGTGTATTTTTGAGTAACGCTTCACCTCTTTTCCATTTTCTTGCCCTCCTTTGGTGGAGGTGCTAATGAATGGAGAAAGGTATGAAAAGCAGACAGCAGGAGGGAGAAGTACAACCCCAAACCTGATCATGAGGGCTTGGATAATTAAGAGGACACCACTGTCAAACTGTAGAAAAAGCCCTCTGAACACATTTCAGAAATTAGTCTCTAACGAAAGCTCATAATGGTACTCTTAAAAAGGTTTGCCCAAAGATGGAGAATGAAATGATTTTTCCAAAAGTAAATTTATTAAAGATGTTGAATAAAAAGAGCAAAAGCATATGTAATATAGTCTCGTTTTTATAAAACAATGATAAAAATTTCTGTGTATATATGTGTGTATAAAACTGTTTATGTACATACTGGGGTATAATTGTTTCTAGGCATTGTCAATGGATAAAGGTGGGTTTTCTGGTATTAGTTTTAAGAAATAAAGCATCCTAATTTATAAACTTATAAATTATCTTATAAACTTATATCTTATAAACTTATAAGATATTCATGCACTCACTCCTACTCCCCTTCCCTAGTCTCTCCGTGAGTACTTATGGATTTCCATTGGTTGAGTCCCACATACTAGAGCCCCAAGGAAATAAATGGCATGGTCATCTATGGAAAATTTTGGAACATGTAGTGAGAATAAGAAATAAGCTTTTGTTATTATAGGTCACCAAATTCTGGAGTCATTTGTTGCAACCACAGAATCTAACCTAACCTGACTCTTACAGTAATTATGTGCAAGGCACTGGGCTCAGTACAAATAGTCATTTTATTTTATTTTTTGATTTTTAAAAAAATTTTTTAGAGAGAATGCATGCACACAAGTGGGGGGGTAGAGGGAAAGGAGAGAGAATTTTTTTTTAAGTTGTTATTTATTTACTTGAGGGAGAGCAAGAGTGAGAGAGAGAGCACAGAGGGAGAGAAAGAGCACAAAGGGAGAGGGAGAGGTAGACTCCCCGCTGAGCAGAGAATCTGACAGGGGACTCCATCCCAGGACCCCGAGATCCTGACCTGAGCCAAAGGCAGACATGTAACTGACTGAGCCACCCAAGCACCCCAAGAGAGAGAATTTTAAGCAGGCTCCATGCCCACCACAGAGCCTAATGCAGGGCTCGATCTCACAACCCTGAGATCATGACTTGAGCCGAAATCAAGAGTTGGATGCTTAACCAACTGAGCCATCCAGGTGCCCCCAAATAATAATTTTAATAGAAGGAGCAAGAAGTATTAGGAAATTAAAATCTTGTTTGCTTTCACATAAATCGGTGAGCCATCAACAGAGCAGAAGACCTATTAGAAATTTAAAACTTGCCAAATTTTCTAAAAGGCATCTGGTACTCAATTCTGATATAAGGGCCAGTCTCTCTATAACAGAGGTTAAAACCCCAAGAGAAACAGAGTAACAAGGGTATGTTTTCCATGTAAAAATCACTTCGCTAGAATATGAGGACTCCATGTCACTGTACAGATTTATGAAGAAAACAGAATTCTTAATAGAGCCTCGGGCATCTGCTCCTATCATGGAGGGAAAGCACTCCCAGAAGCAAGTAGACAACATTTGCCTAGAACCTGCTATTATTACACTCTGTGCATATGGTAGCTAAAAACTCATTAGTTCTATAATTCTGGCTGAAGTTGGCAAGCCACCTCCAGAAATATTTCATACAAGCAAAGTGACAGATGGCAATTTCCTTTGTTATAGGATGAGCTGGTTAGGGTAGTGGTCACATGCAAGTCATCTAGATAAGGGTGAAACCACTCTTAAGTAATTTATCTGCAACTTCTGATGTCAATCTTCATAAAATTGGCCTCATTTTTGTCATCCAAGAATACATTATTGGTCAGACTTACATAATTTCTTTCAAATAGGATTAGAAAATATATTTCAGTGGACATTGTGAGGTAGACATATAATTATTTTGTAGGAGCAAAATATCAGAGGGTAGTCATTTTGTTCTAATTTCCCTCCACAGCTGCAGTTCCTTCTGTAAGGGCTCTTTGTTTTCTTCTCCAGCATACCAACCCCATCCTCCTTCTTTGAGTAAAAATGTACTAGATGATATTATACAATACAGTACTGTACGATAATACTTTTGAGGCCCTATACCAATCCTCCATGTGCTTCAGGTAGAGTTGACCCCTACTCCCATCCCCATACTCTAACTGATGAATATATGACCCAAACCTGGCCAGTCAGAATACTGTATCTCCTGCCCTCGTGATTTATTCAGAGATGGACATGTGACCCAGCTTGGGCCAAGGAGAGTCTTATTCCAGTTTTGTGCTGGAACTGTTAAGAAAGAGATATTCCCGGGTCTCCTGGGTGGCCGAGTCAGTTAAGCATCAGACCCATGATTCTGGCTCAGGTCATGATCTCACGGGTCATGAGATCGAGCCCCAGGTGGGGTTCTGCACTCAGTGGGGAGACTGCTTGAGATTCTCTCTCTCTCCCTGTGCCACTCTCTCCCCACTCACTCTCTCTCTTTCTCTCAAATAAATAAATAAATCCTAAAAAAAAAAAAGAAAAGAAAAGAAAGAGATATTCTCTTTCCAATGGATAGAATGCAAGCCTAAGTCGTTTTTGGAATCTCTGCTACCAATTCAGAAAATGCAAGCATACAGAGGAAAGCAGAATCAAAAGACTCCTGGCTTCATTTTTTGTGTACATGGGTCCAAATAATTTTAAAACTACCATACCCTACACTTTTTCACTTACGTGAGTCAGTAAATTTCCTTTTTTGTTTTAAATCAGTTGGATTTTTTTTTTTTTTTCATTTGCAACCATAAGAGTTCTGACTAACGCACTCACTATCATAGGACAAACAGTCAGAAAAAATATTATAGTCTTCCCTGGTCTTATCTCAATGACTGACTGAACCAGTAACACAAAACAAATAAATAAAATTTCAAATAAAATTTCTTCCCAATATAGTCCATTTTTCCAAAGAATGTCAAAGCATTTACAAACCTCAGAGAATACTACCCTGGAGTTGTATGAGGCACTCTTGTTAGTAGAGTTAAGAATAACATTGACCTTTTCCTGAGAATAGTCTATGAGCCAAAAACCATACAAGGCATTTTTTACCTTTACCTTATTTATTAGATTGCTATTATTGTGCCCAATTTACAGATGGAGAAGTTGAGGTCAGGTTTATTCTCCTCAGGTGACTCAGCTTATAAGTGACATCTCCTACATTTAAACTCAAGTCTTTGCAGCCCAAAGTCTATGTTCTTCTAAGCAACATGGCCTGTGTCTTTTCTTATACCCATACTGACCTTTCTGTCAATACCTCTCTATTTACCCTTCTGACTAGCCCTTCTTCTCCTGAGGTCCTAGCTGTATGGCCCAAAAATAGGCACCTGATCTGGACAAGGTAATTGTATTCACTCACTTGAGAATTTAAATATGGGACACAGAAGGAAGTTGCACTCAGTGGTAGATTTTTTAGTTGAAATGGCATATATGGGGCACCTGGGTGGCTCAGTCAGTTAAGCGGCTGCCTTCAGCTCCGGTCATGATCCCAGGGTCCTGGGATCAAGCCCTGTGTCAGACTCCCTGCTCAGCGGGGAGTCTGCTTCTCCCTCTCCTTCTGCCTGCTGCTCTGCCTACTTGTGCTCTCTTTCTCTCTATCAAAAAAATAAATAAAATCTTAAAAAAAAAAAAAAAAGAAATGGCATATATATTACTTGTAAATCACACTTTTCTAGCTTAAGGAAAAACATGGTCTTAAATCTTTCAATTTTCCAATGATTTACTCAAAGTATCCTATGTTTTTTCCCCAAGATCTCCTCTGTGGGGACTTCCCCCTGCACTGTCTAAGGCTTTCAGGGACTTTCTTGATACAAAGGGATCCACCCTCTCAAACTGCAAAAATAAAGAACTTGAAATCTGGTTAGATCACTACTAGTTACAGTCTTGTCCCTGCCACACAGCATCACACTTCAGTGTTGGTCTTGTGCAGGCTGATGGATGCTTGCAGGTCTTCATTAGCCCAGAGTCTCATGCTTGGCCTCCAAGCTCAGAGTTTTGTTGACTTGCATTCACATATTCAACACAATGCCAGGAGAGCTGGGTCACAGAGGGAATCCAGCCATTGGAATTTTGTGCTTAGTTCAAGTCACCAACTTAAACCCATCCTTCCCTCTCAGTGCCATGTTTTTGAGAAACTGTGGTGTCCTATTCTACCAGAGGACAGTATCAGTTGGTTGACAGATATAGGCTACTGGACTTTAATTCTAAGGAAAAGTGGGTGGATGGGTAGGTGGAGGTCTCTGCTCTGTTTCCCAGGAAGTCCCTTCCTCAAGAGAAAGGATGCCAATGACTCTGATATTTGCATAACTAAGTTGGGGAGCACCATTCAAAGGATTCCCTTCATAATAATGCCACTCTGCTCCTGGACCAGTTACTTTCTCTGCCTAAGAACACAGACACCTCTAAAAACATTTTCTAATGCTGTACCTCACCAGGCATCATGTGCCATCTTGGATCAGAGACATGATGAGTTAGCTAGTAGAAGAAGCTAGCTGATGAGCTAGAGAGCGAGAGGCTTTCTGACTTTGCATATAACTCCCTGTTCTACTGTCCATAAGGCCTAGCTATTCTTGCCTTTCCTTAGATTCTGCCCAGGTTAGTGAAGTGCCATCTCTATTTAGTAGTTCATGTTGCAGGTCAAGTTTGTGTTCCAGGAAAATGCAACTTAACGTACTAAAGGCTAATAAAGGGTGATTTTTTAATAATAATTAATAAGAAAAATTAATATATACTTCCAGAAGCTCCCCATCTAACTCTTTATCCATTAACTGCTCTCAAACACATTAGCAATTCATTGCTTTGCATAAATAATAGAGAAATAATAAGATTTTATGTAATCATCTTGAAAGTGTTGGTGCTGGGCTTGATGCAAAAATTTTTTAATTACTCTCTGAAGAACACCAAAATCAAGGACTATAAAAACTTTTTGATCAAATGGCTGGAATTAGGCAAAAGAGGAATGGAGCAGAGGACTGACTTTATTCTCCACTATCAAGTCTGCACATGTAACTGGACCCCAAAGCAGCCAGGAGGCATGAAGGAGCATTTTATCATTTTATCATAGGCTTGACGGGCCTCTCCTTCCTAATAATATAGCATTTATACACACTTCTAAATTATGAGGTATTCGAACTATATAGCTAAATACAGTGGTTGGTGCGCTGAGCTCCACGGCTCCTACACCACCACCACCGTGACATGAACCTTC
>CM052883.1:118418596-118437085 GCA_028534135.1 Potos flavus
AGAGAGAGAGAGAGTTCATAAGCAGGCAGAAAGGCAGGCAGAGAGAGAGGGAGAAGCAGGCTCCCCGCTGAGCAGAGAGCCTGATGTGGGGCTCAATCCCAGAACCCTGAGATCATGACCTGAGCCGAAGGCAGAGGCTTTAACCCACTGAGCCACCTAGGCGCCCCAACAAATTTGTCTTAATTTGGCTATCTCTAGTAGAAGTAAGGGTGCTTTTAAAGAGAAAAATTACATTTCAGTAGAAATTATAATACACACTTCGGATATCAGATTCTAGTTCTGTCAATTGTCTTTGAGATTTTGTTTCCTACCTATAAACTGGACTGGATCCTAAATTTTTGTTTCCTTAAATATCTGGCTACAACTCTCTAAACTAGCGTTTCCCATTTTCTCCCTTCATTCTGATTTGGAACTGCTCCAAACAATGACTGCCCTTGAATCTCCTAGGATGGTATTATATCGGTTTTCCTCACCACCCAAATGGGGGCCAACTTCAGGGACTTAAACCTTGGTTACACATCTCACAGTTAAAAAAGGATCCATCTGACATCTAGTCCTATGTAGACATTGGAGACTTCTAAATCACATTGACTAGGAAGAGAAGTAACTGACATCAATGTAATCCTCTTCTACACAAGATGCTGGGTCAAGGCTTCACACTCTAACTAAATATAAAACCCTTTCTTTTTCTCTTTCTTCCCTTTACTCTGGCATTGGCCTGAAAAGATCATGTCATCATCTGTATCCCCAGACCATCGCTAAGAGGGGTAACCCTCAGATTGCTGGATTTGTTTCCAAAAACTCTGATCTGTCCATTAACAGTACCACCTTAGTGGGAGTGGTCTGTGCCCTGGCAGGATTTATCCTTGTCTGTGGTGGTTATCATTCTCCTACTTATTCTCCTATAAATGCCGTGATGACTGGTGCATAACTGGTAAATCCCTCCTGGGTTGCCTAACTGTGCCCCTAACCATTTCTAGACAAAGACAGCTCTTTTGTCAACTACCTTAAATTTACATCGTCAAGTTAGAAAAGACCTACCAGGAGACATCTGTGATTCAGGATTCACTTCCTTTGCCAGGGCTCTATTTCCTTTGTTAGGTACAGATGTAAATGGGGCTATGATCAGGAATCTCTCCCAAACTTTTGAAGATATTATATCATCTGCTACTAAAGCAATAGCTGCCCAATAAAAATCCTTAGACTCTGGCCAAAGTTGTTCTTGATAATAGGATAAGTCTTGATTGTCTTGTAGCTGAGCAGGGAGTGTCTGTGTTGTGGTGAACACCACCTGCTACACCTGGATTAACACATCTGGGGAAGTTGAAACTCAGTTACATAAGATCACTGAGCAAGCCACATGGGTTAAAAAGGTGATTCTTTCAACAAGATCTTTTTTTGACTTATTTTATTTTTTTTAAGAATTAAAAAAAATACATTTTTAAGTAATCTCCACCCCCAATGTGGGGCTCAAACTTACAACCCTGAGATCAAGAGTTGCATGCTCCACCAACTAAGCCAGCCAGGTGCCCCTGATTTATTTGATTTATGATTGATTTGAGTCTTGGGGACCATGACTCTGAAGTACACTCTAGACATTGTGAGTTATCTTGCTTATAATAGTCATAGTAGATCCCCTAGTGAGTTGTATTTTCTCAAAAGTTTTAAATGTGGGATGCCTGGGTGGCTCAATTGGTTAAGTGTCTGCTTTCGGCTCAGGTCATGATTCTGGGGTCCTGGGATTGAGTACCACATCGGGCTCCCTGCTGCTTCTCCCTCTGCCTGCCGATCCCCCTGCTTGTGCTCTCTCTCTCCCTGACAAATAAATAAATAAAATCTTAAAAAAAAAAAAGTTTTAAATGTATGTTTGCAGCTGCTAACCACCAAGCAAGTGATCTCCCAGCGATTAGAACATCAGAAAAAGAATGAAGAGAATCACTGACTTTAAAAAAAATGTGAACATGAAGTCATGACCTGTGAATGCCACAGAAATTCAAAAAATGCCATGACTTATGAATACCACACAAAGGTCAGCAAAAACTGCAAAAACTTCAGAATGGTAGCTGGGAGTGGTGCTAATGCCTTAAATTTTGATCACATCTGAGAGTCTGATCAAAAGGGGGGGATTACATAAAAAGAGATAACAGGCCCGAAATAGAGTCACTTGTGCTAAGCCCCCCATCAGCAAACCGACTTAATATCTAACCTAACGGCAGTTGCAGCTTCCACCAGGAATATAATCTTAACTGGTCAATCTGGAATTAACTGGTCAGCACTAGTAAGGTAATCTGCCTGACAGATGGCCCTCTTCCCCCACAGGAAGGTGATTTTGCTTGAAATAATCCACTGTTTGCTGGAATAACTTCCTTGCCCTATCTCCTTTTGCATATAAAAGTCTATAGAAGTTTTGTACAGCTTCTTGGAGGTCCTTTTTATCTGTTAGCTGGGATATTGCAGATTTACGAATTGTAGGATAAAGCCAATTAGATCTTCAAATTTACTCAGTTAGATTTTGTTTTTCTTTAACACTATGTAAGGGACATTGTGCAGGATCTGGATTTGGATAGCCTGAGTTTGAATTTTCATTTGGCCCTTTACTAGCTATGCAGGACACTCAAACATTCCCTTCCCTATTTCTTTCATCTATAAACTGATGATAATAGTACCTTCTTCAATGGGTGGTTTGAGGATTGAGTAAATTAATACGCTCAATTGCTTAGAACAATTCCATGCCTCATAGCAAGTAGTGCGGGGGAGGAAAAAAAATTTTCTCTTTACCCTTCTAGATTATTGGCTGAGACATCCACGTAATAAAAAGTCAGATTAACAGGAAAACAACTAATGAAAGTTTAATAACACACATACCATTCAGGTACGTAGGATAGAAATCCAGGAAAACTGAGTAATTCTCTGAAATGACCCAGGTTATCACCTTAAACACCATCTTCAGCTGAAGACAAACGAAAGACATTGGGGTTGAGGAGCCATTTAGGGGAGGTTACCAGGAAGGCACAGTAAACAAGGGTATGGTTGCTAAGCAGATTTGTCTCAGTGCCTTCTTCATCAATAAAAGTTTCTAGAGGTTTGGTCATCTCTCTATTCCTGTTACAAGAAGGAAGATACCCTCACAAATGGAGATTGCCCTTATACGTGTAAATGTATTTTACAAAAGAGTAACTTCTACTTGGTTTTCAGAGCTTATCCCGTGTCTGTTATTTTTTAAAAAGTAACCAGCTTAAAATAATCAATATGCCAAAGAGGCATATTTTGGGGTGACAAATTCTGCTTCCCTTCAGTTGATTTTATTATTAAAATCAAACCCTGGAAAAGACAACCACCAGAGCCCTATAAATGAAGACAAGGCTGAATTATTTGCAAACCCAAACCCTCATGTGCTCTCATTCTTGACACTTTCCTCTACCAAAAGAGCTTTTCTAAGTGGGTAAAACAAAGAAAGAATAGAGGAGACAAGAGAGGCAGATAGCCAGATAAAAAGACAGAGAGACACTGCAGGCCCCATTCATCAAGTGTTTCCTCAGTCCCTCAGTAACCAAGTGATCAGTTTCTGCTCTATACCCCATGCTCCTGATTAGGCTCTACTTGACTGAGGAACCCACCATTCTTTGATTTCTATAGTGAAGCCTGGGGCAGTGGCAAGAAGAGTCCATCCTCTTTGGTTGATGCTTTCTCAGAGAAGCTCCGTTCTGATTTTATTATGTAACAGATGGCTGATAAAGTGAACAGCCATTGTGTCAGTTTAAATTAGGCCCTCTATTCTGACCTTAACCAAAAATTTGCAAAAGATCCTCTCTTCAAATTGCCATGATCAGAAGTGCCCTCTCTGTGAGGCTTTCCCTTCTATTCACAGGCACCAAAATGGAGCAGTGGGACTTGGGGGGAGGGCAGGGGAAGCGCCTGGAAAAGAGTAGGCCTATGGTAGCCGGGGCAGAGCCTATTTGCAGATTAAAATAAGGAAAGACTGACAGTACAAATTCCAGTTACAGAACAAAGACCCAAGAGTAGAAGTGAAGAGCAGATTTTAATTGAATATAAGGTAAAATATCCTAATAGAGTTACTCTAAAACCAGATAGACCATCACACTAAGTAGTGATTTCTCCAAGGTAGACATGTTCAAGCTCAAGTAATAGATCTTGTAAAGCAGATTCCTTTTTTTTTTTTTTTAAGATTTTATTTATTTATTTAACAGAGAGAGACACAGTGAGAGAGGGAACACATGCAGGGACAGAGGGAGAAGGAGAAGCAGGCTCCCCGCCAAGCAGGGAGCCTGATGCGGGGCTTGATCCCAGGACCCTGGGATCATGACCTGAGCCGAAGGCAGACGCTTAACAACTGAGCCACTCAGGTGCCCCAGTAAAGCAGATTCTTGCTTCGGTAAGAAGAATGGAGGAGGTGACCTCTAGACTTTCTAAGAGTCCACGGCATTTGATGGTACTGAGTAAGGGACAGGCTGGGCTAGGAAGGAAGAGATGGAGAGGGGGCTATGTGATCAGGCTCATAGAAATCCCAAAAATGTGGAGGTATAGGGAAACCAGAGATAAGAGAACAAACCAGATCACCCTACCCTAGGCAGTGGGGTGGGTGTCTTTTTTTTTTTTATAACAGTCACCTGTGACCAACAAAGAATAACCAGACCTTTAAAAGAAGTAAGCCATTAAAGATGTTATCACCAGTCCTTACTCAAGCCAAGATATCACAAGAACAATAAGGGTACAAGCTTCCCTGGTCGGTTCTAAATAGAAGACTGTCAGTGGAGGTCCATGTTGGCGACCCTGTCGGGACCCCTCTCACTCTTGAGAGTTCTTTCTGTATCCTTGCTTAATACAACTCTATCGCTTTACTCACTCCCCTTTGTCCACAAGATTCGTTCTTCAACTCCATGAGACAAGAACCTCACTCCCTCACTTCAGTACGAAGGGACAGGAGTGCATTGACAGTCAATCTTATAGAGAGCTCCTTGGCAATGCTCACTTGTTCAAGGCTCGGGCATAAACGGATCCTTATCTGGGTATCCTGACTCATCAGACACTGTCAAGGCTCTCATTATTCAATCTTCTCAGCAAGCCAGGATCGATCATTACACCGCTTTTACAAAGGAAGCCACTGAGGCTGGGAGAATTTAGGTTGCCAATCTCAATTTGAGTCCAGCCTCGTCTTTGAAGATTGTGTTCTTAAACGATTTACTAAACTGAAACACTGATGGCAAAGGTGTAAACATATTTTCAATGCTATGCAAAATCAAACAAACTTGACAGGGAGTCAAACAAGTTTAGATACAAAACATTGTTACTAACTATGCCCTGAACAGCCACCCCTGAACAAAATATTGATTTTTCTCTTCTGCTTTTCAGAAAATCTTCCTGTCCACTCCCACTCCACACTCAGTTTTAAAGCTTCCAGGCCTATGGCATGCCATGAATAAATCACTCTTTTAAATCATCGTTGACATTACAGGGTTTCTCCTTTTGTGTACGTTAATTTAGAATTTTGAATAATAAGACTACAGTGTCTTTCGTGACATTACTGTTGCTCTTATACCTCCTTTCCTTGCCCCTTCTAGTTCCTGTTTAGAAAAAAAATCGTGTTCTTATAGGTGAGGAAAATGTTTCCCTTCTACCTTTCTAGGATCTGTGGCTAGTCTAAGAATCAAGTTTGACATAAAACAGATTAACGGGGGTGGGAGATGGGGTTCTTAATTATGGGCATGATTGCCTCCCAAAGATACAAGACTCAGCAGTCACCCAGGTCACTGAGACTTGTATACAAACCATCCCGAGCTAATAAAAAGGATTGGGGTTCGGGGCTTCTAGGTGGTGGGGGTGTGGAGAGGCAATTTATGGGAAGGTGAGAGGAGGAAAAGCAGGGTAAATAACAGATACCTTGTTATGCAGATAATTCTCTCAAGGGCAAAAAAGTTATCTCTGGTAGTAACTCTCTTCCTGGTCCAGGAACCCTTTCTAATGGAAATTTCTTTTATAAATGTAGATTTACCCAACAAATGGGGAATTTTATACCTACTTTTCAGCAGTTCAGAGGGAGATAGAAAGCTTCTCCTAAAACTTCTGGGTCTTCATTCTCTTCAGTTCAAACTAATCCACAAGCCGGAGTGGTATGTTTTGGGGTGGCATGTTCTGAACACCTTCCCTTTCCTTGTTTTTTTTTTTTTCCCTTCGAGCCCTGTCCAAAGTCTGCCTAACCAATTTGCTCCTTTAGACCAGGAAAAATTTACTCTAGTAACCAAGTTACTAATTCACTCTATTAGCTTCCTCCTTCATCACTTCCCAATTAGCTTAAGTGGCTTCTCTGCTGAACCCTGCAGTTTTACAATCTGCTCTGACCAACCTGCCTCTTCAAAGAGACTTTTTTGCTTAATCAAAATACTTTAAATACTTCTCAACAGAACAGAATCATTTAAAACTAAGTTATGCATGGGAAAGGTGTAGGGATAAGTAGCCTATATACCTCACTTGATTTATATTCTCAAAAATGATACTGTCAATAAAAATGATGTAAGTTGAATCTGATTTTCCCCTTGGAAGCCATAGGAAGGAGAGGAAGCATCTGACTAAGGGCCTGACGCCCATGATTTAATGAACACTAGGAATTTATTAAAATGAAAGAAGTGAGAAACTGGAAGGAATTTTAAAAATCAACCAGAGACTCCATTTCTTCTGTTTTGCAAATAAGAATAGCAACCTCACATTCCACAGTCAATAAATCATATATTTAATGCTGAATAGTGTATAGTTTTCAAAAATATATGTAATCCAAATACTAATTCATCACGCACAACTTCAATTTTCATGATAATGACATATGAACACACTATAAAAAGTCTTTTTTAATATTCTTCATAATTTGTTCCTTATTTTTACCGTAGCAAAGCAAAAATTGAAGATCATTACACCTTGAGCCAAGGAACTGAAAACAATTCTAAAGGAGATGTTGAGAAAGCTTCTTGGGAAGGTAACTTTGGGGAATATTTGGGGGAGAGTTTTGGGTTTAGGAAAGTTTGTTTCATTGTCTAACTTCCTAGCTTTATAACTGAAATTAATGATGTTAGACTGACATACAATAAAAATACATATTTGGTCTTTTCCCTCAGTTCCTGGCACAGATCTCTTAAAACCCTTGGAATTACCTGAGTGATGGGAGTGTCTTTTGTTATTCATAAGAAGCCTCTTTAAACATATCAAAGTATAAGCTAATGAAATAAACTCCAGGTGGAAGCCCCTAGGGAGTTTCAGGATGGGGGCTGGTCACCAGAATGACCAAACCTGTGATTAAAGCCTTGGAACTTTCAGTGACCCCTCCATTCTTGTGAGGTGATGGGCTGGAGATTGAGTTCAATCACCAACGGCCAGTGATTTAATCAACCGCATCTACTTAATGAACATTCAATAAAAATTCTTGAACAATGAGATTCAGAAAGTTTTTGGGTTGGTGACATCAATGTACCAGGAAGGAGGGCATAGGAACTCTACACTGACACCCATTCCCACCTCCAGAACCATTCCCTATGCATCTCTTACATTTGGGTGTTCCTGAGTTGTATCCTTTATAATAAACCAGTAAACATAAGTAAAGCTCTTTTCTAGGTTCTATGAGTTGTTCTAGAGAATCATCACCTCTGAGGGAGGGTCAGGGAAACCCCTAAATTTGTAGCCAAGTTGGATAGAAGTGCAGGTAGCCTGGGGATCTAGGGCATTTGACTGGCATCTGAAGTGGGTAATCTTGTGGGACAGAGCACTCTGGGTGGTGAGGGATTTGAATAGAATTGCAGGACACTCAATTGGCATAGGAAAATTAGAGAATTGGTGTTGGAATAACGCATTTGTTGTTGGAAGGAAATCACAGGATTGGGGTTGGAAAAAAACACACATGGGTATATGCAAGGTTAGGATCTAATGGCCTAAATGTTTGTGTCCATGCAAAATTCATATGTTGAAGTCCTACCCCCGAGTGTGATGGCATTTGGAAATGGGGCCTCTGGGAAGTAATTAAGTCGTGAAGGTGCTGCCCTCATGAATGGGATAGGATTAGTGCCCTTTTAAGAGGATGAAAGGACAAGAGTTTTCTCTTTTAGCCACGTGGGGATACAAAGAGAAATCAGCAGTCTGCAACCTGGTCCCAGACTTCCAGCCTTCAGAACTGCGAGAAATCCATTTCTGTTGTTTATAAACCACCCAGTCTATGGTACTTTGTTATAGAACAGACTAAGACAGGTTCCACTTTCTCCCAATTGGTCAGATGATACTATATTGCAGCCTTGTAACACTGTGTTGAATTGCTTGTTTCTTTATCTGACCAACTATACTCTAAGCACTTGGAAGTGCATCTGTGTTCCAAAAGCCACACATAAGGGGCAAATCGAAGCTCTGTGCACCTAAGTCTCATATGGTTTGGGGAGGGGAGGATCCTTCAAAAGAATGCAAATCTAGGTGGGGAGAAATCACAACAAATTACAAATATTAAGATCTGATTAAGACCACAACATTTATAAAAATGAAATATTTCTATTTAACTGCCCAACAGCTCTATAATGTATTTTTTTTCCCTACTTTTTGATTCATACTTTTCGATTGCCTTGTAGGACAATAATTTAGAAGTTCATTTTCTAAATATGGATTAGAAAGATAGTTCATGCTTTTCTCTAGGATAGTTGATCAATAGGTTTTTTTATTACTGATCATTTTAAAAAGCTTCTTTCAGTTTCCCGACTCATTATTGATAAGTCATGTACGTTTCTAGGAATGTTGTCTCATTTGGGAAAACCTCTACCAGGTTTCTTTCAGATATGGGCTGATATTTCAGGCACTTCAAATGTTATTGGGCAGTGACTAATCTTAATTATTGTTTTAATTGACCACACTCTCATTTACCAGTGCATGTATGATTACTGGCCCTGTACCTTTCAGGTCACAAGTGAGTCGGCACACTAGAGGGGAGGAACATTCCTACAAACCATTCCTAAACTGGGATGGCCAGTAATAACTGAACTATGCACAGAAATGACTGCCAACCACATAAGGGTATCCCATTAAACCCAAACAAAATGTATTCCTAACTTAACTTCCCTTAGATGGGTCCCTGAAGTGACCTCAGACTCTCTAAGGCCATCAGACACAAGCAGACATTACGGTATTAGACTGGAACGAGATAACAGCCCTAACCAATCGTGGTCAAAATATTTTACTGTTGCAAATTTTGCAAAAACATATGATCATGTGAATATATTACTAGGGGCCCCATGAAATAATGAGTCCCTGAAGATCAAGCTCTTTTGGCTTCACACCAAATTCTCCTCTCCCTAGCACAGTGCCAGGCACAAAACCAGTACCTAATAAGTACTTGAAGAGGGCATCAATGAGAGAGGTCACCTGTGTGCAGCCTGTCACTAAGGGCAGTGCCCACAACATGAGGGAGGGAAGAAGGAAATAAGCGCTTTGAATTCATTATTCTAAGTCAGGGACTGTCTGAGCTTTGTTTTTAAACATTTGTCCCAAGGTAGTAAAAAATATAATAGGTTCCTCTGGTTGAAAACAGTGAAGCGGTTAAATCCCAACAGCTCTGAAAATAACTTTTGCAGCACATACCTCATGCTCTCTTCTTGCTGTGTAAAAGCAAAGAGAGGGCTGGCAAATCCTTTGGGGGATAGGGAGTTCTGCCATGTCCGTGATTCTGAACATCCCTCTAATCACTTAGCCTCATCGCCCTGGTGAGTATCACCATAATTTGGGGCAAAGTTCTTTAAAAACTTTGATATGATAAGTTCTTTCTCATCTTCAGATCAGGGCTTACGTTTTATATTCATCAAATAAAAATGTGAAAAGAAGCTTTTAAAAATTTAATTGGCACTCATAGGCACCAACAGGAAAATGCCTTCACAAACTGTTTAGGGAATATTTCCGATCATGAAAATAACAAACATTTCCAAAGTTTGAAAGAATAACTTTTAGAGTTTCTGTAAAAACATACCCCATCCTAATCATCTGGGCCACTTATATCCTAGTTGGAAAATGAGCTATGTGCTAATATTACAGAGTGTGGCAAATGTCTATATTGCTGTGTAGCTTACGGTTTCTCGTATAGCCTCAATTCTGGGTTGTGCCCCAAGTTGTGGCTTATGGGAGCGAATAGTTGTGACCTCATTGGGAGTCAGACAGGGGTGTCAGACTGGCAAGAACAAGTCCAACGCTGGAGAAAAGGAAAGCTAACAAAAATAGGCTATATAAAGGATAAGGGGTCACAGATAGGAACACTGGGAACTTACCCAGTTTAGAGGCCAATCCTGTTGGATGTGTTTCTGTAGTTTTTCCAATATTAGGTAGTCGATTCCCCTTAAAAATTCTACATAGGAGATATTTACCATTGCTGGACTACTCCTTGGCATCGAAACTCCTTCCTAGGTGCGGGGAATGAAAGTCACTTTATGAGTCTTGGTGGGGAACAGTGCCTACTTCTTGCTGCAGAAGCAGAAAATTCCAGATGCTCATTTCCCAGTTTCCTTCCCGGGAGGTTGTGTCACAAAGTGGGCAAGGCCAATGAGAAATACCTGCTTCAGACTTTGAATCAGTGATGGAAAACATACATATTGCAGAGAATCTTTGTATGTGTGTGTGTTGGGGGTTGGGGGTGGCAATGTCGCCAGCTACACTGCAAGACCTGGCCTTTACTGTTCACCTGCTTGTACTCGCCTTTGTCTTACATTTTGCCCTGAGCTCTTAACGGTTTTCCTCTTAACTCAGGCAAATGAAACCCCAACCCCAACCTCCTCCCCCTCCTCCCCACCTTGATGGCGACTGCTGGGGACAAAATCTCCCACTGGCCCAGACCACCCAGACTGTTTGAGCTAAACCTGACTCAAACCATGCCTGCGCAGATGAACAATGGAGTGACCTTTGGAATGACCTACGATTATCTTCACTTCATTAAAATACTAATCTCTCTGCCCAAGAAGGAGCTGCAGCCTTATTTACATAATACAATGTATGTATAGACATTTCCTTAAGGCCTTATGCCTGGCTCTTCAGAGGATGCCTCCCTATCTAAATATTCATCCTAACCCTAAACAAAAGGAACCCATTCACCCTCTCTCAGGGAGTCATGGCTTTGGAAGTCATTCTCAGCTATTTCCTTATTTGCAGCAAGTACATTTTCTTTGTGTGACAACTCAGCCTGATGCAATTTCTGATGCATCAAGGAGCCAACTCAAGCTGGTTCCGTTACAGCGACAGTAGCAACTTCAAGTGGGGGGCAGTGGTCGATGACATGGTTTTGGCCATGGTCCTGGCAGCTTTGTGCACTCCTTGTTCTTACTCATTTTTCAAGCCTGGTAATGATAGGAGTTATTCAATATTGTTTCAAAAATTTTTTTTTCTCTCACACTTCCTTAAAATTTTTTTTTTTTTTTTTTTTTTACTTAAATCAGCCAGAATTAGTTTCTGTTTTGTGAAACTTGTGACCAAATTGTAGCTCTGACACCTTGGTCACAAGTAAACTGCTGTTTTAGGGGGCTTAAAGGGCACTTTGAAATTTTGAGTAGTTCGCTTTAAGTATTTAAATATAACTTTGTCCTGCATTTTAAACTTTACAAAAAATGTTAACATCTATTATGATCATTGACCCTCACAGTAACACCTAAATAATTGGGGCACATATTAAGAATAGAACTTTATAGCCAAGGAAACTGAGGCAGAGAGAACCAAAGTGCTCTTCCCAAGTAACAAAACTCATTTAATGGCAAAGCTAAGGATGTTGAAATCCAGTCTCAGATCTTTCTTTCTTTCTTTAATAATCCTTATTGTGAAAGCAAAAGAAAGGTGGAGAAGATAGTGCAGTATCAGAACTCAATTCATATAAAGAACAGAAAGGGAAAGACCGGTGTCAAAATAACTTAGCTCTTTCTGTCAAGACAGTCCCCAAACCCTGAAACCGGGACCAGAAGTCCCCAGAAAGGGACTTCCAAGTTCCTCACTTGTTTTACTGCTAAAGACCCAAATCAAAAGAGTCCTCCTTTTCTGTGGCCAGCTTAGACTGTGACCAACGGTGGAGGGCAGTCACCAGATAACCACTCATCAATTCTCTGTTTAAGAATGACCTCTGTGGTGTGTTAATTAAAAAAATAAAAATAAAAAAAGAATGACCTCTGTGGGGCACCTGGGTGGCTCAGTTGGTTAAGCCTCTGCCTTCAGCTCAGGTCATGATCTCAGGGTCCTGGGATGGAGCCTCGCATTGGCTCTCTGCTCAGCGGCGAGCCTGCATCCCCCCCCCCCCCCCCACCGCCTGCCTCTCTGCCTACTTGTGATCTCTCTCTCTCTCTGTCAAATAAATAAATAAAATTAAAAAAAAAAAAAAGAATGACCTCTGTAAGGTTATCTTAAGGGGAGTGATTGCTGCTAAAAACGCAGCCATGGCGTAGTCATCAGAAAGGCTTTTCTAGCACAATTCCCAAAGGTGATATTTGTACCAAATAACATATTTAAAACAAACCTACTCTGAAGAATACATTTCAGTTCTCTCATAATGCTTCTGCTTTCTATAAAGCTCAACTCTGTAAAGAGTAACTTGAACAATCACAGCTCCCAGGATATCAACCCCACAAAGGTAATGTGCATTTAATGAGAACTTCAAGGAACGTTCCTTAATTTGGAAGAGGTGCTGTCTAACAGGCAATGGTTGAAGTTATTGCAGGCAACCACTGAGAGTTCAGCTGTTGTGTTAAAAATAAAAGGTCGGATTCCATCTTGGGAGTTTCTCACAGATGATGTTCTATTCACGCTAACAAATAACAGAATGCTTTGCGAAGTTAATTCTTTGGTGTGCACTGCTTTAATTCTGGTTTTTGTGTAGATTTAGTTTAAAAATGTATGGCTGCTCATTTATATCCTCTATTATCTGGCCGCAGATAAGGAACGGCAGATTGAACGAAGCGTCCATGGCAACCGCTGCCCCCGCCTGTCACTGGAGGGCTGGGGAACAAGTCTAGCAAAAGGCAAAGCTGACTTCTTCCTTTTGAATAAGCTTCTTATTTAAGACAGTTTTAGATGGAATTATTGTGAAGATGGTAGTAAGAGGCTCCACATACCCCTAACCTATTGTTAACAGTTCATATTAGTACATCTGTTAGACTTAGTGGATCAATATTGATACATTACTATAGATCAAAGTTCACGGTTAAGTCAGAGTTCCTCCACGCTCCCCTAACGTCCTTTTTCTGTTCCAGGATCCCACCTAGGACGCCACGCATTTAGTTGTCGTGTCTCCTGAGGCTCTTGGTTCTGAGAGTTCCTCAGTCTTTCCTTGATTTTGATGACCTTCTGAGGAGTACTGGTCAGGTATTTTATAGAATGTTCCTCAAATGAGATTTGTCTGATGGTTTTTGTTCATGATGAGACTGGGCTTATGGGTGTGGGGCTGGAAGAGCACAGAGGTAAAGGGCCATTCTCATCCTATCAGATCAGGGGTACAGACCATTAACGTGACTTCTTGTGTTAATGTTAGGGAAGGCCCACTCTTTCTCCCACTCCTAGGTACTTTTTTCCAGGTCCCCAAATAACACTGACTTGCTTCCCCTTCTGATTACTTAATTATTGTAATTTCAAAAGTAAAATTGAAGATCTAATATTCAAAGGTAGAGAGAGTCCCTAATGCAGGGAGGAAGTCTATAAATTCCGGACCTGCACCCAAGGAGATGGCAGGGAGAGACCTTTTTGTCTGAGCCTCTGCCTTCTCATTGTTCCCCTGACAAATCAAATCACCCCAGACTGATGAGATTCCTCTCACATCAGAATATAAACCAGGTGATACTGTCAGGAAAGGACAAGAGGAATTGCCAATCGTGTCAATCATATTGTCCAGTAGATTTTTATACAGCTTTGGTTTAGCTAAATATAGTTGTAATCCATTTCTGTTGCTAAGCGTTGTATTTTTATTAGGCAAGTTACTCTATTTGAAAATGCAAACAGAGTCTGGGTTTTGTAGTGAAGTGCCTGGAAAAAAAAAGAGGGGGGCGGGACTAAATGTCAATGATTTTGGTCAGTCTCAGCTTTCAGAATAGTGTGGTACAGTTTCCTGAATCCACCTTACAAATGAGTCCAGGGAATGACCTGCTTTCATCTTGCAGCCTACTTTATTTTATTGCCATCTCTGTATGTCTTATTTCACAGAGCTTTCCTGTCAGCTACGGAAAGGCTGAGCTACGGCTATGGCTGCCGAGCTCTGTCTATCCACAGTCATGTGGTTCAGGTGACAAAGAAACAAATGGCTCACTCAGATGAGCAAGGGCTCTCCAGAGCAGAGTAATCTATAGGAGAGGGAAACAAAAAGCTATTTAAAATCACTCCTCATGAGGAGACTCTGGAAATACATTAGACAGTGCAAGGAGTCTACGCGTTGCTAAAAATTGCAGCAGGTGACCCAGGGAGGTTTATGTAGAAAATTCTTCTCTGGCAGCCGAAGAAAAGCAGAATGGGTATTTGTCTATCTCACTGGCTTAAGAATAAGCTTCTCTTAAAACAAGCATAGACTAAATGTATTAGTCGGTGTTCTTAGTTGCAAATGAGAAACCGACAGTAGGTTTGAACAGAAGAGGAATGTTTTCACAGAGGTCAGCAAAGGTGACCTGCCGTTTATTTCTGTATGGCCTGCAAACTAAGAATAATTTTTAAATTTTTAAAGAGTATTTCATGACCCATGAAAATTATATGAACCTCAAACTTCCATGTCCATAAGTAAAATATTACTGGAGCACAGCCACACTCATTTGTTTATATGTTGTCTATAGCCACTTTCACGCAATAGTGGCAAAACTTAATAGCTGGGACAAAGACTGTATGTCCCAAAGAGCCTAAAATATTTACTAATCTCTTGGTCAAATTGGCTGCCATAGCAAAATACCATAGATTGACTGGCTTCAACAACAGAAATTTATCTTCTGACATTCTGGGCATTAGAAGTCCAAGATCAAGGTGCCAACATGGTCAGTTTCTGGCGAGCGCTTTCTCCTATGGTTGCCGACAGTGGCCTTCTTGCTGGTATTCACATAGAAAGAAAGAACAAGATCTCTGGTGTCTCTTCCTATAAGAGCACTAATCTGGGTCCCACTCTCACGACCTCATCTAAACCTAATTACCTCCCAAATCCCAATTTGATATATCATCACATTGGGAGTTAGGTCTTCAACATATGAATTTGGGGGGGACACAGCTCAGTCCACAATCCATTCTATAAACTACCCCTTCACAGAAAAGTTTTGCTAATTCCTGCGTTAAAAGACATTAAGAGACACACAGATTCTCCAAGAGAGCCACAGTATTAGGCTACACACTGAGGGAAGCAGCACAGCCGGGAAATTCACAAAATCACACTGTAACCTGGTGCAGGGAGACTCCACTTCCACCACCCCAAGGTGCTGCTAATACTTCCAATGCCAGGCACTGGACAGAACTCTAGGAGCCTTGGCACTGCTACCTCTGTAAACTGGAATGTTGCTCTTTGCACCTCACCAGAATAGATGCAGCCAGTGCCTGCCACTTGCACACAAACATTTGATTTAAAGTCTGGTGTGGGAAGGGGGTGCCTGGCTGGCTCAGTCGCAGGAGCATGAGACTCTTGATCTCAGGGTCATGAGTTCAAGACCCACTACACCTACAATTGGGTGTAGCGATTACTTAAATGAATAAATAAATAAACGTTAAACAAATAAATATTTAAAGTCTGGTGTGGGTGGATCTGATTAATGTGTTCCAGATCACGTGTCTATGTTACCTACAGCTACAAGGGAGACTGAGACAATGAGTATCTGGTTTTCGTAGTGATGGTGGTGGGGAAATCCATAATGTGGGGAATTCCCTAAATATGTAACGGTACTATCTAATAGCAAGACACAGTGTTAAAATGACTTGTTTCTGCCTTGTTTTTCCTTCACGACTTCCCCTGACAATTGTTACTTCTTAAATGAACTCCTGTTCTCTTTGGGAAGTATCCCCATGTGGCATCCCAAAATTTGCCAAGCCTTTACAGATCCAGAGACTGTCCTTGACAAAATGAGAAGTGGATAAAGTGGGGCTCGGTGATGAGGAATCCTTCTACAGTGGCATGATGTGCTTGGGTCTCTCTTGCCTTTCCTTTCTAAATTCTCTGCACTAGAGATGAGCTGCTATCAGGCTTTCCCCCTTTGGAATTGGGATCTTTCTCCTCTCCCTGGGCCAGAGTTTACTTTGATTCTCTCTGACCAAAACAACAGGGACATTTGGAGATAACTAGACAGAAAAAAATCAGAGGGATTCATATTCCCTTTATTCTCTTTAAAATCCCATGTCAGGTGAATTTCCACTTGTAGCCAAGGTGGGTTAACAGAGACCAGCTTTGATTTCCTGCCCAGAACAACCAAATCTCTCCACTTCCACCACAACGACAACAATGACAACAACAACAAAAACCCAAACCCACAAAAAACCACACAAAATATATAAAACAATAGGTTTCAAAAACTGGACATCAGGCAGTGAAAGATATGGGATGAGCCCTATGATCTACCTATCTCATCTTCACATAGAAAGAAAGAAAGAAAGAAAGAAAGAAAGAAAGAGAGAGAAAGAAAGGAAGAAGGAAGAAAGAAAGAACGAACGAACTTACAGCCTTGGGAGAGTTTCTGGGCAACACTATACAGAGGGAACTCTGGGAGGGCCATGGCCCCCTCTCTCGGTGTTGAGGAGAGCCAGCTGAGAGTCCTGGTTGATCAAGAAATCTAGTACTCCAGGGAGGAAAGAGTTCCATACAGAGAGAACTCTGGCATTCTGCAGGGAGTCCCATTTGAGCATGAAGCAGAATACACATCATATGAGTATTGTCCAAGGCTGGAGAAAGAGCAATCTTAGCATTTGAAGGAATAGTGCTCATTGGTAACTCAGGACCAGGAATACTGCCTGCTCTTACCAGCTATACTGCTAAACCTCAAAGTTCAGAGGACATTTAGGAGAGTAGGAAGTAAGATCTTAGTGGGGAATTGGTCCTACCTAACAAAACTTAACAGCAAGATAAAAAAAAAAATACTTAAGCTCTTTTCAAGTAACTTAACTGTATCCCAGAACAAAGCTCAAAAATATTTATAAGAATACAAAAATATCCAGCACCTCATAGAGTAAAAATCACAATATTTGCATCCAGTTAAAACCTACCAGGCATGCAAAGAAGCAGGAAAATAAAACCCAAAATAAGGGCAAAAGTCATCCAATTGAAACTGATACAAACTAACACAGATATAGGAATTAGTGAGAGAGACATTAAAACAGCTATTATTATATTCCAGATGCTCAAAAAGTTAAGCAGATACATGAAGAAAAAACCCAAATTTCTAGAGATCAAACCTATAATATCTGAGATGAAAATTACACTGCTGGGATTAAGGGCAGAAGAAAAGATTAATGAACTTGAGACACAGCAATACAAATGAAAGAAGATTATAAAACAACAGAAAATAAATCAGTGAGACAACTTCAGGCATCCTCATATACATGTAATCAGTGTCCCCAAGTAGGGGGAGGGACAGAAAACCTATTTGGAGAAATGATAGCTGAAGATATTCCAGCTTTTTCAAAAATTATAAACCCATAGATTCAAGAAGCTCAACAAATTTCAAGCACAAGAAACATGAACAAAACTACACTAAGATACCTCAGAACCAAATTGCTCAAAATCAGCAACAAAGAGAAAATCTTAATAGCAGCCAGAAAAGACACATTATGTATAGCAAATCAAAGACAAGAATGTTTCCCTATGGGAAACAATGCACGGATAAGATAGTAGAGCAATATCTTTAAAAACTGTTGAAAAAAACACTAAACTATGACCCAGAAATTTATACCCAGCACAAATATCTTTCAAAGAGGAGGGCAGAACAAAGACTTTTATGCATATACAGAAACTGAAAGACTATCACTAACAGATATATGCTACAATAAATTGTAAAAGAAATCTTTCAGGTAGAAGGAAAACAACACCAAATTGAAATATGGATATAGACAAGAATGCAGAGCACCAAAAATGGTAATTATGTGAGCAAATATGTAAGATTTGCATTTTCTTTGTTTTTTTTTTTTTTAGTAAAGTCTATGCTCAATGTGGGGCTGGAACTCACGACCCCAAGATCAAGAGTCGCATGCTCTACCAACTGAGCCAGCCAGGCACCCTCTAAGATTGTTTTTTTTTTTTTATTTGAATATCTTTAAAAGATAGTTTATGACTCAAACAAAAATAATAACAATGTATTGTGGGGATTATAATTTATGCATGAGTAAAGCATATGAAAACAATAGCATAACTATTGGGAGGGAGAGATGGAAGTATACTATCATAAAATTCTTATAGTATATGTGAAGTGGTATAATATCACTTAAAGGCAGAGTGTGACACACCTCACAACTGTCAGACTAGATAAAATCAACAACACACCAAAAAATAGGTATTGG
>CM052883.1:118437585-118456755 GCA_028534135.1 Potos flavus
TTTTTTTTTTAACAATTACTTAATCTATACATAATCTATACATGATATTGATGTATACATTATGTGTATACAAATATACACACACACACAGAGCAGATAGATAAGTAGATAGATTATAGATCTCTCTCTTTTTTTAAAGATTTTATTTATTTATTAGAGAGAGAGAGCGTGCGCATGAGTGGGGGCAGGGGGAGAGGCAGGGGAAGAGGGAGCTGAGCAGGGAGCCTGACTTGGGGCTCAATCCCAGGCCCCCGGGATCATGACTTGAGCTGAAGGCATTTGCTCAACCGACTGAACCACTCAGGTGCCCCTAGAGATACCTCTTATATCCTTTTTGTTATTGTCAATTTCTTCATAGTTACAGAAGAATATAATGTATAAATGATAGACAAAGATATGACTCACATGAACGTTGTTGTATCAGTCATGGTGCTGGAAACAGATGGCATGCTTAAATGGGGAAATTGAGTAAAGTTTCATAAAATAATCATTTACAAAGTTGCAAGCCAGTTTACGGAAACCAGTAAAGGATAATGCAGTACTCAATGGTTTATCCAGGTTTTGTGGGGTCTAAGGCATATTCAATTTTTAAAACCTTCTTTAAGAAAAAGAACGCAAAATCATTAATACAAAAAAAAATGTAGAGGTTAAGATGAAAGAGAAAACATATCAAATCACAAATCTACAAAACTACAAATACTACATGTCACAAAAGCTAGATAATGCCATCCTCATATCACTATTAAATGTATGACATCACTTTTAAATTAAATGTATCACATCTCTTTCACAGTTTTTGCCTACTTTTTTTTGTTTTTGTTTGGCTACAGGCTCTTCAATCACCACTTCATATGGCATTGACATTATCCTCTATGGAAAGAATAGAAAGCTCATTTAGTCTTTCCTCTAACATAGTCTCTGGATTCTCTACTCTGTTCAATTGGTCCATGAGTTCCTCCTTGCAAGAGGATGAAAATAGTCCATTGTCACAATTGGAAAAATAATTTATAGCACATGTTCTGCCAAGCATTGCTCAGAGACACCTTTTTTTTTTTTTTAGAGTGCAAAAGCCAAGGCATTTTACAAAGCTGAGGAAACGTAGTCCACTTCCCAAGCCTAAGAGTGGTTTTGTCACTTCCTTGTGCCAGTGGCTCTTTATCCCTTCAGGATAAAATCTAAACTTTTCTGCATGACAAATGAGGCTTTTCTTTTCTTTTAAGATTTTTATTCATTTATTTGACGGGGTGGTGTGGGGGAAGAGCACAAGCAGGGGGGAAGCAGCGGGAGAAGCAGACTTCCCACTGAGCAGGGAGCCTGATGCAGGGCTCTATCCCAGGATCCCGGGATCGTGACCTGAGCCGAAGACAGATGCTTAACCAATTGAGCCACCCAGGCGTCCCCAAATGAGGCTTTTCATCCTCTCCTTGCTTCTTGCCAGCCTGGCCTCATCCCTGACCACCTTCCTTCTACCACCTCCACCTGTTCTGTACAGGTTATACCGCAGTAACACTCAACTCTCTATGGCTCCAGAACATGCCATGCTCAGGCCCATCTCTCAGCCTTTGCACATGATGTTCTCTCTGCTTGGAATGCCCTCCCCAGCTTGTCCACCTGGCAAACCTAGCCCATGCCTTCTGGCCACAGATGTGATGCTATTCCCTAGGTACAGCTTTCTTTGACTCCCTCAGACACATTTCAGGTTTTCTTCTCCTTTGTCACAATCCCATTGACATGACGATCTTATCCTCATGCATAGCTTTCTAGAGATCACAGACTGAGACTTCTCACATTTGTATCCAGGTAATCAGCACAGGGCCTGGCATGCAGTAGGCACTCAATGAGTGTGTTTTCAATGAACACTGAGCAAACTTCTTTATGTCTAGCACTGTGTTAAAATGTTATCTCATTTTTTGCTTATAACAATCCTATGAAGTATTATTACCCTTATTTTACAGATGAAGAAACTGAAGTTCAATGAGTTTAAATAATTTGCCCAAGCTACTTCAACCCAGTTCTGATGCCAAAAATGTACGTTGTTTCCTACATTGTGCTATTATTCCCCTCCCAGGTAAATTGTGTAGTTTGGGTAGCACTTAAGCTAGCTGCGTATGGCCTGTTGATCCAACTTTTTCTGAGAGAATGTACTATTGTTCTTCATTCCTTGAGAGAGATCAAAACCCCATTATGTTTCTGAACAATCTACCCCTACTGCAATTGTTCTTTTTCAAGGTCACAAGTGATCTCCTTGCTGCTGAATTCAATAACCACGTTTATCTTTTTGACTCCCAATAGTTTTCTACAAAGTTGACGCTCTCTTCATTCGGGAAATAAGTTTCTCTCTTGGCTTTTGGGACAAACCATTCTCTGTTTTTTTCTTGCCTCACCGGGCACTCTGTCTCAATTCCCTTTTCCGTCTCTTTTTCCTCTTACCTACCACTAAGGACTGGACTTTTTCAGAATGAGGTCTTGAACTAACCTCTCTTCTCTGCCCACTCATCGCCCTAAGTGGACTCACCCAGTCCCAGGAAAGTGGATAGGATCCATATGCTGCTTGCCAAGAGCAGAGCTGTCTGCTTACACTCATCTGTTCAACAAACTACTTGATGTCTCTCCTCAATTGCTTTACATTATGCCCTCAGTTTTCTTTGGCATCTCTTAATTTCTCCCCTCAGAGGTGTTCCTCTCCCAGTGGTCCAGTTACTGTTTTCTATATGACAAACCACCTCAAATCTTAATAGGTCAGGAATTCAGACAGGGCACAGCAGGAATGACTTATCTCTGCATCAGGATATCTTGGGACCTCAGCTGAGAAGACTCAGAGACTAGGGGTGACTTAACAATGCAGGGCTAGAATCATCTGGAGACATCTTCATTCACACATCTGATTGCAGATCCTGGCTGTCAAGTGGGACCTGAGCTGGGGCTGCTGATTGGAACATTTACACATGGCCCCTTCATGTGCCGAGGCTCCTTCATAGCCTAGAGAAGCCTCAGGGTAGGTGGACTTCTTATGAGAAGCTATGGCTTTTCATGGTCTAAAATCAGAAGTCCCAGGGTCAATTCCACTGCTACTTTATTGGTAGTAGTAGTCACCAGCCTGCCCAAACTCAAGGAGAAGGGATGTAGATCCCACTTCTCAGTGGGATAAATAGATATCCCTGGCACAAATCACCATTACCTTGCATTTCCTAACTGGTCTCACTGTTTCCATGTTTGTTCCATTCCAGTGTACCTTCAGTAGAACAGTAAAGTGATCTTACTAAAATGTCATGTCTTTTTCTCCTGCTTCAAAGCCATCAATGATTTCCCAGTGCACTCAGAATAAGATTCTAATTTTGTATTTCTCTAACCCCATCTAATGTCACTCTTCCATTATCTTGTATACCACACTAGATGTATGTTCCTTCTTTTCTACTTTCTGGTCTTTGTTCTTGGTATTACCTCTGCCTGAAACATTCCTTCCTTCCCTATTGCTTCCATATGGCTAGTTCTTTCTCATCCATCAAGACTTGGCTCTATGTGACCTAACCACTAATTACGGTGAACTTTATTCACTTTAGTGACCTTCTTATTCACTCTCTCATCACCCTGTTTATTTTCCTCAGAGCTCATTTACAATCTATAAGTATAATATTTGTGCACTTGTTTATTTTGGGACTTCTCCACTAGAAGGTAAACTCCATGAGGGTCTCGTTAACTGCTTTATCTTTAGCACCATGGTGCCTGGCACATAATAAATGCTGAAAAAATATTTGTTGAATATAATAAACAGGTAGATGAATAGATGGATCATCTACTTATCCAATGGCAGGAAAAGAAGACACATTTCCTCCTGAGTGCTTTTTTAGCCAAGAAGAAAAAATAATTTCCTTAAGAAGTCCTCACCCATGAGAGCCCAGGTCCGGTTTCCAGCCTTCCTGAGATTCCCAGGCTTCTTGAGACTCTGGACATCAGATCCAGATCCTAGAATGTACCTTACATCTTGGATCACACTCTGTCCCTGAAGGGGAGCTATGTTTGTCAAATGATCAAAGCAATATATCACCTGCTCTCTCTTAGAGGCAGTGACATCATTACACCACGCTGGTTTCTAGAGCTCAGAGAAGTCTGTGATGGGGTTCCTAAAATCCCCATTTTCATTCAGGCAGCCATTTGAAGCCAGGCCTGACTGTCCACTTTTAGATCATCATCTTTGCAAGCATCTTGCAATTCCAAACATTCAAAGACACAGACGCAATGGTTTCCAAATACTTTGAATTCATCACAATAACACATCTAGGCATCTTAGTCCCTGCTCATCAAAGAGCTATAGGCATCTATTTGATTTTCCCAAACACAGTATCAGAATGAAGTAATTTCGAAAGCATTTTTTTTTCTTTTTTTGAGAATTTTTCTATTTCTTTAAGCTTAGTAAATAGATTCAGGTGTCAAAAGACCAGCACTCCAGATCACCCATCTAAAGGCTTCTTGACAATCACATCAGTACTGAAAGTTGGTTTACCATTTCATTTGGCCTTATCAAGATGTTATTTTTTTTTTTCCCCTTTTATTCACACTGGAACTTCAGCCAAGGAAATGTACTTCCAATTTCCATTCAAGGAAGATTTTGTTTTTATTGTTTTCACTTCACTTCTTTTTCTTTATTTTTTCTTACTTTATGATAGCTTGCCATGTTTCCTCTATAGTTTACTCTTAAAACAGTATTTAAGCTTTTTACAACTTGCTACCTTTATGGATAACAAAATGGAAGCTTATTTGTCTCTTTGAAACTCAGGAAGGATTTGTCAAGTGTGATGTTTAAAAAAAAAAAAAAACCAACAAACCAACTGTATCTGTTTGGCAAAGATTCACTGCTGCATTTGCGATTCTCCTCTCCAGTACTTTTCCTGGGACTGACAGTTTTTTGGTCTATTTCACTGGCTGCTGTTAACATGTTCCCTTACACTGTCTCATTCCCAATGGTTTGGTACCAAGTCTGCGATGAATGAGTCTGGTGAACTGGAAAATAGGATTAACACCTGGAGCCCTCCACACTCTCCCTCGACCCTTGTAGAGGCCACTTCTCATCCTTTACCTGTTGCAAAGAGCCAGGAAACTATTCTAATACCTATTCAACTATCTACAAGTAGAGATGTGAAGCCTTTATGAGCGCAAAACATGGCTGCCATATGTGGGAATTTCTCTGCTACGTTTTCCCCTTGGAGAGTTTAAAATTTAACTTTTCTGATATTTAAAGGATCGTTTTATGGTGAGGATAAAGAGATAGTGAATGTTAACGAGCAACGTTTTTATCAATTCTCTCAGGCTTTCCCCAAACCATTCAACTATCTTATTTCTAAGAAGAATTCTACAAAGTCCTTTCAGATGGAAATTCTTTGGACTGGTGCCTTACAGACTAACCTTGAGAACAATTTAATGTGACTGGGCTTTTATTGTTTTCAGTTCCTTCAAAGAAAGGCAAATATTTACTACATTTGATACTTTGTCTCTAGCCAACTGATTTTCTAAAAAGACAGGGTCTTTTTGAGCACTTTATTTTCTTCTAAGTACTCTGAAAAGCATTCTGTTTTTCAGTGCTCTTCGTAATGTTCCATCTGTTCTGATTTTTCAGAGGCTTTTTTTTTTTTTTTAATCTCCTCAGAAAATTCAATGAAAAAAGGTAAAGGCTTTACTGCCAGTAAATTTTTGTTTCTCTTCTTTCTGGGAAAGAGCCAGTTTGAGTTTAAAAATAGACCTGAGAAATGTCTACAGCTTGAGATTCATTCAATCCACTAATATTTGCTCTAGAATAATAAGGAGATTTGATACATCTGAACTAAAATGATCCCTATATTTGTCACCTTTCCATTTCACATCAAATAAAACACCATGGCAGCCTTCTGTCAAAGCAAATTCCGTTATGTTAACCACACCCTCTCTCTTATTTTTAATTTATCTGAAAAATGTGAAGTTGGCAGGATAGGTCATTTTAGTGTCCTATGTTAAACATTTATTAATTGATGCTATTTATTATTAATTTCCAAGGGCAGTTACTGTGGTCCTAATATCCAGATATCCACTGGGATAAAAATATTGGGGCAATAATAAGAATGACTTAATTTTATAAAGTTTTTTTTTTTTAAATCAGCATTATTGAGGTATAATTGACTACAGTAAAATTCACAAAATTTAAGTGTACAATCAATGAATTCTCATAAGTGCATATATTTGTTTAACAACCCTCACAACTGGGGCGTCTGTGAGGTGCAGTCGGTTGAGCATCTGATTCTTGATTTCAGCTAGGATCACGATCTCAGGGTCATAGGATCAAGCCCTGCATGCAGCTCCACCCTCAGTGCAGAATCTCCTTGGTATTCTCTCCCTCTCCCTCTCCCTCTCCTCCCCCCCATCCCTCTCTCAAATAAATAAATCTTGAAAAAAAAAAAACAAAACCTCTCACAATTAGGGCATAGAACATTTCCATCAAGTTCAAAGATTCTCTCCTGCCCCTTTGCAATTCTCTTCCTATCTTTGGCACCAGGCCACCACTAATCTGCTTTTAGTAACTCTACGTTTTGACTTTTCCGGTATGTTACATAAATGAAATTACAGTGTGTGATCTTTCGTGTCTGCCTTCTTTTTCTTAGCATAGCGCTTTTGGGATTCGTCCATGCTATTGTGTATGTGAGTATATGTTCCTTTTTATTTCTGAGTTGCATTCCACTGTATGGACATAGCACACATTGCCTATTCCTTCATCAAGTGGTGAACATTTGGGTGATTCCAGTTTTTGATGCTTATAAACAAAGTTACGAATACTCAAGTACAAGTCTTTGAGTGAAGTATGTTTTTATTTCTCTCAGGTAAATATCTAGGAGTAGGATTGCTGGATCAGATGATAAGTGTATGTTTAATTTTGTAAGAAATAGTCATATTGCTTTCCATAGTGGATGTACAATTTTGCATTCCCACCAGCAATGTACAAACATTGTGGCCATTCCACATTCTTGCCAACACTTGGTATTATTAGTATTTTTTAATTTTAGCCATTTTAGTGCCTGGGTAATGGTATTTTATTGCCATTTAATTTGCATTTCCCTAATGACTTATGGTATTAAACATTTTTGGATGCATTTATTTGCTATGTTCTTCTTTGGTGACATGACCTCATATCTTTTACCTTTAAAAAAAATTATGTTATCTTCTTATTATTGAGATTTAAGAGTTCTTTATTCTGGATACAAGCCCTTTATCAGATTTATATTTTGGAAATACTTTCTTCCAAAATAATGATGCAGTTTAGCTAAAAACCAGAGGATTTCTGATAAGCTGGTAAATCTAAAATTGTGGTTTCTTGAATTTCTAATGTCAAATTAGAGTTCTAGGTATTAATACACTGGTACTTTGATATAGACTTAGGAACAATGTCAAAAAACTTCTATAATAAGATGATTTGGATATTTTGCCCTACAAGCGGTTCCTCTATGCTTGTAAAGTCAATTCCAAAGTTGCTATGGGTCAATTCCCATATAAAATGTTTCCAGAGTGAAGTAAATATTCCCCACAGTGGGGATAGACTTAAACAATTGGCAACTCTAATGCTTACAGGAAAAGTAGAGTGTACTCTAGGAAGAGAGGCAGATAAAGGACACTTAGGCAAGCTCCTGTATGTCCTCTTCTGGTTTTTGTCTCACTCTCTTTAAAACACATTTTTCCTCTTTTTCTTAGTAACTTTTAATTTTTATAATTTCAAAATTACAGAAAAGTTACAAGAATAATACAAGGAACTCCTAAATATGCTTTTCCAAATTCACTAATTTTTACATTTTGCTCTAACTTGAATAAATTTACATTTAATTTTTTAAATATTTCATAAAAAGTTAAGGCCTGGTTCTTTTTGAAGTTTTTACTTTCATTTACCTTTGGCCTAAGTGGTAGGAAAAGTAGTAATTAACACTCCAATTTTATACTCTGGAAGACAGACATAAAGAATCCTATCACAGGGCGGTTGGGTGGCTCAGTTGTTTGAGCGACTGCCTTCAGCTCAGGTCATGATCCTGGAGTCCCAGGATGGAGTCCCGAATCAGGCTCCCTGCCCAGCAAGGGGTCTGCTTCTCCCTCTGACCTTCCCCCTCTCATGCTCCTTCGCTCTCATTCTCTCTCTCTCAAATAAATAAATAAAATATTAAAAAAAAAAAAAGAATCCTGTCACAGAACTCTAGAGACCCAGCACTGTTTGCAGTGCTGTCTGCACTGTCTGCATAATGAAGCCAACCACCATTCAGCTTTGTAGTCTAGCTTTCCAGTGCATTTCCTGACCTCTTTCTGGTATCATTGGCTCCTACCTAAGCCCTTATACTTGACTCTTAGTTTTGATAACTGATACTGCTTTTATTAACCTAATCTCTGATGTGTCATCTACCGTTGGTAATTCTGGGAAACAGCCAACCCAATTCAACCCATCTGGACCTTATCCTGGTACCCTGCTTTCCTTAAGCCCTAGTAGCAGGCAACCTGACAAGCAGTAGTACTTTCAAGTATGTAAAACTGATGATACTAGGTATCCCAGCACTGAGAATCAGAGAACCAAGACATCTTAGCACTGAAAGGACCTTGAGTACAACTCTTTCATCTTCAGGTGAGGACACTGAGAGCCCAAGGGATTTAATATTTTATCCAAGGTCACAAGTAAGTTGGTAGCAAAGGCTCAACTAAGATTCTAGTTTCATGCTTTTTTTCTACAATATAAGGCTGCCTCAAATAGTTATTACTACTAATAATTAATTTTCAGGTACAAAAATTCATGTATTTGCTCATAGAGTTGACATATATTGATTGAGCATTTATAACATGCTACACACTACGTATACAAGAGACTTAATCTGCCTTCCTGGAGCTTACTTTCTAGCCAGAGAAATTGATGATTAAAATGTAATTACACAGGGCACCTACGTGGCTCAGTTGGTTGAGCATCCAAATCTTTTTTTTTTTTCAATTTTGTTATATTAGTCACCATACAGTACATCATTAGTTTTTGATGCAGTGTTCCATGATTCATTGTTCATGTATAACACCCAGTGCTCCATGCAATACGTGCCCTCCTTAATACCCATCACTAGGCTCATCCAACCCTCAATCCCCCTCCCTTCTAAAGCCCTCAGTTTGTTTCCCGGAGTCCGTGGTCTCTCAAGGTTCATCTCCCCTGCCGATTCATCCCCCCTTTCGTTTTTCTCTTTCTTCTCCTAATGTCTTCCATGCTATTCCTTATGTTCCACAAAAAAGTGAAACCATATGATAATCGACTTTCTCTGCTTGACTTATTTCACTTAGCATAATCTCCTTCAGTCCAATCCATGTTGATGCAAAAGTTGGGTATTCATCCTTCCTGATGGCTGAGTAATATTCCATTCTGTATATGGACCACATCTTCTTTATCCATTCGTCTGTTGAAGGGTATCTTGGCTCTTTCCACAGTTTAGCTATTGTGGACACTGTTGCTATGAACATTGGTGAGCATCCAACTCTTAATTTGGGCTCAGGTCATGATCTCGAAGTTGTGGGATCAACCCCATGTCAGGTTCCACACTCAATGCAGAGTCTGTTTGTCCCTCTTTCTCTGCTCTTCACGAGCTCACATACACTCTCTCTCTCTCAAATAAATAAATAAATAAATAAATAAAATCTTTTTAAAAATGTAATTACCCACGGCAGGAAACAGTATAGAAGTTCCTCAAAAAATTTAAAGAAGTTCCACTTCTGGAACTGAAAGCAGGAACTCAAACAGATATATATACATATATATATATATACACACACTGTATTAGTCAGTTCAAGCTTCCATAACAAAATACCACAGACTAGGTGGCTTAAACAACAGAAATTTAATTTCTCACAGTTTTGAAGAAGTTCAAAACCAGGGTGGTATCAGGGTGCATTTGTGGCGACATCTGTCTTTCTAGCTTGTAGACAGCTGCCTTCTTGCTGTGTCCTCACTTAGCCTATCTGCATTCAGACAGATCAATCTCTGATCTGTCTCTTCCTCTTCTCCTAAGGACACCAGTCCTGTCAGATTAGGGTCCCACCCTTATGATGACATTTAACTTTAACTACCTCCCTAAAAGCCTTATCTCTAAATATAGTCATATTGGAGGCTAGAGCTTTAACATGAATTTTGTGAAGACACAATTCAGTCCATAACATATATCAATGTTCATAGCAGCATTAGTCATAGCCAAAAGGTGGAAGCAATCTAAATATCCATTGACAGATGAATGGATAATAAAAATGTGGTATATACCTACAATGGACTATTATTCAGCCTTCTGGGGCTTCTGGGTGGCTCAGTTGGTTAAGCATCTGCCTTCAGCTCAGGTCATGATCCCAGAGTCCTGGGATGGAGCCCTGCATCGGGCTTTCTGCTCATTGCGGAGTCTGCTTCTCCCTCTCCCTCTGCCCCTCCCTCCCCTTGTGCTTTCTGTTGCTCTCTCTCTTGCTGTCAAATAAATAAATAAAATCTTAAAAAAAAAAGAAGACAGAAATTCTGACACATGCTATAATATGGATAAGTCTTGAGGATATTACACTAAATGAAATAAGGGCACCTGGGTGGCTCAGTCAGTTAAGCATCTGACTTTGGCTCAGGTCATAATCTCGGGGTCCTGGGATTGAGTCCCACCTCGGGCTCTGTGCTCAGCTCTGTGCCCCTCCCCCATCTTGTGTTTTCTCTTACTCTCTCTCAAATAAATAAAATCTTTACACTAAGTGAAATAAGCCAGACACAAAAGTACAGATTTTATATGATTCCACATACATAAGGTACCTAGAGTAGTCAAATTCATGGAGACAGAGAACAGAACAGTGGTTTTCAAAGGCTGAGGAGAAGAGAAAATGGGAAATTATTGTTTGATGGGTACTGGGTTTCAGTTTGGGATGATGGAAAAGTTGTGGACAGAGATGGTGGTGATGGTTACACAACAATGTAAATGCACTTAATGCCACTGAACTGTACATTTCAAATGGTTAAATGTAAGTTTTATGATATGTGTATTTTACCACAATAAAACAATAAAAATAATTTTGACTTCAATATGTGGCCATAATACTGAGAAACTGGATTTACTCTCTCCACTTAAAATTGAGAAACGAGTGCTCACTTCAGCAGCTCATATACTAAAGTTGGAATGATGCAGAAATTAGCATGGCCCTGGTGCAAGGATGACAGGCAAATTCATGAAGTGTTCCATTAAAAAAAAAAAAATTGAGAAAAAAGACAAAATAAGGAGTAATGATTTTCAGACATTGGATACATGAAAACCTAGGGAAGTAATCCCTCAGAGAAAAGAAATAAAGGAGGTGAGCCCTATGATAGCCTTAGTTTAGTGCCTAGAGATTTTCCAGGCTATAGCATAGGGAGGAAAATCCCAGACAGAGTCTGGTAATCTCCCTGAGTTGAGTAGCCAGAGTCGTGAGTTTGGAGGAAGCAAGGTAGACAGAATTCACAGGGCAGACTGCCGGAGAGGAGAGAGCTGCACAGAGAGAGAGCAAGGGCCCCCGGAAACTATGGTTCCTTTTCAGTCTTCAAGTAAGTAGCAACTTCAAGGATATGTGAATGAGGAACCTACCCAAGTAAGAGAAAATATCCATTGGAAAGGAGCCCACAATCTTCAGATTTCACACAGGGCCAGGAATAATTTATATTCCTAGCACCCAGAGTGGAAAAACCTTGTGCTACATTGGTTATCAAGAAGAATGCTCAGAAGGGTATTGTTTTGGTATGGCCAAACTCATAACCCTAATCTAATCATGAAAATAAACCAGATAAAATCCAATAGAGGGGCATCCTATTATAACCTAACCAGTGCCTCTGAAAACTTCAAAGGTCATCAAAAACAAGGAAATTCTGAGAAATCGTCATAGTGAAGAGGAACCTAAAGAGACATGACAAATAAATGTAATTTGGTATACTAGAAGAATACTGAGAAAAAAAAGCATATTAGGGAAAGATTAAATCTGAATAAATTATGGACTTTTGCTGATAATAATGTATCAATATTGGTTCACTAATTGTAACAACTATACCATACTATTGTAGGATGGTTTTTTGTTTTTGTTGTTTTTTAAGATTTTATTTATTTATTTGACAGAGAGGAGAGAGATCACAAGTAGGCAGAGAGGCAGGCAGAGAGAGAGGGGGAAGCAGGCTCCCTGCTGAGCAGAGAGCCCGATGCGGGGCTGGATCCCAGGACCCTGAGATCATGACCTGAGCTGAAGGCAGAGGCTTTGAGCCACCCACTGAGCCACCCAGGCACCCCTATTGTAGGATGTTTATAATAGGGGAAACTGGATGGCTGGTGCGGGTGAGTGGATGGCTAAAATGGGAACTCTCCAAACTATTATATTAGCCTTCTACAGTTGTCATAACAAATACCACAGATCAGGCAGCTTAAACCACAGAAACTTATTTTCTCACAGTTCTGGAGGTAGGAAATCCAAGATCATGGTGCCTTCAGGGTTGTTTCTAGTGAGATCTCTCTTCCAGGCTTGTTGACAGCTGCTTTCTCACTGTGTGTCCTCACTTGGCCTTTCCTCTGTGCATGTGTGTAGAAAGAGACTGACTTCTGGTGCCTCTTCCTCTTCTTACGAGGACACATGCCAGGGCCTCACTCTTACGACGTCACTGAACCTTAATTACCTTCCTAAATGCCCTATTTCCAAATACAGTCACATTGGGGGTTAGAGCTTCAACATAAGAATTTCGAAGAGACAAAATTCAGGCCATCACAGAGAAGAAAGCGATGGGAGGACAAAACATTTTGAAGAAATAATGGCTGAAAAATTTCTAAATTTCATGAAAATCCTAAGCCCACAGATCTAAGAAGCTCAACAAATCCAAGCGTAAGCAACAAGAAGAGAACCACACCAAAGTACACATCAGAATCAAATTGTTCGAAACCAGTGAAAAGAGGAAAATCTTACAAACTGCCAAAGAACAAAGAATGACAATAGATCAGTAAACTTCTTGTCTGAAAAAATGCAAACCAGAAGACAATGAAGCAATGTCTTTAAGGTACTGACAGAAAAAACCAACCAAGCCAAACAACAACTGTCATGCTAGAATTTTATACCCAGTGAAAACATCTTTCAAAGCGAGAGGACAAATAAAGACTTCTTTGGATATACAAAGCTGAAAAGATTTGCACCAGTGGATCTGCGCTACAAGAAATGCTAAAGGACATTCAGGAAGAAGGAAAATTATACCACATGGAAATCTGGATTGCACAGAGGAAACAAGAACACCAGTAACGGTCACTCAGTGGGTGGATATAAAAGACCTTTTTTGGTTGTTATTTTTTTTAAACCTCTTTAAAATACAATTGATTATTTAAAGTAAAAAAATATATATATTGTGGGGTTCTGGTAAATAATTATAATAAAAGTGAGTTCAGAGTGATGCTATGCCAATGACCTGAAGCTTCAAAATAGGGAGAGCTGTAGGAGTTTTAACTAAAACTGCTTGCTTATTCCCTCAGACAGCTTTAAAAAGAAGCCATTTGGAAGCTCTTTGAGCATCAGTTTGATCACAAAGCAAGATGATTACATTTCATCTGCTCTTTTTATCACTTGTTATACCCTTAATATAGTAATTCCTAGGCTCACAATTCCTCTGGAAATAGGATTCTGTTTTTAATAATGTCTGTCTGGGAAAGTTGGAGCAGCTCAGAGTCTTATCTTTACTGATTTCAAACAAGAGTCATTTAAAATAAACTTAGGCTTAGCCTCTGGTACAAACGTACTCTTTTTTTTTTTTTAATAAATTAAAAAGGTGAGGTAGAAGTATCTCTTTAAAAGTTAGAGGCAGACATTTGGTTAGGAGCATCGTACCTGGTGCAGCTAACTATACCCTTTGTCAAGCAACTTGAGGTAGTGCAGGAACGGAGGGAAAAATTGGACATAATAGGCTGGGTTAAATATGGGATAGTGGGTTTGGATCTGTAAAAGGTTCTTCACGTTTCCTTATTCCCACATACATCCTTATTGGAAGCACCACTTTCTGTCACTTTTTTACAGTGTTATCTTTTTGTCTTTTCCCCAAGAATATGGGTCTTGCTTCCTCAAGTAGAAGGCAGACTCTTTGACGGTAGGGACCCCACTTTGGCCTCTGAAAGTACAGCACTACTCCATGATAGGTGTGTTAAAATGAATAAGGAGAAAAAAACGTTTCATGTTTATGTAAAAATAAATGAGTTAAAAGTGATTGTCTGTAGGGATCAGCCCTCTGGGTTTGGGGGGTGGGTTGGGAAGAAATCAGTTACCATTTGGCACCTGTTTGCTTTTTCCAGCTTTTTAAGGTGTTATTCACAAATAAAATTGTAAGATATTTCGAGTGTACATTGTGATGATTTGCTATATGTATACATTGTGAAAGGATGTAATATGCTATTTAATAAAATAAGCAGGTAACAAAATAGTGTATAGTGTCAAAAGATAAACAGTCATCAAGCTGAGTGGTGTGATTTTAGATTTTTTTTTCCTTGTTTGCTCATTTGTATGTTCTACTTTCTTTATAAGATATATGTTTTATTTACAAAATTAGGAAAAATTACAAAGTTTTTTTTAATTGAATGAAATTCTGGATCTCATTGAGAATTTGGACACTCAAGAGAATTTTCTGAATTATCATCTGTTTCCAATGGTGCAGGGATGTTTTTACCTGGTGAGAGGTATGTAAGCACATTCTCTTCAATAGAAAATAAGCCACTCTTCCAATAGCCCGGGGAGCTCTTGAAATTATAAAGCTAAGGAATTCTCAAGAAACCAACAGAGAAGTCTCGGAACATTGGAAATAATCCAATGGTCCAGTATTATGAGATTTTAAAAGTAAATTATGATACCCCTAGATAACTGGAATATTTGCAGCCATTAAAATCTGTGTTCAAAAAAACATTTAATAACATGGGAAGATGCTCAAATTTTAACATTAAATTTAAAAATTTATATGCAGTATTATGATATTTGAAAAGAGAATTATATATGTAATTTAATTTCTAAAAGGGAACAGACCCAAATATTAATAAACCTTATCCCTGGGTGATAAAAATATGAGTAATTTCAGCTTCCTTACTCCCCTGTTTCAAAAATTCCTACCATGACTTACTTTTATAATTAGAACACACACACAATGTTATTATTATAATTATTTTTAAAGAAGTTGGCTTATAGAGCTGGAGAGTGGTTCATCGCACCAGTCTTGGAGCAGCATGAATTTAAATCCTGGTTCTGCCAGGTAGGCAAGCCACTATCCCCTTCTGTGCCTCAATTTCCATTTATTTATTTATTTATTTATTTACTTTAAAGATTTTATTTATTTGCGAGAGAGAATGAGAGAGAGAGTACAAGGTGGGGGAGAGTCAGAGGGAGAAGCAGACTCCCTGCTGAGCAGGGAGCCTGATGTGGGACTCGATCCTGGGACTCCAGGATCATGACCTGAGCTAAAGGCAGATGCGTAACTGACTGAGCTACCCAGGTGCTCCCTTTTTTTTTTTTAATATTATTTATTTTAGAGAGAGAGAGCATGTGTGTGTGTGCACACACGGAGGGGTAGGGGCGGAGGGAGAGGGATAGAATCTTAAGCAGACTCCATGCCGAGCACAGTGCCAGAGGCAGGGCTCCATGTTACAACCCTGAGATCACTACCTGAGCCAAAACCAAGGGTCAGTCGCTAAACCAATTGGGCCACCCAAGCGACCCATCTGTGCCTTAACTTCCTTATCTTAAAATAGAAATAAATGATAACACCTACATTATAGGGTGGTTGTAAGATTAAAAGAGTTAATTCATAATAAAGTGCTTAACGCAGTGCCTGATGTATAGTAAGCACCCTCAAATTAATCTATTATTGTTGTAGGTTAAAAGTTCTAACCTCCTACCTATTTATAAGTTCTGTTATTTCAAAAAAGGCTATTTTCTGAGTTTAATCACAGACCTCCACGACTCAGTGGGGCCTGAAGACAATATTTATTGCAAAAAACCCTAACAATTTTCTTGAGGATCAGGTATTTAGCTTGCTGAATTAGGCAATTGAGAGCAAACTAGTTAGAGACCAGCCTCCGGCTGCTTTTCCTCTTTATTGATGGCGTTAATGCTGCAGGTGTGATCACTGAGTTACACTCGTTTATTCAAAGAATAGAAGGGTAAAGGAGCCCTCCCTGAATTTTTCCATGGTGGGCTCCAAATTTAGAACTGTATCTCCATTTCTCAGAGTTTTATTTGATCCTGTGATCCAAATTTGGGAGAAGATATTCCATGCCCAAGGTCATCCAGCTACTAAAGGGCAGATATAGGATTTGAACTTATGTGTATCTGCCTCTACACTTCAGTGTTCAACTTGTATCTTCTAATATTTTCCGTATGAGACTGACGTGCTGCCTACTGCGCTAAAGAGGCACCACCTTTTCCATATGAAAGAAGAAAAGCTTAAAGAAGGCCATTTTATCCATCAAAACCCAATAGTGGGACATGAAGATCAGTTTGCTTGCCATTTCTTATTCCTAAATGTCATCAACATAAAATAAATCAAGATCCACATGGCATCAGTGCAAAGATCAGCTCCTGATTCTAAAACAGAGCACAGAGCAGAAGAGACCTACTTCCTTCATAAAACAGAGCATGAATTATAAAAAAGGCCCCATGTGCACCATGAATTGGGCTAGAAATCTGTGTCCCAGTGTCATTATCTCAGGGAAATCAATTTTCTCAGTTGAGGCAACAACTCTAGGTGAATGCATAGGAAGGGAGGGGTAATTTGGTGCTCTGAGAGCCTGGAGTTTCTCTAGCTCCTGCAGCACGTACAGTCTGTGCTATCCACCCCTGTCTGTCTGTCCATTGTCTGTATCCCTGCCTGCCCAGTAGTATCTCTTTGACATGTCTTATTCCTGCTTTAAAACTAGAATGTCATCACTTCTGAAGCCTGATTCTACTCTCTGGGGAGAGCTAACCGTTCCCCTCTCTACTGAGCTTACCAGCTCTGGGCCTGTTC
Source organism: Potos flavus (assembly GCA_028534135.1). Classification (NCBI taxonomy): domain Eukaryota; kingdom Metazoa; phylum Chordata; class Mammalia; order Carnivora; family Procyonidae; genus Potos; species Potos flavus. The sequence goes on from CM052883.1 coordinate 118,454,600, forward strand.
CTTCTCACATTGTATGATTCTTTTCCATCCTGTCATACCCTAATTAACTCTCTGAGGTCAAAGATTACAACTTTATTTTTAGGGTTGATGGGAGAATAAACTAAGATGAGGTAAATAAAGTGACAGTGTTGGTACATAACAGGTGTGCAATAAATGTTCTGCTTTGTTGGTTCTCCCAGTTGAGGAACCAGGGCCTAGTGCAATTCCTTTAAGGCCATGGTTACTAAACAGATTTTTCTTTTTTCCTTCTCTCTCTCTCTCTTTTTTTTAAGATTTTATTTATTTATTTGACAGCGAGAGAAAGCACAAGCAAGGGGAGTGGCAGGCAGAGGGAGAGGGAGAAACAGGCTCCCTGCTGAGCAGGAAGCCCGATGCAGGGCTTGATCATAGGACCCCGGGATCATGACCTGAACTAAAGGCAGACAGTTAACCTACTGATCCACCCAGGAACCCCTTCTTTTTTCTTTTTTTAAAGATGTATTTATTTGAGAGAGAGAGAGAGCTAGGGGAGGGGCAGAGGGAGAGGGAGAGAGAGAATCTTAAGCAGATTCCCCACTAAGTGGGAAGCCTGATACAGGGTTCGATCCTATGACCCTGAGACTATGACCTGAGCTGAAATCAAGAGTTGAATGCTTAACTGACTGAGCCACCCAGGAGCCCCTAGACAGATTTTTCTTGAATGAATGAATGAGTAAAATGAATGAATGAATGAGTAAATTAACAAAAGCATTCCACCTCCTGCTTCCAGGGCAGGCGTCATATCTTACACTGATCTCTATCACCTCAATATCTTCTTTCTTTCATTTATATCCTCCGAAATATCCATAACCACACTGGTCACACGGCTGGGTACAGTGAATAATTTGATTGATTTTCTCTGTTGCAAAGGATATTGATAGATTGACTATTTACCTCTGGGGCAGCTACAGGCAGCCATATGTCTTATACTGTCTGTTTCATCTTGAATAGAGTAAAATTGCCAGCGATATTATAGACATGATCTCTCTAGTAAAACTTTAGCTTAACCCACTTGCCAAGATCTGTTTTCCTTTCTTTCTTTCTTTTTTTTTTTTTAAACAGTAAATAGCCAATATAAACTCTAGAGGAATAAGCCTTCCAGAGTAAGAACCCTGCTGAAATCCAAGTATTTATTGTTAGGATCCTAAGTAAGGCTTGGAGAGTCTCATTTATTTCTATATCCCCAGTGCCAGCCTAGTAGTGAGAACATAGTAGGTACTCAAAAAGCATTTCTTTAATAAATGAAGTCCCTTTTAAAGAAATAAAGAGAAGTTACAAACTGTATAGTGTAATTTTGTGATGGACTGTGGTCTTAAAGCCATATAGTACAGAGGAGAGATGAAAAAATAATAATTCACATACCTGGATAGCATTTGGCACTTGTAAAAGCATTTTCCCACATGTTATATAATATTACTTACATAACATTAATTGAACTCCTATTGTATAATAGGTGATTTAAATACCATTGTGTCTAATCCTGACAAATCTTGAATTATGATAATGCCCATTTTATATTTGGAAAAAATAAACTGAGATGAACTAAATGATTCGCTAAGGTCACAACTAATAAGTGTTCCCCCTGTGCCCAATTAATATGTGAGCTTCACAAGGGCAGCCTCTCTAGTACTGAGAACAGTAGCTGGCATATAGTAGATGCTCAATAAATATTTATTGAGGAAATTTTGCAATTGGGTGACTCCAAATCCTTTGCTCTTTCCATAACATCACCTGCTACTCTGTAAAACAGTCTTTTGAAGCATCCACAGAAAACAGTACTGTGGACAGCCGCAGGCTAGCTGTTAAAGGGACCTGCCGAGCCCGGACTCGTGACCCCTGCCCGAATGGGCGGAAAGCGGTCGCTAGAGAATGGGCTTGTGCCTTGACTCGTGACTCCTGCCTGATTGGGCAGAAAGTGGGCGCTGGAGAATGGGCTCGTGCAAGGGGCCTTGAGGCATGCTGGTCTGTGATTGGTCATGCCCCTTTGAAAAACAAGCTGTACAGGTTGCAACCAATTATCTCGCTGATTTGTGGTAATGTCTCTGAGGTATATGCACGTGCGACTCAAATCTGCCTTTGTTAATCTTAGTCCTTAGAGAAGAAGTGCTGCGTGTGCTACATGACTTACGTGTGAAGCT
>CM052883.1:118456855-118599464 GCA_028534135.1 Potos flavus
TTTTTTAATTACACCAGAATCTAATGTTTTGAGATAGGGCTAAGTCTTATGATGATGTCCAACCAGGCAGCCGCGACCTGACAGTAGCTACTTCATCACATGATTCTTTCCTCTTAATTGCAACATTTTACTTTATTTTTTAAGATTTTATTTTTAAGTAATCTCTACACCCAGCATGGGGCTTGAACTCACAATTCCAAGATCTAGAGTCACATGCTCTAGTGACTGAGCCAGTGAGGTGCCCCAATCATATCGTCTTAAATAGTCATGGGCGAACTTTTCAAGTAAGAGATATGTGTTCAATTAAACATCTTAAGGTTAAACGGACCTCTCATATATATATTTTTGCCAAACAGACTTTTTCTTCTCTTTTTTCATTTTATTGTCAATACCAAAGAAAATGCCTATGCACATCCTACTACAGCAACTCCTTTTTCTATTTACTAAGTACCCAACTGGTATGTCCCTATGCTGGGTACAGTAAAAAGTATGTAAGTAAATATATACATAAATAAAAGTGTATAATATTCCATATAGCATATTAAAGAGGCCATGTAAAAATAGGCAAACATATACCAAACTATTCATAATCAAATAAACCTATTATTATCTGATCTAACAGACAATGAAGTTTTTATAGCTATAGTCAAGAGACAAGCCCATCTCAGAGTCATTTCCCCTTTGCTTTCAGTCTGTCTTTCTTCTTTTCTTCTGCTGCTTCTTCTTGTTTTAGTCCCCGAGTATGTTGCCCGTTAATCTTTGCAGAGGATCAAAATCCTTGGAGCAAAACCAGAGCCTATTCTGGTGACATTGACCTCTGGAATCCCCAAACTTAAGTTTCTGGTCACAGCTTGCAGAAGAGCCATATAGACTATTCCTGGTGGGTAAAGAAGTCATTGACCTCCCGCAGCAGCTCATGTGCTGACAAAGCCACCAAAAGAGAGCTTATGTGTGGTTATTATAGCACATGGCTATGGCCTTTGTAGCTGACGGATCAGTCCCTGTATTCTCACATTGTTTCTGTTGTACGCCGTGGTAATGCTTACTCAGAGAACGCCATGGAGAACCGCAGCCATGTTTTCTTTGGCTATTGTTCCTTTCCTCATCTCCACACTTAATAACTCCACATTGTGCAGTGAAACACTTGGCAAAGTAAGAGAGAAATCAAGCCTGGATGCCAGGGGCAGCTCTTGTCATCGGAAAGGATCTGTCACTATCTCTTGCCCTGCTGTCTCCTCCTCCGTGCACTTTTGCTCTCCTCTAATTTTTCCATCTTATACATCTTTTATTGTTTTCTAAATATAGACATGCTGAAACCTCAGTGGAAAGACCATCTATTGAAACCAGAGTGATAGCAAGTAATGTGCCCAGCAGGCAAATCGCAAAACAAATAGAGGGTGCACTCAGCACTTTTGCTTCTGCTGCACAAAAGAACCCAAATAAGGCTCCTGGAAACATGGGGTGAGTAATCAAGTCCTTTTCCTGGATGTACAACAGCACAGCTTTGGGAGATAACGAATTCAGCTCGTGTAATTGTACACCCGTCTAGAAGAGCAAAAGGAAGCACAAAAAGAGAAAAAAGGCGAGTGGGCCAAACTTTTAACTGCTTGCCCTCCTTCTGCACCTGCCATGACTTGCAAGCATAATATTGTGTCCCAGCTGGCCACTTGTCCTGAATTCTGAGACCCCCAAGACACCCATTGCCCTTGGAATTAAAGAATTACAAATGGAATTTTTGCACCTGCAGATTAAAAAAAAAGATAGTGAAAGAACTTAGAAAAGATCCTTTGAAACATTTCTATCACCTTGTAGGGCTGTTTTCTGCCCCTGGTGAATACTAACCAGACATATGAGTAAGGACTCCGGAGGACCATTTGGCTGTTTCACTGAAATTAATTTTGGTTCCTACAGATTAACCATAAAGACGCACTGGCTGCAGGTGTGCCAAAGCCAGCAGTGGGAGCAAACCCAGCAAATTTTGCAAAGATGGTTAATGACTCCTGCAAAATTAATTTAAATTGAAATAGGATAAGAACATATGGAAAAAATCAATCATTCCCCATTTTGTGAATATTATTTTAGCATGCATAGATTTGATATAATTTTCTTTCTTTCCCTTAAGGGTCAGGATATACTCACACACTAAGTCTTTTTGCAAAAGAGAAAGCTTTTTTTTGTTTGTTTGTTTTCCTCCCCAGGAAAGAGGAGATATGTGTTTCATAAATCTTTCTCCTTGTCTGATGCTGAAACATACATCTGGGGCTCCACAGACACTGATAAAAGCCCTTCCAGAAAACATAACTCTGTTCTTTGGGTAATTATACTTTCCTAGTGTCTGGACCCTGGTTCTGGCTTCCATTTGGAATAAGATCTGGGCCCACTTATTACGCATATCCACATTAACTGGATGGTTTATAGAATTTAAATGTGAAACGAGGAGAAAGCACAGAGGCAATGGCAATAGAATGGAAAATATAAAAGAAAAATATTTTTCAAGTGTTTGGAAGGAAATGACTACATTAACAAAAACCCCGCAGCCACATGTTCACACTCTTATACTCCCCTTTCAAAGCCATCTCCAAAGTTCGGCTCCAGTTTCTCTCGAGGGAAAAGAAACAGAAGTAGGCACACCCATTCTAAGGGATGGGTTCCCAGAGCAGGAGTTACACCAGTGCAGTCTCTTCTCCACAGACATTCTTCTAATACTATTTATAGTCTGTTTACCTAGGCTCCTTATACCTTGTTCCAGGAAACGGTCAAAATAACATTACTGATATAAATCCTCATCTCTGTCATCCACAGATATTTAATGATATTTATTTAATGATATTTATTCATTCTTCATTCAACAGCATAAACTAAGATTTGTTCTGTATCAGATACTGTGTTAGGCACAGGGTAGCAGATAATGCAAAGAAGGACAAAGACTAGTCCCTATTCCTGAGGACCAGGATAATTTAGGAATAAAACCTATACGTAACCCCCTGTATTTAAATATAGCAACACTGTTCACGCAAAAACGATCTACCGATTTTTTTCTCTCTTTTCACTATGGATTTATTTTCACATCCACTTATTGGACATCTATTATGTGCCAGGCAATATGCAAGGATTTGGGGATATAAATTTGGATACAAAAATCCAAGGAAGAATTTCAAAACAACATTCCACAATTCTAGGGACAGCAGAAGTCAGAAGACATCTATCTATAAATATCTGTGCCAATGGAAGTGGAGCAGAGAACTAAGAAAATACCCCCCCCCCAAATTTTTTTTTTAAATAAAATAATTCCTATGTGGCTTTGGAAGAGATCCTAAATTCTGTAGGGAGCGGTAAAGAATTAATGACTGTCTAATTCAGCTTTCCTCAGGCTAATGTTTCCATGAATCCCTGTTCATTGAGCCTTTGTTAGCTGGCAGCGGGGGGTTGGTGGGGAAGATTAAATCCAGATTTCAGTAGTCAGGATTCAAATGTTAACTGTACAAAATCCACAGAAGAGAACATCTCGAGTAAGCTGTAATTATTTATAAATCATACATCAGGAAAGAAAGGGGACATGAGACCGCTAGAAAAGGAAGTCCCTCAGCGAAAAGGAAAGCTGGAGAAGAGTAAAATAAAAGACAGAATCATAGTAACAGACCAAAAGAATAGTAGACTTCTTCCAGGATTGCTGATTAGAATCCTGGGGTCAGCACTTAACCAGTGTATCTGTTTATGTGCTTCATCTGCTAATCCCCAGGGGGCTGTGACTGAGCTCTGGTCATGGTATTGCCAAACCTCAGCACAGTACCCGGCCTGGAGTTGGCCTTCAGTAAGCATTGGTTAAGTAGATAAGGCAGTGAATCAAGTGAGGAAGACAGAAATAAACATGCACATGTATTCTGTACGTAGGAGGCTTTAGCAGCATCCCATAAATTTCGGTGTGTCCTATCTTTATTTTCATCACCTCATTACGGATTTTTTTCTTTGACCCATTGGTTATTTAGGCATGTGTTGTTTAATTTCCACACATCTGTGAGTTTCCCAGATCTTCCACAGGGAAATGATAACATTAAACTGCATCAGTTTGGGAGGCCCAAGATGAACACGATTTGGAGAGGACATGAGGACACAGAGTAGTGTCAACACAAGGTTTCCTGGTGACCTCTGCTTAGAACTGAACTCATCCATATAAACCTGCCTTCCAGCTCTCCATCCAGAGGACACAGATGCCCTCAGTAAGTGCATATTCTTCCAAATTACAGATAGGAAATATGTGTCCAGTTACGCATGGTGGCAGGCATGGTGAGGTGGCACTCAGGGCACAATCAGGATTCCAGGGTGGGCCATAAAGCAGCATGGCTAGGAGCTTAGGTCCAAAATCCTATTCCGCCATTTTTAGGCTGTATGATCTTTGGAAAGGTACTTAATCTCTCGAAGTTTCAATTTCCTCATTTACAAAATGGGGATAATAGTAGTACCTATTTTACAAGGTTATTGCAATAATAATAATAATTCATATAATAATTCATATAAAACAATAATAATATAATTCATATAATAATTCATATAAAACACCGCACAATAAATGTTAGCTAGTATTATTGTTAGCACTTCGGACTCTGAAATCTGGAGCCTTTAATATCAATTGTGCTGCCGTACCTCTGGGTCCGCAGTGGGTAAAAGAACTCGAGCAAGACTTCCTGGTTTGAATCCTGGCTCTCCCATGTAATAGCTATGTGACATTTATCAGATTATTCATCTCTCGGTCTCAGAGTCTTCATTTCTAAAAGGGGGTTCAGAAAGACCCTCACAAGGATATTATGAAGAGATGAATTAATACAGGTAAATGTCTTTGTAATAGTGCCCCACTCATGCGAAGCAGAGACCCAAGCCAGCAATAATGAGATTTCAATTTTTGTTAAGGAAACAGACAAGAACTGGTGAGGAGCCAATGAAACAAAACAGTTACAATAAAATAGGGCCAAAATAGAGAATGGGGAGGGGAACCTAATTAAGATATTAGGTGATCAGTGAAACTTTCCTGAGGAGGAAACATTTGAGCTGAGAGCTAAAGGAGAAAAGGATGAAAAGGACTGAGAAATATCCTAATCTCGACCTTGCCAAGAACTGAAGGAATAATCTTCCAGGCATAGGGAATGGGAGATGCAAATGGCCAGAAGTGCATTTCAAATGGAATTCCCTAACATTATGTACAAATGCATAATTCTTTAGCATAAATAGATCATGTTTACAGAAACATGATATAAAATGATAAAACATGATTAGACATGAGAACGCGGGCAGATACATATGCTTGAAACTTGCCAGTCATTTTGCTGAGCTATGCACATGGGCTACCATGGTCTCCTAATGCATACAATTTTCTGTAAGTGGACACGTATGGACCTGAATTTTCATAAAAGACTAATGCAGATGGAAACCCTCCTAACTGATGATACATTTAAGATCTTCGAATAAAAGTACAGAAGAGGCAAGGGGACTCTTATTTTTAGGCTTGCACAAAACCAAATTTACCCAAGGCACAAGTTGATGGTGACTTATTTCCCATGTGTTAAAAACGATATATAACACAATTGGGTGTACATGTTGTGTCTAGCAGAGTATTTTGATGATTATATACATATACAGATATATGACACAAGAAGAAATGGCTGGAAGTAATTTCACTAAACTCCTAGTGTCACAGAATAGTTTGAAAAGCACCACTGCAAAAAGATCCCAGGTGGGAACATATTATCACTGTCCCCATTGGCTAGTTTTATCTCATTTGGTCATTTAACTTTTATTGAGCCCTGTGTTGGTTATTCTTTATCCCCTGCCCCCTTCTTGCTGTGATCAATTCTCTACTCTTCTCTGTACTGCCTAGTTAGTCCCTTGGAAGGTGGGAGGTGACCTCTAAGGATGGCATCATTCAGGATCCTCCGTCCTCTGGCTTTTGATTCTCTACAGCCAGTGGGGAGCACAGCAGAGGATTAAAGGCAGGTTGTGTCCCTGCTCGGTTCCATGGGTCTGGCAGTGACTGGGTCCCTCTATAACTAGAGCTCCTGATCCTCTAACGTGCCTCCTGCTCACCAGCTCTAGTGACATCACCTCCTCCCCTTGTTTAGGCTGAGTGTTAACTGCTCCCCTCTGTTGCTAGTCTCTTGATGCTTTAGCATCCTTTGTGGATTTCCTGCCCACACTTCTGTAAATCGTCCCTTCATTAACATTTCTTCAAAATCCAAACGGAGTAGATTTTCTTTTTGCTGCTAAGACCCTGACCTGAACAAGCCCCTGCTAGGTTCTAAACCAGTCCTGTCCAATAAAAGATATAATGGGAGTCACATATATAATTTCACACCTTCTAGTAGCAAAAGAAAATTTTGATATGTTTTATTTAACTCAATGTATCCAAAATATTTATCATTTTGATGTATTATCAATATAAAAATTTACTAATAACATATTTTACATTCTCTCACTGGTATGTCAAACTCTGTAGTTTACACTTGAAGCTTGTCTCAATTTGAATTAGTCACATTTCAAATTCTCAATAGCCACAGTCTCAGCTACTGTGTTGGGCCTGGAGACACAGAGATAAAGGATACTGTCCCCATATCACAGAGCTGATGGTCCAGTAAGAATGACGGACAAGCAAATCATCACAAAACAATACAGTATATGCATAATTAGTACTGTGAACAAGATCCTTTGGAAATAGAGCCCTTTCTAAAGACCAGTGGTTCTTAGAGAGAGGAGATAATAGGTAATACTTGTGTGGATCCTGAATGCTGATAAGTATTCACCAAGAAAATGAGAGTGAAGAGAGCAATGCAAGCAGGTAAGAAGCCCCGCCCTTGCATCTGCTCTAGCTACATCTGCTCTTCTTTGACTCTACACCTAAGCTGGATATGCTGACCACCGAGGGTACACTTGGATCTCCCCATCCATCCCGGTCCAGATTTGGGTAGATCTCTACAGTCTTAGCACAGGCTCTGGAATGAGAAGTTTTCAAAGGAAAATCAACCAGGAAAAAATGGAGAGGGTGCTGGTGACATATATGTGTGCGAGGAAAATGCCTATAAACAGAAACGTTGAGAAAACCTGGATCCATTTTTCTATAGCAACATAGATCTGACTGCCGAGTGGCTTAGTTGGCTCAGGTTCCTGGGCACAAAGCCCAGGTTTATTTTCTTCCTTTCATGTTTCCTTTGCTATTCAATAAGCATTGTCACTGGACTGATATTAAAACTTACTTCTCCCAATCCTTTGGAGATGCTTCTTTTGTTGTTGTTGTTTTTCATCTATTGTCCTTATATGAACCTTATTTCTCTAGTGGTTCCAAGTTCGTAAGGACCAAAGTTGACATTCCCAAAGTCTGTTCCTCTTATATTAAAATCCAACTGCCTTTAGCCAAATAGGTCTGTCTTTTCCCATTTCAAAACACAGACTCTCAAAAGGACAGTTCAAGAAGTTCTTACTTCTTGTCTGAGGGACGCTGGCAGTTCTCTGCTCTTTGAAGGGAGGTTATAACTTAAGTGACATTAAGGAATGGTCACATCTTTCCTGCCTCAACTTTCCTTCTCAGTATACTTTGTTAGAGATTTTCAGAAGATTCACCTGACTCTCCTGAATCCCCTAACTTCTGTTTTCTAGCATAACAGTATTTCACACAGATAACATTAACAAAATAGAGCTCCCACCTTTCAAGCCTAGGACCTCAAGTGAGGTTCCTTTGATGCTCTTTAGGAAGTGGTAAAGTACCCTACTGATCTCTATGGGTGACTCCACAGTGCTTAAAAGCTGGTGGTAACAGCTTAATAGATTGATTTTGAAGGATACCTAAACAGTTATGGGAGAAAAAAGGAGGATAAGGCACTATTCTTAGATACTAAAAAAGAAGTATGCACTTAACTCAGACAAACATTCTGGCGCCTTTCTGTATGAGCAGACTTTGATTTCCAGGAGGTTGGAGAGCTACGGCTGTTTACATCCTTTGTCTGCAACAGTCAGATGGTATATACTGTAGCCTTATTTTCCTGGTCTCCTTAAATCAACCATAAATCATTTTCAATGCTGAGCTTTCCACAAAAATTCCCTGTGGTTTCTTTCGGTCTCTCACTCCAACTATCATATTGCGATTCCCATTGGCAATAATGTCAGCATCTGTTCTCCATACCAGCACTATTTGCAAATACTTTGAGACCAAGTCCTTGATTACCACTCAAAAGTTCAACTTCTGTTTTTTCAGAGCCAAAACACATACTGTATTATCCAGTTCAAACAGTTTCCAATCCTCATCTGGGCAGTGGACTTCTTCAGTCCTCCCATTACTCATATTATTATTATTTTTTTATTGCTTTTTGTCCTTTTCTTTCAATTTGCTCACCATATAGATGATTAACTTTAGTCTTGAACATCACTAACCTTCCCATTCTCAGCTGTGCTTTCTTCCCTCCCTAAGGATCTCTTCCAACCATGATGTTGTGGAATCTAAGAGGTTCTTTTATTCCCAAAGGCAATTTATTTACTTATTTAAAAATTCTATTTAACTAATCTCTATACCTAATGTGGGGCTCCAACTCACGACCCCAAGATCAAGAGCTGCATGCTCTTCTGACTGAGCCAGCCAGGCACCCCCTCCGCCCCCCCACCGGGAGGCAATTTATTCACCCCCTTTTTGCTTTTATTTTGAGTGATCTAAGTTAGATCTCCGTATGCCAGGAATCAGGCAACAATTGCCCACAAAGAATCAGTTACTCTTAAAGGGAACTTTCCATGGCTTACATCTGTCTTTCTTCCATCTCTCTGGCTTAAAACAGCAACGGTTTTGTTTGTTTGTCATGTGCCTGTATGTACATGGTTTGTTTTTGGTTTGGGTTTTGTGAGTGAGTGTATGTATGGGTTTGCTTTTGGTTTTGTTTATTTGTTATTTTTCTAAATGACTTGGTTGGACAGTTCTTCAGCAGAGCTAGGTGTGCCATTCTGAGAATAGTCTGCAGTTGGCATTTTTGGGGCTTTGCCCCTTTTACACTGACACTGTGTTTCTGGACTTGTGAGAAAACACATACTCATACGTGTGTGTGTGTGTGTGTGTGTGTGTGTGTGTGTGTGTGTGTGCATATACACACATGCAGAACTCATGGGAATTAAAGCAATGATCTGGGGTAAATACCGAACCCAGCAGACCAAAGGAGTCACATCTATATTATATAAAGAACTCTTTTATAAAAGTTAATCAAAGATATGTATGCATTTGCATAAGAACTAGAAGAAATCATATAAATTATAAAGAAAAGGACTACTATCCTGTTACATAACTAATACCAATGCTACTACTAGCACTAATACTAGCATTTTTGAAGGTTCTCCACATGCCAGATACTATTCTGTATGCTTTACATTTAGAAATACGTTCAATCCTTACAACAACTCTATAGACAGGAACTATTATCATCCTGTGTACAGGTGAGAAAATGGAGCCACAGAGAGGTTAAGCGACTCATCCTAGGTTATACAGCCAGATACATAGATGACAAATTGCAAAATGAGCCAATTCACCAAAGATAAATTGCAATCACAAATGGAAAAATATTCAAGATTGCCAGTAATCAAAGAAATGTGCATTAAGACGTAAAGTATAATTTCATACCTCATCTTTGGTGAGGCTGTGGTTAAGCTGTCACTCTCAGATATGGTGGCAACAATGTAAATCAGTGCAAGCTTTTAGGAAAAGCCATTTGTCAATACTTACAAACAACCATAAAGAGGCTCCCTTTAACTCAGTAATCATACACCTAGAAATTTATTCTTAGAAAGTTATTCAAACAGAAGTCATATGAACAGAAAATCTGCCGCAGCATTCTTTATGTTATCAAATATTGAAAGCAATCTAAATTTCCAAATACAAGAAATACTTAGGCAAACTTCGGTATGGGAATTAAATGGAATATCATGCAGCCATTGAAACTATCATTATGAGTGATAATGATAATATAAGAATGCTATATAATATCAAGTAAAGTAAGCCAGATATAAAATTTTACCTATTTTATGGTTACAATTATGTAAAACTATGTATACATATGTTCAAAGACCAGAATGGAACATAAAATGGTAATACTTGAGATGTTAGGATGGCATCTTAAATCCATTTTTTAATCTAATTTTAATTGCCTTTATTTCTGTTGCTTTCCATATGTTGGCAAAACCAAAAGTTGGGAACAAATAGAAGACGATGTTTGCCCTTTGATAATACATAATTTAGCTAAGAATTCAAAGAATCATTAGAGCTGGAAGGGACTTTATCGAACTCTTGGTACAACTTCCTAATTTTGCAGCTAAATACTCTGAGGCAGAAAAAGACTGACTTCCTCAATGACACATACTGAATTTGGAGCCAGAACTTACAACCCAAAAATGCAAATCAGCCTTGGGTACATTTAGGGTACACTTCTCAATGAGAAATTAAAGTATTAGGACCCTATCTTCAAATATATCATGTCAATAAAAAAGACTATTTTTATCTAATTCTACTCTCTTACTGCACTATCAGCTGCCTTCTTTCCCTACCTGAAATAAGCTTTATGCCAAAGAGCGCTGTTTAATTCTTGACTATATAGTACACATCATGCATATTTTTGGCATTTAAGACATGTCAAAATATTTATAAGGAGATGAGTATTTTAGTAACAATGGGGAAGCTGCTAGTCATTTTCCTGGGATGGTAGCAGCAGGAATTCAATTAAGATTTGATAAATCAATTAAATTGAATTTCACTTTCAAACATTAAAAAAAATGTTTTCCAACACTGACTAAAAAAAATCTATTTAAACCTCTTAAAAACTAGTTTCTGGGATAGAAATGAAGAATATGGGTGAATATATAAATGTTTATTAAGCCTTGCTGAGAGGCCCTCATCTACTCACCTATGACCACAGAAGAAAAGCATGTCTTCAGGAAGAGACCCATGTGGCAGGTGAGGTTCTCTACTCTTAAACCCATTTAGATTACGACAGATTTTGGCTAGGCTCTTTGAAAGGACACATGGAAAACAATAAACACAGGAAAAGGCTAAAGAAATTTTGAAGGTGGCAGATTGGTGTGGGGATACTAGATTTGTTCCAGTTTGGTGATGGGTGAGGATTGGGGGTTGCAGTTTATGCCAAGCCTACAAGGCTGATTTGCAAGGAGTATATAAATGCACAACTTGAGGCTATGGTGCTTTCTACTGGGATTCAAACCTGCTTGGGCAGACTGGCATCAACCCAGTAACACCAGCAGCCAAAGTCATAGTGATGGCTGCTCCCACCAGTAGTACCCTGTACCTGAGCCTTGTCAGCAGCAGGAAGCAGCACCAGCTTTGGGCACTGGGACAGGAGGGAGGCCCTCTCGTTGGGCTTGGTGAAAAATGCTGGACGCCATTTAACGTGTGATAAGAGAGCCGTTGAAGGTCTTTAAGGACTAAGGAAATAGAAAATAAGACAAAGATAAGGAATAAGAAAGGAAGAATTTAAGAAGTTACTTACACATATAATCCGTAGTTTCAAGTTAATATTCACATATTTAGATTAAGAAACCTGTTCAAATTAAACAATTTTACTCTGCTTTTTTACATCTCTAAACCAGTTTAAAATTCATGGAATTCTCTGGGATATTTTCCTTTAAGTTACACTCTAATTCCGTGTTTCTCAGCTGAGCTAAACAACAAATCTCTGAGAGAATAAAAAACAACCAACCAGGGGTGCCTTGCTGGCTCAGTCGGTGGAGTGAGCGACTTTTGATCTCTAGGTTGTGAGTTCCAGCCCCACTTTGGGTGTAGTGATTGCTTGAAAATAAAATCTTAAAAAAAAACCAACCCAACAACAACTAATTGATGCCTAGCGTCCTGGTAGATGGATGAAATCAGAATCTGGTGGTGGGACCCCGGCATCAGTAATTTTAAGAGCTTCCCAGATGTTTCTAATGAACAACTAAGGTAGTGATCCATTTGCTCCAGTGGGAGCAGTTAGATATTTTCTAGAACAGTTCTAGATTTAATGTGTATATAAATTACCCAGGAGATGTTGTTAAAATGCAGATCCTGATTTGATAGGTCTGGGGTAGGGCTTGAGATTCTGTCTTTTATTTATTTATTTATTTGAGAGAAAGAATGCTTGAGCTGGGGGAGGTGCAGAAGGAGAGGGAGAGGGGAAGCAGACTCCCCACTGAGCAGGGAGACCAACATGGGGCTCTATCCCAGGACCCTGAGATCATGACCTGAGCTGAAATCAAGAGTCAGGTGTTCAACTGACTGCGCCCCCCAAGCGCCCGGAGATTCTAAATTTCTAACAACCTCCCCTGGTGATACTGATGCTGCTAGTTTGCAAACACCTCCGAGTACATAAAGGATTTAGGAAAATTAAGACTAGTGGTTAATCACAGAATAGAATGGGCAGAGATAAGCAACCAACAAAATAATGAACTTTTTACAAAAAAGGGCAAACTAGGAAGTGTATAGAGTCTCTTTTATACAATCAAAAGTTTTAGCTTGATCACCTGATCTAAATATTCTTTAAAGCCAAAGAAATATTGAAATTGGTAGCATGGACCTTTTTATATTGCCCCCTCCCTTCCTGGTTGGCCAACTGTGACTTCTGGTCAGGTCATACCTGTTCAGAAGGGCCTGCTAGGAGTGGCACTCCCTGGAACCAAGCTGTCGCTGACACAGCTGGAGGGGACGTTTGGATTGAAATAGCAGGGAAATCGAGGTAAGAGATAAGATAAGCATGAACTCTGAAGGCAGATGCAAGATCAGAAAAAGGAAAAGGAACACTCTGGTCAGAAGGCAGAAGGCTAGGAGCTGGAAGAAGTATAGTGCCTGGAATTCCAAATTAAGGTCCCCAACAAATGCTAGGGTTCTTTTTATGTCATGCCAGCACACTTGTGTGGGGCAAGTCAAATATAACACACCTTTGCTTCTGGCCCTTTTCCACCTACCCATCACTCCCGACCATGAGGTTTCGTAGAAGGGCTGAAATTTTCCCAGGTTTGCTTGGTGAGGGGTTTTGATGATCTGTACTTAGAGATGGAAGGTTATGAGAAAATCCTGTGGTGGTGGAAGACCAGGATCTCCTGTACTTAAGTCCTCTCTCCTTGGACAAGGCAATGAGTGTGTATGGAAACTGCCAGGCCAAGTCGAAATGGGCTGGGCATGGTGAAGAATGGCAGGGGACAGGCTGGTGTGTGTGGAGGTGGGAAGAGCAGAAAACTAGAGATAGAAGGCAGCAAGTTCAAGATTTTGGAAGACCAGGCGGAACATAAGGGCTAGTTTTCTTTTTCCAGTTTAAAAATTGTGGTAAAGTACACTGAACATAAAATTTACCATCTTAGTCATTTTTAGTGTACAGCTCAATGACGTTAAGTGCATTCAGTCACATTGTTCTGCTACTGTCACTACCAGTCAGTCATCCACAGGACTCTTTTCATTTTGCAAAACTAAAACTCTACCCATTACACAAGAACTCCCCATTTCCGGTACCCCAGCCCCTGGCAACCACAATTCTACTTTCTGTCTCTGTGAATTTGACTATTCCAGGTACCTCAAATGGAGGTGGAGTGGAACCATACTGTTTGTCCTTTTGTGACTTACTTCACTTAGCACAGTGTCCTCAAGGTTCACCCATGTGTCAGAATTTCCTTCCTTTTTAAGGCTGAATAATATTCCTTTATATATATGTACCATGTTTTATTTACCCATTCATCTCCTGATAGACACTTGGGTTGCTTCCACCTTTGGTTATTGTGAATACTGCTGCTATGAACATGGATGTACAAATATGTCTTTGGGTCTCTGCTTTCAATTATTTTGGATATATATCCAGAGGGGATTTCTGGGTCATTTGGTAATTCTATTTTAAACTTTCTGAGGCACCACCATAATGTTTCCATAAATGCTGCACCATTTTACCTTTCCACCAATAGTGTACAAGCATTCTAATTTTTCCATATCCTTCACAACATTTGTTAATTCTACGTCTCGGTGATAGTCATTCTAAAAGGTGTGAGGTGTTATCCCATTGTGGTTTTAATTAGTGGTGTCCAACATCTTTTCATATGCTTACTGGCCATCTGTGTACCTTCTCTGATGAAATGTCTATTTGTCCTTTGCTCATTTTATAATTGGGCTTTTTGTTGTTGTTGTTTAGTTGTAGAAGTTCTTTATATATTCTGGATATTAACCCCTTATCAAATATATAATTTGCAAGTATTTTCTCCCATTTTGTGGGCTACTCTTTCACTATGTTGAGCGTGTCCTTTGATGTACAAAAGTTTTTAATTTTGATGTAGTCTAATTGGTCTTTCTGGATTACAAAAAGATTCTTTTGTTGCTTGTGCTTTTTGGTGTCATATTCCAAGTAATCACTGCTAAACTTATGTTATGAAGCTTTTCTTCTGTGTTTTCATTTAAGAGTTTCATAGTTTCAGGTCTTATATTTAGTTTTTTTTAACCCATTTTGAGTTCATTTTTTATGTTTTGTAAAGTAAGGGACCAACTTAATTATTCTGTAGGTGGATATTCAGTTTTCCCAACACAATTTGTTGGTAAGATTGTCCTTTCCCTATTGGACATCCTACTGGGCATCCATCCTATGTTGCAGGCATCTAAGGAACAAGGACCAAGTCTTATTCACTCCAGTATCATCAGTGTCCAGCACAGTTTCTGGCACATAGTGGATGCTTAATAAATGTTTGAACAGAACTGAACATAAGCCAAGGAAACAGCATTTACCTTCTGAAATTAAAAAAAAATCCTCAGTTCTTGGGGCGCCTGAGTGACTCAGTTAGTTGAGCGTCCAACTCTTAGTTTTGGCTCAGGTCATAATCTCAGGGTCATGAGGTTGAGTCCTGCATTGGGTTCTGTACTCAGCGAGGAGTCTGCTTGAGATTCTCTCCCTCTCTTCCTTTCCCTGTTCATGTGCATGCACGCTCTCTCTTCCTAAAAATAAATAAATAAATCTTTAAAAAAAAAAACACCCTCAACTCTTCGTAGTTAAGAAGTTTCTTATAGCTAATTTAACTTATTTATACTGCAGGAGGAGTCCATTCTGCCGCTTCCTTCAAAAGAGACAAAGACTTGGTCACAATCTTTTGTAAAAAAAAAAAATAAACAAAATAAAATAAAATAATCTATTAGTGATAGATTAAATAATAACCACTTATTAAGCATCAATCATCTCCAGGTACCAGCCTTACATTCATGTGCTTTGTCTTTTGTCCTTGCAACAATCTTTAGGTAAGCAATGTCATCTCCAATTTACAGCTGAGGACACTGAGGCTCAGAGATGTTAAGTATTTTGCTTAAGGTTACATAACCAGCAGTAGCAAAGCTAGGCTTTATTTCTAAATGTGTCCCGTTTCTTCTCTGAGAACGCTTTTTGCCTGTTTCTACCTGGGAGCTATCATTCTCATCTTCTGGTGTGCTCTTCCTCTAGGGTAATAAACACATTTTCTTCGGCTTCTAATCATGGCCCTTACAAACAAATTATTAATAATCTTTTATCTATCTCTGGCCTTTCCCCCAAGTTCTCCACGTTCTTTGAGTTTGGCATCAACTCAATCTTTAAAATACCATTCAATGGGGAAAAAAAGTCACAAGTTTTGACTTTAGTAAAAGAATAGAATCATCTCCCTTTCCATTTTAAATCAGCCTAGAAACTATTAAGCACCTATTCACGAAAAATCATTTTTAAAAAAGTGAAAAAGTAAAGGGAACAATAACCACCAGGAATCCTGGTGAAAGCCGGGTGACGTGGTGTAGTTTTGTGTGCTTCCCACAGCCAACTGTGTGGAATGGTACCAGGAACAGCACGGAGCACCTGGACTAACCATTTTCTAGGTACAAGAGCTTGGACCTGGCAGTGGATGCTCCATGGTGAAGAAAGACCACAGGGTTCAGGTGAAGCCAATCGAATACTGTGGTGTGGAGTTTTAGTCCCCCTATGGTCTAGAGTCGGGTAGCTCAAGGTGGGGGCTGTGGGCAGGCGCTGGTCTGTTTCATTCCCAGCCCGTGACAAGGTAAGTAGAGTAACCAAATACATTTACACCTCTCGAATCTAATAAAAATCTTGGGCTTGTATATTGTCCATCTTTATTTTTTCTGCTCATCCCTTCATTTCCAAACACTAGGGCAGGGCCTGACATGTAGCTGGTATGCACTGGCTGCCTGGAGATCATAGGAGACTGTTGGAGAGAGGGCAGAGACCAGGAAACACAATGCCAGCAAATGGAGGACATCTTTTTTTTTTTCCCTAGCAATTCATCTTTGTAAAGCATTGGTCTATGACAGGTTGCAAATGCACAAAACAAAATAAAACGCAACAACTGGTCCTTTACCTCAGGTAGTCAGAGAAGTGCTAGTCTAGCAAGTGAATGTAGAAATGGTGCTTGGCAGGGTTGCTAGACCTCCTGGCCATTTATTTAGCAGTCTAGTAAAGATTTAAGTGCGCTAACGTTCCCAGAATAAGTCACTGGTAATACCCTCGGAAACTCACTTTGATGTTAGTTCCCCGTATTCCAACCATTTACATGTGTTAGCGCATTCCCTGAAGATTCCGTCCATCCCTGAGGCAGATGCTTATGGACCATAGGCTTACAGGTAAATGCTGAAGAACTACTGATGGTCTCTCTCCCAAAGCAGACTACTCAGCGAGTCACAAAGGGCATAGAAGGGTCCACTGCACGTTGCTCCAGCCTGGGTAAACGTGGCATAGGTTTCCTCAACACTTACAAAAGGTCTAGGTAATGTCCACTCCTGTTGTTTCTTGCCACGTGGAGGGACCCACCCGGTCTCTTCATTCCTGGGAGAAGCACCTTATAGAAGTGAATTTGGGAAATGAATTAGGTATGTTTAACCTAGTCCTCCTTCACCCTCTCTTGGAAGCTAGCTACTTCGCACAAGGCTACACAGGGGCAGACCCCGTGAGCAGAGTCCTGCGGCTATTCAGCTGTAGGTGTTGATTCTTGGATTCAGTAGTAGGAAGGCAATTGTTCCCATGTACCCTGAGCCATTTTCTCCAGTATCAGCTTCTCTCAGTTGGCTTACAGTTTGGGCAGGAACACAGAGATATTATTTTGGGGGCTTCTCTCAAACCCCACCAAGTGGCAGTGATTGTACATTGAAGGCTTGTCTCATAGGCTATGCTGGCCTATATTCTTCACTTGCCTTCCATTAATCTTGTCGCAGAGGATGGCAGATCCTGAATCACTCACTTGGTGACTATGCTGTATTGATACCTAATATGTACCTTCTGCCAGGTAGAAGCCAGACCTTCCTCTGCCACACTGGTGAATGAGGGCAATCTCCTGGCTCAGTCAACACCCCTTTCTGCCTGTACTTTTCTCCTAAAGTTGTGGCTCATCTTTCCAGGTTTTTGAAGATCAATAAGCACATACTTTGGAAATAATAAGCACATCACAGTGGAAAACACAAGGGCTCTAGAATCAAAAGGAAGAATCAGATAAAAGTGAGTCTTTGCTCTTCTACGGAGTATCAAAAACAGAATGTCTTACCAGGCATTTCTATGGTACACTTTGGGTAAACAGAAAAAAGCTCATGGCCTCTGCAGCCTTCCCATTTCCAAGGCCCAGTTAGGACTCTTTCTTTGGCTCTTCCTGAGTTAGGCCAGTTGTCATTAAAACTTACAGTCTATTTCTCTGAGATTCAGTTACAAATCACTCTTGCTACAATTCTCTCCGACCTTGAATTCTTCTTTGGGTGACTGGAGTAGTTTTTGGCTAATCGCCTGTGAACACTGCCTACCTTCTCAAAGCCAGAATGCGGCTTGCTTCTTCTGGTAGCCCTTCTTCGTGGTGACTGACTATGCCTGGCTGAGCTGGAGGAATGACTGACCCTAGATTCTTTGTCACCATATTGACAGCAGTATGCCTCCTCAACCAGACCTTGTCGATGCCAATAGCTTTATCTTTGTCTGTATTTTCCCCACCCCCAAATATAGTATTATATTTGTGGTATTACTTTATGTTACAGATTAAGTCCTTAAAGACAGTACCCATCCTCTTGATGTAGTTAAGATCTTTGTCAGTGTTTTTCATTCAACTTTGCCAGTCCAGAGGCACCTGGGTGGCTCAATCTGTTAAGCATCTGCCTTCGGCTCAGGTCATGATCCTGGGGTCCTGGGATCAAGCACCACTCATATCTGGCAGCATGGCTTTGGGCTCCCTGCTCAGAGGGGTGTCTGCTTCTCCTTCTCCCTCTCATCCCTCCTCCTCCCTCCTCCTCCCTTCTCCTCCCCTCAACTCATGCTCTCTTGCTCACTCTCTCTCTCAAATAAATGAATAAAAATCTTAAGAAAGAAAAGAACAAACTTTGCTAGTCCAAACATACATTTTAATGTAAAAATGCATGTATAGGCTTCCGGTTTAGAAGGCCTGCCTCTTTGGAAAGTTACTGACCTCATAAGAAACTATGAATAAATTCCCCAAGGTAGGACGAACAGAAAGTAACTTGTATTCATATACAAACATAATTAAGTATAGATACAGTTGTATCACTAAAATGAAATTTAATGTAACTGTGCCAAAGAGAAGAAAGCACAAAAAATTTATAAAACTCACATGAAATAAGAAAATGTTCAATTGGGTAATAATCAAAACTTCATTAACTCAGCAGTCTTGGGGTCCCAGAAAGTGAGGTAGCACCAGCCAGATTCCTTTGGTGTTGCAGGTCCTTCTAGACCAGGCCAGGCAAGTGGCAGTGGATTTGGAGCGAGGGCAAGTCCAGCCCGTGTTGTGCAGCACGCTGTACTGGAGGTAGAACTCAGCAAACAGGGAATTCATTATTGTTGAGAGTTTCCCTGTGCACACGATCAGCTTCTGCCAGCACTTGGAGAGACAACCCTATCAAAATACCTTCTAAAAAGTTAAAGATAGGGGTGCCTGGGTGGCTAAGTCGTTAAGCATCTGCCTTTGGCTCAGGTCATGATCCCAGGGTCCTAGGATCGAGCCCCGCATGGGGCTCCCTGCTCGGCAGGAAGCCTGCTTCTTTCTCTCCCATTTCCCCTGCTTGTGTTCCCTCTCTCACTGTCTTTCTCTGTCAAATAAACAAATAAAATCTTAAAAAAAAAAGTTAAAGCTAAATGACTGAACATTAAAACTATGAGGAATGAGGGTGGGGGGGAAACTATGAGGAAAATGTCAGCTTGCTTATCCAGGGAATGAGCAGAACTTAATTCTCATTCCAGCATGGGGCTGTTGGGCACCCAGCTCCTTCCACTCTGGATAGAAAACAAATCCCCAAGTTGCTACTGAGCCAAACCTTAAAGGCCAGTCAGGAAATGAGCAGCAATCTCGAATGGGAAAGACTGGATCAATGTTTTTCTAAAGTAAACAAAAGATCTGCACAAGTGTTTCCTCGCACTATTTGGCAAGAGAAAGAAGCACCTGGAGAGTGAGTTAGGATGAGAAACCATATAAGAAATGGGAGTAAAACAAGGATGGTTATAATGAAGCTTTGTCTAGCTAATCTCCAGAGCCCAAGTGTTCTATTAGGAAACAAAGCTGCAAAAGAAGAGACAATCAGGAAGACTGGTTGATTAAGAATACATTCATAGAAAGGATAAATGGAATAAATACTTTTCTGGATCCTGAATTTCATCTTTCATTTGGATTTTTTAAAAACTTTAAAAATACCTTCTAGAGAGTCAAAGTAGAATATACACGTTAAAATAAATGAGGGCTATGGAGGAAGAAGTATGAGCAATGAGAAAAGCAATTATCCTTGGAGACAGAAATTTCCTTGCTTCAATGCAGCCTGTGATGCAGGCAATTTCGGCCATTCTCTTTCAGGTGATTTTCAGTACGACTTCCAAATGCTGCTTGAGGGGACGCAGTCTCAGCTCACCTGAGGGACTGGGGCATAACTAAAGATGTGTGGAGAGCTATCAGATTCTTTACGCCAAACATTCTGTTTCAGGAGGACAGCCTCAGGAGGAAGACAAGTCACCCTTGGGAGACAGGTAAGAGAAATGAGGCAGCAACTGCATAGTGTTGTCTGTGTTAAATACATAGCATTAAAAAAAAACCCAAAACCCATGCAAAGGACTCAGCGGCATCTCATCGTTAATTTTATGAAGTCACAGAGTTTTAGCTCTTTTTCCCAATGAAAAAGGCTTAAAGATTTGAAGGGTGAGTGCCATTCCTCAATGATTTTGAAAGGCAGCTATGCTCACCACTATACCACCAACGCTTGCTCCTCAATGATTTTGAAACAACCAATAATCAATACATAAAGATTAATTGAGAAAGAAAATTCATTTCTGCTTTTTCTGCAATGAGCTAGGGAGTGTCACATAAAGGAGCAATAGATTGAGAAAACTGCCCAAGAATTTGTATAAGCGGAACAAAACTCATAGTTTCCCTGAACCAAACCCATCAGCCCAAGCTGGAGAGATGATCTTTGGGGGCTTTTTAGGAGGCGATCAATGGCTCACTTGATTTGGTAGGCAACATCTGATAGAACAGCATATATTTTCTGGGGCCCAGGCTCAACTTAGTGCCTAGCTGCTGGAGAAAATCAAAGATAAAGACGTAAATCCGTGGGAAGCCAGGGACACTGCTAACTGGACGCCATTTATGACTGTTTGAAGTCCATGAGTTCCTCAAGTATTGATCTTTTTTCCCCTTATGAAATGTTAACGTGTGTTTTTATTCATTCACCTGCCTCTGGCTGTTCCTTACTAAAGGTTAAGTGGTTGTGAAACCACATGCACTACAGAATCCAAAGCAGCTGTTTGAAACTCTTGAACAAGGAGTAGTGCCTTTGTAGCTCCAGGGGCAGCTGAGGGTGGGCTTTCTCTGACCATCTGGAGGTTTTAATGTGCTCCGTCCATCTCGTGCCAGCGTGACTTGCCAGAGTTGGGGTCACTGTGCTCGAAGACACTGCAGGAGGGGGCTCAAGGGGGCTGTGCTCTGCAGCCACCCGGGTCTCTCCAGCAGGTGCACTTGCCTTTTCATTCTGCGGCTGTTTTTCTTACCCTCTGCAAGCACTCATACACAGAACTGTTATTACTTGTTACTGCATGTTGCTGATTCATACTCAGAGGAAAAAGTAATTTTGTCTTCAACACCTCTTCCCTGTCATGTAAGGCATATGTTAATGAAAGACAGATTTTGGCATCCACTCTCCTCTGTAGCTTTGGAGCCACAATATGAGATTCATTATAAATGAAGATGCAACTGTTATTTTACTTCTATTTATATTTATAACACCACCAAAGCCATCTTGCAGGTACCTTTGTGCCTCTTAAATCCCAAACCATATTCCAAGAAATGCTCAACATTTTATGCTTGAATTGGCATTAATGTGGCATTAATGTACATACAATGTTTTAAAATAAAGATGTTTTCACTCATATTTTGTTACTGACAATCCCTGAATTCACATCTTTTAGATTATACTAAAGCTGAATCCCTTGGAAGACATTTTAAGGGCTTTTTCAGACTGCTTTTTTTTCCTCTGTCTCTCTGTAAGTGAGGAGTATGCAGACGATGAGTGCTCCGCTCCCTGGCTCGCTCGGAGGGGAGCCAAGTAGAAGTCTGAAGGGGGTGGGGCGGGAGCAGAAATAAACATATTCAGAATGCTTAAAAGGACTGATTGAAAGCTTTTGCTTTGTCATTCTTCTTAGTTCCTTTCCTTCTTTTCCTTCCCAGTTTGTAATTGTGGACCAGTGCAACATACTTATTTCACAGAATCACTGGATCTGGAATGAGCTGTCACCTTGTAGATTGTCTCATCCAAACTCCTACCCATTGCTATAATTCTCCACTTGATTCAAGAGCTCTTATTCTTCTCCAGCAGCTTTCCCAGCAGCATGTGAGCTATCGATTAAAAGTGCGCTGATGAGACTAGAGGTTTTGGAATCAGACAGTTCTGGGTCCAAACTGTGGCTCTGCCATGGATTGGCAGTGACATCTGGGCAAGTTACCCCAAATCTCAGAGCCGCAGTCTTATCTGTTAAGAGGTCAGAACAGAAATGAATTCATAGGAATTTGAAGAAGAAATGAATAATGTAATATATAAAAATATAGTACATAAAAGACTCAGCACTGGTTGCTAAATTAAGAGTAGTTAAGTGGTTCAAAAGGAACCAAGACCCATACTTTCTGTTTGACTCCGAGGCAATTCTTTTCCACCGCATCTTACTGTCTTTCTCACAAGGTCTCATAAAGCCACTGAAAAAGCTTCTTTTGCTGGAATACTCTTTGTATGCTGCCTTGTAGACTGTAAATGCTGTTATTAATAACAATACCTCCCATATATTCAGTGCTTTAGAATTTACAATGCACTTTCACAAGTGCACGGTGGGGCGGTGGTGGCGGGGGTATACCCACGCCAGCTCGTCGTCTACTGATGACTAATAGAGGCCGGAAGCAGAAGCAGCGGAGGCTCTGAAAGAGGTCTATTAGTGATGCAAATGTGAAGTTATCTGCACTTGTGAGGAGCATAATAAACATTAAAACCAATTAGAAGTAACAACGAGTGATATATTCAGGCTTCAGAACTTGGCTTTGAGGAGTTGGAAAACCATAGGAATACAGCACAGGAGTTTGGGGGCAAGAAATTTACCTGAAGTGTAGCAGTCTAAATATGGGTGAGTTTTCACATACAAACTAGAGTATAGTGACTATTTAGATTGCAGAATGGTAGAAACCTCCATGCGTTCATAATTTAGAGACAAAGCATATGGAATTGAGTTAAGCAAAGCAAATAATTTATCAGAAATCAACATTCGCTGGGTGCTTCAATACAATAAATGTACCATACTGAACGCAAAACTTTTAATAATAGAAACTGTTACCTTGATGTTCTTACAAAATTCTGAAATAGTTCTTCATGTGTGAGGGTTTTTACATTTGGAAAACGCTCAAAAGTGAATTTTTAGAAGTGGAGAAAAATGGAGGCTGCATTTTTAATATAGAATATTTCATTGTTTCCGTATCATAAGATGAAGGAACATCTTTTTCTGTTAGAAAGAAAATGGTCCTTTCGAAATTCAGCTCCCTCAGAAGATGAATTTTTAAATCTCAAATTCTGCCTAACTAACTGGTCCTAGCTTTATGTTCACGAGGAAAAAATTAGAATTTCATGCAGCTATCAAATATTTTAAATTAAAACCCAGGCAGATACATTTGCAACACTTCATGATTTTTTAAATATCTACAGGCAATATTCCATATCAGGTCTTTCTTTTTTTCCCCCCTCTGCCAAAAATCTGTATTTTATCTAGTAGCAAACTTTAAGTAGGGGGGTGATTTAGGTGGGCTACGCAAGAGAAAGACTGACCAGACAAGTAGAAGACACTGGTAGAAATGGCCCTACCGAGGAGCCATGTGGCATGGGAGGTCTATGCTAGACAGAGCCCAGAAGAGCCCAGTTTGTGTCTCACAGTCCAAATTTGGTTGATGTATTTTTGAAGTTTCTAAAGGTTAACTACATGCTATAATACGTTATAGAAAGACACAAAGCTGAATTTTACTGTGCCAGTCAAAAGCCTGGCTTGAATCTGCTATTTAGGACTGAGAGAGAGAGAGAGTACAATTTACATGTGTGAGAATGCAAGAATGATTTTACCTTCTGTTGTTTTTAAAACCACCTTAGGCCATGATTTTTAAATTGAGGCACAAGAAGATCGGCTGGGGTTCCCATAGCAACATTAACTTATCTAACTGCCCTTGTTGTATGTAATACTTTCAGGACTAGTCGGGCTTTTAAATGTACACTTTAATTATGAAATACAACTGAGTGAAGAGTCTCGGGCACATTTTAACTTCTGCATTTATTGCCATGTAAACAGAAACCTTGATATTGTACTTCTGAGGAATTGCTACCAAGGCAAGTGTAGACAAAAATCCTTTATGTGGTCTTCCTGCCCCGATGTCTGACCTCATTGCATTCCATTCCATATAGGATGCCTCAATCTCTCTAAATGTATTTATAACATGCCATGGGTAGGATAAAACAGAAACAAACTAACCTCAGATTGCTCCAGACTAGAGACTAGAACCCAATGTGCCCTCTATTCAAGGCTGTTAGCAGCTGACTCCCCACCCCATCTTTCTCCACAATTCATTATCGGGAATGGCCCACACCAAACACACTTGTCTTCTCTCCATCAAGGACTAGCCTGACACCCACCGCCCCCCAGAACCTGATGCTTCCCCCTTGCTTCCCACCAGCTAATCTTTCTCTATCTTTGGAACCACTATTGCTGCTGCTACCAGTACTCTGGGACACGCTGTTTGTCACCTGGCAGCATCTCTCCTTTCTTCTTTTGATAACAGTGTCTTCATTTTCCTTTGAGGAACTTTCCTCCACTCTATACATTCAGGTGGCACCATCAATGAAGCTGCCCTGCCCCAAACTGTCAAGAGATGAATCCATGACCCAAGTTGGACCAATCACATTTCTTCCAGAAAGCTGAATTTTAAGTGAATTCAAAAAGGAAAAAGAGTGGGAACTGGATTTTTCCAATGGTGGTCCTTCAAGAGACTGTCTATTTCTTCATTTCTTCCAGATTTCTGTGGCTCAAAGTCAGCTAGCTGATAAGTTCCCTATTTGAGTACCTGTTTATATATTATCTGAGATCGTGATTTAGAGGCATGGGATGTGCATGTTTTGCTTCGCCAGCCAGATCCTATCTATGCTCTCTGAAGACAGCGCTGGGTCTGTATTTATTGTATTAGTCCATATAATTTAGCACAATGTAAAGTACTCAGTATATGTTGTATAACAAATGAAAAACCAGTCTTAGAAACTCCATTTTTACAAAGTGCAATTTGCAAGCCAACTTAAATCCTTTTTGAAGCGAGGTGGTAATAAGAATTTTTTGGGGTATAACAGTTGTCTTAAAGAGAGCTTACAACAACTTGTACACCAAATAATAGCCTAAAAATAATGTTAGCATGGGTCATACTTCCCCAATTTTAGGAAAGAGAAACTAAAATTCTATTTCAGACATTGGTCTCTGAATTAAAAAAAAAAATTAAAAAAAAAAAAGAGTTTTGGGGTAAACAGACAAGAAGAAAACAAAAAATTCACTTAGGCCTCGTGACTTGCTGGGGAAACAAGGAGTGCTGCCTCTCTGCTATCAGATAAGAGAGGAAGAGAGTTTAACTATGTTAGACTAACACATAAACAAATGTTTTTTTGCACTTCTAAAAAATGGCAGGGTATGGTTTCTCAGAATCATCTGACTTATAGCAGTAATTTAATTGAAAGCTTATAAAATTCAAAGAACAAACAAAATGGTTAGACATAAACACAAACAAGCTTGAGCATATTAAGCTTTGAAAACACGGAATATGGTACACTCTTCCAAATCATTTACTTAAACAAAAGAGCTCACCCATTAAAAAAAAAAAAAAGCTCACCCATGATAAACAGCAGGATAAATGAATTCTCTTTTCTTCTGACTGTCCTTTCAAAAATGAAAGATCTACAGACGTCTTTGTACAGTGTAATCCCCGGTTTGTACCTTAACATGGTACATGATTCAGCCATGAGAAAGGAGTGAAAATACCAGTTTGGAGGTTTTTTGAGTCAAGTGTAATGGTTTCTGGAATTTGCCTTGAACCCACACTCGGTGCATTTTCACTTGTTTTTTCCTATTCGCTTGTAAGCGACGATCAACCAGATTTTGCTTCTCGTCTAACCCAGTCTTGCAGAACATATTGTGGACTTCCTCTGTGAGACAAAAATGGCAATCAAATGTTTATGTGACTGGGGCATAGTGGTGGGAGACAGAGGGACAGTCAGGAACAATAGAATATTAATGGAATGACTGACCATCTAAATTTCATTTATACCAAGGGACTCCCCAGTATAAACTGGTTAAGGAAACCTGTTAAACCAAGTGGATTTCTTCTACTTCACAGAAATACACCAAGTATAAACAGCTTAACATGGCAGGCATAAACAGATATACAATACTACTGGCTGCAGATTTCAATATTTTGAAAGGTGCCCTCTGTTCTGAGTTTTTGTTGGTTTGCAGAGGCCCCAAATGGCACATTATAAAAGTACTCACATAAGTTTGGAGAAAATCCTTGAATGCAGAATTCATTTTAAATGCTTTTTTTAAAATGAGAAATTGACAAGAGATAAGTAATTTTCTATGGACTCTTAAAATCAAGTTCCCTCCTCTGGCTGTGGTATGTCATCATTTTTTTCATATCTGGGCTAACAGTACTTCCAAAATAGAACAGACTACACCTTCATTTGGCTATAAGGATCAAACAAGTGATTCTGTAAAGCAGTTTCAACTGGAAAAAGATTAAAAGACAAAAAGGCCATTTTCAAGCTTTCACGAAGAACAGTTACAGTGTGGTTACAGAGTAACCAAAGAGAGTTTTTACAGCTAATTATTTTCCCTTAGAGATAAGCGTACCTTTTGTAAAGAAATATGCTCTGGTACCATCTCCTCGAACATAAAAATTTTCAGATAAGCAATGTCCTAAAAAACATAATTGTGATCAGAGAAATGTAGTATTCCCTGAAACAAAACAAAAACTTGACATAAAATAGAAACAAGGCATTCTTTAAAACATAAGAAAAGAATTCCAAACTGAATATACCCCTTTTAAAGCGAAGCTGAGTCTTATCATATCTTCCATAGTCCCGAAATAACAGCATCCCTCCAGGTTTCAGTAAGTTGGACAGTCGGTTTACAACGCCTTGCATCCTTTGGAAACAAAGCAAGATACTATCTACAGAAGTCTTGTTTTACATGCCACATTTAACCTTCTTAAAGATAAAATGAGGAAAGCTCTATGGGGCCAAATAAATCTCACCACAAACATAAGGGCGACAAAACCAAAAATATTTTGTACAGAAAGGAAAAAGGATACCAAAACTTGCTAAACGATCAGATTCAGAAGACCTAGAGTGTTAAGTAATCACCCAAATGACCAGAGTGGTGTCTTTGCAGAGCTTGATGATGTCAAAGCTGCATTGCAAAACTACATAGATGGTTCCTGATATTTCTATCAAGTTACGGTAGTCCCAAGGCAGATAAACACTGAAGTCGCTTCAGTTTCCTTGCAAGATAAAAAATATGATGGAGCCATTCCAAATTGCACATATCTAAACACAGATCATGTTTCCTCCAAAACTAGCCCCTTCTCCTTTATTTAGATCAAACGTACCATCATTCACTGAAGTGTTACGCCTCAGAGGTATCCTTAACCCCTTTTCTTTTCCTCCCCTTTAACTAGTCTCTCCACAACCATTTGGACATTCAGTTCTAGGTCTTCTTTTTTTAACTGACGTTTTGTCTTCTTTTTGTTTCCCTTTTGTAGTCCTTTAGTACAAATTGCTATCTTCTTAGGCCTGGACACAGAATACTTCCTAACATGCTTTATTATTTCCCTATTAATTCTTCCTCAATATCAGTGAGGAATTATTCTGCTTAAAATGATGGTTTTGTCAAATCATCCCTTTGTTCAAAAATGTTCATGATTTTAATCACAGGATAAAATCTCAATTTCTTAGTTGGGCCCTTAAGATCTCCTTCAACTGGCCTCAATCTCTCCAACATCTTTCCCACCACGTCCTAATGTGAAGCATCAACTCTGGCCAAACTATTACATGCTTGGCTCTGAAGCAGTCCATGCCTTTGTTCACGTGGTTTCCCCTCAAAGAATTCTCTCTTACTTTCTGCCTATTTAAATTCTATTCACACTCCAAGCCCCAGCTCAATACTGGGAAGCCTTTACTTTCTTTCTTTTATTATTTATTCTTTTCATCTGGCTCCCAATCAAATACAACCCCTGGTGACTGCTCTTGACTTAATGTTTTTGGTTAAATGTTCATGGTCTTATGTGTGATTATGGGTCAGAGATGGCAAAGATTTCAGATCTCATATCCATGCCGAGTGACTGACACTGGCTGCCTACAGAGCTCACTGGGAATGAGAATCAGGGTACAAAATCAGTTATGAGTGTCTGCCCTGAGCAGAGAATGGTAAATGGCAGCCCGTATGCTGAGTCCTTGCCATCTCTGCTTTATCCGCGCTACTTAGAGCTTCTAGATTTTCTTATTTTAAAAATGAGGAGTTTGCATCAGATAATCTGTAAATTCCTTCCAATTAAAACACTGTTCGGTGGGATAAAGGAGTGAAAAGCCAGATTTATGTCAGGTTATGAAGGAAGTAGATAGTGAGAAAACGAAAGTAACTATGAAAACAAGATAGAAATATAACAGAAAGAGGTGGCATAATTAGATGAAATGCTCTCTTAAAAAACTAGAACATAAGTACATGAAAGGGAAAAAAGAAAAGTCTTTTTCCTTGTTTATTTTGTTAGAGGTTATTTTCACACAGTGTTTATGGCCTTAGACTTTGGCAATTAAAGAAAACCATATCTAAACCTTAAAATATTCACATTCAGGATAAATGTCTTAAGTACAGAGAAAAATACCTTTCTGCAATTACTACTAAAACAAGTATGAAACATAAATGCAGAAAAATAAAAAGGCAAATATTTCAAAGTGCAGCCATCTCCCTCTGCAAATCCTTTCTTCCTAACTATCCTTTAACGTCTGGGGTTGTAGGTAAAGGCAAGGGTGGGGAGCTGCTTTTCTTCATCAGCCCACCTTGCTTGGCTCAGTGCCAAGTTCCAGAACCAGTTCCTGAGGACTGCAGATGAGCGTGGGCGTGGGCTGGGAGAGATGGA
Organism: Potos flavus; assembly: GCA_028534135.1. Classification (NCBI taxonomy): domain Eukaryota; kingdom Metazoa; phylum Chordata; class Mammalia; order Carnivora; family Procyonidae; genus Potos; species Potos flavus. The sequence goes on from CM052883.1 coordinate 118,485,566, forward strand.
CAAGACAAGAAAGGGAGAGAGCCCCTTTTCTTTCTTTGTCTGCTTTGGGCCAACTCTGCTATCCTCATCTATCTCTAGATGGAGGGTGAGGAAAAGGAAAAGAAGAGATTAAAAAAAGGAGTATTTATTGATTGCCTACTCTATGCTTGGATTTGTGGTAAACATATTGTACTTTCTTTTATTTCAGTAATAAGGACTGTTAGCTCTTCTTTTGTAGCCTCTTATGGTTTATTCCCATTTAAGCTGGGTCCCCCAGACTCAAGGTCTAGCAGAACTGCTTGCCATTCATTTGTGCATGGATTTTTCAATCTGGCAAGAAGCCATTTTTCTAAAACTTTCACGGAGCTGAATAAACCACCACAGTTCCATATGACCCTAAAGGTACTGTCTTTTCACTTACTATTGCCTTCCTTCTACTCATTTACCTTATTTTCAGATCATTTCTATATAGGTAAGAAAGTGGCTAGGGACATGATACATCTGAATTTATTTTATAATAAATAAATAGAATGAACATACTGTAGGATAACAGTAATCTTTCCAAGACATCTGCTTCCCCTTCTTTTTAACATTCAGTTCAAATCATGAGAAAATACATTATCTAAACTAATTTTAAGTAGTGTTTTTGTGGTCTTATTTGGAATTTAAACATTTCCTGTTATAGGTGTCAAATAGAAAATCTTGTTCTCTATCCACCTACTCCATCCTTTTAACTATTCATTCTTTTAACTATGAAACAAAGTACATAGATGACATCTCTCTACCAGTACCTGAATGATGCCAATATTCTAAACAGATTAGCAGAATGACATAGATTATAAAAGTGGGATTATAAAAGTGGGAGTAGCTTCATGGAATGTGGTATCTCTCACCAGGTGCAAAAATACGTTTCATTCAGATTTATTTGGAAATTTAATTTGTCTTTCAACAAGCAATCAAAGTGCTCATATCTAAATGAGAAGTAAAAAGACTGTAAAGGGTCCTAGTGAGTTTGTAATTGCAAAGGAAAAAGCACACGTTAACTCAGTTTCTTTGGGAAAGGGTCACACTCATCAAACAAAGACTGGTTGATGTCAAGTCTGTATCTACCACCAGAGGAAATTTCCGGGGGTTGAATCTACTGCCACAGCAGAAAATCTAATTTTAAGAAAACTTACAAATGCACAACCCTTGACACCACACGTGTGCCTTAATACAAATGAGGTGGCAGAATTTTAAGAGAAGTGATCATTTTAATGGCTGGTAATATCTCTTTCTGCTTCCTCTCTGGACAAAAGCTATGTTGACTGTTTCAAAACAATGTGTGAACAAAAAATTTAAGTCATAAATATTTAAATGATGGCACTAGCCAATCTTAGATTATAAAGGTCCAAGGTTAATCTGGCAAATCTTGAGTACCTCTAATTCCCTGGAGGACTTCTTTAACACAAATTTTTTAAAGCCTGTCGACAGACTGGTGTGAAACCAAACTGATTCACAGCCCACCTCTTCACGAACATTCAGTAAGATGCTAAATCAAAGATGTTTGTTTCTGATCACCAAGTACAATTTCCCTCTTGGGAGTCTATTAGGCTGTTCTGAATTTGTAATTTCCTTGAAGCACTGTCACTTTTAATAGGTATGTGTCTTGCCAGAGAATGCTCACTTCTCTCTGACAGTGATAGAAAGCTCACTAATGAAGCCGTTTGGCCAGTTTCTTTCTCCAAGTCTGAAGAAAAGAAAAACTGCATTTAAAAGGCTGCATGTTCTACACAGTGTAGTTCACTAAATCATAAATTCAAGAATTGTCACTTTTTTTTTTTGATAGTTCTAAAAACTACAACTGATAAAGGGGCTTTACACATTGCTTTGCCCTTTTGTCTTCGGTTACCTGTCAGGATGAATAGAAGAGAGCACAAAGACAAGGAGAATGACATCCAGGATCCCATCTGGAAAAGGGTAGGGTAAGCCCTCATCACAGACGTCATGAACAAAGGCACAACACTGGGCTGCTCTATAGGACGAGTGCAACTATCATGATAAAGGAATAAAAAGGGGGGAAAAAAGCAGTTAGCAGACTTTTAGCATTTTTCTTAAAATAAAAAGGTCAAACTTTATATATCTCCTGGTGCCTTTCCTCTGTAAATCTGAACGCACTTTATTTCAGATTCAGTATTCTGTAAGCTTATTTCAAGCTGCCATAAAAAATTAAGTCTTGTGCTTGGACTCATAACAAATATTCTTCAAAATCCCTCTTTAGTTTAAAAAGAGGAGTGGGGGGGGGCGCCTGAGTGGCTCAGTTGGTTAAGTGGCTGCCTTTGGCTCAGGTCATGATCCCAGGGTCCTGGGATTGAGCCCCGCATCGGGCTCCCTGCTCAGTGGGGAATGTGCTTCTCCCTTTCCCTCTGCCTGCTGCTCCTCCTGCTTGTGCTTTCTCTCTCTCTCTGTCAAATAAATAAATGAAATCTTTTAAAAAAAAAAGGTCTAGAAATTTCAAAAAAATAAAAAGAGGAGTAGGGCAGGCCTTTGAGTCAGTAGGCAGCATTGTTGGAAGCCTACCCTATGTTATTTCAGAGGCACTGAGATGGTCCTCAGCTCTCTCCTACTGCTTGTTCCATGCCTCCTTTGGCTTAAAATACAAATATCCTCTACTACATAATCAAAAATTAGATAATGGTCATGATAGCACAACTTTGTAAATATACTAAAATCACTGAATTGCATACTTTGAAGTGGTGAATTCCATGGTATGTGAACTGTATCTCAATAAAGCTGTTATTTAAAAAATTAGAACACACACACATACACATACACACACACAAATTTGTCTACAAAACAACACCAGAAGGATATATACCAAAATATCTAACCTCGATTCACCATAGGATTCTAAGAAGTGTGATTATAGGTGAATTTTTTTTCAATTTTTAATAAATATTTTATTTATTTATTTGTCACAGAGAGACAGCACAAGCAGGCAGAGTGGCAGGCAGAAGCAGAGGGAGAAGCAGACTCCCTGCCAAGCAAGGAGCCCGATGTGGGACCCGATCCCAGGACCCTGGGATCACGACCTGAGCCGAAGGCAGCCGCTTAACCAACTGAGCCACCCAGGCATCCCATTATAGGTGACTTTTATCTTTCTGTTTAGGCTTTTCAGTATTTTAGAAAATGTCTACCATGATTAACTATTACTCTTAATATCAGAAATTAAGTCCCATGTACTGACTGTACATTTCTGTTAGCAGAATTTCCATTCCTTTTCCATCTCCTAAGAATACTTTTTGTTAAGGTAATGCTTACTAGATTTGGGGATTGGTCAAACAAGTCCAGGCTTCCCACTGCTTTCCCAACAGTCTAGGATAGTTTACATTTGGATTATATGCCTTCTCAAATTTTTAAACTTCAAAATTTTTAATTTAATGAGTGCCTCCTATATGTTAGACCGTGTTCAGGGCTCTAGAGACATAAATATGAATAAAATCACCTTGTAGGGGGCGCCTAAGTAACTCACTGGTAAGCATCTGACTCTTGGTTTCAGTTCAGGTCATGATCTCAGGGTTCTCAGATCAAGCCCCATACTGAGATCAAGCCCTGTGTTGGGCTCCACACTGGGTGTGGAGCCTACTTAAGATTCTCTCTCCTAGGGTGCCTGGGTGGCTCCGTTGGTTGAGTGTGTGACTCTTAGTTTCAGCTCAGGTCATGGTCTTAGGGTTGTGAGACTGAGCCCCAGCTGGGCTTCACTCTCAGCGAGGAGTCTGCTTGAGATTCTCTCCCTCTCCCTCTGCCCCTCCTCTAGCTTGTGTGCATGTGCTCTCAAATAAATAAATAAATAAATAAATAAATAAATAAATAAGATTCTCTCTCCCTCTCGCTCTTTCTCTCCCCGCTCTTGGAAAAAAAAAAAAAAAAAAGATCACCTTATAGGAGCTGTTGACCTTTCTAGGTGTACCAGTGCCTTCAATTTTATTTTAAATTCAAAACAACTTCTATCATTTTAGGATGATATCTTAGGCATCAGCAGATGATATGATTCCCAGAAATAGTAAAAGCTCAGTTAAAAATGGTCACAGATAACATTTGAAACATTTAAAAAATATCATGTTAGCAGCAAATCAATTAGATCCTTATGTGGCTCTCCTTAAAGAAAATATGAGGCATACCTTTACTAGCTCCACGGCTCTGGAAGCAAAATCACAACAGTAAAGAAAGGACTCTGGAACATTCCTATGAAAATGGAAGCAATATTTAAATCTAGAGTTCATCTATGCTCAGGTTATGAAAGAAAGGAAACTGTAGGCTTGAACTTGTTAAAAAGTATTTCTTTAATAGAATTTTGGATGACACCTGAGTTGTTGTTTCTTCTTTAGACATTCTCTATAATGGTGTATGGGTGCCTTCACGTTGCTTCTGAAACAGCATTGTCTGAAATGCTTACCATTAATTACAGGGTAACTTTCAAATTCCTGTCCTACTTTTGAAGTTCTCCATTATGTGAGCCTACCTACCCTTACATCCCATCATACTCTCACATGGGAAACCTCCAAAGCTATCCATCATCATTGCTCCCTCTTCCTCTTGCTTCCCCCACCTCCCCACACTCTTTCTTCTGTGCCTCCAGCCAGTAAGGCCTGTAGCTCCTTCATAGCTTCGTCAAGTTCTACCCTTGTGCAAGGACTCTCAGACCCCTGTGTCCTTGGAGCTTCAGTCCCCTTTCTCTGTGTACAACTCATTTGGTTCTTGGGCCTCTCAGAGAGGCTCTGATGCCCCTCATGGAACAGAAACATACATATATTTTAATAGCATGTAAATACAATTTCTAAACATTTATTAGCCTTGTGTACGTACCAAACATTAGAATACAAGGTAGTAAATGAAATTGTCTAATAAAATAGTAAGAGTATAGATTTTGGAGCCAAAGAGACCTGTGTTTAAATCCTGAATTTGCCATTTATTAACTCTGTGAATTTGACTTAACTTCTTTAAGACTCAGTTATTTTACTTATAAATGTAAAGTCAGTCATTTTTTGGCAGGGGATGTTTATCCATAATAAAGTCTTGAGTAGTTTTAAGTGGCCTCCACTGAACTTAGACAAGTTCTATTTGGCCTTTACCTGAAATTCAGTAACAATGTCTGGATCGTGGTTACTCATGGACACACACATACTCTGAATTTTGTGGGCCAGTACCCTCCCTGATCATCCCCTGCATGCTGGTATCAAATAATCCTTGTATCATGTTCCTTAATACCATGTCTGAATCACAGAAAGAGATTAGTATGCCATTAAACAATAATTATAACTATGATCCTGGCTCTTGCGGGTTTTATAGCCTAGTTGAGGACATGATTGGTTTTATATAGCTTCTATGGGGTTGTGGATAGGGCAGAGTTCCTAAGGTGTAAGTCTTAAGAATTTTGAGGAGAGGAATAGCATTGCTGAGTGGGGAGAAGGATAAATGGTATAAGGGCTTAGAGATGGGAGTCCTATGCCCCGGATGAGAAGCAGAGTTGATCCCGAGAGCTCAAACCAGTATGGAGCAGGTTATACAAGTGGGCCTTGGAACACATAATTAGAACTTCTAATTTCGTTCAGGAGACATTTCAAATAAGGAGGACTACTAAATAAATATGACTACAAGCACAAATATGTATTCCACAAATAAAATCCCACCCAGGCCCAGATTATACTCTTAAATGCTACCCATTGATGGATACTACATTTATGTATAACACATTAATTCTGTGGCATTGGGGATTTACATTCAACTTAAAATTAGCTAAAATACGATGAATAGGATTTGGTTATGACTTGCGCTGCTTGCCTTTTTCATCTGTCCCATATAAAAACAGTGCTTTACTGCAGCCAATACCCCTACTGTTTCCTACGAAATCCATATATTTGTGACCCCTAACCTCCTGGGTGGTCTGTCACATGTGTTTGAGATTTTCTCAGGAAGCACTCAGATGCATATAGCCCTATGTGATATGGTGGCTAAGGGCAAGGGCTCTGGAACCAAACTGCCTATGGTTTGAATCCTGGCTCTACCACTCAGTTGTATGATCTTGGAATAGTTACTTAATTTCTCTGTAACTCCATTTTCTCATCTATAAAGCAGAGATAAATATGGCACCTAAGGTCATTGTGAGGATTGAAGCAATTCATATAAGTTTCCAGAAAGGTGCCTAACTCAGAGTAAGCACCTGATAAATGTTAGTCATTGTTACAATTGTTGTTGCTATTGCTATTATTATTATTATTATTACAACCATCATATTATTATTATAGGAAGACCTGCCTCTGCCTTCTAGGAACTTAAAAACTTAAGAACTTATCACGGTTCTATAAAAACTTCTGTATAACTCAAAATGCTTCTCTGGACACTAGCACATCTAGCTCCTTATAAAAGGTATGCAATCAACCTTTGGGCAGTGGTTACTAAACACCCGCAGGATACAGAATAGTCTAGTAGCTGAAGGAAAGCATGTGCCATTTGCCATGTGTCCTACCAGGATGGCAGCATGACCTCTGAGATTGAATTCCCACTGCAATAGCAGCCCAAGTTGAAGTCTTGTGATCACCCAATGACTTTCCAGAGCTTTTCTGTAAAATCAGCTGACTGCCTTGGCCCTTCTCCCAGGAAGCAGGTGTAAATATCACTACTACCACCACACCACTAAGCACTCTCTTGGCAGGGGGTTTAAGCATTAAATGATCCTTGGAGAATGATATGACCTCTCAATTCCAGAGGTCTAATTATGGTAAAATATTCAGAAAATGTAAAACATTAATCCTATATTCTCCAAAAGTAATAAAACATAATTTTTTAGCTGGGAAAAAAGTCTAATTCTCCCTTTGGAAGGCTAAAAATCACTGGTTGCCTTTTAAAAATGAATTATCTTAGGTTATCAAGCTACAATGATGAAAACAAAAAAAACAGAGCCAAGAAGTATCAGGGAGTGAGGAAGAAAGTGCGTGCAATTATTCGTTGGAGGGAGAAGTAAAGAGGGAAAAATAGAACTAACAACTAGGAATTCAGAGATATTAGCCAATATGTATTGAGCTCTATCTGTATTACACTGTTAGGTTCCCTGGAAAATCAGATTAGGGTAAAATACACTTTCTATTTCAAGGAATATATGCAGTGGTTGGAGGGACAAGACTTAAAGAAATGATATGCTAAATAATACCTTGAGATGAGTCATAAAGTAACACATTATCAATTGCCAAAGTAGTAAATTTATCTGTATTGTAAGTTCAGAGATCACTGGGGTGAAGGGAACTGGGTATGTTGTATAAAAGAGCAGGAAATATTGGCCCAGAAATGAGGAAAAGGGAAAACAAAGAAAATAAATATGAAAAGAGAAAGGCCATTCAGAACTGCAAATTTGCCACCATCACTTTTGCCTGGTCATTTTAACTGGTAATCTAATGATATTAGGAAATTACTATTTATTATGTTAGGTTTAGAACAGTAATGAAGAATGTACTGAATTTTTTTGGAGCTACATCATAAGTATTTAAAAATAAAGTGTCATGATGTTGGCATTGTGTTAACTGTTAAAACGAGGTGGTTGGTATATGAGAATTCATTGTATTACTTTTTACTTTTCTGAATGCTTTCACATTTTCACAAGGAAAAGCTAAAAAAAAAATAGCATCATTAAAATTTAAAATACACATAGAGAAAAGACTGAAAGGAATTATAACAAAAATGCTGACAGCAGCTATGTTAGGATGATGGGGATGATGGGTGATTCCCACCCCCCTCTCCTCTAATGGAATAGTTCTGCAATGTGCTCATGTCAATTTTATAATGGAAAAATAATGTGAAAGCTATTGTGTAAACTTAAAAAAAAAAAAAAAGACCAGCCACAGGTACAAGGTGCTAGAAAAATCTTTGTGAGGAGTGTCGTCTTCATCACGGAAATACTACAACATATAGGTGAGGCGGTGAACAGGAAGGGCGCATCATGAGAACACCTTTGTCCCTATCGTCTACGCCTGTCTTTTTTGTCTTAGGGTTAGTTGCTGTTACCTCTAAACAATTTCAAGTCTAGAGACAATCACTAGACAAAGGGAAGTCTTATACTGGGTGTGGCTCCAGAAGTGATGACCAAATAAAATGAAGGTTAAAGTATAAGCTTTAAATTTAATTCTCTCTGTGGGAAATGGCACCTTCAGACCTGGAGGAGCAAACAGAACTCTGAAGTTTAGCAATTCACAGCTTAGTGGAATGGTCAAATCCCTAGCTCTTTTCTAATTCTCTTATCCACACACACACAAGCTTAAAAAATTACTTCAACCCATGGCTGTGAAACACTCTTTTCAGAGTAATTCCTAGTTCACATAAAATTTGACACTAGGACTAAGACAATTCTTTTGAAATTTGTTTAAGCCACTGTTTATATGTGAACAAGAATACTACTGGCATATACATGACATTTTTCCAGAATTTCTTAATGCCCCATACATATGTAAAATTTTGCAAGAGAAAACTTTAAAACTCACTGTAAAGTGTTCAAAATTGGAAAAACACTATTTCCAGCTCCACAGCCAACCTAAAAAATCAAAAGAATGGACAAATATCATGAAAACAAGGTTAAATTTTCCTCACCAATGTTAGAATTTTTTTATTTAAAAAGACTAAAAAAAAATTTACTGGATGTCTAGGTGTCAAAGGGCCTTTTTTTTTTTTTTTAAAGATTTTATTTATTTATTTGACGGGGGGGCGGGAGAGAGAGAGCGCGTGCGCACAAGCAGGGGGAGGAGCAAAGGGAGAGGGAGAAGCAGACTCCTTGCTGAGTAGGGAGCTCGATGTGGGGCTTGATCCCAGCACCCTGGGATCATGACCTGAGCAGAAACAGATGCTTAACTGACTGACCAAGGTGCCCCAGAGGCGTCGGAGGGAACAATGGAATAAGTCACAAGAATAATACTGACAAATTTAACTATGGAAAACATTTTAAATTTTTACACACCAAAACTCAAACCAAATTAAAAGGTGACCAACACACTGTAAAAAAAATTGGCAATAAACACAGTAAAAGGATAGTATTCGTTAAAAAAAAATAACATAAATAAGCAAAGGAAATAAATAGAACACAAAAGAAGTGCAAATAGCTTCTAAACATTTGAAGAACTACGTGGCCTAGGTAACGATCAAAGAAATGCAAATTAAAACAAGGTATAATTTTCATCTGTCAAAGAGGAAATCACTTAAAGTAAGAATACTATTTTTTAAAAGATTTTATTTATTTATTTGAAAAAGAGAGAGAGAGAGAGAGAGAGCAAGGGGAGGGGCAGAGGGAGAGTAGCACACTACCCAAAGCGGGGTCTCAGAACCGTGGGATCATGACCTGATCTGAAGGCAGATGCTTAACCAACTGAATCACCCAGGCCCCCCTAAAATAAGAATATTCTAACCAATGAGGGTATGATGAAAAAGACATACATTGCCATGAATTGGTATTAATACAACTTCCTAGAAAGTGATTTGGCAATATATATTAAGGGTATTAAATTTTTAAAATAAATTATGAGCTAGTAAATCTAACCCAAGATAATAAAAGAAAATACAGAAAAGTCTATACCCAAAGATATTTTCTGTAGAAAATCCAAAAACAATTTAAATGCCTAGTATTGTAAAAACAGATAAGTGGAATTAAAGTACTTTCCATAGAAAAATATTTTGCAGCCATGAAAATATTTATAGAGAATTTTTAAGATAGAAAAAATTGCTTATGTTGCTTATGTTATAATGTTAAATAAAAACAAAGCAAAACCCCAAAATACAGGTACAGTATAGCTCAACTGTATAAAAGAGTATAAACAAAAGGAGAAAAGTTAGTAAAATGTTAAGCATGGTTAACTCTCTTGTATGTGGGATGGTAGATAATTTTCTCTAATCTACTCTTTCGCAAACTCTTTAATCAATATATATTACCTTTATAACCAGAAGGAAGAGATTTATTTTTTAAAAATAGAAAATCAAGGTCTATACTGGATTACAGCTAATTATATATCTCACTTATTTCTAGTTCACTTAAAAAGGGTTAATAACAGAAAGAGATAAAAATTAAGGCCATAACTTTATTGATATTTAAAACTGCCTTCAAGTTAGAAATGAAAACAAATTCAAAAAAATTAAAACCCAAAAAAAAAAAAAAAAAAAAATTAAAACCCAAACTTAGAACCTGATGATAGACATGAGTCCCTTAAATATTCTTTATGCACAGAAGTATATTGAACACTTATTTAGTTAGATTTGATAATTTTCCCCCTAAAAAATCTGGATTATTAATAAAGTCATATGGAATGTACATTTCAAAGTTATTTGCCACCTCCCATCTTTGCCCCGGCCGGACGTACCTCTAGGATTCTGAAAGTGGCGTTGCTACCAGGAAACAAGTCTGTTTTCAGAGGTCCTTTTCTGTGTTCTTTGGAGTCTAGGTTGGAAAAATGTGAACCCACTTTGCTTTCACTATCTGATGAACCACAACTTTTCTTATGATTTTTTTCTTCAGGCATAGTAGGGCAGTGCATTCTTGAGAAACCATCTGCAGCACTAGTTTTTGCAGGATCCCATGATAATTCTTGCAACTTCTGTTCAGTTTTTTGATCAACTGGAATAATTTCAGGAAATTCCCTCAAGAGCCAATTACGGTCCTTGAAAAACTTATTCTTATGAATCTTATAAAATGTGTCCCAATATTTACTAGCTTCATTCTCATACTTAACTAAAAAAAAAAAGGGAAAAAAAGATTTATTTTATTATGAATTGTTTACTATTAATTACTACTTTAATAACTAAATATATTTAATAAATACTGTTAAACATATTACAGACATTATCACTTATAACAATTACATTTACTATTGAATAATTTTAATATTACAGTTTTTATTTATCTGATTTTTTTTTTTTTGCCTTTTACAGGTTAAAACTAGAGTATTGATTCTTTCAAAATGTGTCAGTGTGTGGGATATTAGGTGCTATCCCCATAAATCTGCTTCTGCTTTAAGAATTTGGCCAATAAATTTTTGTGAGGAATATAATCATTGCAAACTACTTCCTTTAGTCTGAATCTTGGATTCCTAATAATCACATTTTTCACCAATAACCTGTAGGGCTCTTTATCATCTTAAAGGAAGGACACCTTATTTTTTTATTTCTCTATAAATGCGGTTTCAACACGACGAGTATCTTGTGCAAATTGGTAATCAGACAGGAAACTGCAGAATTATAAATGACATAATCTTAGAGACAGAACAGCCCACTGAAATAATCTACTCCAAATCCCTTGTTTTGCATTTGAACAAAGAGCAGCACAGAGATATAAACCCACTTCTTCCAGGTTCTGGAGCCCTGTCACAACAGAGCCAGGACCCCTGGAATCTAGGGGCCGTCCCATTCTTACCCGCCTCCAGAGGAATCTAGTATGAAGCCTTAAAGAGATATGCCTTTTTAAAAGAAATTTGCGTTTTTTGATTTTTTTTTTTTTTTGAGATTTTGTTTATTTATTTGAGAGAGAGAGAGACAGAGAGAGCATGAGCAGGGGGAGAGACAGAGGGAGAAGGAGATGGAGAAGCAGGCTCCCCACTGAGCTGGGAGCCCGACATGGGGCTCCATCCCAGGACCCTGGGATCATTACCCAAGCAGAAGGCAGCCATTCAACCATCTGAGCCACCCAGGCGCCCCAAGAAATTCACGTTTTATGATGTTAACCCTTAGATTTCCCTCAGTCCCAGGGTCGGGGTTAGGTCAACAATCTTAGAACTTCAGACAATTCTTAGCTTTCTGCCTCTTTTTATTTGTACCTTAAATTAATAAAATAATTAATTCACTCACTCATTCACTCAACAAACATTTCTTGAACATTACTATGCACCAGGTCTGATCCCTGGGTTAAGAATTACTCTCACCCAATACAGACATGTGACATTTTTAAAGTGCTTTCAAAGAATAAAAAAGACCTATTGATATAATTTCAAGATTTAATGTTGGATGAAAAAGCAAAGTATAGAACAGTATGTCTATGACACAACCATTTGCTCAGAGAAAAGAGAAGATAAAGAACACATGTGCATACACAGAAACACAATGCATGTACATACATATTTACTTGTATATGTACAGAATACTTCTGGGAGGAAAATCATGTAATTAGTAATACTGGCTGCCTCTAGGAAGGGGAACTGGGTGGCTGGGGGCCAGGGTTTATAAAAGAATTATTTGAATTTTGATCTGTATGAAATGACTATCCTCCCCCAAATAAGCTAAATTACAAATAAGAACAGTGGACTCGTTTCTTTCATAATTTTAAAGAAGCCCCAACCCTCAGAACAAGCAGTTGCCCGTAGTCAGGTTCATCCTTGTTATAGAATCTCGTATAGTTTTCCTTTTCTTTCCATTTTTATCTTTATGGCCTTGTACATGGATCTCCACCCATCTGGCCACAAGACTTCCTTCCCATCAAGGCTGAATCGCATCCGGCAGCAGCGCTGCTATAAAGACAGAAACTCCCATCTGTATTTAAGGTCTGAGAAATGAAAGTAGATCTCTGTAACAAAAGAACTATGTGAAGTTGAAGTCCAAAACATGCTCACATCTGCACCAATGGAAGAAAGCCCATTTATGGTTAATCTAAAAATGTTACATATTATCTTTAAAATAGTTCTATCTCTACTTTTAAAAACTGGAGTATACCTGCTATACTGTGTGAGAAAATAAAACAACATTCTGAAATCAGATTCAGGAGGAATTAGGAAACTATCAAATTTCCCCAGGGTCTTCTCACACCTTCTTCCTTTTACCTTAAAAACTGTCTTTGTAACTCACTCTATGCTGGTAAAAATTTTTTCTGTTTAATAAAAAGCAACCACCTTCCTAAACTCATGAAACAAACCGAGGGTGGCTGGGGGGTAGGGGCGGGTAGGGATAGGGTGGCTGGGTTATGGACATTGAGGAGGGTATGTGCTATGGTAAGTGCTGTGAAATGTGTAAGCCTGAGGATCCATAGACATGTACCCTGGGGCAAATAATACATTATGTGTTAATTAAAAAATAAAAAAATAATAAAAACATTAAAAAAAAAAAAAGCAACCACCTAAGAAGAACTACATTTAGTCAAATCTCTACTTTCTGAGTTTTCAATACCAAACTACTGTGAAGTGAATTTGAACCTATCAGTTACTAGAATGCAGTATTACACCTTGATTAATTTGTGGAAATATTCCCCTAGGAATTTACTGCGGGGAAGGGCATAAATAGCAGGACTGCAACTTGAAAGAAAAGATGTTCATAGCAGTGCCATTAAAATAGGAAGAAGTGGGAAATAACTTAAATCCTCAACAACATAGGAATGACCAAGCAAGCCATGCAGGTCAAAACACAGTAATCTTCCATAGCAATTAAAATTTAAAGGATAATGATATTAACAGAAAACATTCACACAGACTGGTCTATACACTGATTGCAACTCTAAAATTTATTTTATACTGATTGATAATAATCAGATGAAAATTTAGAGCGACGGTAACAACGTAATGATTATTAGGTAGTTCTTTCTTTTGTAAAGGTTTACCTGTATCTTACACACAAAAACAGAATCTTAGTTGAATGCTTCAGCCAACTTGCCTATGGAGTTTCCTCATTTGATGAGGGGTTGAATTAGAGTATCTCTATGTTCAATGTCTAAGAAGTCTATGTGCCTTCTTATTAAACCCCATGAATTTATGGAGAACATTAAACAGTGTCAGTTCTACAAACTACAAAATCTTGGTTCAGACTGCGATCTTAAATATGAGCCTGTACTACTACGTTTTAATTTCTACAGCTTGTAAAGAAGGTGAACGTGCAGCAAGGTGACTGGAATCTGGTTCAGATTCCAAATATATCAAGCATCTAAATTCAACCCTAGATTATGCAATCTTTAAAAAGGATCTGATTACTATGAGAAGACCACGGTCAAGGGCTGCTAACATGTACATTTCCAAGCCTTTTCCAAGTATTTTCTACACTTCAGGAATTAAGAGAAACAAACAAACAAACAAACATAATCATTATACCAATAACAACAATAACACATATATTGAGTGTTTATTATATACCAGGTACTATGTCAAATGCTTTACTTGGATTTTGTTCCCCATTTAATCCTAATAATATCTCTCAGACATATTACTATTCCAATTTATAGACAAAGAAATTCAAGGTCAGAGGAGACAGAAAATTTCCCAAGGTCACCCAGCTAAAGCCAGGACCTGGACCACGTCTATGGGACTTAAAAGCTCATGTTCTTGGGGCACCTGGCTGGCTTAGTCAGAAAAGCATGTGATTCTTAATCTCAGGGTTTTGAGTCCGAACTCCACACTGGGGGTAGAGATCACTAAAAAAAAAATAAACTTCAAAAAAATAAGTAAATAAAGCTCATGCTCTAAACCATCACACTAGATTGCCAACCTAACACAAAATCAAAATTAACCCCCTTCAAAATATCCCTGAAAATAACCTGTTTTTCTGATTTTGTACTTTCCTCTCATTATGAAGCATCAAACTGAAATTAAAACTCCAGTATGAAATAATCAGTATGATTGAACTGTAAAAATAATGCTGATTGAAGGGAACCTTCATAAAAACAGATCAGAAATGCAGAATTAATTAAATACCATTTGATTTATATAAAATATAAACTATGCAAGATTATATGATGAAATTATGATGAGCAATGGGGAAACAAAATGCTCTATGAGAATAGACTGGCTTGTGGGATAGAAACAAAACAGAAAAGGCACCCAGCATGGGTTGGGGTGAAGGCTAATGGGCTGGAACTTTTTTGTTCTTTGCTTTTTAAGTCGTGCTTTCAGCAGTTATCTCAATCAATGCTGGCAACTCATAGTTCCCAGTAAGGTGTGACAGCTTCCGAGATGCCACAGAAGCTCAATCAGACTCACAATTATGGTTATGAGACAAGGTAAACACCTTCAGCATATGAGTTAATTTCCTGAACTTTAAAGGTATCTGTGATAACGGGAAGTGGAAGAGCTATTTTCCTGACCATGAGTGAAAAATGTAGTTTCGACCTGCTGTTAACCTATTTCAAGTTCAGGCCAATAAAGTTGAATATAGTGTGGACAAATCTGCCCTGTGTTAATCTTGTCCAAAAGATTTTCTATTTATTTATTTATTAGCTTGTCTTAAAGTAAACTATACTTCCAACATGGGGCTCAAATTCATGACCCTGTGATCAAGAGTCACATGCTTTACCGGACTGAGCTAGCCAGGAACCCCCAACCGATTTTTTTGTGGGTTTTTTTTTTACCAAGTGATTGATCTTCTTTCTTTTTTTTAGAATTATTTTTATTATGTTATGGTAGTCACCATACAGTACGTCATTAGTTTTTGATGTAGTGTTCCAAGATTCATTGTTTACATATAACACCCAATACTCCATACAATCTGTGCCCTCCTTAATACCTATCACCGGGCCAACCCATCCCCCCACTCCCTCCCCTCTAAAACCCTCAGTTTGTCTCTCGGAGTCCACAGTCTTTCATGGTTCATCTCCCCCTCCGATTCCCTCCCCTCATTTTTCCCTTCCTTCTCCTGATGTCCTCCATGCTATTCCTTATGTTCCACAAGTAAGTGAAAGCACATGATAATTGACTTTCTCTGCTTGATTTATTTCACTCAGCATAATCTCCTCCAGACCCATCCATGTTGATGCAAAAGTCCAACTGATTTTCTGAACAGGTGGATCAATGATCAATTTTTCTTGGAGAAGCAGTTTCTTCCTTTCATTTTCCTAGGCTGTGGATTCAGAGTTAATTGGTCTTTGCCAATGGCAGTAAAAGGGTTGTAGTGATGTGTTTAACGACAGACAGATGAAGCAAATTCTCAATTATTCACTGATTAAATTCAATACCGCTGAGGGGAAGAGGGAACGTGACATACTAACTATACTTAAATATTCAGAATTCACCATCACACTGAATATCATAACTAAGAAACTGAATTAAACCATTTATATATCTGCCATATATGATATGATTAATATTAATTATGAAAAATTATCATGTTATAATGTAACAAAAAGCAATTTAGAGTTATTTTTGCACTCAATCACGTCAAATATCTGAGCTCTCAAATTTGGAAATTTCCACATATCACTGATGAAAGTTCATTGTCTACAGTTAAGAAAAAACTCTTGGGGCACCTGGGTGGTCGGTTCTGGTTTGGATCATGATCTCAGGGTCATGAGATCGAGCCCGCTACCACGCCCCTGCCAGGGCCTCAGTGTTTAGTCTGTTTGACATTCTTTCCCCTTCCTCCTCCGTCCCTCTGCTCACTCTTGTGTAAGCACACGCTCTCAATCTCTCTCTAAAGTAAATAATTAAATAAAACCTTTAAAAAAAGAAAACTCTTATGAAAAGTGTATACATATGTATGTGTGTATATGTGTATATATATATATATATAATTTAAGATTTTAGTTTTAAGTAATCTCTACACCCAACATAGGGCTTGAACTTATAACCCCAAAATCAAGAGTCACATGGTCTACTGACTGAATCAGAAATATAATTTTCACAGGGCACCTGGCTAACAGTAATGCATGAAATTTTTTTTTATGCACGAAATTTTAAACAACCAAAGCTGACTTAAAAACAAGTACTCTAAATTTATTAGCACACAAAACTTTCAACTACTCTATTTTTTTTTTTTTTACATAGGACACTTTTAAGTGGTAAAGGAATTTACAAAGTAAGGTACAATGGAATTCTTTTACCACTTTGCTGGACATAGACAACTCACCCTAGATAGGTAACTATTTGCAAGAATATTTTATTTATTTATTTATTTATTTATTTATTTTTAAAAAGATTTTATTTATTAATTTGACACAGAGAGAGAGAGAGAGAGAGAGAGATCACAAGTAGGCAGAGAGGCAGGCAGAGGGGGGGGAAAGCAGGCTCCTTGCTGAGCAGAGAGCCCGATGCGGGGCTCGATCCCAGGCCCCTGAGATCATGACCTGAGCTGAAGGCAGAGGCTTTAACCCACTGAGCCACCCAGGCGCCCCTGCAAGAATATTTTAAAGTAAAAAAAAAAAAAAAAATAGCTGCTTTTGTTATTAAGTTTTAAAAACTCATTACGTTTTCTAAATAACCAGCAGAGATATAACACACTGGAGATGTTTTTAGGAAATTATAAAATATAATCATGTTAACTCAAAAACTGCCAAATGTATTTTCCTTATTTCTCGGAATTAACCTGCTTTTAAAAGAAATATGAGCTATCATAAAATTTAAAAGAAATTACCAAAAGGAAATGTGGAATTAAAATGATTAGTCTGGGCATCTAAGTGAAAGAAAAATTGCTCACGAGAGCTTGGATGTTACACATTTTAATCACAGAAATGAAATGTCAACTATCTCACAGCAAAACACTGTACTATTGGTGATGCTTAAGCTCTTATTTTCAGAACTGTGAGGGTGTTTCCTGACTTTAGTTCTCATAACATCTGACACAATAGGTGAGAAATGAGAAACGGGAGCGACAGGAGAGAGTGACACACACAGAGACCAAAAGGAGTGTGCTAGAGAGGAAGCTAGCATGGCCGAACCACCAGTATTTCCTCCCAGGGGCATTAAAATTAGTGAGATAAGATCAATAGACAGTGTTTATGCTGTATAATGTCTGCGAATAGAATGCTCTGTGATGGGAGAAAATGCGCTCTTTCAAAGACTGAGGACTCTCCTGGATAAGAAGACATGGTGGTTCCTAACAGGCACAGAATAAGAACCGGGTCAGAGCCTCCTTTGGGTTTTCACAAAGTTTGCTAGTCGAGCTTGAGCTTTTAACCGGATCCATTCACCTTGACCTGTATTCATCAGAGACACTAAATATCAAACAGGAAGCCTCGCCTAGGGCTTCTGCCGCCCAGCAGGTCTCTGATCGCTGGGGAAGCTGGGCCGGGTGGCTGGAAAGGTATTTACTCTCACTGTAAAACGTCCTGTCACTCAACATAGTTCCTCAGGACAAAAGTTCCCTTTCTTTACCATCCTCACAGCACCCTCGCTTACACATGATCACATGGTCACCGGCATGGGGGGGTCCTCTCCTTGCGCCAGTTCCCTGACATGTGTGAAGTCCACTGCACCACGTCGTGCTCCAGGGGGGCAGGGTGGGGACCCAGCAGAATCCCCCATCACTTTGAGCCATTTTAAAATGGAATCTTTAGTTCTGTGTCTCCACGGCAGCCAGAAAACTTGCTTCGAAAGTGACTGGACATGCTAATAAGCAAACCAGATGCTTCAAAGCAGTATCATCAGTCCTCTCCAGCCTGCTTTTCCTGCTTCTATAGAGAGAGGCCAGTCACCACCTTTCTATTTCAGTCACACTATGGTTCTGTGGGAACTGTCATTTTCCTTTACTGCGGTTTCCAAGGCCCTAAAATAACCTTCTCATTAGCTTCACTCAAGTTCATTGTTAACATAAATAGGCCAAAATAGGCAGCCTCGTACAGTACAGAGCACTTTAAGGGAACATTATCAGCACTGCTCATCTATTTATGTCCTAAACAAATATTCAAGAGAGCATGAAAAAAATCCTTGGTTTTTCGTATCAGGAAATATACTGGTGATAATTTTTAACTTCCTGGAAATGAATTAAGATGACTGATAACTTTTAATTCTGTTTAGGCTTGACGCTCTCTGTCACATCCAGGTGGCCACTAGCAGAAGCTTGAGTAATGTGGAAAATATGTCTGTGCAGCTGCTGGCAAAGAAGCAAAATTACACTTCCTCAGAAACAGTGTGACAGAGTTCCTGCAAAGGAATGCAATGTTGGCTGATTTGTAAGCAGAATAGTCACTGGTATGCACCCTCCAATCCAGCGCCAGCACTCCCTGGCCATATCCCACTCTGGAACCGCATGGCAGGAGCTCATAAAAATAGCATGGTTCCATTGTGGCTCAGGTGCTCTTCTTTCCTGTCCACCCTCCAGGACACGTTCATGCTTAGGATGAGGAAGGAGAACTAGCTCTAATGAAAAGCAAACAATGCCAGAGGATAAAGTAAGTCATCGATGGCAGCAGAGGATAAGATAGGGCAGAAGTGCCCCCTTCGCTGCCTAAGAGCTGTCTCATTAGCTCAGTGTCCACAGCTACCTCCGCTTGCAAACCTTAGCCACAACTGTAGACCGAAGTCACTAGAATAATAGTTAACTATCAGTGAGATTAGTGATTTTCACTATGCTTGGCTTGCACAGAGGAATTCAAACATCTTTCCCAGGGGAGTTTCAGAACATAGGGTCAATCTGGAAACAAAATTCTATTGCAGGGGTTGGCAAACCTTTCTGTAAATGGCCAGGTAGTGAGTAGTTTTTGTGAGATATGTATGGTCTCTGTTAATCACTACTTGACTGTGTAGATAGAGCTCAAAAGCAGCCACAGACAATATGTAAACAAATGAGTATGTCAGTGTTCCAATGAAACTTTATTTATAAAAACAGGTAGTTGGCTGGATTTGGCCCCTGGTCATAGTTTTTGGATACTCACTCTATCTAGTAGGTACACTGATATTACTACAAGAGTGATCAAGAAATTATGATGACCAGAACCAACCGGTTCTGGTAAAACTAATCTAGGGTATTAGAAGCTAGAATAATAGTTGCTCTTTGTGGGGTTAGAGGGGTTCACGGAAGTATTGTTGTTGGGACAAAATGAGGAAGTTTCTGGGTAAATGGTAATATTCTGTTTCTTGATGTGGATGTTGGGAAAATTCATTGAGTTTTGTGACAATTCATTTAGGAGTTGTGAAAATTTCTCTGTGTGTTCGGTACTTCGATAAACTTTTTTTTTTTTTTTTTTAAAAGAACCAACCTGTTTTAAGGAAGAAGTCATTTTAAGAGAAACAAGGTAGAAAACCTTATCTCGAGAGTGTATGTATTGGTCAAAGTATATATGGGTTCCTAGCTATGGCAGTGAGAAGGACACAGACCAAATTTTTTTTAGTGTGCTTTAAAAAAATGTGGTAAAAAACACATAACATAAAATTTACCATCTTAACCATTTTTTTAGTGTACAGTCCAGTAGTGTTAAGTATATTCGCTTTGTTGTGAAACAGATGTCCAGAACTTTTTCATCTTGCAAATCTGAAACTGTATCTGTTAAACAACAACTCTGTGTTTCCTCCTCCCCTCAGCCCCTGGTAACCACCATTCTACTTTCTGTTTCTATGAATTTGACTACCTCATACAAGTAGAATTGAATAGTTTTTGCCTTGTTTGTGACTGGCTTATTTCATTGAGCATAATATTCTCAAGGTTCATCTATGTTGTAGAATATGACAGGATTTTCTTCCTCTCCAAGGCTGATACTTCATTGTGTGTATATGCCATATTTTGTTGTTCATTTATCTGTGAATGGACATCTGGGTTGCTTCTACCTTTTGCCTATTGTGACTAGTGTTGCTATGAACATGGGTGTGTGAATATATCTTTAAGACCCTGTCTTCAATCCTTTTGGCTCTATATCTAGAGGTGGGATTGCTAGATCATACGGTAGTTCCATTTTTAATTTTCTTAGGCACTTCCATACTGTTTTCCATAAGGGCCGCACCATTTTACAATTTTACCAAGTCTACAGTGCCTAAGGATTCATTTCTCTACATCTTTACCAAAGCTTGTTATTTTTTTGTGATAGTAGCATTTATTTATTTGTGATAGTAGCATTAGCCCATTTTTTTAGAAGCCAGCTTTGAAGGTTGGCAAGGTCTTACCTCAAGTAAACTCGGAATATCAAAAGGCCTTTACGAAAAGTACCTTGAATCCTTATGAAACTTGATGTTTATCTTAAAGGGCCACAACATTTTGATATGACTTTACCATTTTTGCTCAAATTTTCTGAATTTGTTAAACACTCTTGGCCAGTACAATGCACAACAGCAGACTAAAAGATGTATAGCAAGAGTGAAATTTCAAAACTTCCTTGTGTGTATCTCCCAAAAAAAGGTAATACCATGATTGCCAAAAAAGCAACTAAAGAGTCAATCCATAACTTATTTCACTAACTTTGGTCCCACTACACTAGAATAATGGAATTCTCCCAAACGGAGCAAGTGGATTGGCATAGGTAGAAGCAAAGAACGCTCCAATTAGGAGGAGAACGTGTGAACTGAATCAGTGGAAGGCCGAACAGAAAAGCCAGGCTCCAGGAGCTACTACATGGAGTTGCCTACCTTGTTCTTCCAGAAGGACTCGCATAGCTGAATTTTCCTCTACTTTTTTCCTGGCTGCTGCTGCTTCTTCTTCGGACCATTGCATGTGATCCCTATCAAAAAATGAAAAGGTTGTAAAACCTGCTTCATAACTGAAGGCAAAAAAAGTGTGACAAGGGATATATCTTTCTTTCTAGAATAATCAAAGGCAAATGAGACAGACTAATTCCATGTTGAATGAATATATTTTGTGTCAGATGTTTCTTCTGATAGTGCTGGTACAACCCTAGAACTCCTACAGATCTTCTGTTAAAATGTGGCTGTGCTGCAAGCCCCAACTACCTTTTGGAAATGATTGCTGAAGCCATGTCCCAGGAGCACTATGGTGCATGATTATTTGGGTGCTAGTATGGTTTGCTGTATTTTACTCTAAGGCTAAATTTATTTGCCTTTTTGTTCATTTATGAATATGGCATTCTTTTTAATAGTTTTTAAATCTTCTTTTACAATGCATATTCTAATACTTCACTACATAGAGATAAAAGTTTTTTTTTAAACTTTTTTTTTCTTTTTTCTTTCTTTCTTTTTTTTTTTTTAAAGATTTAATTTATTTATTTGACAGAGAGAGAGAGATCACAAGTAGGCAGAGAGGCAGGCAGAGAGAGAGGGGGAAGCAGGTTCCCTGCTGAGCAGAGAGCCCGATGCGGGGCTCGATCCCAGGACCCTGAGATCATGACCCGAGCCGAAGGCAGAGGCTTTAACCCACTGAGCCACCCAGGCGCCCCTGAGATAAAAGTTTTAAAATATTTTGTACTTACCCTCATTTTTTTATTATGTTCAGTTAGCCAATATATAGTACATCATTAGTTTCTGATGTAGTGTTCAATGATTCATATAACGCCTAGTGCTCATCACAACATGTGCCCTCTTTAATACCCATCATCCGGTTACCCCATTCCCTCACCCCCTCCCCTCTGAAACCCTCAGTTTGTATCCCAGAGTCCAGAGTCTCTCATGGTTTGTCTCCTTTTCTGATTTCTTCCCATTCAGTTTTCCCTCCCTTCCCCTATGGTTCTCTGTGCTATTCCTTATGTTCCACACATGAGTGAAACCATATTGTCTTTCTCTGCTTGACTTACTTCACTTAGCATAATCCCTTCCAGTTCTATCCATGACGATGCAAATGGTGGGTACTCAACCCTTCTGATGGCTGAGTAATATTCCATTGTATATATGAACCACATCTTCTTTATTCACCATCTGTTGAAGGACGTCTTAGCTCCTTCCACAGTTTGGCTATTGAGGACATTGCTGCTATGAACATTAGGGTGCGTGTGCCCCCTCTTTTCACTATATCTGTATCTTTGGGATAAATATCTAGTAGTGCAATTGCTAGGTTATAGGGTAGCTCTATTTTTAATGTCTTTCCATACTATTTACCAGAGTGGATGTACCAGCTTGCATTCCTACCAACAATGTAAGAGGGTTTCCTTTTCTCCACATCCTTCCCAACATTTGTTGTTTCCTGTCTTGTTAATTTTTGCCATTCTAACTGGTGTAAGGTGGTATCTCATTGTGGTTTTGATTTGAATTTCTCTGATGGCTAGTGATGATGAATATTTTTCATGTGTCTGTTAGCTATTTGTATGTCTTCTTTGGAGAATTGTCTGCTCATGTCTTCTGCCCACTTATTGACTGGATTATTTTTTCGTACCCTCATTTATTAAATAACTTTAGATTTTTCTTATTGGTTGTCTTAATTTCTGTAAATGGATTCTTTAACATTTAAATGATAAAGTAGTTGATATAGTACATAAGAAGGTCAACTTTCCAAGATCTGGCACTTTCTATAAGTATTTTCAGTTTCAGAATTTATACTTCCTACGTGAAAAGATGTTATTTTCTGCTGCTAAAATGTCTTCAAGCAACATCTTTATACAAAAAAGGTGGGGGTTTTTTGGGTTTGTTTTTACAAAATTTGTATTTCCTTTTTTGCAATAGGTAAGGTTATAAATGAGTGATGTAATTTCCTGGAATAAACTATTTTTCTAAACAACAAAGAAGCCACATATCCAAAATTCAAGCTCCATGTAGCCTATTGATAACTGTAAGAAAAATCTCTCACATTGTTATCTTCATATATTTGTAGCTATCTCACTGATGAAAAAAGGGTAAAATATCAAATCCTTGACATGCATCATAATGGTGGCTAATAAACATTAATTGAGCACTTAGGATGATCATAATTATTATAATGATAATTACTATTATTTATTTTGTTGCTAGGCATTGTGCCTACCATATTACACATATATATGTCTTACTTAATCCTTTCAAAAACCCTATGAGGGGTTATAATCATGCTCATTTTGCATAACAGAAAACAGAAATTTAGTAACTTACTCAAGGTCATATAGCCGTTAAGTGACAGAACCAGAGTTCAAACCCAGGTTTGTCTCACTTCAAAGTCCATCCTCTTGACCAGCAGTTCATTACTGTCTACTAAGACTGTGGGGGATCCTGAGAGATTGAAGACTTAATCCTTGGCCATAATGGGTTTTATATGCTCCTGATGCAGCAGATTAACAATGTAACGATAATACACTGATATTATCGATGATAATATGTAAATGATAATACTTTGTAGCCTACTTGATTAGCATCTAATGTATGCAAACGTAGCCAATTAATGCTAGCTGGGGCAGATAGGAAGGCTTGAGAGGAAGGTGAGTTTGGGCTCACCTTAGGGGGAAAGGAGGTGGGCAATTTGTATGTTTCATTATGAAGCTGGCAGCTGGGTAATTGTCAGATTTCAAAGGATCTTAAGTGTGAACAATTTAGTAATGTATAAGATAAAATGAAGTGGGGAAGGACCGGTGGAAGGGATAAGCAATAAGAAGTCTGTTGCAGTGGTCTAGGAATAATGAGTCCCAAGACTAAGGTGGTGGCAATGGCAAACAGAAAGGCAGAGCAGAGGGGGAGCCACTGTGACAAAAACTGTATCTGTGACCTGGAGGTTAACTAGCTGCTGGGAAGCAAAGAAGAGTAGAGTCAAGAATAATTCTAAGGTCTTAAAACCGATTTCAAGGAAAGTGTGTGTGTGTGTGTGTGTGTGTGTGTGTGTGTGTGTGTGTTTATGGTGGGTAACCAAGAGAGAATCAGGAGTTGCTTTGGGTGGAATGATGATAAGCTTCATACTATTTTAAGTCATGTTTATGCAATCAGATGTAAGAGGGTGTATTCCAGTGACCTGGCTATAAATATACCACCAAAAGGTGAGAAACTACTTTCTTTTCTTTAAGAAGGATCAAAATTGGTATATTGAAATTCTCAGGACAAGTAAATGATAATGTTAAAAAATCAGAGTTCCAAATATGAAAATTTAACTACCATCATTTCAAGTAAAACCCATTCACAGCCCAAA
Organism: Potos flavus; assembly: GCA_028534135.1. Taxonomy (NCBI): domain Eukaryota; kingdom Metazoa; phylum Chordata; class Mammalia; order Carnivora; family Procyonidae; genus Potos; species Potos flavus. Next base: position 118,510,184 of record CM052883.1, read on the forward strand.
TAATCATTAAGCAGCTTTGTCTACTTGCTTTAATGAATGAAATTAGGACAGATTTTTGGGGGCACCTGGTGGCTTAGTCAGTTAAGTGGCTGCCTTCAGCTCAGGTCATGATCTCAAGGTCCTGGGAAGGAGCCCTGTGTCTGTCAGGTTTCCCAGCTCAATGGGGAATGTGCTACTCCCCCTGTCCCTCCCTGCCTCTGCTCATGCCCTCTATCTCTCAAATAAATAAAATCTTAAAAAAAAAAACACAGATTTTTGTTTTGACTTATTTTAATATATGTGAGCAATCACATGTAACTTGGAGCTGGCAATTATATTTTATACTCCGTATATATGAATACATACAGAGTATTATTAAATGATAGTTATGATATTAAAGGCAACAAGTAATTTATTCAAAAAATAGGATTACTAAGGCTGGGTACAAGTTTCTCATCTATAAATTTCTACAGCATATAAGAAAGAAAATAGAACAATCCATTTCCCTGTAAAAAAAAAATCAAGCTTTGAGACAATAAGAGTATATATGGTCTTTAGCTTTAAGCATTTGTTTTAAGCTGTTAGTTTAACTTGCTTCTTCCTGAGTATTTAATAGATTTAGTTATTTCTTAAATTGCTCTAACTTCTTACACTGTTCTTTATGTTACTTCATTTTCTTAATTGCTAAGTGAGGGGAATTTTATTCCCTAAGTCCTTGCAGAACAGATTTCCCACTGTATAGTTACAGAATCCCCACAGAAACCTATAAAACGTTTCTACTGTATTTATGGGGACTTCCTTCAGACCTGCTGCTTTATGGCATTTCTTTATATTAGAAGAGTCTGATTCACATAAACAAAAACCCAACAGACAGCAATAAGAATCATTCAGGTTTAAGTAATAAATACAATTTCAATAGAATTTAAGCGTAGATGGGGCGCCTGGGTGGCTCAGTGGGTTAAAGCCTCTGCCTTCGGCTCAGGTCATGATCTCAGGGTCCTGGGATCGAGCCCCGCATCAGGCTCTCTGCTCAGCGGGGAGCCTGCTTCCCCCTCTCTCTCTGCCTGCCTCTCTGCCTACTTGTGATCTCTCTGTATCAAATAAATAAATAAAAATCTTAAAAAAAAAAAAAGAATTTAAGCGTAGAGACAAATAACTAACCAACTGAAATAATCAGGTATTTAACAACCACTGCCATTACCACCAAAGGAAAAAAATGGTTCATACTGTTTGACCCATGAGTTGTGCTTCTGGGAATTTATTGTAATGAAGTAACTTAAAAGAACACAGAATTTCTGTATAGAAAAGTACCTGCAAAATGATATTCGCTAGAATACTAAATATAATAGCAAAAAATTGGGAAACACTCTCAGTGATAGGATAATGAAAAAATTATGGTAACTTAAAGGAATATTATGCAGATATTTAAAATGATAATGTGAAGTTTATGTGGCAACATGGAAAAGTGTTTATGAGGTTAAAACAGATTTCAAAACTGTATATGTATTATAATCACAACTAAATAAAATTATAGAGACATTGGGTGAAATAAAAACAAGTATGTTAGAATAGTGGAATTAAGAGGTAACAGTTTTAAAATTTCCTTAATATTATAAAGCTGCTTCAACCAGAGGTAATTTTTTTTTGGTGGGTGGGGAGAGGGGCATGGGGAGAGGGAGAGAATCTTAAGCAGGCTTTATGCCCAGAGCGGAGCCCAATGTGGGGCTTGATTTCACAACCCTGAGATCATGACCTAAGCCAAATCAAGAGTCGGATACTTAACCAACTGAGCCCCCCAAGAACCCCTCAACTAGAGGTAACTTAAAAATACATATAGTTACAAAAAACTATATGTTTAAGACATATAACAATGGTCATTAAAATTTTATATGATCCTTCTTAACGGAAAATCCAGTAATCCTTATAATAAAAAAGAATATATGTTTTCTTAAAAAAAGAGAATTAAGCAGAAAATTCAAAATATACTTAATATTTTTCCTGAAAACATTAATTTGAGAAAAAGAAATCTCAAAAATAAAAGATAGGATTTTTGAGTAAGAAATTTTTACAACATGGCTGATAGAATTTGTCTTATAATTTTGTAGTAGTTGTGAGTCTTATGACCTCAGCTCATGAATATGCATATGTATTTCCTATTCCTTATATATGTAAAGTGTAACTGAATGATGATTCCTTGCTTTCACAGTTGATTGCAGGAACAGTCTAAATAATTGTGCATTTGGTTTAGTTTGGAAAAGTTAAAACACACACACACAGAGACCCAATTGTTTAGCTTGGGTACTAACATTTTTGAGGATCGTATCTATCAAAAATTCTGACAAATGTGGTACCACTTACTATTGTAACTTTTAATAATCACATATAAACTAAAGCGCCCAGTGCAAGCTATGTGGATAGAATGTTTTTCTGTCTTTGTCATTTACTGTGTATATACGAGTCTCATTATAAAACAAAATTTAAAGACAAATTTAAAGACAAATTTAACAAATTTTAGGCAACTAGTGAATTAAAAATAAAATATTCTTATTTATTTATTTATTTATTTTTTATTATTATTTTTAAATTAATGCATAATGTATTATTTGCCCCAGGGTACATGTCTGTGGATAAAAATAAAATATTCTTGGGGGTGACTGGGTGGTGCAGTTGGTTGGGTGTCCAACTTTTGGTTTCGGCTTAGGTTGTAATCTTGGGGTAATGGGATTGATCCTTGCATCAGGCTCTATGCTCAGCATGGAGTCTGCTTGGGACTCTATCTCCCTCTCCTTCTGCCCCTCATTCACATTCTTTCTCTCTCTTTTTCTAAAAAACAAATCTTTGGGGCACCTGGGTGGCTCAGTCAGTTAAGCATCTGCCTTTGTTTGGCTCAGGTCATGATCCCAGGGTCCTGGGATCGAGCCCGGCATTGGGTTCCCTGCTCAGCGGGGAGCCTACTTCTCCCTCTCCTTCTGCCTGCCACTCCCCCTGCTTGTGCTCTCTCTCTCTCTCACCATCAAATAAATAAATAAATAAAATCTTTTAAAAAAATCTTTAAAAAAATATAATCTTATGTAAAAGGAAGAAGTGGCGGTTATTAGTTTCAGCTTAAAATTATTTCAATAATCCTTAATTCCATAGCAAAACCATATTTATTACATAGTTACAATTATAATAATGATGGAATAATTTAAAGACAAAGTTTTACCTTTCATTTAAATATCCTAACAGATTAACAGTCCTTAATTTTTCAAGTTCCTTTCCTGTATATATGCACACATATACACAAACATTTTTCTATATAGTTATAAAATCTTCATAATTATGACTTAGAACTGCTGAACAGGACTTGTAATTTTGGCCATGACAAGAGTATGGGCTTATCGTCCTACCAAAATCAATGATAAAATGAAATAATATATGAAGGAATTATTTTTAGGCACTAGATCACACTTCAGACAGTGCAGGACTGTGATCCTTAAAAGAAGAGAAACACAAAAGGTCAGTCACCACATTCACCCTGGTTTTCTGTTAGGATCATGTTCTAGACTATAGTGCAGAGGTAGAGCCCAAGCAGAGAGTGGCTGTCTTACTGAGTGGCACTTTTGTGAGTTGAGAAGGCAGAGATCAAGGTTCAGAGTCGCTGAGGTGTGAAATTTTATGCATTAGAATACTGAAGAAAAGGGGGTTGGACAGAAGGGCAGGCTCCTAAAGTCCGCAGGAGAGTTCTCCTAATGTTTAACTAGTGCTGGCTATTCACCAACAAGACAGACTCTACAGGTCCAGAGGGACAGAGAGGATTCTGGGAGTGAAGGTAGCAAAAAGAGAACTGACTGGACATAGGGAGTACAGTGCTTGGAGATACTGGAATTCTGGCTAAGCCAGAGTGGAGAGGCCTCTCTGAACATCTCCATTATTCAGTTAAGACCCCAGATATGCCATGCCATAGGAATAAGATCCACACTCGATTCAGGACAATATCAAAGTAGTCTCACCCTAACAACACCCAACATTATACCTCACATTTAAAAACAGAACTACCCTATGACCCAGCAATTGCACTACTAGGTAATTACCTGAAGGATACAAAAATAGTGATTTGAAGGGGCACCTGCACCCCAATGTTTAGTAGCAATATCCACAATAGCCAAACTATGGAAAGAGCCCAGATGTGTATTGACAGATGAATGGATACAGAAAATGTGGTATATATACATACAATGGAATAGTCCTCAGCCATCAGAAAGAATGAAATCTTGCCATTTGCAATGATGTGGATGGAACTAGAGGATATTATGCTAAGAGAAATAAGTCAGAGAAAGAAAAATACCATACGATTTCATTCATATGTGGAATTTAAGAAACAAAACAGATGAACATAGGGGAAGGGAAGAAAAATAAAATTAGATGAAAACAGAGAGAGAGGCAAACCATATGAAACTCTTAACTATAAGAAACAAATTGAGGGTGGCCGGAGGGGAGGAGGGTGGTGGGTGGGGTAACTGGGTGATGGACATTAAGGAGGGACCTTGATGTAATGAGCACTGGTGTTATATGCAACTGATGAAGCACTAAATTTTACCCCTGAAACTAATAATACACTATATGTTAACTAGACTGAATTTAAATTAAAAATTTTTTAAAATTATATCTCACCTGACCCAAAAGATTTGGTAGTAATTCAACCACTTGCTGGAAAAAAATTCAACGCCTTTAAAGTGAGAAAACATAATCCAGATTCCATATAAGATACCATCCATAATGTCCACCACATAACCAAAACTATTAGCATGTGAAGAAGTAGAAAATGTGATCCCTAATCAAGAGAAAAGGCAGCCATAAATACAGACTGAGAAAACTCAAATGTTAGAATTAATACACAAATGTTAGAATTAGTACAAAATAGCTTTTAAAAATGTTCAAAGTGGGGCACCTGGGTGGCTCAGTGGGTTAAAGCCTCTGCCTTCAGCTCAGATTATGATCTCAGGGTCCTGGGATCGAGCCCCGCATTGGGCTCTCTGCTCAGCGGGGAGCCAGCTTCCCCCTCTCCCTCTGCCTGCCTCTCTGCCTACTTGTGATCTCTCTCTCTCTCTGTCAAATAAAGAAATAAAAAATCTTTAAAAAAAATGTTTAAAGATTTAAAGGAAAAGATGGACAGAATGGATGAATAGATAGGGACACCTCTGCAAAGAAATGGAAACTATTAAAAGGAAATTCTAGAACTAACCCAAATACAATATCTGAAATGAAAAATTCACTGGGTTGGCTTAACAGCTAATGGGCACTATAGAAAGAAAAGGTCAGTGAACTTAAAGACTTAAAGGTGTAGAAATTATCCAAACTGAGAACAGAGAAAAAAAAATTGGAAGAAAATGTACAAGTCTTTATAATCTATGGGACAATACCAATTGGGTCTAAGAAACACAGAAGTTGAAGGTCCAGTAATAGAAGACACAGAGTGATTAAGAAAAAAAGCTGAAGAAATACTGGCTAAAGTTCTTCCAAATTTGATTTTAAAAATAATAATAATGATAATAAATCCAGGAAGCAAAGCAAACTCCAGGCATGATAAATACATAGAAAACTGCTAAAAACCAAAGATAAAGAGAAATACTAAAAGGAACTATTATAAAAAGGGGAAAAGCAATGCAAATGCCAGCTGACTTCTTATTAGAAACAATGGAGGCCAGAACACAAACAAATCTTTAAAGTACTGAAAGAAAAAAGTCTGTCAGTCTAGAATTCTATACGAAGTGAAAATATCTTTCAGAATTTAACAATAAAAACATTTTCAGATAAACAAAATTTAAAAGAATTTGTTACCAGCAGAATCGATAATACAAGAAATGTTAAAGAAAGTTCTTCAGGCTAATGGAAAATGGTACTAGGTGGAGATTCAGATGCATAGGGTACAATAAATAGACCAGAAATGATAAATATGTGGTAATTATAAAAGACAATGTTTTTATACTTTTTCTTAATTTCTTTAAAAAATTACTAACTATACATAGCAGAAATAGTAACAATGAATTATAGAGTTTACAACATAGATAGAAGTAAACTATATGGCAACAGTATAACATATTGAATGGGTAAGTAGAATCATATTATTGTAATCTTCTCACATTTTATATTACGTGGTACAATATTAATGCTTTTTTTTAAAGATTTATTTTTTTTTAGGGAGAGAAAGCACAATGGGGAGGGATAGAGGGAAAGGAAGAGTGAGTCCCAAGCAGACTCCACACTGAGTGCAGAGCCAACACGGGGCTCAATCCCAGGACCCCAAGATCACGACCTGAGCCGAAACCAAAACTCAGACACTTAACTGACTGTGCTACCCAGGCGTCCCTCACAATATGAATTCTAAGTAGACTGTATCAAGTTGAGGAAGTAACTTAAGATAATTATGGTAACACTGTAATCTCTAGGAATGGTTATCACAGTGTTGTCCATCCTTTCAGGTGGTTCACTAAGTCAAAAATATTTCCATATAATCCTGCAATTCGCCTTTTTCACTGTATTGGCATTTGCACTGATAGTATAAAAACAACGGTGGTGCACCAAAGTGCAACTGCCCTAGTATGAAACAAGACAGTGGCACCAAAATGTACTAGTAGTTGCTGATTCTATGCCACCATCCAGTGGGTGGTAAAGAATTCACCAATTTTTGTTTTAAAAAAATCTAATTCACTGAAGAATGTGCCTGATAAAGCAGTAAAAATTATTTTATAAATTATTGACCCTTGGGTACACGTGTTTACTATTCTATGTGACAAAATAGGAGGCATGCATTAAGGACTTTTGCTGCATTCTGAGTTGTAGAAAAGCACTAGTATGATTGTTTGCATTGTGAATTGAATTATTTGCTTTTTTTTTCTTCAGGGCATGCCATTTTTAGTTGAAAGAGCAATTGTAGACAAACTATAGTTATTCGGACTTGGGTATCTGGCATATCTTAAAAGTAAGCAAAATGAGGGGTGCCCTGGTGGCTCAGTCAGTTAAGTGTTCAACTCTTGATTTTGGCTCAGGTAATGATCTCAGAGTCGTGGGATTAAGCCCTGCAACAGGTTCTGCAGTGGGTGTGGAGCCTGCTTAAGATTCTTTCTCTCCCACTCACTCTGCCCCTCTCATCCCTCTCTCTCTCTAAAAAAAAAAAAGTAAATGACATGAGCCTATACTTTAAGGAAAATAAATGACAATTTTTGCTGCCAAAGATAAATTTTGTGTTTTAAAGCAAAAATTAGAATTTTGAAAAGTTGTGTCCACTGCCATGAATTGACAGCTTCCCAGTACTTAAGAGATTTTCCTGATGAGAATAGTGGTGGTATTACAGAAGTGACTTTTAAATACTGTATATAAAATGTGTCAACATTTGAAAGATTTACATAAAAGAGGGAATCAAACTTTTCCAAATTACCCATGCATAATGAACATTATAAAATGATGCAGAGGTAAAATATCCAATCAAAGTGCAAGATGTATCAGTGAAATATAATTGATATGGTTTCATATTCCATATTACAACTAAGAAACTACCGCTGCTGAGATTTAGTGTAATATCAGGAAATATACCTATAATTATCTTAAAATGCTATTAGAAAACTCCTTTACTAGCACATATCTGTGTGTGGCCAAATTTTCTTCATATAATTCAATCTAAACATCATATCATAACAGATGGAATGAAGAAACAGATATGAGAATCTAACTTTTTCCGTTAAGCCAGACATTAAAGATGGGGCACCTGGGTGGCTCAGTTAGGTGGCTGCCTTTGGCTCAGGTCCATGATCCCAGGGTCCTGGGATCCAAGCCCCACATCGGAGCCTGAGAAGCAGGGAGCCTGCTTCTCCCTCTTCCTCTGCCCCTCCCCCCACTGTGCTCTCTTGCACGCTCTCTCTCTCTCTCTCTCTCAAATAAATAAAATAAAATCTTAAAAAATAAAGAAAGCCAGACTTTAAAGAGACTTGCAAACATTTAAAACAATGGCACTATGGAGCACCTCGGCGGTTCAGTTATTAAGCACCTGCCTTCAGCTCGGGTCATGATCCCAGAGTCCTGGGATTGAGCCCTGCCTTGGGCTCCCTGCTCAGGCAGGAGCCCACTTCCTGCTCTCTCTCTGCCTGCTGTTCCCCTTGCTTGTGCTCTATCTTCCTCTCTCTTTTGGATAAATAAATAAAATCTTTAAAAAAAAAACCAAAACAATGCCACTCTTTTGGGGAAACTTTTTTATTAAAATAAATAATTTACGTGAAATGTAATGGATTATTGTTGTTTTACAATTAATTAAATATTTTTAACATCTCAGCTTTAATTTCTAAAATGGGAAAAATCAATAGATACAATTCAGATAAATAAAAGTTTTCTCAGATCCTCAAAGATTTGAGTGAAAAGGGGTTCTGAGACCACAATTTTGAAAATATTTTTCTAGAATAATATGTAAAAATAATGTAAAGATGCATAGCTAAAAAGCTAGTAGAGAAAATAAAAGAACAAATGAGACAAATAGAAAATAGAAAGATAATCAAGTTATATTAATTTACAATGCTAATCAGTATTGAGTGTTATCTGAAATTTTTCTCTTTTCTTTTATCTTTTTTTTTTAGAGAGAAAGAGAAAGAGAACAGGGGAGGGGCAGAGGGAGAGGGTCAGAGAGAATATTAAGCAGACTCCACGCCCAGTGCAGAGCCCCACAAGGGGCTCAATCTCATGCCCCTGACATCATGACCTGAGCTGAAATCAAGAGTTGGACATTTAACTGACTGAGCCACCCAGGCCCTTCCTCTCTTTTTCTTTTTTGATACTATTTTGATAGATATAAAAAGGTACCTTATTGTTTAATTTGTACTCCTTTTACTGTTGTCTATTTCTGCATATGTTTAACGTACTTCCTCCTGGATCAATTTTCTATATCTACTGTCCATTTATCCATATAGCAAAAGGTTTAAATGCTTTTCTAACAATGTAACAAATATTCTATATGCTAACTTTGATATATGGTCGTGAAAAATCATTTAAATTTTGTGTCTCTCAGTATTTGTATTAGTAAAATAAGAGTTACAATTCTCAAAATGGTATATAATTAAGATTAAGTACTTTGAAATTATAATTATCCTATTTCTTCAAATCTAAAATATCATTATTTTCTGTACCAGTAAGAAAGGAAAAAACACTCCAATTACAATTTTAAGATGTATCATGATTTCAGACATGTTAATTAGTAAAACAAATGTGAGTCTCAGATGGATGAAATACAGTTGTTATAGGTATATCAGCTAATAATTTAATTTCAATTAAATCTTTTCTACTATTGACACTAACTTATACTGATGACTCCTGGCTACCCACTTCTCTTTTTGGCTATAATAAATATTTCCACTGATTATTTTTGTTAGTATATCAGTTTCTTACTGAGGAATGAATGACTTATAAAGGACACACAGAAAGAAACCATGCCTTCCCACTTCTGCATATAATGGACTAGAGATCACAGCTGCTGGAAGAAACCAATACCCATTTTCCTCATTCAACATTTATTGAGAACCTATATCTTTCAGGCACTGAGCTGTGAACTGGAGACATTAAGATGAAGAAGATTTAGTAGAACTCAAAACTGTTAATGAGATGAGGAGTTGTAATCAGTTATTAGAGAATAAAGAATTTATCAGGTAGACAGTGAGATGAGAATAGGTACATGGAGGGCATTCTTTAAAAAAAAATTCAAACAATACTAATGCATATAAAATAGAAAGTTTAATCTCTACCCTCTCTCATCCTCTTGCCCATTCCTGAGATAAACACTTATCAGTATGATGTGGACATTTCCAAACTTTTCTCCAGGCATATAAAAACAAAGATTTGTATACACATGTAGCACATGTACAAGAATTCCTTAAAAGTGAGACATACTGAAGATGCTTTCCTGTAACTCGCTCTTTTGGTTTAATGTCATATCATGGCCATCTCTTAATATCAATATACATGGATCTCTCTTATTTTTATTAATTGCTACATTATTTTCCAATGTATGCATGTAACCATAATTTTCATGGTTTTATTGAGGTATAAATGACATACAGTAAACTGCACATATTTAAAGTGTACAATTTGATAAGTTCTGACATGTAGACGTTCATTAAACCATCACCACAATCAAGATAATGAATATATCCATCACCCTCAAAAGTTTCCCTGTGCACCTTTATAATTTGTCCTTTCCAGTCCCCTCTTTTTCTTTTTTTTTTTTTCCTAAGGATTTTATTTATCTATTTGACAGAGAGACAGCACAAGCAGACAAAGGAACAGGCAGAGGAAGAAAGAGAAGCAGGCAGGGAGCCCTATGTGGGGCTCGATCCCAGGACCTGGGGTCATGACCTGAGCCAAAGGCAGATGCTTAACGACTGAGCCACCCATGCACCCTCCACTCTCCCCTTTCTTATCACCGCCCCTCAACTCCACTGACAACCACTGATCTGCTTCCTGTCTCTAGTTTTAGTTTGCATTTTCTAATATAGTACTAAGTATAATATATACTCTTTATTTTTAATTTCTTTCACTCAGCATATTTTTAAATTCATCCATATTGTTGTATTTATCAATAGCTCAGTTTTTTGTATTACTGAGTAGTATTCCATTATATAGATAGTACGCAGTTTGTCCATTTACTTGTTCATGGGCATTTGGGTTGTTTCCAAATTTGGCTATTAAAAATAAAGTTGCTATAAATAATCATGTATAAATATTTGTATGGACAAATGCTTTCTTTTCTCTTGGGTAAATATCCAGGAATGGAATGGATGAATCATATTACACGCTTAAGTTTAATTTTTTTAAGAAACTGCCAAGCTGTTTTCCAACGTGGTTATACCATTTTACATTCCCACCAGTAGTGTATAAAAGTTCCAGTTCCTCTACATCCTCTCCAACACTCAGTACGCTATTTTGCATTTTAGCTATTCTAATAAGTTTGTAGTAGTATTTCATTGTGACTTTAATTTGCACTTTCCTCATGACTAATGATGTTGATCTTCCTCTCATGTGCTTATTACCTGTGTATCTTCTTTGGTGACGTGTCTGTTCAAATACTTTGCCCATTTTTATTGGGCTGTTTATTAAATTTTGAGAGCTTTTTATATATTCTCATGAGTTTTATATTAACAATAAAAATGAACAAATTACTGATACATGGAACATCATGGATAAATCTCAAAATAATTACACTTAGTGAAAGAGGCCAGAGGAAAAAAGAGAATACATATTGTGATTCCCTTTACACAAAATATTGGAAAATGCAAACTAATCTATAATGCATGTTATGTTCTTTCTCCCTCCTTCCTTCTTTTCTTTTCTGTTTTTCTGCAGGTAAGTTTTCTTGACACCCAACCTTACTCAGAGACCTGCTTATCTTTCTGTGTAAACTCTAATTTGAAGGCTGGTATTATATATTTTCTCCACTTTCCTATATTCTTTTTTTTTTTTAAGATTTTATTTATTTGAGAGAGAGAGTACAAGCGACAGGAGGGGCAGAGGGACAAGCAGACTTCTCATTGAGTGGGAGGCCTGCGCAGGCCCATCCGAGGGCCCTGAGATCATGACCTGACCCGAGGTCAGACACTTAACCAACTGAGCCACCCAGGAGCCCCTCCACTTTCCTATATTCTGAGGGTGGTAGAGAAGGGGGAGATTCCACTGGGTAGTGGACAACCTTTATAAAGGTCTGAATCTGCTTTCTCTTTTCCTCTTCCCACCTTCCCTCCTATCCTTCATTTCTTTCTCTCTCTCTTTTTTTTTTTTTTTTTTTTTTGAGATTCATTAAGTCTTATGTTAGGTTTCACTTATCTAGTTAAGACGTGTCCCATTCCTATTCTTTAGGCTTGGGATAGTTCTCTCAATTCAGCATGGAACCCTGGAAAATGGAGAGCCTCAGGATTTTTCTTGCTCTGCTGAGACCTTAAATTCGGTTGCCATAGGCAAAGCCATTTATTTTCAAGGGTTTTTCTCAACCTTTGCCTGGGCTGCTCATGAGTACTAGTAATGATCTGTCAGCTGACCTTCTTTTCCTTGTACTGCTTCTGAGAGATGAAGGTGAGGTTAGGGAAGCCATTCTGAGCCACACATGAATCTACAATTTCTTCCCTTGATATTAATTTTCCATGTTTATGGACTTTTGTGGTTGCTATTGGTATAGTTCTTGCTTGCTTTTACTACTTCTCATTCCTTTACTTGGAGGAGGAACACTTTGTGTTTCAGATTCATCCCATCTTCTATCTCTGGAGGATTCAGGCTTCTTACTAAAATGGGCAGGAGTTCCTTTGGAGCAGTAATCATTTCCTCTCTTAAGTCCTCCATAGAACTTAACCTAGTGATGGGTATATGTCAATATACAAAAAGTGCTGGAGATAAAAGATACCACTTCATGTTCAATTATGGTTAATTCTAAGTAGCCTGAATAACAGAGCCTGATTAGTTTTCCTGAAATACTTCTTTTGTCACATCACTCATCCACTTTCAAAATACGAAACCTCTCTTTCAATTGGGCTGGTCCATTTGCTTGCTTTGGAATATACCTCGTGTATTCTCAAATGCTCATGCTACCACTTGTCTAGAACAGTCTTCACTATTCAAATACTCCTCATGCTTCAGAGTCCAGGTTAAATCCTACACTCTATGAAGTTTTACTGACTTTTCTTACATCCTCATCTCAGGAATCTTTTCCTGTTCTGAAGCTCATTCCTGTGTTGTTCACCTCTTTCACTGTATGACCTTGCATACTCTACACTGTTTATTTATTCATTGGTATATATTTCAATTCTCCATCTAATAATAACAAGAACACTTATTTCAGTAAACACTCACGACTACTGAGAGTCCTAAACATTTATTGCCTTTAATGCTCATAATACCCATGAAGGAACTTGCTCAAGTTCGCATGGCTGGAAAGGGATAGAGTCAGTATCCATATTCAGATTATTTGGATTCTGAAGCCCACATTTAGCCATTATATTAACTCTCAGCCTAGCTGTACACTTTTAGTAGATATGAACTGGATCTTGTATTTCTCCACATTCATTCTCTATTCAAACATACTTATTGGGTGTGTATTACATGGACAATAACCTATGAAACAGATACAAACTAAGAAGACTCTGAAGGATCATACAATCTAATACTGACAATAAAACAGATACATAAGTAACTTAAGTACATGTTGGAAAATGATAATAATAATAATAATAATATGATAACTAATTCTTATGTGTTGCTTATTTACTATGTGCATACATTTTATATTATATATTAATTTAATCATTACCATAACCCTTTGAGGTAGATAATACTATTATTATCCCATTTTAAAGATATAGAAACTGGGACGCCTGGGTGGCTCAGTTGGTTAAGCTTCTGCCTTCGGCTCAGGTCATGATCCTAGGGTCCTGGGATGGAGTCCTGCATCGGGCTCCTTGCTCAGCAAGGAGTTTGCTTCTCTCTCTGCCTGCCCCTCCTTCAGTTTTGTGCTCTCTTTGACAAATAAATAAAATCTTTAAAAAACTAAATAAATAAAAATAAAGATGTAGAAACCAAGGCACAGAGTAACTTCCCAAGGTTAGACAATTAGTCAGTCTGTGCTCTCAACATCCAGACTATGACTCATGACAAGTGTTATAATGGAGACAGATAAAGAAAATACTTATTAACTGTATTAAAGAACTATGTATGAAACAAGGTAAGATGAATCAGATAATACATATATAAGGAAAATTCAGAACATATAAGAAAGATATCTTGATAGTTAAAATCTATTGGAATTCTTTAAACTATTATTTAAGTGGATTATATAATAGCAGGTTATGTTGCAGCATACAGGTCCTATCTTGGATCTACAGAGAATGGTTTACCTCAGTATTTTTTAAACTAAAGGTCATGATCCTTTTAGTGAGTCAACTTCATTAATCTAACCAAGACTTAAAATGAGAAAGAAACAGAAATGGAGTAAAAAGAACAAACGGAAACTATTAGTGAATGTCTCACATGGTAAAAACGTACAAGAAACTTTTGTTCCTGTTTCATATATGTGCATATGTTATGTGTACATGTACTGGTCCATGATGTAAACTATACTTCTTACTGTGGATCATGCTAAAAAGCTTGAAATTGAAAGCCACCGGCCTAGCTGATTTGGTCATACAATTATGTAAGTGTTTATTACTTCTTTATAAATTTCGGGGATCTCCTAAAAAATTACTATACACTTAAAACAGGAACGGTGTGAAATAAGGAATGATTTTTCCAAGTAACTGGAATTTGCTCAATATAGACAGATCTCTGGGCCATGTCTCAAAACAATTCTGAAAATAGTTTCATGTCAGTGCTCACCCCCTCAAATTAAAAACTGTACTAATCAAAAGACTTAAAGCAGAATGTAAAATGTTTTGGTCACTGTGGAAAACAGCTTGGCAATCCCTCAAAAAGTTAACACAGAATTATCACGTGACCCTGAAATTCCATTCTTAGGTATATACCTCAAAGAACTGAAAATAAGAACTCAAACAAGTACATGAACATGCATGTTCACAGCAGCTGTATTCACAAGAGCCAAAAGGTGGAATTAGCCCAAATGTCCATCAGTGGATGAATGGATAAACCAGTTGCGGTATATACATACAATGGGACATTATTCAGTCATAAAAAGAAATGAAGTAGTGACACATGCTACAATGTGGATGAACCTCCGAGACATTATGCTAAGTGAAAGAAGCCAGACACAAAAGATCACATATTTTATGATCCCTTTTATATGAAATATCCAGAAGAGGTGAACCAATGGAGCTAGAATACAGACTGGTGATTGCCAGGGGCTGGGGAATGGGAGTATGAAGATAAACCACTTAATGGGTAAAGGACTTTACTTGGGATTGATGCAAATGTTTTGGAACGAGACAGAGGTGCTAGTTGCATAAAATCATGAATCTAATTAATGCCACTGAACTGTTCACTTTAAAAGTTACTTTTGTTATATGAAATTCGCTTCACTAAATTATTAAAAAATAAGACTATAGGGAGATGTAAATACTAGTAATACAAATATACAGAATCTGGAGGGCAATTCTTAAGATATTAGAAACTGAATAAAAAATGAGTACCTTTATTTTTTCCTCAAAAATATTTTTATTAAAAAGAGGGTCATAGGGGTGCCTGAGTGGCTCAGTGGGTTAAGCCTCTGCCTTCGGCTCAGGTCATGATCTCAGGGTCCTGGGATCGAGCCCTGCATCGGGCTCTCTGCTCAGCAGGGAGCCTGCTTCCCCCTCTCTCTCTGCCTGCCTCTCTGCCTACTTGTGATCTCTCTCTCTGTCAAATAAATAAATAAAATCCTTAAAATAAAAAGAGGGTCATACATAAATAGTACTAACTAAATTAGAGGCTAAACAGAAAAATAAATTACAGACAATTCTACATCTCTGAGAGAAAACTGACAGGTATAGTTGTTTTCTAGAAACATTTTTTTAAATCGAAATTCAGCAAGAGAGGAAACATTATTCTTAAATCCAAAGGAGAAAATAAGGAAGTCAGAACTTTTGGATGGAACTTTGGACTTGAAGAAAGGGGAAAGTCAACCAGTCTTCTGGTTTTCAGTTTAATTTACAAATCTTCTCTTTAAAGAAAAACAAACAAAACCCCAAAAAAACCCCCCAAAAAACCCCAAAAAGCAAAAACAAAAAACGACAAGTGCATAAGGAGATGATAGGAGGCAAATACTTTCCTCTTCGTTTGGAGGAAATTATTTTATTATTACAGTATGAATCTGCTTCTGGAGACAGTCCACTAAAAGTATCCTGGCACAGGCCGTATACCCTTTAAGGGGGTATGCTGTGGAGGAGGATAGCTATTGAGACTAGATCAAGGTTTTTCAAACTTTGATCAACAGAACCCTAAAAATCCATGAAGCTGCTACACTGAGAGAGTGAGGAGAGAAATGGGAGGTGGAGCTGTTGATGCCCCAGGCCTCTATATGTGCTTCATTAAGACCAGGTTTATTTTTACCTTTTAAATATTAGGATTCCATGTTAGGACTTCACTTGGAAAAAAATTCTACTGCTAAAGAAAAGTTTGAAAACCACTGGACTGAATCAAAGAGTCCTAAACCTGGCCACTCAACAGAATTCCTAAAAGAGCTTTTTCAAATTACGAATTCCTGGGTCATACCTCTAGCCCAAGGGATTCTTGTGTAGCATCCTAAAGCTAGCCTACAGTGCTTGAGGGGCATTGACCCAGAGGACCCTTGCTTCCCTGAGAGCCTATGACAAAACAGAACTTAAATGGGTAGGCAGGAGTCTTAAACAAAAGAGTTGGTGGTAGCAGACAAAAAAGAGAACACGGACGGCTAACTCCCTAGGCTCTAATGAAGAATAAAAAATTGGTAAACGAATAGCTTGTCTAGGACTAGAAGTTCCTGTGAAGGTTTAATTGCCTGGCAATGATCTCATAACCTACTGTTAACTGTCCATATTGGTGATGGCAGGCAAAGTAGTTTAATTCAGGAATTGTCCGAGAAAGTCTAACGTCAGCCACAGATGTCATTTAAAATTTTCTAGTATCCATGTTTAAAAACGATAAAAGAAATGAAATTTTAATCATATATTTTAATTCAATATTTCCAAAATAATATCAACACTCAGTTCAGTATAAAAATTGTTAATGATGCATTTTGCCTTTTCTATTTGTACTGTCTGTTTTTTCTTCAGCTAAGACAGAAGAGATGATTTATAGTACATGTGTTATATTCAGCCACAAATGAAAACAGAATTAGTCTTGAAAGTCACAGGTCCAGGGCAAAAAGACCAAAAAGGTATGTTTTGGTATAAGCAAGGTGGGTCTCTCAAAGGTGGTCCTTGAGATCAGATGGTGATGGATGTTCTAGAAAGTAGATATATAGTTCAACAATTTGTACCAATGTCCCTGGCCTTTGGCTTTCCTTATTTCTGCTCCTGTGGCTTCCATGGTGCACAAGCTAGTGGTTTACTTGGACCTCTGCCTCATCTTTCTTCTTTTACGCTTCAGCCTATACATTTGCTTCTTCCTCCACTTGGCTCTTGTGATGCAGAGGTTTCCAAGAAGATGGTGCTAAGTCTTCAAAATATTACAGCATATCTCAATTCAGACTAATCAGGTTTCAAGTGCTCAATAACCACCTCTGGCTAGTGGCCACATATTATGTAATGTGGGACTAATTAATAAGTTTCTATTAGTCATCAAGGATCAAAACTTCATAGCCAAGTATTTCTTTTTCCTTTATTCTACAAAAGCATCAAGTTCTATTTATTCTTCCTTCCAAATCTCTCTCATTGGCACTTTCCTGCTTCTAGTTCTACCTGTTGATTTGTCTAGTTAGTATACTGTTAACCAAATACATACACAGTACTTAATAGCCCAGGTTTAAGGTCATGTCTCTTCAGTGGCTCTGTAATGCCTTCTACTTCAGCTGTGAATTCAAGAATTCATGCAATCTTGCCCCCACCCCCATACCTGGCCTATATCATTCCAATACTTTATCATTTATAAATCTCCTAGGAGAGTCTTTATTTTAGGCAAACTATCCTGTTCACGGTCTTCTGCATATGCCTTATACTTCTTTATCTCTGTGTTTTATGAATTTCTACCCACCAAGAATGCCCTTATTCCAGCCTTAACTATCCAAGTCATTACTTCACAAATATTTATGTGTCAGGCACTGTACTATGTAGTGGAGACAGAATAAATTATCCTGATCTCAATTTCTCCACTTAAAGAAGTCTTCCTTTACGTATCAATTATATGTCAATAAAGTGGAAATGGAAAAAAGAAAAAGAAGAAATCTTCCCATGTCAAAACAGAAGTGGTTTTGCACTGTTGAGTTGTTCTTATAAGACAAACAGTGCATATGCCTTATAAGAACACATTGGGCCCTTACAATTTGCTGCCATGTATTGCTAATTATCAACTTTTCCTATAAATATCTATTGTTCCAAATAGAGGACAGATTTCCTGAAAGCACAGCGTAGGGTCAAACCAGTGTGTTTTCCTTGGTCTCAGTAAGCACAGGTATAGAATACACATTTGCTTGTGAAAGGTGGAAGGGCCTGCAGGGCAGGAGGAGGGCTCTACCTAGAAAAGAGCCTTCCTTCCCACAATATGCTGGCAAATCAGGACCAGAGGTGAGCAGGGAGGGTCTGCAAGAACCCCAAAGCTGAGGAAAGCACTTGGGAAGTGTCATTTTATCAATTCCATTTGCAAAGAAATTCAGAATTGGCAACAGTTAAGTTAGGATCAGTTACCCTGCCTTTCTGACCTCAACAACACTGATCAACTTTAAAAATCCTTTCTTGGGGATGCCTGGGTGGCTCGGTTGGTTGAGCGGCTGCCTTCGGCTCAGGTCATGATCCCAGGGTCCTGGGATAGAGTCCCACATCGGGCTCCTTGCTCGGCAGGGAGCCTGCTTCTCCCTCTGCCTCTGCCTGCCACTCTGCCTGCTTGTGCTCTCTCTCTCTCTGACAAATAAATAAATAAAATCTTAAAAAAAAAAATCCTTTCTTGGCTCTAAATGAAAATATACCACTGTTGGGGAGCCTGGGTGGCTCAGTCGGTTAAGCAACTGCCTTTGGCTCAGGTTGTGATCCCAGGGTCCTAGGATCGAGCCCCACATCAAGCTTCCTGCTCAGCAGGGAGACTGCTTCTTCCTCTGCCCCTTCCTGCACTCGTGCTCTCTATCTCTCTCTCGCTCTCTCGCAAAAATAAATAAATAAAATCTTAACAAAATATATACACCACTGTTAATGTCTAATATATACATTAAACATTATTGCTAACATATATATTATCATACATATATATATATATATAACATCAGACGTCAAAAGATAACTCACCACATGTTGTGTTCGAAAACTTTGTCTGGGTCAGTTAAAATCCTTGATCCCAGAGGGACCACTGGGTGATTACCACTTTGGTATCTACGTGGCACCTTTCTTATCCTTAGGCAGGAAACAGAATTTCTCCAAATCACATTCATCCTAATCATACCTGGAAAGTTACAAATGATTAATTAGCCAGTATGGATTACACAGTGTATTATTTATCTAATAGCCAAAAATTGGTCCAAAAGGTTTATAACCTGAGAAAAGATATGAAAACTAAACATTTTTAAATGAAAGGTGGGCATGATAGCTTCTGTCCTGAAGTACTTTCAGGCCAAGAGAAGGTAAAAGAACATTTAGAGTGTGTACCATTGGCTGACATTCTTCATAAGTCACAGTCTTGGCCAGCTTTGCTTTGTTTGGTATTTGTTCATTTAAATTTTAGCACACAGCCAAAGCATGTCAGCCTAGAATCTGAATTTTGTGCATTAAAAGTTTAATTTAAGTGATTTTATTATTTTGGTTTGGGAATTCTAAGTGAACATATCTCTTGGGAATATTTTATGACCACTAGACCAAAAACCCAAGCACAGTAGTAGCAGAATAAGAAAATAACCTATTAAATCTCCTTCTCTGAGCTAAGCCAAATAGTATGAAATTTAGTCAAATAATAATACTGAAGATATGATCCCAGCAATTTTTTTTTAAAGATTTTATTTATTTATTTGACAGAGAGAGACAGCAAGAGAGGGAACATAAACCAGGGGAGAGCGAGAAGGAGAAGCACGCTTCCTGCCGAGCAGGGAGCATGACCTGAGCCGAAGGCAGACGCTTAATGACTGAGCCACCCAGGCGCTCCTAATCCCACCAATACTTAATTCTAACAACCCTGTATACATATATTTGTAAGAATAGTTAGTAACACGTTTGTAAAAACAGATTTCCCTGTACAAAATATGTATAATCCTAGCTCAAAAGGAGAATCATCAGTTGGTTAGTCAAGTCCATCCCCATTTCTGGAAGAACTTGGACATTTAAAGAGAATGTCACCTTAATTATGTACTGACAAATATGTTGGCTTACAATTCTTATGGAAAAGTATCAAAAAGAAGCTCTGAAGAGCTTACTTTTTTTAAAATAAAAATCCATTTTAAGACTGCAAAGCATTTCATCTCCATTCAGCTGTTCATCACAACATTCAGCCTAATGCTGTAAGCTGCTTAGTAGAAACAGATGCTAAAAGGTGTGTATATTAAGATATAAGTACACACTAAAGACTATCTAAGGGACTATTTGGTATAAAAATGATGTGTATTGTACATCCTTTACCAACTTACTGAAAGGCAATGGGTTTTAAGATGGTGATTTCCAAAATGAACTGCAGAATGTCAAAAACATATCAGTGTGTTTTCAAACATAAAATTCAAGATTTTCCTTTTGGAGGAAAATAAAAGGCTTAGTTATACACCAAAAAGAGCATAATGGTTCCATTCCAATGTGACTAGCCGTGATGAGAAATGAAACACTCAATAGCTAGTGCAGATCTCCTGTTTTCTTGTTTTGTTTTTCCTTCTCTGCTAAATGCAAGCTCTTTGGTGGAGGCAAATGAGACGAAATGCTCTGCCCACCACTACCTTTCCTCTGATGTGCCTGTGTTCTTATCTCCTGCCTGTATTCCATGTAAGACTATAACAAAACCCTACCTGCACAATTATTTTTAGAGCTCTTTCTGCACCGAATATTATTCATAAAATCTGTATGCTGAAGAGTAGAAACTGATTATACCTAGAAAGAGAGACAATTCATGCTCAAAAGTGTAAAATGAGGTAAATGTTTTCCACCCAGGAAAGCCAAATCAAAATGAAGTTTTAATCTTCAAATAATCATATGATATTTATCTGTATCTCTCTATACAGAGAAGAGAAAGGGAAAAAGGAGATATAAGTTTCTCTCACTATAAATGATCAAGAATCTCTACAGGCAGCTGTTTTTCTAATTAACTACAAAAACACCTTACCTCATTTATTTATTATCTGTAACGGTCACACACAGCCTTGCATTGCTCTTTGTCTTTTTTATTATATAAAAATGATACATTTATATAATAAATACAATACAGAAAAATACACAATAAAATTATATAAATTTCTTCTCAACTAAATTGCAAGCTTCTAAGCTGCTTGTGAATTATTTGTTTGATAATACAAAAATGATACTTGTTTGACATAAATTTAATTAGAAGGATACTACTTCATATTTTCAGGGTGGCTCCTAAGATCCTTACATTGTGGAAGAAGGAAGTGACAGAAAAGTGTGACAATATGTAGGCAGCAATCCAGTTACATCAATTACAGTGATTTAAAAGTATGTGAGGAGAAACGAAACACTCGCTAGCTGGTGTGGATCTCCTGTTTCTTTTTTTATAGTTTTTTTTTTTAAGATTTTATTTATTTATTTGACAGAGAGAGACAGATCACAAGTAGGCAGAGAGGTAGGCAGAGAGAGAGGGGGAAGCAGGCTCCCTGCTGAGCAGAGAACCGGATGCAGGGCTCGATCCCAGGACCCTGAGATCATGACCTGAGCCAAAGGCAGATGCTTTAACCCACTGAGCCACCCAGGCGCCCCAGATCTCCTGTTTCTTGTTTGTTTTTCCATCTCTGCTAAATGCAAGCTCTTTGGTGGAGGCAAATGAAATGTTATGACTATCATATTAGCTGAAAGTATACTAGTTCATGGTTCCATTTTGTGATGGGAAAAGAAAAGATGGGCAGGTTCAACCCCAAACAGAATTCTGGTAGAGAAAGTTGATTTCTGCCACCAGATTGTACCCTCTCTCTTTATGTACCCTCTCTGAACTCTTTTGGCATACCCTAACCTGAACAGAAGTTTAACTAAGATAATATTTGCATAATGAAACTGTATAAAGAAGTAGAATTTTATTTGAAATAAAACAAGTAAGTGTAGCTAAAAATATTCCAATCAACCAAAAGAAGGCAGGAAAGGAAGCACAGAGGAACTAAAACCAAAAAGGACAGTAAGAAAACAAATACATATTTAAGTCCAACTATATCAATAATTACATTAAATGTAAATGGAGTCCAATCAAAAGACATAGATTATCAATTTGTATGCAAAAGCAAGACCCAACCATACACTGTCTGTAAGAGAAACACTTTAAGTATGAAGGTACAAATATATTAAAATAAAGACAGATATTATATAAATGCTGCATGAGAAAACCAGTGGAGTTATATTAATAATGTTAAAAACAAAACCACAGGCCCAAAATGGCATCACTTAGTTAAGGTGCCAAGTCAGTAAAACAAGAATTAATACCTAACATAACTGCAGTTTTCACCCCCCAGAAATGTAACCTTTAACCGGTGAATATGAGAATTTCCTGGTCAGCACTAGGGACTTAATTTAGAGACCCTTTCAGTTCTCCTTAGGAGGGCAACCTTGCCTAAAACAATGGATTCTTTGCTAATAATTTCCTTTTTTCCGCTCCTTCTTTACCTTTAAAAACCTTTTCCTTTCTGTAGTCCTTTGGAGCTTCCCTCTACTTGTTAGATGGGATGCTGCCCAATTTGTGAACTGGTTAATAAAACCAACTAGATCTTTAAAATTTACTGAGGGGTGCCTGGGTGGCTCAGTCATTAAGCGACTGCCTTCAGCCCAGGTCATGATCCCAAGCTCCCGCATGGAGCTCCCGGCTCAGCAGGAAGTCTGCTTCTCCCTTTCCCACTCCCCCTGCTTGTGTTCCCTCTCTCCCTGTCTCTCTCTCTGTCAAATAAATAAATAAAATCTTAAAAAAATAAAAAAATAAAATTTAGGGGCGCCTGGGTGGCTCAGTGGGTTAAAGCATCTGCCTTCGGCTCAGGTCATGATCTTAGGGTCCTGGGATCCAGCCCCGCATTGGGCTCTCTGCTCAGCAGGGAGCCTGCCTCCCCCCCTCTCTCTGCCTGCCTCTCTGCCTACTTGTGATCTCTCTCTGTCAAATAAAGAAATAAAATCTAAAAAAATAATAATAATAAAATAAAATTTACCCAGTTGAATTTTTGTTATTTAATAACAAAGTAGACTTAAAAAAACAAAAAGGCTGTTACAGAGATAAAAGGGGATATTTAGTAATGATGAGCCAATTTGTCAAGACATACAATCCTAACTGTGCATGTACATAATAACAGAGCTTCAAAATATATGAAGCAAAAGTGGACAGAACTTTTTAGAAGGAGCAATTAACAAATTCACAGTAATTCTTGGAGATTTTACTACCCCCTTTCAACACTAAGAAAACAATAAAAAAAATCAATGAAGATATGGAAGAATTAAACATTATCAACTTGACCTAAATGACATACAAAAAGAAGACTACATCTAGTAACAGCCAAATGCACATTTTTTTCAAGTGAACATGAAACATTTGCCAAGGCTCACCATACATGCAGGGCTACAAGACAAGTCTCAGTAAATTCCACAGTATTAAAATCCTATAGAGTATGCTTTCTGGCCATAATAATACTTAGTGTTAATATTTTTGATGAACTGACTCATTAATAAATATTCCTCCTTATCCCTGGCAATATCTATTTTCTTGAAGTCTACTTAGTCTAATATTAATATAACCCAACCAGCTGTCTTATGCAGTGTTTTATATGTTATATACATATTTTAAATGCATTTGTGTGTTAAAGTGCTTCTCTTAAAAAATATACATAAATAAAGTGCTTCTCTTATAGGAGCATAATGTTAATTCTTGCTTTTTTATTCAAACTTTAAATAATAATCAGATATCTAGAAAGTTCCCAAATATTTGGAAATTAAGCTTCACACTTAAAAAAAAAATGTTTTATTTATTTATTTGAGACAGAAAGACAGAGATAGTGGAAAAGAGCACGAGCAGGGAGGAGAGGGAGAAGCAGGCTCTCCACTGAGCAGGGAGCCAGATGTGGGGTTGGATCCCAGGACCCTGGGATCATGACCTGAGCCAAAGGCAGATGCCCAACCAACTGAGCTACCCAGGTGCCTCAAGCAACACACTTCTAAATAACCTATATGTCAGATTTACATGAGTTAGTAAGTCTTAAGGTAAATTAGGAAATGTGTTGAACTAAATAACAATGAAATCTTAAAATATCAAAATTATGGGACCCAGCTGGAGCAATATTTAGAGGGAAATTGATAGTTTTAAATGTTTCTATTAGAAAGGAAGAGAGATCAATGATTCAGTTTCAATCTTAAAGAGCTAGAAAAATAGTAAATGGGATGCAAAGTAAGTAGAAAGAAGGAAATAACAGAAACTAAAGGCAGAAATCAATGAAACAGGGGCATCTGGGTGGCTCAGTGGGTTAAAGCCTCTGCCTTCGGCTCAGGTCATGATCTCAGGGTCCTGGGATGGAGCCCCGCATCGGGCTCTCTGCTCAGCAGGGAGCCTGCTTCCCCCTCTCCCTCTGCCTACCTCTCTGCCTACTTGTGATCTCTCTCTCTCTGTCAAGTAAATAAATAAATAAAAAAGAAGTCAATGAAACAGAAAATGGATAAAACAGGGAAAATCAAAGTCAAAGCTGATTCTTTAATAATAATATTATTATTAATTATTAATAATTATTAATAAGCCTCTGGCAAGACTGATCTCAAACACTTGTGTTTCAGAAAACACAGATTTCTAATAACAGGAATAAAAGAGGGGACATCACCACAGACCCTACAGACATTGAAAAGCTAATAAGCAGGTATTATGAAAAATTTTATTCCATTTATAGATGGGATAAATGCCATCAAACCCACAATTTACCAATAATTACTTACCAAAACAGCACAAGAAAAAAAATTTTAATAGCCCCAAATGTATTAAATAAATTAAATTTGTAATTAAAAGGAAAACAAACATCATGCCCATTAGGATGGCTATTATTTTTAAAAAATGTATTCGTGAGGATGTGGAGAAATTAGAACCTTTGTGTATTGCCGGATGGAATGTAAAATGGTGCAGGTGCTGAAAACAGCACAGCAATTCCTCGAAATATTAAACATGGAATTACAATGCGATCCAGCAATTCTACTTCTGGATATATACCCAAAATAAGTGAAAGCAGAGACTTGAAGAGATATTTGTATATCTTGTTTACGGCAACATTATTCACAATCAACAAATGGTGAAAACAAGCTGAGTGCCCACCAAAAGATGAACAGATAAACAAAATGACATATACATAAAATGGAGTATTATTCAGTCTTTAAAAAGAAGGTAATTCTGACACATGCTATAACATGGATGAGCCTTGAAGACATTATGCTAAGTGAAATAAGCCAATCACCATAAAAAGAGAAATGTTATATCATTCCTCCTATATGAAGTTCCTAGAGTAGTCAAAAATTCATAGAGGCAGAGAGTAGAATGGTGGTAGGCTGCCAGGAGGGGAGTTAAATGTTTAATGGGTATAGGGCTTCAGTTGGGGAAAATAAGAATTTCTAGAGATGGATAGTTGTGATACTTGCACAACAATGTGAATATACTTAATGCCACTAAACTGTATACTTGCAAAAGATAAAAATGGTAAATCTTATGTATATTTTACCACAATGAAACCCAAATAAACAAAAAACCTGCATACAAAGAAAATTACAAGCCCCAATGGCTTCACTAGTGAATAACAAATACTTAACAAAAAAATAACACTAATCTTACACTGAGTCTTTCAGAAAATAGAGGACAGAATACTTATCATTTTGTT
The DNA here is from genome assembly GCA_028534135.1 of Potos flavus. Classification (NCBI taxonomy): domain Eukaryota; kingdom Metazoa; phylum Chordata; class Mammalia; order Carnivora; family Procyonidae; genus Potos; species Potos flavus. The sequence goes on from CM052883.1 coordinate 118,535,781, forward strand.
TCATGAGGCCAACATAACCTAGATAAGTAGTACAATTGTATGAAGTAAAGGTCTGAATATTGGCCAGATGGTTACAATGCAGTTTTTCTCACAGACTTAGTGTTTCTCATTATAGTTTCAAATTATCAAGTTTTGTCAGAAACAAAACTTGAGGCTATCTAAAAGGAGAAACATAGATAAGAGTTTTCTAGGCATGTTTTAGTGTGCTTTAATTGCTAAGGCTGATATTTAGTTTGAGTTCCTCTAGTTCAGAGCAGAGAAAAATGAAGGTAACAAAAATCTCCGCAATCTTTGTTTGGTGTTCAGAAAGTTTGTTTTTGTTTTTGTTTTTGTTTTTTCAGAAAGTTTTTATGTACTACTGGAAGCACCTGAAGAGTTCTGAGGTCCTCATCCTTCATTTAATATAGAGCTCAAACTAATTCTGCCATATCAAATTCTAGTCCATACTATCAGATGGTATTTCTTTTATTTACTTTGCCTTACTTCCCAATTGCAGCTCACCATCCCAGAGTGGTTCTTCCTATCAAGTCCTGTCAAAGTCAAAATGAAACAGAATGAGCATGACTTTAGGGCAAAGGCCCTCTGAGAGTTCAATGCCATGACTCAGTCATGAGTAGTTAACTGGCTAGAGAAATCACAAAGGAACAGATCCAGAAAGGAACTGAAGCTCATACAAATATCAGAGTGACAGAATTTCATTATCAATAACATTTCTATACTTGTAAGTACACAGAAGTATGCCATGAAATGCTGACAGACTTCCTGCCAGCTTAGATATAGCTAAGTGTGCACTTATTTTAGAATGCAAGGAAAAGCACAAATACACAAAATGATTCAGGTTCCACATACAGTATGACAAGCCAAGGAGAAGATGGTTTTAATACTACTTTTCGGGGCTCATCACTGCTACCACATTGTGTGTAGTAAAAGCAGCAGCCTTGGTATAGGTTGACTTATGAGGAAGAGATCTCTGTCCTACCTCCAAATTTTGTCTAGATGCTTTGCTTTCTACTAAAATGGAGCCCTTTTCACAATGATTCACCTATCTTACCATACCAACAAACTACACCATATTCTACCAGAATATGTAAGATGTACAAGGATATTTCACATTACAAACATGAAAAAGTGTTTCTTAAGTAACTGCAAATTTAATTTTTATAGAATAATAGTTTTAAGTACTTTTTAAATAAAAATGATAATTTCAGTTGAAGGAAATACTCCATATTAAATTTTGAAAATTGAGAAAGTCTTTGAGGAAGTAAAAGCCCAATCCCAGTTTATCTTTCATGTAAATCTCTATTAATAAAAAAGTCAAGTATTTGCCATGTGTAAAGCCCTATTCCCCTTTTTTTTTTTTTTTTTTTTGAGAGAGAGAGTGCATGCAGCGGGTGGGGGCATACAGGGTGAGAGGGAAAGAGAGGATATCCTAAGCAAGTTCCACGTTCAGTGTGGAGCACCACATGGGGCTCGATCTCACAACCCTGAGATCATGACCTGAGCTGAAATCAAGAGTCTGATTCTTAAATGACTGAGCCACCCAGATCCCCCTGTGAGGCCCTATTCTAAGTACTTTACATGTATTATCTTTCTTTGAAAAAAAATTTTTTATTTATTTATTTGACAGAAAGAGAGAGCACAAGCAGGGAGAATTGCAGGCAGAGGAAGAGGGAGAAGCAGACTCCCTGCCGAGCAGGGAGCCCAATGTGGGACTCAATCCCAGGACCCTGGGATCATGACCTGACCCAAAGGCAGCTGCTAAACTGACTGAGTCACCCACGCACCCCTACATGTATCATCTTATTTAACCTCTATTTCCCTATCAAGGGGTACTGTTTTTATACCCACATTATAGAGGAAAAAATCCATACAGGATGACATAAAAGAACATGTTTAAGGTCACCCAACCCATAACTGATGACACTTCAGTTTGAACCCAATCAGTCTAACTGGAGAGTCTCAGCTCTTTTTTTTGTTTTTTGTTTTTTTGTTTTGTTTTGTTTTAAAGATTTTATTTATTTGACATAGAGAGAGATCACAAGCAGGAAGAGAGGCAGGCAGAGAGAGAGGGTGAAGCAGGCTCCCTGCTGAGCAGAGAGCCCGATTCGGGGCTCGATCTCAGGACCCTGAGATCATGACCTGAGCCAAAGGCAGAGGCTTTAACCCCCTGAGCCACCCAGGCGCCCCGAGAGTCTATGCTCTTTTTCCTTGTTTTGTTTTTTAACATCTTTTCTATTCACATACATACAGTTCACCCATTTGTTTTCTACTTTTGTACACCACACATGCAAGAATGATCACAGCATTGATTCTCCAGTCTTTACTGGAGTTGCTGATTTGTTGTAACTTATTTAAGGAGACCCAGAATTCCTTCTCCCTCTTTACCCCCTTCATCTTTTGCAATTCTGTTTCTTCTCTTGGGCCTTAATTAAATAGCAAGCAATGCCAATGGGAGACACTAGTGCCCAGATTTAGGAAAGCATAGTTATTCTTTTTCCAGTATTCCAATCTCAAGATACAGACAAAGTGCTCTTGTATCACCTAAATAATGGAACATTTTAATACTGGTCTTCTACTTCTACACAGCTGAGGAGTAGAGGTAAAGAAGGACTTACTTCCTTTCTATCTAAGCTTGATCCTAGGACTACCTTTTCACATCTCAGTACTACTAGAAGAGCACCAAAGAACTAGAGCAAACAGTACTGCTGTTTGTGTGAGTTTATAACAATTATCCTTGGAGCAGTCGGCTGGCTCTGAGCAAAAACTATTTGTTAGGCTCCCCAAGAATGATTCCCAGTTGTCTCAGCTCAGTGAAATTTCAGGGAAAGAAACCACTGTTACTCACACACTAAATGTCTGCCCTCCATTTAAAAGTTAACTCCCCTTTGATGTTTCCTGGGTTCTGAGCATCTTTTAAATAAATAAATTAGTGAGACATTTGTGTTTTTCTCTTTGTAACTGTTTAGCTTTTCTTCTCAGCTGGAAAGCTGGTACAAAGGTTTCATTGAGGAACAAACATCATCTAGATAAAACTGCACTAACATTACCTGAGAGGCCAGCATTAATGAGAGCAAATTAAAGTGCTATTGTTGTACTGTTTTTGGATAGTGAAAGCCTACAGGTAAGAAACACTTAAGTATCAACTACACTGCAGTGAAGACTGAAGCGTCAATTAACCCTAGCAATTTCGGAGAACTCAGAGGGTGACCATCTGTGAGGCAAAGAGCTCAGAAAACTCATACATCTTGTTTTCATCTTTGTTTGGATGATTGTAATTTCAGGGTATAAATTAGGCTATTAGCAAGAACAGAACAACAACAATAATTACAGTAAGTATTTGCAGAGCACTTTGATCACACTATGACATCAGTCACTCTGTAGCTTCAAAATGGAAAGCTCATGCTCAGTGTTTGCTCACCATGACCCCCCCCTTAAAGGTGGCCACACCATGTACTTCACAGTTATTCACAGGTTATTTCTTTAATGGATTTCATGTCAATCCATCTGAAAGCAGCCTCAATCCATACCATTCAAATTACTCTGGAAGTTGTTTCCAAAATCATGATGCTGGATTAAACAGAATGAAATCTGTTTTAACTCATCCACCTAGCATTTCACGTTTGTGTGCACTGTAGTAACTTCTGGAGGCATTAATCAGATTTGGTGGGCTGAGAAACGGTACTAAGTTACATATATACTTTATGTGCGATCAGTCCATATAAATTCTAGTAAAAAAATGCACAAGGATGAGATTAATGTAGTTCATTCCTTAACGAGACTTCTACTTTCCTGTTCATTGCAAAGATCTGTATCCCTAGGTATACCAGATGGCGGGAGGTACTTGTATCTGTATGCAGGATTTACCCAGTCATGTTTTTGACTAATGTGTCAATAAGGCTGCCCTGTTACAAAATGGAATACTATAAAAAAATTCAAATCATAAATAGTTGTTAAGATATAAAAAATCTGAAATACAGAATTAGTGAATAAAGGTGTCCAAATGACTATATCTCTGTAATTTCAAAAGAACACAGAATTTAGGTAGGTAGAAGCTATAGCATTGTGTAAATGCTATTTTAAAGAACTACAACTAGTTACAACTTGCAAAAAAGCAAGGACAACTGTACCATGGACTGTGAGGAAAAATTTTGACTGCAAAACCGGTTATAGGAGCCATAATAGTTAGAAAAAGGGCCAAAGAACAAAAAGTAAAACTCACAGGAATGATACAATTTCTACATGAGAAGACAAGCTGAAAGTTTCCAGAGCAATATAGAATTCTCTAAGATTTTAGAGTGGGTGGCCAGAGTATGTTAGATTCCTCAATAGATGAACCTGGGCTTTCTACCTGTAACAGTCAGGTGCTACTCCCACTGAGATCACTCATTTTTTCTCTCTTGTCTTGAAGAGCCTTCTTGGACTGGTCCTCTGTCAATCCTTAGGTCTTTTATCCAATAGGAAACAGATCTCTGATTTCCCTGTGGTCTTGTGACTACTTGGAGCATTTGTAATTATTCCAACATCTTGTTCTCATTCAAAAGATTAGTCTTCCTAAAAATGCAGCTTTCTAGTTTCTCTTGCAGTTGGAGGAGACATGGTACCACGTTCTGGATGACAGAGGTCTGATAAAGGGCTAAAGTCTTTCTTCCCTATGGAGGGAAAGGGGCCAGAGGATAGCTTGCTGGCACAAACTCACTCTACCTCTTTCCTGAACTTAGAGGCAATGCTGTGTACAGAGGAAGAAAGGGGTCTGATTCTTGATGGCACCATTGAACAGGTAAACCAATGTCAGTTACCACCTTCCCTCTGGACTTCTTTGTAGGTAAGAAAAATCCTTATATATTTTAACCATGGTTAGATTTTCTGTTATTTTTCATCCAAGAGGATTTCTAACATACAATATGCACTAGTGTTAAGTTCTGGGAATCCAGGGACAAATCCATTTGGTTTCTGCCTTCAAGAAACGTACCATCAAGTGAAGAAGAATGAAATGCAAATAAAGAGTCCTGACACAGGTGGGGTAGAGATGGGTATAAGGTGCTATTAGAGCACAGAGGAATGAATGATTAAAGTCCACTGGCAGTGGCCAGGGAAAGTTTCCTGGTATAGGCAAAAATCTGTGCTGGGTCTAGAAGAATGAGTGGCAATATTTCAAGGAGATAAGGACAAAAACCAGGGCATCTCAGGCAGAGGGACTGGCACAATTAAAGACAAAGAAGTGTGAAAGCATATGCTACATTCAGGAAATAAAAAAGTAATTTGGAAAAAGATGCTAATTAAAGTAACTTTGAAAATGAGTTAGGGCCTTTAAGACCAAAGGCAAGAAGAAGTATAATAAGCACTGTATTCCAGTTGAAAAGTGGTTAACGATTCTGAAACCACTATGAAAAATACCAGAATTGAACAATTAAGAAATAGATAGTAGATAGTGGGAACCAGGTTTCTCACCGGGAATGGAAGGTTACAAACAAGTGGGGGGAGAAGGTTGAAATGATCCGTGTGGTAATGGATTAGAATTGGAATCATCAGTATGAACTCATGTTTAACTTAATATAAATACAGCTATTATATTTAGAAATATTTGTAGATATGTATATACACAAGTTAGTATACACACATATATTTCCCTACTCTGCTGGCTGAGAAGGCCTAGAAGCTACCACATCCCAGTAGCAACAAGCACATGAAGCACACAGATCTTGGTTTCTAATACCATTCTCTAATAAAAGGAACTAGGGCTCCTTGGAGAAATGATTGATGCTAGCTAGGACGGGGGCAGGGAATATATGAGATGAGCCTGAAGCATCTTTTAGTGCCAGGAAGTGCTCAAAAATAAAACAAACCAAACCAAACTCAAAACCCCACAATGACAGAGGTACGTCAAAGGGATATGTGAGCCAACTGAAGGAGCTCCTAATGGCCAAAGCTGAAACACTCTGAGCAACAAAATAGTTTTGGGTTATAATCCCCAAAATAAAATATCTGTATGTCCACATGGATATAAATGATTGATTGAATAAATAATAAATGAAGGAAAGGAGACAATCTCCCAGGCAGAAGAATTCCAAATAATTTATGTAGATACTCCACCCTCAAGGAGGTGGACCATAACTTCTCATTCCTTAAGTGTGGGCTACACATAGTGACTTCTTTCTAAAGAGTACACTAGGAAGGACGGGGGAAACTTAACTCTGCAGTAAAGAAACTTAACCAACACTACTCAGTCAGGTGATCAAAGTTAACATCAACAGTGACGTCATGCTGAGAGCATGTATCCTTGATATGATGTAATGAGAATGGCGCTTTGCCTCTGTGTTCTTCCTCCCCCAAACCCATAACCCCAGTCTAATCATAAGAAAAACATCAGACAAAACCCAATTTAGGATCATTCTATAAAATACCAGACAGTATTCCTCAAAACTGTCAAGGTTGTCAAAAAGCAAGTTAATCTGAGGAACTGTCAGGGCCAAGAGGAACCTAAGGGGACATGATGACTAAAATGCAATGTGGTGTTGGGGTACCTGGGTGATGCCGTCAGTTGAGTGTCCTTTGGCTCAGGGTTCTGGGATTGAGGCCCCCCCGCCCCCATCAGGTTCCGTACTCAGCATGGAGTCTGCTTGGGATTCTCTCTCCCTTTCCTTCTGCCCCTTCCCTCTATGCTCATGCTCTCTCTCTCTCTCTGTCTCAAATAAATAAATAAATCTTTAAAAGAAAAAAAAATGCAATGTGGTGTCCTGAGATCCTAGAACAGAAAAAGGATATTAGGTGAAAACTAAGGAAATCTGAATAAACAATGTACTTTAGTGAATAGACAACAGAAATATATCAATATTGGTTCATTAATTGTGACAAATACACCATACTAATGTAGATGTTAATAATAGGGGAAACTCAGTATGGAGTATATGGTACTTATACAATTTTCATAATTTTTCTATAAAGCTAAACTGTTCTAAAATTAAAAGTTTATATTAAAAAATTAACTTTGTATGCTTACAGCCTATGATGGTGAAGGGCAGGTGGGGGTGGGGATGGGGAGGTGTTCATAAGATTGGAAATTCATGCCAGAGCCGGATAGTGAGGAATCTTTATACCAGACTAAGGAGTTTGACAATCTTTCTTTCCTTTCCTTCCTTTCTTCCCTCCTCTTTGTCTATTTCTTTCTTTCTTTCTTTCTTTCTCTCTTTTTTTCTTTTTTTAAAGATTTATGTATTTACTTGAGAGATAGATTGAGAGAGCACATGGGAGGGAAGGGCAAAGGGAGAGGAAGAGAGAGAGAGTCTCAAGTAGACTCCATGCTGAGTATAGAGCCCAAGCTGGGGCTCGATCCCACGACCCTTGAGATCATGACCCCAGCCAAAACTAAGAGTTGGAAGCTCAACTGACTACACTACTCAGACACCCCTAGGCAGTTTCTACAGGCACTGACAACAACTGAAGAGTTTTAAACAGGTGAGCCACACGATCAGATTGGATTTTATAAAGACTGTTATGATGGTTTTATACTACAAAACATGGGGTCCTATACCAGACTAGTGAAAATCAGAGCTCTGGGACTGTGCATGTACAGCTTTTTAAATCTTCATGTGACCCTGGTGCACACCAATGACTGAGAACCACTCCCATATAGAATTAAAGGAGAGTTCCAAATAATAAGAATCTGTCAGAGATCATGGGAGCCAGAGAAAACAATAGCATGAGAATCAAGGAAGGGGCCAAGTCAAGACACACTTTAGAGGCAGAATCAATAGATCTTTTGAAATGACCAGATATGAAAGTAGGATGAAGCCAAATATGGAACAAGATCTCTAGGTTGGGTAGCTGGGTAGAAGTTGAGACTAGTCAAGACAGAGTTCAGAAAAAAAGTAGATAATGGTGGGATGGTGGTAGGGAAGAGAAGACAGTAAATTCATTTTGCACATACAAATTTTAAAGATCCCACAATATATTTACACAGATATTGCCAATAGGAAGTTGGAAATGAATTTAGCTAATTGGCAGGCACTGGTAGAGATGTCGATTTGGGAGACAAGTGACTGGTTTACAGGTGGTGGATGAAGTCATGATGAATTGATTGAGAAAAAAAGTAAGACAGATGGAACTCATGGTAATACAACACTTAGGAGACAGGTAGAGGATGAGGAGCCAGCTTATGTGATCAAATACTAAAGAATACTAAAAAAGAGAAATTAAAAATAAATAATAGGTTTTGACCTTTATCAAAGTGTTTTGATCCTGGCTGTGCCAGCAGAAGGCAGAGTTGAGGAATAAGTAGGTCAATGGGGTAGGGTAGGAAAGGTAGTGAAAGCAGTTGACTATCATGGGCAGTAGAAAGGAAAGGAGAGAAGTTGGAGTACATCTTGAAGTGTTGCCTGATCAAAGAAGAGTATTTGTTAAGTTGCAAAGAATCTTGAGTGTCTTTGTAGAATGAGAGAAAACCCAATGCTGAAAAACAGAATGAAATAACGGAAAGAGATAGACTGTTGACAAGTTTTAAGAAGTGGGCAGAAGGGATGAGATACCAAAAATGTGTCAGTCACATAAGGTGTCAAGAACAATGTCATCCTCTCGAGAGTGAGAACAGGTAAGTTTGTAATGGAAGGGAAGATTGTTCAGTGAGTCCTTTCCCAATGTTATATTCCTTGTGTAAAGTAAGAGAATGCAAGGTAGGGAAGTTGAGGGAGGAACAGAGAAAAAAATGGAAAACTTACAACATTTGCATAGAGGAATGTTAACAGCTAATTGGCCCATCTGAAGTTGCAACTCAAACTAGCAATCACTTATCGGTTGCCTCCTGAGCACTCACTCCCCATTAATAGCTCATGGATTTGAGATCTTTGAGTTTGTAGAGACATGGAGACATGACCCAAACCAGAATTTATTTTTTCACAGCACTGGCATCAAAATTGGTTTCTGGCGAGGTATCACTTGCTGGCTTGTAGACAGCTGTGTCCTCACAGGGCCTTCCCTCTTGCATGCTGTGGACAGAATCTCTCTGGTGTCTCTTTTTTTTTCTGTAAGGACACAGTTTTATTGGGTTAGGGACCCATCATTATGACCTCACTTAACTTTTATTACCTTCATAAAGGCCCTGTCTCCAAAAACAGTCACTCTGGGGGCTGGGGCTTCAACATATGAATCGGGCTGGGGGTGAGTCTTAGTTTAGCACCTAACAAAAGCCATCTTAGAGACTTGAGTGGGCCTGGCCTCACAATGGTACAACTTGAGGATGAAACTAACTCTGAGGAAGGAAAATTGGAAAGATAAAAGGAAGTTAGGTGCTATTGTTAGGTAGCTGGATTATGTTTCATTTGAAGCCCATCCCACCTCTGGCTTTTCAGTTATTAAGCCAATACATTCCCTTAATTACTTAAGTCAATCTGAGTTTTCTGTTATCTGCAACCAAAAGTAACCTGATAGACCCGTTACATGATTTCCTCTACCACCTGGCAGTCTGGAGGCAATATATTTGTTTTTATCTATATTAGGCCTGTCGAGGCTGGTAGTACAAAAAGTAGTGGTGATTTAGGATGGTGGAACTAAGGGAGAATATAAATGAAGACCATGAAGTAAGCCCCAAATGACCAGAAATAAAAAATAAAGAGGACAGAGGAAAAGGAGGGACGAGGGTGGGGTGCAGCTGATGGACGTGATGTGGCTTAAGTCTGGGTTAAATAGAAATAAGGGGAAAGGAAGGAGCTCCTGGCTGGCTCAGTTGGTGGAGCATACAACTCTGGCTCTCAAGATTGTAAATCAGAGCACCATGTTGGGTATAGAGATTACTTAAAAATAAAATCTTAAAAAAGAAAAGAATAGAAATAAGAGGAAGAGAAGAGAGATAGAACCTGCTGGTTAGTAATTAGGCCTTCTGAGTTTGTTAACTCATGTCACCTAGTAACAAAAACTGTGACACTGTAACAATGAGAGGGAAATCCTGCTTTGAATGAGAAGCTCTTAAGTGTGGCTAGAAAGAACCACAAGGTTATAAACACCTATGAAATAAAAACACTTTAGAGTGGACAAAAGCTAAAACATGGACTGCCATTCGCCACCTCATTTTAACCTTCTTAAGGTCATTATAATAGAGTTCTATCCCTTACTCTTCAGGAACAGTCTTCCACTGGACACATCTATTAAAACAGGGTTTGGGGCACCTGGCTGGCTCAGTCAATAGAGCATTCAACTCCTGATCTCGGGGTTGTGAGTTCGAGCTCCTCATTGGGTGTAGAGATTACTTACAAACAAACAAACAAAACCCACACACATTTAAAAACAAACGAACAAACAGGGTTTGTGAAACTGAGGTCCTACTGAAACAATTTTTTAAAATCGTGTTTTTATTATGATAATGATCTAAAATCAAAAGGAGCAAACGTATCACTGCTACTTGATTTCAGTGCCTACGTTTACATTTATGATCTTGTTGGCAACAAGCAGCACAGATATATAATATGGAAATGATGCATCTGAATATACTGTCAAACATTCTGCAGTATTTCAAACTGCAGAAAAATGGTGAGGGAATTGACAAGACACAGAGCACACAATAGTAAAGATGAGCTAAAGTCAAAAGAACCTGTGCGGTGGAGGTCAGTACCCTGTTAATGAGAGCTGCAGCTGGGTTTTAGTAACATATCAGCAGTCACATTATGCTGTAAATTTGAATTTTATTGGCTTTGTGATTATATCTGTACTTTTTTTTTTTAACATTTCATTTATTTATTTGTCAGAGAGAGAGAGAGCACAAGCAGGGGGAGCAGAAGGCAGAAAGAGAGGGAGAAGCAGGCTCCCCACTGAGCAAGGAGCTGGATGTGGGGCTCTATCCCTGGACCCTGGGATCATGACCTGAGCCGAGGGCAGCTGCTTAACCGACTGAGCCACCCAGGAGTCCCTCATTTGTATTTACTTTGATTTTATAGTTGAACAAGAGCTCTGTGCACAAGGAGCTTATAACTAGATTTGTGTAACAATTTAAGTCAACCCAAGGGTCTGAGAATTTTCTTTTTCTTTTAAATGGAGGTTTATACATTTTTCAATATTGAGAAATATTGAGAATAAATAGGAGATTCTGTTCCAGAGAATTCTCCTCTTATTTCTCCTTAATAGCTGAAATACCCCAAAGTAGGGCAGTATCACCTCAAGTCTTCTTGGAAAGTAATTCCAGGTGAAGAGGCAAAGGGACTAAGTTGAATCCAGGCTGTGCGACTTGGCTACCACACAACCTCTGATATGATATTTAACTTTGCTAATCTCAATTTCCTCAAAAAGTGGCTAATAAGATTATAAGATTTAGGAAGGTAAGAGAAGGTGATCTGTGTAACATATATATGTAACGTAGTGCTGGGTACACGGTAAGTGTTGAATAAACTTTAGCCGATATTACTGTTGTTATCATTAGTCTGGTTCTTCCTACAACTTCCACAGAGCTTCATGAAGACCACAGCACCACACCTTCCACCATGCTGCTTAGTTTAAACAGCCTTAAGGTAGTCCCAACTTCCCAAGAAGGTAAAAGACTCATTTACCAGTGAAGCAGGGAAGTAGAGTAGAAAGTGCTGAATCAAGTACATAATAAGCCTCAAGTTCAAGTCCTGGTCCAACTCTCTATTATCATGACTTTTAGAAAAGTCACTTACTTTGCCTGAACCTACTGGCTCATTTATAAAATGGAGATAATTCTTAAGTTACAAAGTTCTTGTACAGAACATTATAAACGACACAGTACTTCACAAATGTAAAGTCAAGTTACTATTGGTGAATTCCAGAAACATTTCTAAATGGCACCCCTTAAAGCCAGAAAAGGAAAAAAATATATCACACAAAAAATTCCCACCTCCCACAGTCAAGCAATCAGGTTTTGAGGTGGTGAATGAGGACAACAAGCCAAACTGAAACTAACAGTCAAGTCTTTACTTACGACAATAGTGCAAGCAAGAGGCAAAGAGAAGCACCAGCTCTGAGTTTTCTATTTTTCGCTGTGGAACGGCACTGGGTGGGGATCACATAGATGCAGCACTGATGGGGAAAACTGTCTCCTGTCTTTCCATGGATCCATGGGCAGAAGGGGTTGGAGGTGGGGGAAGAAGAGCAAGGAATGGAATGGTACTGAGTCAAAATGGAGAAAGTATCTCAGTAGCAGTCCCCATTATTGAGCATGACTGTCCGGGGGAGCCTTGACTGCAATCCCTCCAGAAAACTGCAATGCACTGGCTGTAGAAATGGCAGCTTCTTCCTGTGAGGCCTTCCAGAAAAAGTCTTGTAATTGCCTGTGATCAGGTCTAAAACATCACACATAGGATTTTGACCTGGAGCCGGATTCTTCACCCAAAGAAATAAAGAATACGAACATTCCTTACCCAAATATATAATAAACCTTATTCCAAGAAATTATATAAACTAAAAAATCAATAAATTTAAGAATGATTTTCTAAAGCCCATGAATAATAATGCCACAGCAAGTTGCTTAAAAATAATTGAGAATATTATATATATTTTTAAACACCTTATTTTTAAGCAATCTCTACACCTAATACGGGACTTGAACTTGCAACCCTGAGATCAAGCGTTGCATGCTCTACCGACTGGCATCACAAGAGAATATTATATTCTTAACCTTCAAGGATCACATCATGTAAAGAAACCTTAGTAATAATCTTCAACCTATAAAAGGTCTTATTTCTAAAGTCATCTGTAACTCAATTGTTAAGAGCTCACACCACATTTTCTATAGAAACATTTTAAATGGTGATTAAGATACAAGGTTAGCCCACACATGTTTTTTAAATCCATAATGTGGATGAAAAGAAATTTGTTTGTTTATTTTAAATGATCTTAGAAAACTGGCAAATTCCATTTTCCCAACAGTTGAAACAATGCCAATCCATACTGCCTGGGGCAACATGAATCTTATTTAATACAAAAACAGTATGATTAAATGATGATTCTTTTAAAACAACAACAACAAAACCACATAAAACCTGTCAGCCATTTCTTTGCCACCTGGTAACATAAAGTGTGTCTATAAAGTGATGCTGTTTAACTAAGAAGTAGACCTGTGCATCAAAATAAGTGTTGACCCTTCAAGTAAGTCACTTGGAGAGATTACTATTTATTAAAGTAATAAACATCTTTGAAATTCCATTTTCAGATAATGTCCTCATAGCAGGCTTATTGATTCTTTTTTTTATTTTTATTTTTTTAAATTTAAACTCAATTAGCCAACATATTGTACATCATTAATTTAAAGGTAGAGGTCAGCAATTCATCAGTTGCATGTAACACCCAGTGCTCATCACATCATGTGCCCTCCTTAATGCCTGTCACTCACTCAGTTACCCCATCCATCCACCCCCCCCCAGCAACCCTCAGTTTGTTTCCCATGATTAAGAGTCTCTTATGGTTTATCTCTCTCTCTGATTTCTTCCCATTACGTTTTCCCTCCCTTCCCCTATGATCCTCTGCACTATTTCTTATATTCCTCATATGAGTGGAACCATATGATAATTGACTTTCTCTGATTGGGGATTATTGATTCTTTTTCATATCCTCAGTGGTGGCAAACCCTTTGCTTTAGGATAATACCTTTTTTTTTTTTTAGAGTCAGTTTTTTTTTTTTTTTTTTTTTTTTTGCCATAAATGTATAGACTCCCAACATAACCAGCTTGGAAAGATCATACTCATTGAGATATAGTTTCTTGTACGTTCTGTTTCTTTAAACAGAGCCTCATATCTCATAAATCAAGTCCACACAGTACATGCTGTACTACCACAAATGACAGTATCCTTTGTGCTTCTTCTTTTCTAAGAAGCCAAAACTATCTGGAAATAAGAGCTCAATTTTTTAAAAGTTTTTTTTTTTAAATATCAATAGCAAAAATAGAAAATATATAGGGGAAAAGATTCCTCTTATGATTGTAACAAAAATAATATGAAATACCTCAGAATAAACTTAGCCAGAAATATACAGGACTGATATGAAGAAAGCTCTTCAGTTCTACAGAGGGGCATGGAAGATAATTTTAATAAATAGGAAGACAGTACATGGGTTTCTGAAGCTGAAGATTCAATATTGTAAAAATGTAAATTCTCACCAAAATCATCCATAAAATTAAAGAAACCCTACTCAAAATTCCAAAAATGTTTTTGAGGAACTTGAACAAATAATTTAAAAGTTCATCTGGAAGAATAAACATGCAGGAAGTGCCAGGAAAATACTGGAAGAGAAACAGTGATGCTACTTGTGGTAGGATTGGGTTAAGGGGGGTAGGGAAGAGCTTACCCTTCCAGACATTATAGTACACTATAAAGCAAGTATATCTTAGCCATGTCTACAGCGCCAGGATATACAGTCAAAGCAGTGAAACAGAATAGATAGTCCAGAAACTAGATAAAATGTATGTAAGAATTCCATTTGTAATAAAGCTAGTATTTCAAAGCAGTGGGTTAAAGCTGGACTATTCAAAGAAGTGTATTAAGAAAATGGGCTAGCAGGGAGCCTGGCTCAGTCAGGAGAGCACATGACTCCAGATCTGGGGGTTGTGGGTTTGAGCCCTACATGTAGAAATTAAAAGGAAAGAAAAAAGGAAGGAAAGAAAGAAAGAAAGAAAGAAAGAAAGAAAGAAAGAAAGAAAAAGAAAAAAGGAAGGAAGGAAAAAAGACGCATTTGGCTGCCTCAGTCGGTGGAACATGGGACTCTTGATCTTGGGGTTGTACGTCTGAGACCCATTTTGAGTGTACAGATTACTTAAAAAAATTTAACAAAATCTTAAAAAAAAAAAAAGAAAGAAAAAGGGCTACCTATTTTGGAAAGAATAAAGTTACATGCCTATGTTATGCCTAACACCAAAATAAATTCCAGATAAGGTAAAGTTTTTAATGTAAAAAATACTCCTTAATAGGCCTAAAAATATATGTGAATACTTACTAAAAAGTGGGGGGTAGAAAATGATACCAAAGCTATAAAGTAAAAAAGGAAAGAAAAAGACTAATAGATTGCTTAAAAAATGTATGGAAAGATATGCTATAAAAGACTCTGGTGGAGATACTTGCAAAACACTACAATGTATTACTGTTATGTAAAGAATGCTTAGAAAATACTAAGGAATGCTTAGAAAATAGTTAGAAATGACCTCAGTACAAAATAGGCCAATGCCATCAACAAACATTCACAAAATAAATGCAAATGGCCACCAGACACTTAAAAAATATTCCTCACACTAATAAAAAATGTCTTTGGGGATGCTTTCAACGACAAGTAACAGAAGGCCCTATCCAGGGGCGCTTGCAGGCTCAGTCGTTAAGCGTCCTGGGATCCCAGGGTCCTGGGATTGAGCCCCGCATCGGGCTCCCTGCTTCAGGTGAAGCCTGCTTCTCCCTCTCTCACTCCCCCTGCTTGTGTTCCCTCTCTCGCTGTGTCTGTCAAATAAATAAATAAAATCTTAAAAAAAAAAAAAGAACCCTATCCAAACTGGCTTAAATAATAAGAGAATAATATCTCTCATAACTGGAAGTCCAGAGATTGGGCAAGCTCTAGGTATGGTTTCATCTTTAGTTCTATTATGTCAGCAAGGACCCAGGTTCCTGCCATTTCTCTATCCTGCTCTTCACAGCATCACCTTCATCCTAAGGCTGGTTCCCTTTGCCAGTTACAAAATGGCTGCAGCAGTTCCAGGTATCACAACTAACATGGTAACATTCAGAGGAAAAAAAAGACCATTTCTTTCTTATGTCTCTTTTTAGGAATGGGGAAATTTTCTCACAAGCTCCTCAACACGTTTACTGGCAGATTTCACTGGCCAGAAATGGAGGTCACAAACTATTGCTACATCAGTCTCTGGTAAGAGAACGGGTTCCTACGATTACCTTAGAGGTTCTCAGAGTGTGTTCCAGGGATCCCTAGGGGCCCAAAACACTTTAAGCGGGTCTGCAAAAGGTCAGAATTATTTTCATAGTAATGTCAACATATTATTTATCTTTTTTACAGTGGTGACAGTTGCACGATGGTGCACAGGCAATGGTGCATAAAACTGCTGGCATCTTCATCTGAATCAAGGCAGTTGCACCAAACTGTACTGCAGGTGACTATTTTCTTCATCAACCATGCAATGACAGGAGGGGGGGAAAAACCAGTTTCGCTTAAGCATCTCCTTGACGAAGCAATAAAAATTGTTTTCATGGAACACCATTTTTATTTTGGCATTTTCTCAAAAACAAAGTAAGCCTGTCAGGAAAACAACTGACACCACTTGTTGCCCTTAATAAAATTCAAGCTTTTCCGCAAAAAATTAGAATTCTAGAAAACTTGTGCCTACCACAGTGAGCTTAACAGCTTTCTGACACTTAAATACTTCTGATGAGAATAAGGTATTTTTGATATGGTATAATGAAATGTGTCAACATTTGGAAGACCTGCACAGCTCAGTGAACCAATATTTTCCAGATGACACACAAGATATCGCAAAATCATGCCTGGGTAAAAGATCTATTCAAAGTGCAAGACAGCCAATGGATTTTCATGTAATAGAGTATGAAGAGTTCGCTGACACGGTTTTAAATATTATACCGTAATTAACCTTTAAGAAACTACTGCCTATTGGAATTTGGTGTAGTATCAAAGAATATTCTCATTCATCCTAAGAGATCCTTAAAGTACTCCTCTAACTACTTACATTTCCTTTATGTTTTTATTTTTTAAAGTTCTTTTTTTTTTTTAAAGATTTTATTTATTTATTTGACACAGAGAGAGAGAGAGATCACAAGCAGGCAGAGAGGCGGGCAGAGAGAGAGGGGGAAGCAGGCTCCCCACTGGGCAGAGAGCCTGACGCGGGGCTCAATCCCAGGACCCTGAGATCATGACCTGAGCCGAAGGCAGAGGCTTAAACCCACTGAGCCACCCAGGTGCCCCAATTTTTTAAAGTTCTTATTTATTTGAGAGAGAGCAAGAGTGAAAGGGCACGAGCAGGGGCAAGGGGTAGAAGGACAGCAGATTCCCCGCTGAGCAGGGAGCCCAATGCAGGACTGGATCCCAGGACCCTGGGATCGTGACCTGAGCCGAAGACAGACACTTAAGTGACTGAGCCACCCAGGTGCCCTTAACTACTTACATTTCTGTGAGAGATCAGATTTTCTTCATATAAATAAACCGGAACAACATATCATAAAAGACTCAATGCAGAAGCATAAGAATCCAGTGAAAGAGGCTGGAGGATTAAGAGGTGCAAACTTCCAGTCATAAAATAAGTCGCAGAGACAAAAAGTACAGCATAAGAAATATAGTCAATAATATAATAACATTGCATGGTGACAGACGGTGACTACACTTAACACAATGAGCACTGAGTAATGTGTAGAATTGTTAAATCAATATGTTGTACATCTGAAACTAATATAACATTGTACGTTAAATATACTTAAAAAAAAGAAAAAGAATCCAGTCATCTTCTCTTAGGCCAAATATTAAGGAGATTTCCAAAAATTGAACACTGTGCCACTCTTCTCATTTTTTTCTTTTAGAAAATATTTTTAATAAAAATGGTATTCATGCTAATATACAATGGATTTATTATTGTTCTTTTTAAATGACTTAATAAATATTTACATTTTATCTTAGGTTTAATTTCTAATACCATAAATATTGACAACTATGATCCATATGAACAAAAGCTCTTGGGGGTATAATTTTTCAGTGTCAAGGGGTCCTGACTTTCTAAAAAGTTGGAAAACCACTGCCTTAGATTAATTTTCTGGGGTGACATGGAGAATGGAAAGTCCACTGATTCTTTTAAAAAAGAATATGATGGCTTACTTAAATACTTGACTTATCATTTTGACAAAGTGAAATGCTGTGATCAGTGATGTGCAAAAACAACCATCCTCACACATTGTCAGGGGAGACTGCACCAAGAGACCCTTCCTGAGGAAAGGCAATACCTATGAAAATTCTTTTTTTTTTAAGGGGGTATGGGGGCAGGGGGAGAGAGAAAATCTTAAGCAGGCTCCACACTCAGCACAGAGCCCCATGTGGGGCTTGATCTCACAACCCTGAGATCATGACCTGAGCCAAAATCAAGAGTTGGACACTTAACCGAGTGAGCCACCCAGATGCCCCTTATCTATGCAAATTCTTAAAGAACAAATTTGATGGAAAATTCAATTTCTAGAAATATATCTTAAGAATATAATCAGAAGAATATAAGGATCTGTTTGTTTTTTAAAAGATTTTATTTATTTATTTGGCAGAGAGAGAGAGAGCACAAGGAGGCAGAGCAGGGAGTGCGAGAAGGAGAAGCAGGCTCCCCACTGAGCAGGGAGCCCCATATGGGGCTCGATCCCAGGACCCTGGAATCACAACCCAAGCCGTGGGCAGATGCCTAACTGAGCTACCCAGGAGGCCCAGGATATAAGGATTTGTTACAGCATTGTTGTACATTATCCTGAAAAACTGCAAACCATCTAAACATTCATCTTTAGAAAACTGACTAAAACTGACTAAAAAAACTGACTAAATTATTGTATAACCATTATATATACATATATATATGTGTATATGTATATATACACACACACACATATATATGAGAAAAAATACATTGAATGGAAACAAAGGGAATTTGAATTAAGTATGGACTTAGGTTTATAATAATGTAGTAGTATTACCTTATTAATTGTAACAAATTACCATGATAATGTAAGATTCTAATAATATAGAAACTATGTTAGAGGGGTGCCTGGTCATGACCTCAGGGTGGTGAGATCAAGCCCCACGATGGGCTGCGGGGCCCAATCCTATATATTTAAATATATATAATTATATATATTAAAATGTTGCTTAAAAACCTAAATTTATTGATATGAAAAGAAGTCAATTATTTATTAGGTAGGGAAAAAATCAGGTACAGAATAGTACCTATAGTAAGATTTCATTTTTAAAAATTAATATATATAAAAAATAAAAAATTAAAATTAATATATATAAAAACAAATATACATATGCATAGAAAAAGTCTGGAAGAATTTACACTTTTCTCTGATTGAAAGACTCAGGGAGATCCTTCTATTTTTTTAATATGTCCCAAAGAGTTCTTTTCTTTTTTTTTGTAAGTAAACTCAAATAACCTTTATATTCAGGAAACATAAAAATATTTTTATAATCGCTAAGTATATAAACTCTACACAATATCTGTGGGTAGAGGATTCATGCTTGGAAAGGAAGGGAAAAAAAAGATGGTATGGGCTGTAGTGATAGTAACACTCGAAAACTGTAAAAAATTTTTTTCTAGAGGTCACCCATTTACATAGAGGCAAAGATGCCATGGAATCTGTGAGAGCCTGGTAAGGGGACCCAGACAGGGTACAGTGGCCAGTTGGATTCAGGACCCAAATACCCTAGGGCCAAAGAAGTTCAGAGAAAGACTAGTTTTAAAAAACTCCAATTTGTTAGACTACATAAGGCCGACACCTGCAGATGCTCAGAAGGTGGGGGCAAAGAACCCTGAAAGGGAAAGCAATTATTGGAAAAGGCAAAGAGTAGCAGGAGGACATAGAAAACAAATAATCCGGAGCGCCTGGGTGGCTCAGTGGGTTAAGGCCTCTGCCTTTGGCTCAGGTCATGATCTCAGGGTCCTGGGATCGAGCCCTGCATCGGGCTCTCCGATCAGCGGGGAGCCTGCTTCCCTCTCTCCCTCTGCCTGCCTCTCTGCCTACTTGTGATCGCTTTCTCTCTGTCAAATAAATAAATAAAATCTTAAAAAAAAAAAAAAGAAAACAAATAACCCATGCTAGAAAACCAAATTCCAGTTACCTAGAAACTTCCTATTCACCACCTATGGCAGGTAAGTACCACATTGTTATCTGACATTATGGCTGCTCTCTCTTTCCATTTGGTAACTGTTTTTGGTGTGCCAGAACCTTTTCATTTATAGTACTTGTTAATCATCAGACAGCAAACACAGATGACACCAGTCAGGTCTGCCCAGCCCGCCTTTGAAGCCAGCTCCTGGGAAAGCTCGTGCACCCTCTGCTGGTCAGCTTCACTCCAGGACAAGAGGCGTCTATGTCCTAGGGAGACAATAAATCAGAGAGACACACTTTTGTGTTCTCTATACAGCTGATTTCAGTAAAGAGTTTGGAAGCTATTTCCTCAAACTGCTACCGAAGGAAACAATTCCAGATAAAGACAATGCCTTCCTTTGTCACACCAAAGAAAAACATCATAAAAATTAAACTGCTGTGAGAAAATACACCATCAAAGGCATGTTAAATTTAAATGATTTCATCTTATTGCATAATTAAATAAGTAAAGGTGTGTAACACCTAATCTGACTATAAAACTTCATTAAAGTCTTACTCTGGTCGAAAGCCTGAGAGTGACTATAATAATAATATTTGTATAGGTTTTACAATTTACAAAAAGCTCTCATGTTCATTTTCACACCTAATCCTTACAACAGTCCTATAAGTAAGGGAGGAAGGCAGGATGAGCATTTTTGTTATCACCATTTTACAGATGTGGGACATGAAGTTTAAAGAGGTTACATGAGTTGCCTTGTTCACACAGCTACAAGACCCCATAGTCCAAGCAGGCTTCCTGACTCTGAATTCTTTGTTCTACTGAGTACATTATTACACCTGAGCTGCTGATGTACAAGGAGTTTCCTATCAGCATTCGTATGTATTTCAGGCAGAGAAGTAAAAGGCCTAAAACATGTTTTTATACACATTTTTTAAATTATACATTCCATTTTGTTTCAAATGTCACAAAAATTTTAAATGCTGACCCCTAAATCTGAGGGATTTGTACCGTAGGCAGTACTTTGTCCTAAAAGAACATCTGTTTAACAAGGGGAGTAGACATTTTAATAAGAAATCTACTGAAAACCAAATAAAGTTAACTTCAGAATTTCTATATGTGGCATGTCTATGCCCATAAAAAAGTAGATCCTGTCAGGCTTTGTAGCTTCTGCTTCACTCGGTCAATACTATTTATACAGCATGAAACTGGGGGTGGCAATCCACCAGTTCTGGCCCTGTTTTCTCTTGAATCTTTACAATCTTAATAATTTCCCCCTTATGAAAAAAGTGTACGGATACTGTACTTTTGTGGAGTGCCCAGCTAAAAAATCAGTGTGCTGAAGAAGAGAGATTTGGTAAAATTCAGCTATAAACACAGAGCTCCCCAAAATTAAGATCAAAACAAAGTAGTATTGATAAATAAAATCAAACATTTCTATAGTATCTGCTATATGTCAGGCATTACTTTTAAGTGCTTTACATATGATAACTCATTTAGACCTCCCAAGAACCCACTTAACAGATAAGTAAATGAGGCACAGAGAAGTTAAAGTAATTCTAGTTACTTAGTATACCCAGGCTGGCACAGCTAGTATGTTGTGAGGCAGAGATCTGAACCCAGGCAGGCTGGTAACTGAGTTCCTCTTAACCACTAAACCTATGCTGCCTCTACACAGTGGCGTCTACCATATTTCTATTGCATTTTTAAAAGCAAACTTTTAATTTTAGAACAGTTTTAGATTTATAGAAAAGTTACAGATGGTACAGAGAGCTCCCATATTCTAACATAATTTCTTTTCTTTTTTTTCTGTCTTTTTTTTTTTTGAGAGAGAGGAAAGCAGGGGTGTACAATTGGAGGTGGGGGAGAGAGAGAATCTTAGGCTCCACATCCAGAGTGCAGCCCATTGCGGGGCTCGATCTCACCACCCTGAGATCATGACAGGACACCCCTCTAACATAGTTTCTATCATATTATTAAAATCTTACATTATTACCATGGTAATTTGTCAAAATTAATAAGGCAATACTACTACATTATTATAAACCTAAGTCCATACTTTATTCAAATTCTCTTCATTTTCTTTTTTTTTTTTTTTAAGATTTTTATTTATTTTATTTGACAGAGAGAGAGATCACAAGTAGGCAGAGAGGCAGGCAGAGAGAGAGGGGGAAGCAGGCTCCCTGCTGAGCAGAGAGCCCGATGCGGGGCTCGATCCCAGGACCCTGAGATCATGACCTGAGCCGAAGGCAGAGGCGTTAACCCACTGAGCCACCCAGGCGCCCCTTCATTTTCATCTAATGTGTTTTTCTCTCATAGAATTCCATCTGGGGCACCACATTATATTTTGTGATTGGGTCTCCTTATGCTCCTCTTTGGCTCTAATAGTTTCTCAGAGTTTCTTTGTTTTTGAAGACCTTGACAATTTTGAGGAATACTGATCAGGTATCTTGTAGAATGCCCCTCAAATATTTTTGAGATATTTTTCTCATGACTAGATTAGGGTTTGGGTTTTAGAGAAAAAAAACCCCACAGAAGTAAAGTGCCATTCTTATCACATCCTATCAAGGGTATTCATGATATGAACATGACTTATCATGGGTTGATGTTAATCTTGATCACCTGACTGTGGGGTGATTGACAAGTTTCTCCACCATGAAGTTATTCCTTTCCCTCTTTGCACAGTGTATTCTTTAGAAGGAAGTCACTATGGGCAGCCCACACTTATGGAGTAGGGAGTTATGCTCCACCTCTTTAAGGGCAGAGTATATACACAAATTATTTGGAATTCTTTTGTGTGGGAGATTTGTCTCTTCTCCCCCACTTATTTATTCAATCATTTGTTTCTATCAGTATGGACTCATATTTATTTTAAACTGTGGATTATAACCCAATACTACTTTATGTATTGATCAAACTCTCCCTGTTTTGGCCATGAAGAGCTCTTCCTCCTATAGTTTCTTCTGTAGTTAGCTCCTATATCCTTTTGACATAATCCCGTCATTGTGTTTAGTTTTCGAGCACTTCCTCACTTTCTGGTACGACAAGATATTGCAGGCTCATGTTGCATATTCCTTGACCCAGTCCTAGAATCAGCTGTTTCTCCAAAGAGTATTGGTTCCTTTTACTGGGGAACAGACAGGGTACTAGATGTGCTCCTCGCTACTAGGCTGCTTACAGGCCCTCTCAATTGACAAAAGAAAGAAATATATGTGGGTATACTAAACCTTGGTTAAACACATGTCTTTATAAATGTTTCTATATGTATCCCTCTCTATCTATAGCAAGCTAGAGTTCATAGGGTAGAGCGCTTATGTACAGTTCCTATTGCCTTTAGTTTTAGTCGTATTTTCAAAGTTACTTAGGTCAGCTTGGTCCCTTTCAGTGAGGTTATTGCATGTATCTGTAATATACTTAGATTCTTTTATCAGTCTGCCTTCTATCCTGAACCCTATTTCCCCTTATTTATTTTTAAAATTTTGCCTATGTCAAGATTTACTCTTTGTGCTGCAGAGCTCTACAGATTTTAACAAATGCACAGTGTCATGTATCCGCCATTCCAAAACCATGAAATAGTTTCACCATCCTAAAAAAATCCTCTGTGCTACCAAATCAACCTAAACTCCCTGTTTCAGTTACATTTCCCTAACAGAGAATGTACTCAACATCATTGCTTCTCATCCTTTCCCCTGACAACATGTTCACATTTATAAACCCACGTAATTCTTACTTCAATCCTGAATATTTCCTCCTAGCGGATGGTTGAATGAAACTCAGCAAGAATAAGAAGCTTGGTTAAGATCTCACTAAGTGGTGGTGCTGGCACTACAACTTGTGCCTTTTGACTCCTGGTATGATGCTCCTTCTACTACACAACACTGCTGCCTTGTTTCCAGCTGGAAGGGGGATGGTTACGCAGACAGACAAGAAGAAGAGAAGACAGAAATGGTGATCATATCTTACATTAATGGAAGCTTTTACACTAAAAATATTGACGTGGAATTCTAGTTCTGGAAATTTGGTGAACTGACACCCCGAAAACCTTTCTGTTATAAAATAACTCCCAAAGGCAGAATAAACAGATTTAAAAAAATATATATCTTATTAAAATACATCACTGAGCCAAAAAGAAAGAAAAATCCTTGGAGATCAAAAGCTAGCAAAGGTCCAGAAAGCTGAGTGAGAACTGAAGTGACCAGAGGCCCAAATCCCACAATGTATAAAAAACAAACATATCACAAAAATTAAAATAAACTAAATCTCATTTTAACATTAGAAAACATATTTAGGTAATTCACCACATTATCAGATTAAAAGAAAAAATTATATTATTACCTCAGCAGATACAGAGAAAGTAGCTGACTAAATTCAACACCTATTCATGATTAAAAAATCAAATATACAAGACTTTTAGCACATATGGAATGGAAGAGAATTTCATTAATCTGATAAAAGGTAGTTACCAAAAACTTATGTTATCCTAATGGTGAAATATTAGAAATATTCTGTTTATAAACATGAATAAAACGAGACTGTCCATTATCACTGGTTTTATTCAATACTGCATTCAAGGTTCTGGCAAGCACAGTAAGAAAAGTGTAATAAATGGTAATATTTGAGAAGGAAGCAATAAAACTGTCAGTTTCCTGAGGACATGATTATCTATCTACAATGGAAAAATCCCCCAAACTTTACGAATGACTTTTTTTTTTCCTTAACAAATGACAATTATTACTACTAAAGATAAAATCTGGCAAGGTTGCTAAATAAAAGACCAATATACAAAAAGAAAATTTGCATTTTTATATACTAGCAAAAATATAGTTAGAAAATCTAATTTAAAAATTTACCATTTATAACACTGACCAAAAATATAATGTATTTAGGAAGTTTGAAACATGCAAATCCCTTAAGAAAAAAATTATAGAACTTCATTGAAAGACAGTACAGATCTAAATAAATGGAGAGACATATGGTCTTCATAAGTAGGATAATTTGATATGGTAAAGATGTTAATTCTCTTCAAGTTGATATACAGATTTAATGCTATACCAATCAAAATTCCAATAAGGTTTTTTGTGGAACTAAAGCTGACTTAAAAAGGTATATGAAAATTCAAATGGCAAAAAAGAAATAAGATATCCTGAGAAAAAGGAATAAGGTAGAGGAGTTGCCCTACCAGCTCTCAAGCCTTACTACAAAAGTGGTCAGGTATTAGCCCAGGAATAGAAATAGAACAACAGAACAGAAAACAGGGCCTAGAAACAGACCTAACTATGAATGTAAACTTGATATACAATAGAGTAAGCACTGTAGATTTGTGAAGAAATGAGGGCCCTTCAAAAAATTGCTCTGGGACAAGTGGTTATTCATGTAGAAAAAAAAATTAGGGATAATAAACAGGTGTTTGTTTAAGCTGTTAAATTTGTGGTAATTTGTTACACAGCAATAGAAATACACTCTTTAACAAGTATACCAGGAGACAGGTTTAAGGATGTCTATAGCAATACCTTTCTAGGAATTAAAAACTTGAAAGAAACAAAAGCCCAGCCAATAGAAAATAGATAAATTATAGTAAATTCATACAATGAAATACTATATAGCAGTAAAAATAAATGAAATGAACTATAGGTACTTTGTCAAATGTTGAAAAAACGAAGAAAAAATAGGCAAGAAGAGTAGAATACATATATAGTATGATTCAATTTATATGATGTTCGATACACTCAAAACAATATTTTATTTTGTTTTTTATTTTTTATATTTTTAAGAAGATCTTATTTATTTATTTGAGAGAGATAGTGAGTGAGAGAGAGCACAAGCCAGGGGAGGGGAAGAGGGAGAAGGATGAGCAGACTCCCTGCTGAGGAGGGAGCCTGATGTGGGACTGATCCCAGGACCCTGGCATCATGAAATGAGCCAAAGACAGACATTTAACCAACTGAGCCACTCAGGCGCCCAACGATATTTTATTCTAAAGAGGAAAGAGAGATCTGGGAACCAGGAGAGACACACAGGAGATGTCAAAGTTTTAGGTAATGTCCTGTGTCTTTCTTCTAAGTTGATGATAAATATATGGGTATTCCTTTTATAATTATTATTTATATATTATGCTATTTATCTATACATGTTTTTACTTATTTAGTTTGTTTGAGACAGCAAGTAAGCTAGAACCTACAAGCAGGGGGAGAGGCAGAGGAAGAAGGAGAAGCAGGCTCCCCGCTGAGCAGGGAGCCCTATCTGGGGCTCGATCCCAGGACCCTGGGACCATGACCCAAGCCCAAGGCAGATGCCCAACTGATTGAGCCACCCAGGCACCTCTATACATGTTTTTTAAATAATAAAATAATTTAAAAATAAGAATAGTTTACAAACTTTACTACCAACCTTTAAACCTAAATCTTTCTGGATTTTATATATGCACAAATGTACTTCATCTTCAAAGAAATATGAAAATATACAGAGAAAAGGAAACATAAGAACCAAACTTGTGGTCAAAAGCCTCAATAGTTTAAAAATAAATTTCCAAAAGTGATTCTCACCTAAACTATACCAATTACCTTTTAAATGGTCTATTTCATTCTTGTTCTTAAAGGGAATGTTCTATCACTAGTGATTTTCCATCAAATTACCATGGTCCCACATGCTCTGACTCCTGACCCTCTGGGACCTGATTTTATTTCCTTCTTCCCACATGTCCTAACCACAGAACAGATCCTAACATTCCTTAGCATTAATGTCTAAAAAGCTGATGTGTACGTTTAATAAAATGTAGGTATTGCTTCATAGACATCACATCGTAAGTAGTTCCCTGCTTTCCATTTGTTCTGGGGAATTTAGGGATGCTTATTTGTGGTTCTGCTTCACATGATTTCACTTGAATCTTTTCTTTTCTTCATTGTTAATACCCACTACATTAGAAGTCTTATCAACTCTACTTCCAAAATATATCCTGAATCTGTTCAGTTCTTTTCATTTCTCCTGCTACCATTCCAGTCCAGATACTATCATTGCTTACCTGGACCAACTGAACAGCCACCTGTTTCCTTGCTTCCATTCTTGTCTCCCCACAGTACATTCTCCACACTATAGACATAAAGATTTTATTACAACACAAATTAGATCATGTCACCGTCTTTCTTCAAATCCTCCTTTGGCTTCCTATTACAACAGAATAAAATCCAAAATTTCTTCTAGCCTACCTCTCCAAGTTCATCTTCCTCATGCACACTAAAGCACCACACTGGCCTGACAGTTTTAGAAAAACCAAGGCTGTTATTGCCTTACAGACCTTGCAGACCAAGCATCTTTCTGCCTGGATTACTCTAACCTCAGTTTTTTTGCAGACTGACCCATCCTCATCATTCAGGGCTTAGCTCAAAAGTCCAATCTCCAAAAAAAAAAAAACCAAAACAAAACAAAAAAAACAAGAAAGAAAGAAAGAAAAAAAAAGGTCCAATCTCCAAGAGGGCTTCTCTGACTATTCTGGCTAAGCCAAAGCTTCCAACCACACTCTATCAAACACATCACCCTGTTTTATTTTCATTACAGCCCTTATCACTACCTGAAATCTTACTTTTAAAATCTATTTATTTATTGTCTATCTCCCTCCACATGTAGTGACCTTGTCCATCCCATTCACTGTTATATCCTATGCCAAAATAGTTCCCAGCATAATGTACATGAAAATAATTTCGTGCTGACTAAATGACCTCTTGTGGTTTTGGTTCAAATTTGTCTCTGAACAAATGTTCAAGTTTAATAACCTGAATGCTTTATTCAGTTATACTATGCTTCTTTAAACAAAGTATATGAACAAAAAGCATTTTACTAACTTCTGAATTCATATCTCTTCTTCTTTGTCTTTAAAATATCATGGTAGGGGAGCCTGGCTGGCTCAGTCACGGCTCTTGATCTTGGGAGTCATGAATTCGAGACCCATGTTGGAAGTAGAGATTACTTAAAAAAATAAATTAAAAAAAATACATTTAAAAAAACACGATAAATATGGTTAAATATTCTGTAAACACATAGGCACAGACTGAAAAAGAAAAAACAAAAACAATGTTTGTTTTGTGTCCCAAATTGAGAAGTTACTTTCAAATCCTAAACTAGGGATATCTGTGCAAGCCATTTTAACTCCAACAAATGGAAAAAATATCTACTTTATACGTAGAACTGTTGGGGATTTAAGTTTTTAAAAAGTTATTTCTTCTTATGAACATTTTGGTTTTCTACTGATTTAAAGAATAAAGGGAGAATAAATCTGCATGTATGTTAAAGGTCTTAGTTGTCAATAGCAGATTCTATACATTGTCATTAGAATAGCCATTTATTCAACATACATATGCATCCTTAGTATACTGCCTAAAATGTGGTCAATGCATATGTATGTTGAATGAATGAATGGACAAGTCTAAAAACAATATGTTGGGGGGCACCTGGCCAGGTCAGCCAGTAGAACATGCCATTCTTGATCTTGGGGTCGTGAGTTCAAGGCCCACATTGGGAATAGACCCTACTTAAAAGAAAAAAAAAAAAAAAAAGGAAGAATAAAAACAATATGTTGGGAAGACAGACAAACAACAATGCTAATATAGTACTGCAAACAATGTATGCAGAGCAACGTGTTAGACGAGGCAAGGCTATAACTAAAGTGAAGGGGTCAGGAAAAGTGTCTGAGTAGAGCTGTGATACCTGGGATGAGTCATGAGATAAACAGACAAGAGAAAGAAAGGAAGGAAGCTTCAAAGAAAATTTGAGATGCAAAGATACACTGGCTTGAGCAAGTGAGCAACATGTCAGAACTGCAATAGCAAATGCTAAGGACAGACAAAGAAATAAGGCTGAAAGTGTGGGCAACATGCAGATAACAGTGCCCTGTATACTACATTAAGGGATTCAGATTTTGTCTTATAAGGCAACTACACAGACCCCTAGGGATCTGTAAATGTAGCCCCAAGGCTACATTTTTCTTAGAGCAACCTTTTATTTTCAACTTGATAAAAATAAAAAAATAAAACATTTTTTAAAAAGGATATTCTAGATCATCTGAATGGCCACCTTTTAATTGATTACTATCATAAAATTTCAGTTCACTTGTTTGTGTTTAGCAGTGCACTGGCAAACAACTGGTATCATTTGTCATTGGCACAGGTTAATGAGAAAGAAATGGGAACTACTTTATGTAAATGATGGTGTTTGACAAGTGAAGGTCACATGAAATCATGATACATTGAACAAAGGAAAGCTTTGCAGTGGTTTAAATAAGAAAAGGACAGGCCTTTTTGAAGGAAATTATGCTATGGAGGACAGTGAACATTTGTTTTTGAAGCTTATTAGGTCCAGCAAAAACAGTCTCATTGGGAACAAAGAATAAGTATTCGTTTGAATTTATTTGTTTTATAATTGTGCTTCATTTAACTTATAACTGGGAGTTATAGTCGTATAAGATATACAACATAAGGAGTTTATATATAGTTTTATATTTGCATATATTTAACATACTGAAAATATTTTAAGTTAACAATAGAGAATCCTGGGTATCGACTCAGGCTTGAGAAATTCTGTTCTGGGAGTCACTGAAAGATTTTAATAAAGAAATGACAAATTTGTGCTTTAGAAAAATCACTCTGGCAGCAGTATGGAGGGTTGGAATTGAAAGTACTTACGCAAGGCAAGAAGGAGGATACTTAATATAATAATGTGATAAAACGGGGAGGCTCTAAATTACTTAGGTGATATAAAAAGGAGATGGATAGGAGTTAGAATCAAAAGGGCTTGGTTGTGGGTGAGGAAAGGAGGGTATGGAGGAGGACTGCCCTCTGGGTGAGTTGGTAAGATAAAAATCACAGGAAGACAAACAAGTGAGGGTGAAGGGGAATGAGAAAAGAGATGATGAATTTAAGTCAGCACTGATTTGAATTTCATTTCATCCAAAGAGAATCCAGTACTCTTTTCTGGGTCCCAGTTTTCTCGGTGACAGCTGCATTCATGAATTACCAAATTAACTATTATAGCGCGCTCTAAAAATACACATAGCACTCCACAGTATGCTGTAAATAAGTCATGAAAAATCAGCAAAAGCCCAGGCCCTGAAGGAAATTCAGCAGGGTTAAAAAGAGATGTGACAAATTTTTACTAAACACTTAAATTGTGACCCAACGCACTCACCCAGTATGGCACTCACCCAGTATGGTACTCTCTGCTCTCTCAATCAGAGGCGATCATTCCCTTGCCCACATAGTCACAAGAGGTAGCGAGCCGAGCCCACGTGGAAGAAGCAAAGACACCACCCTCAAGGGACTTGCAAAGCAACGGGGCACACCTAGTGCACGATTACTGAAAATGTAGTGTAATGGGAACTTTGACCCTACAGCAGGGGTCGTTGACAAAGTTACCTTTTACTTAGAGGAATCAAGGTGGAATATCTTAGTCCGATAAGAATGTAAACATTTCATATTTTATTACCAAAAGAAGAAAAAAGAGGCGAGAGGAAGGAAAATAAGCAATTATCGCGAAACCAGCCTGTGTCCCCAAAGGCCACGGAAGGGCGAGCTCTGGAAAAGAGTAATTCAACCCTAGTTTGGTGGGAATCCCAGCATCTTCCACCACTAACTCATAATACAATAGCATAATGTTTACAGACCCAAAATGTTTAACCGTCAACCTCATCCACAACGTCCAACGTGCGACTGAGGGGAAAGCTGTGGGGCGTACCTTTAGCACGGACGCTGCTTTGAGAGAGGGAGTCGCACTCGATACAGCGCCCCTCTCGGCACCCTGCCAGGGCCTCCCAGAACGAAAGTCGGGGGAGTGAGGGTACCGGGTCGGCACGATTCGCACAGTAAACCGACACCAGGAGGCGGCAACACAGCGCCCCTGGGGCTCTGCCTCGCGCCGCGTGCAGAGCAGGAAAGGGGTGCCGTCCGCAGAGCGCAGCCTCCGCGCGGCCGGGCTGGGCGGGGCCACGGCTGTTTGGAGGCGGTGCAAGAGCTCCCTTCCCGCCGCCTGATGGGAATTGTAGTTCTGGGAATTAGCCAGGCTCCCTCAAAGGGCTCTGGGAACTACACTTCGCGTTGAGGGAACGGCTCCGGAAGGCCGCGCGTTACGGGGGCGTCACACTGCCGGCACCCGGGTCCAGAGCTGCAGAGTGTTTGAGGGGCAGGCCGGGAGGGGGTGTCTTTTCCTTCACTCTGCGCTCAGGCGGTGCCGATTCCGTCTTATCTCGCCCCACTGCCGTGCGCTCCTGGCCCGGCTCCCGGTGTCAGCTTTTCCTGGGCCCCTCAAGGAGTTGGGGCCTGGAGGTTCGGAGGTAACGGCCGCTGCCTGGCGCGGGAGCGAGGGGCGCTCCCCTCTTCAGCCCAGCCAACCCCGTGCCCGGCCCTTGCCTCCATGGGCCCAACTCAGAAACCCAACGTGTGCCGCCAGCTGAGTCGCCGGGCGCTGGGCTTCTTCTCGCGGGACGCAGGCGTGGTGCAGAGGACGAACCTGGGCATCCTGAGGGCGCTGGTGTGCCAGGTGATCGCCGGCGGCTGGGAACGGGGCCAAGGGCAGCGGGGCGACTGGCGGCCAAGCCTCCTGCCGGGGTGCAGTTTTTACGCGTTAGAGCCCCCTTTTAAGAAGATCACTTGTCATGAGCAGGGGAATCCAGGCCCCGAACCTGGGGAATTCGTAAATAGCTATTAATAGAACGGCCAGATGCTTTTAGTTTTAAGCTTCTTATGTCTTCCTGCAAGCTATCTTCCAAAAATTTGGTCACCCCGCTTAACACGTGAGGGCAGAATGAGGAAGATAGGAACATAATGTTTCAAATAATGTACGTGAGATTACTTTGAATACTGTAGATTTAACTGTCCCACTTATAATTGGTGCACAGTAGAGACTTACGAGTTATTCCCTGAACCAAAATTCCTTGTGTCTTTCAGGAAAGTACTAAATTTAAGAATGTGTGGACAACTCATTCCAAATCACCTATAGCCTATGAGAGAGGAAGAATATATTTTGACAATTATCGGTGCTGTGTCAGCAGGTATCTTTTTGATGAACATTTTTGTTTTAATTCACCTCACTATTAATCTTAATTAATTTTTATAGAACCACATGCTATTTCAGTGCTTAATGAAATAGGAAGAATGGAAAAATGAGCGCAATATAAGAGTAGGTGGTAAAATGGGTTGTAATTTTAAAGTCTTGTTAAATCCAAAGTTAGAGATTTCATCTTTGCAAATACCAATTTAAAACGAATTTACTTTATAGTGCAGGCAAAATGATGGGTTGCTCAGGGTATGGTATAGTGTTTTATTATGCTTGGAAGATATCAGAGTCAAGGGAGCCAGGTATCTAATAGATACAGCTCTTTTAGAGAAGAATTTCTTTTTTTTTTTTTTTTAAGATTTTTATTTACTTATTCGAGACAGAGACAGAGATAGCAAGAGAGAGTGAGAGAGCAGGATCGGGCAGGGTAGGAGAAGCAGGCTACCCGATGAGCAGGGAACTCAATCCTCAATCCCACAACCCTGGGATCATGACCGAGCCACCCAGGAGCCCCTAGAGAATTTCCATGTTTTGTTTTGGAAGTGCTTGCCGTTTTTTGTTTAAGAGAAAAATTTCAAACTTGCTTCAAAGAGAATAGTATAGTGAACTTCCATATACTCATTACCTAGATTCAAAAGTGATCCAGATTTTGCTGCATGTGCTTTTCTATTCCATTGCCCCCTTTTCCTTGACCTTTTTACTAAGTATTTTAAAGCATATTTGAAACACCACGCCACACTTAAGTTTGTTTCTCTAAAAAATATGGACTTTTTTTCTTTCTCTTGATAGCTTTATTAAGATACAATTCACATTCTATACTGTTCACCCATTTAAAGTATGCAATTTAATGGTTTTTAGTTTATTGAAATTCATATTTAATGGTAGGAATTTTGATGAATCATTGTGGTTCGTATAGGCAACCATCACTACATTAACATTTTCATCACCTCAAAAAGAAACCCTATTCCATTTAGCTGTAGCCCCATCAACCTTAGCCATAAGCAACTGCTAGTATACTTTCTGTATCTATAGATGCACCTGTTCTGAACATTTCATATAAATTGAATCACATAGTATGTGGTCTTTTGTGATTGACTTCTTAGTAGATTACCAGTTTATTATAAAAGGATATAACTCAAGAACAGCCAGATAGAAGAGATATGTGGATATGTGGGAAGGGGCATGTAATATCCATGATTTTTGAGCATACTACTGTCCCTAAATCTCTATGTGTTCATCAACCCAGAAGTTTCTCTCCTTTGGTAATATATACATTTAGTGCTATTCATTTCTTTCAAGCACTGTTTTTGCTGCATCCCACAAATGTTGATATATTTTATTCATCTTCATTTTGTTAAAAATATTTTAAAATTTCTCTTGAGACTTCTTTGATCCATGTGTTATTTAGAAGTCTGTTGTTTAATCTCCAAATCTTTTGGGATTTTCCAGCTTTCCATTATTGACTTCTAATTTATTTCCACGGTGGTCTGAAAGTAGTACTTTGTATTACTTCTCTTTTAAATTTGTAAAGGTGTGTTTTATGGCCCAGATTGTGGTCTCTCTTGGTGA
Organism: Potos flavus; assembly: GCA_028534135.1. Taxonomy (NCBI): domain Eukaryota; kingdom Metazoa; phylum Chordata; class Mammalia; order Carnivora; family Procyonidae; genus Potos; species Potos flavus. Next base: position 118,569,172 of record CM052883.1, read on the forward strand.
ATTTCATCTGAGCTTGAGAAGAATGTGTATTCTGCAGTTACTAGATGAAGTATTCTCTGGATGTCAATCAGATCCAGTTGACTGATAGTACTGTTCATTTCAACTATATCCTTACTGACTTTCTGTTTGCTGGACCCACCAGTTACTGACAGACATGTTGGAAGTCTCCCAACTATAATAGTAGATTTGTTTCTCCTTGTGTTCTATCAGTTTTTGTCTCACATGTTTTGACATTGTGTTGTTAGATGTATACACATTAAGGATTTTTATGTCTTCTTGGAGAAATGATCCCTTTATCATTATGTAATACCACTGTTTATCCCTCATAATTTTTATTGTGGAAGTCAACTTTGTCTAAAATTAATATAGCTACTCCAGCTTTCTTTTGATTAGTATCCGCATGGTGTATCTTTCTCCATTTCTTTACTATAATCTGTTTCTTTATATTTGAAATGGGTTTCTTATAGACAACATGTATTTGAGTCCTGTTTTTTGATCCACTCTGGCAGTCTCTGCCTTTTAATAGGTATAGACCATTCACATTTAAAGTGATTATTGATATAGTTGGTTTAACATACTCCCATATTTATAACTATTTTTTATTCATTGCCTTTTGTTCTTTTTTTGTCTTTCATTCTTTTTTGTCTTCTCTGCTTTTAATTGAGCATTTTATATGATTCCATTTTCTCTCTACTTTAGCATATCCATTATATTTCTTTTTAAAAAATTTTAATGGTCGCCTTAGAACTTGCAATACATATTTACAACTAATTTAAATCACTTTCAAGTAGCACTATACCTCTACATGGGTAGCATACTTTATAATAGAGTATTTCTAATTGCTCCCTCCTGGCTTTTATAATGTTGCTGCCATTCTTTTTATCCATAAGCTATATTCCCTGAATACCTTGTTGCTGTTATTATTATGAACAAATTTTTATCTGTTAATTAAGAATAAGAAAATTAAGGATTTTATTTTACTTTTATTTATTTTATTGATTTATTTTATTTGAGAGCGAGAGAGCATCATGCACGCACATGAGCAGGGGGAAGGGCAGAGGGAGAGGGAGAGAATCTCAAGCAGACACCCTGCTGAGTGTGGAGCTGGATTCAGGGCAGGATCCTGAGATCATGACCTGAGCCACTTAACTGACTGAGCCACCCAGGTGCCCGTATTTATTCCTTTTCTAACATTCTTCTTTTTTTAAGGTAGATCTAAGTTTCTGACCTATATAATTTTTCTTCTCTTTGAAGAACTTTTTTGTACATTTCTTGTAAGGCAGATCCACCAGCAACAAATTCCCTCAATTTTTGTTTGTCTGAGCAAACCTGATTTCTTTTTTGACTTTTGAAGGATAAAGTCTTGGGATACAAAATTCTGGATTGGTTGAGTATGATATAATGATTTATAAGAAATATACATTTGGACGTGATGTGATGAGCACTGGGTGTTATATGTAGTGAATCATTGAACATTATATCAAAAACTAATGATGTACTACTATATGTTGGCTAATTAAATTTAAATTAAAAAAAAAAAGAAATCTATATTTGGTCATTCAGATGACCAAAATATTTTTCTCAAATATACTTGCTTTTCATCTACAGTTCCTGAAAATACTTTAGACCCGTAAAGGCAAAGTAGGTGTCTTGTTATTAATGAAGGTAACTTTCAGACCCACCCAAGTGTAAGGGCTTAATTCCTGGAGGACCAACCATGTGATTAGGGGTTTGGGACTGACCACTGACCTCCAGGCAACAGAGGGGAGCTGGAGATTGAACCAGCCAGTGGCCAATGACATAGTCAATCACAACTATACACTGAAGCCTCCATAAAACCTCAAGAGGACTGGGTTTGAAGAGCTCTGGGTTGGTGAACACTTGGAGATGCAGAGAGAGTGGCTTTCCTGGAGAGGGCATGGAAGCTCCATGCCCTCTTCCCATACCTTTTCCTGTGTATCTCTTCATCTAGATGTTGATTTGTATTCTTTATCATATCCTTCAATAAACTGGTAAACATAAGTAAATGTTTCCCTGAGTTCCATGAGCCACTATCAAACTAAAGAGAAGGTCATTAGAAGTCCAATCTGTAGCCCATGGGTCAGAAACACAGGTAACATCCTGGGGGCTTTGTGACTGGCATCTGAAGTGGGGGGTGGACGGCAGTCTCATTGGACTGAATCCTTAACCTGTGGAATCCGATGCTATCTCCTAGTAGATAGTGTAAGAATTGAGTTGAATTCTCGGACACTCTGCTGGTTTCTGAGAATTGTTTGGTGGTGTGTGTAGGAGAATCCGTCTCCCCTCATATTAGAATTGGGTCCAGGAGTCTTAAAAGACTGTGGGTGGGGGTCGTTTCATCACTTTAAATATTTTACATCACTCTCTACTTGCCTGCATATTTTCTAAAGAAGTCCAATGTAATTCTTATCCTGTTCTTCTTTAGATAAGGTGCTTTTTTCCTCTGGCTTCTTTCAAGATATTTTCTTTGTTTTTGATTTTCTACAGTTGGAATAATACAGACCTAGGTATAGGCTTTTTGGTATTTATCCTCCTTGGTGTTCTGTAAGCTTTTTGGATTTGTGATTTGCTGCCTGTGATTAATTTTGGAAAATTCTCAGCCGTTATTTCAAGTATTTCTTCTGTTTTCCTTTTCTTATCCTTTTAGTATTCCCGTTATATGTACATTACATCTTTTCTAATTCTCTGTCAGGATATTGTGTTCTGCTTTTATCGTTTTTTTGTTTTTGTTTTTGTTTTAATTTGGGAAGTTTCTATTGACATATCTTCAAGTTTACTAGTCTTTCCTTGTCTGTGTCCAGTCTACTGATGAGCCCATCAAAGACATTCTTCATTTGTATGGATTTTTGATTTTTAGCATTTCCTTTTGAGTTTGTTTTTAGGGTTTTATTATTTTTTTTAAGATTTTATTTATTTATTTGACAGAGAGAGAGAGCACAAGCAGGGAGTGGCAGGCAGAGGGAGAGGGAGAAGCAGGCTCCCCTCTGAGCAAGGAGGTTCTGATGTTTGCTTTGTGTCTTCAATCTTTGCATTTTGCATTTTAGCATGCCTTGTAGTCTTTTGTTATAAGTTGTATGTGATGTAAAAGGAATTGCCATAAACAGGTCTTTAGAGTAAGGTTTTATGTTGTGTTTGTTGTTTGCTGAAGCAGTAGGTGTCAGAGGCTAAAATTTCCTCTAGTGTCCTTGTTTTTGTTTGCGTCATACTGATTCCATTGGCTTACTCCTGCTAAGCTGTGATTCTTGGCATTCACCTCGCTTTCTAGTTTCGGGGGCAGCAGTTTGCTCTGTGATCTTAATTCTCTGATGGAACTAAAAACAGTTGTTGATTTTGTTTATTCAGTTTTTTTTCCTGTGAGGACAGGAGTGATGACTTCTAAGCACTTTACAGGATCAGAAACAAGAAGTTAAAGGAGATAGTTTGAGATTTGTTCTGATCTGAGGAGGGATCCTGCCAACAATCTTTTTCTGATTCTCTCTAACAAATTAGCCAGCCTACAATTTAGCCTGTATGGCCAGTGAATCTACAAATTTCTTCCATTTGCCTCTCACCATAAATTCCACTGGTTTTAAGAGTGCTGTTAGGCTAGAACTTCTTCACATTCTGTTGCAAATGAAATCTGTTCCTCCGGGAAGAGAATAGGGCTATCTGCTTTAAGGCCTGCTTCTTCCCCCCAGGCAAAATCTTCAACCTAAGGCTTTAGAGTTGGTAGTGGGAGGTGGGTTGAATCAATGGCATTCTTCTCTCTGAGTGACCCCCATGCTCTAAAAGCTGAGCATCTGGAGTTGAGGCAAATATTAGCCTCAGCTTTTCTTGCCTTTCTTAACGTGGAACCACTGCTTTATGAGGTGGGCTAAGAGTAATGAGAACCTCTGTATCCTTAGGCATGCCACGCTCAAGGTAGAGTTGGGGTTAGGTGGAAGAAGGGAGCCCCACTTTTTGACTACACTCACCCAGGACTCAGCCCCAGCAACAAGCAGCTGGGAGCTACATGAGAAATGCTGTCATCCTAGTCCCCCAAGAAGGTGGCCCTCTGGGAGCTGGAGGTAGAGGGAGTCCTGTGCTCTCAGCTATACCAGTCTGGAGTAGTTTTCATCTTGCTGAGTTAAGAACAGTATGGAGCGAGCACATCCTAGTTCAAACATCATAGATTCTCACTATTCTTAGTGAACTCTAGTAGATTTTTTTGAGTAAATATTTCTTTGTTTGCTGTATGCCCCTAAGACCATTTCCAGAGACTTTAAATAGTTGTCCTTTTATAGTTTTCACCAGTTTTCATGGAGAGCATGCCTATAGAGCTCGTCATGCTATAACGTTGGAAGTGGATATCTGGACATTTCTTTATATGATTATAATGTCATTACCGCACCTAATGAAATTAGTAATAATTCTTTGGTATCATTTAATGCCCGTTTCATAACTTACCCAATTGAGAGGTATCTGCTTTACTTAAAAAAATTTAAATCTTGAGTAGGTGGCATTGGTTGGTGATATAATAATAAATAGTTGGACTTCTTTACTATGGAATTCAGGGGTGTTTTACCCATAGTTTAGAATCACCCATAGTTTAGAAGTTTAAGCTTGCTTTCAATCCTGCGAAATTCTGTTTGGTTTAAAACTTTGAATCAGAGAACATCAAAGATGAGTAAAATTGTCACTCTGAAATTTTTTTTTTTTTACGATTTTTATTTATTTGAGAGAAAGAGAGAGCACAAGCAGGGGGAGTTGGCGGAGGGAGAGGGAGAGAAGCAGGCTCCCCACTGAGCAGGGAGCCTGACATAGGGCTTGATCCCAGAACCCTGGTATCATGACCTGAGCCGAAAGCCGACGCTTAACTGACTGAGTCACCCAGGAGCCCCTGAAAATTGTTTCTAAACTGTAGTTTAATTTTAAAGTTAATCAGTTAAAAAAAGAGAAAACACCTATGATCATATCTCGATAGTAATCAGGGAAGTATAAACTAAAGGTAAGGAACTATTTTTCACATAAAAAATGTAGTGTTCAGTACTGGTAGAGGTACAAACTTGTTCAACCTTTCTGTAAGGGAATTTGGGAGTAGAAAAACCCCTAAAGGTATTTCCTTTTTTACCCACTAATTTTCATCCTAAAATAAAGGGACTCTTTATCTAACTTTTATTTTATAATATTAGAATAACAGCTTATGAACCCTATGGAATTCAACAGAGATATTCACAGTAAATGTCCAAGGGTAAAGAAAGAATTCAATATGATCCAATTTTGGAAAATAATCTGCAGGTAAGTATATGTATATACAGAAAAACCAGAAGAAATGAACCAAAATGTTAATAATGGTTATTTTTGTAATCTTATAGTATTATGATCTATTTTATTTTTCAGATTTTCTGTGAATTTTATTGTGAATTTTGTGATCAGAAAAAAAAATGTTAACATTTAGTTAAGAAAAGGAAAGCGAAATAACAAGTTATATCTTGGTATTCCAAATCTCTAAAAGAAAAAGTCACTCAGAGCTGAGCAAACACTGTCTCAGTTATCAAGAAGAATAATCATTCATTTTTCTTTTTTCCCAGCGTTGCATCAGAGCCAAGAAAACTTTATGAAATGCCAAAATGTTCCAAATCAGAAAAAATAGAGGATGCATTATTATGGGAATGCCCGGTGGTAAGATTTGTTTTTAGAGTATTTGTTTCTGACACATTTTTAGCCCAAAAGAATTGATTATTGTTAATATATGTAAAAAAGAATAACTCTTAAATATCATACTGATTTCTGACTCTTGAAAGGAGTCAAGAAGAGAGTATATCCTTTGCTTATTTTTCCTCATGAATTTTTGTTTTTAAAAAATATACATTAATATTATGAAGGTATTTAAAAAATTTGATGCCATTTATAAATCTTGAAAACTGGAAAAAATTATGGACTAAGCAATGTAAGGTAGTTTAGAGTTATTTTCAATGATTAAGAGATCATTCTACCGATTTAAGAGATCATTCTATCCAAATAAAATATTAATTTAGGTGACAATTACGTTACATGACTCTTTGAAAGTAGATTCTTATGAGTTTCCTCCATGAATCTTGTTAGGAAAAAAATAAGTTAAAAATTAAAAATAATAAAAAATAAAATAAAATAATAGGCTAACTTATTCCATGAGATAGACCAGCATTGCCCTGATGTGTATTTTTCAGAAAACTGTTTTAATAAAATGATAACACCTTATACATGCTAGAGGAGTTGGGAGAATTGAGTTGTAGACAAAATAAGTGGGATATTCTGAGCTTAAAAGGTGAAACAAATTTATACAGTTACTTCTTAAAGCCTTTAATAATACTATACAATAATACTAATGTTCTTGGTGATTTTGACAACCATTTTGCAAAACTCTCTTGATCATAGGACTTCCTTTTTTGAGGTATGTTTCTACATATTGGTTTTCCATGAGATCAGTGTTTTAAGAACAGCACTTAAGAAATGCTGCAGTGGAGTGCCTGGATGGCTCAGTCGGTTGAGCATCTGCCTTCGGCTCAGGTCGTGATCCCCGGGTCCTGGGATGGAGCCCCATGTCGGGCTCCCTGCCTGGTGGGCAGCCTGCTTCTCCCTCTCCTCCCCACTCATTCTCTCTCTCGCTTGCTATCTCTGTCACCATCTCTGTCTCTCTCTCTAAAATAAATAAATAAAATCTTAAAAACAGAGAGAGAGAAATACTGCAGCAAATTAATTAGGTTTTTGAATCTGGCTGGTTGTTTTTTTAGGAAAAATAGAACTTACAATATGAGACCAAAAATAATGTTTAAAGGACAAGAGGCTATGCTTTGAATTTACTATTAAAATTCTTTCTCTCTTTTTTTTTTATTTTATTTTATTTATTTATTTGACCGAGAGAGAGAGAGATCACAAGTAGGCAGAGAGGCAGGCAGAGAGAGAGGGGGAAGCAGGCTCCCTGCTGAGTAGAGAGCCCGATGCGGGCTCGATCCCAGGGCCATGAGATCATGACCTGAGCCGAAGGCAGAGGCTTTAACCCACTGAGCCACCCAGGCACTCCTTTCTCTCTTTTTTTAGATACTGTTGTTTTTACATAAAACTGTGGTTTTTCAGAGCTGCTGCTTTCCTTTTCTCTAGACACTTATTCTTTTTAAAAAGAAACACCTTTTTAAAAATCAGAAAGTTTTAAATCTGTTTTCTCCCTTAATTTCTTATTGAAAGCTGAAAATAACTGTTGTGCCTCCAACATCTAAGGCCTTTTATTTTTTTTTTAAGTTTTTATTTATTTATTTGGGAGAGAGGTCATGAGCCAGGGGAGGGACAGAGAAGCAGACTCCTGCTGAGCAGGGAGCCGGGCATGGGACTTGATCCCAGGATGCTGGAATCATGACCTGAGCTGAAGGCAGATGCTTAACCGACTGAGCCACCCAGGCACCCTCTAAAGCCTTTTAATCCATTTTCATTTGTTGGGAGAGGAGGATGACAAATCTCTTAATTGAGAAAAGTTTTGAAGACACCAGTACAATAACACCAAAAATTTAGAGCAGTCCTTGAAAAAATAGTTTGTAGTAACCTAATTCCCCTCTTTTTTAAAAAATATTTATTAATTTATTTGAGAGAGATAGCGAGCGAGCGAGAGAGAGCGAGCATGAGCAGGGCAGAGAGTGAGAAGCAGGCTCCCTGTGAGCAGGGAGCCCAATGCGGGTCTGGATCCCAGGACCCTGAGATTATGACCTGAGCCAAAGGCAGATACTTAACAGACTGAGCCACCCAGGTGCCCTCTAGTAACCTAATTCCTATTCTCACTTATCTTTTACCATTTTCTTCTCATTTGAAGTTAAGCAAGATTTTCCATTAAGAAAAACTAAGAAGCATATCATATTGTTGTTAACATTCTCATGTGATACCCCATTTAAATCAGCACCTTGTTTTTCTGAGACAATGTGTGAAATACAACTTTTGGTTTAGGAAAATAGCCAAACCTATTACATATGCTATTTCAAATTCTTTTTTAATAAGCAAGGTATAAATAGTGTAATTTTTTTTAATTAAAAATCTCCAGGAGATGATACTGACATAAGATACCATAGAATAAAAATATTTACATCATTGCATGTGATTTTAATGTAAGACCTCTAGTAGTTAATAAGCTTACACACACACACACACACACACACACACACAAAACCAAGAAATAAACACAAGAACCTTGGTTCTTTCCCTAACATTTGAAAGGGAAGACAAATTTTTAAAAGCATGTGTAAAATAACTATGCCTTCATTCTTTTCTATTCACTTTACAGCCTAAGTGAATACTAGTTTAATTCCAACTTTTCTATCTTTAACTTTCCTTTTACAGCTTCCTTATTAGGGGTGCCTGGGTGGCTCAGTTGGTTGAGCATCTGACTCTTGGTTTCAGCTCAGGTCATGATCTCAGGGTGGTAAGATCAAGTCCCAAGTGGGGCTCTGCACTCAATGAGGGGTCTGCTTGGGATTCTCCCTCTGCCCCTTCCTGTGCTAGCTCTCTCGCTCTCTCTCAAATAAATTTTTTTTAAAAAAGAAGAGAACTTCCTTTTTATTTTACAAATCAAAGTAGAACTCCTTGCTTCTCTTTCTTTTCCTGCCTTAGACTTCCACCTTGTGGCAGCTGCTCAGTGGCAGGTATGCCCAAGTAGCTATTCTCTCCCTTTTTGGAGGGTAATTCATTGGTGACAGAAAATATCTTTAAAACCTGGCCATCTTCTGTTTTTCTTTGGCTGCCCTGAATCTGCATTCTGGCTTTTCTTTTGGAGTTATAGTGGAGCCACAGTGAATCATAGAACAATTTGTCCTTTTGCCATTTGACTTCTGTCAAAAGGAAAACGAGTTTTGGAATAAAGAAACATCTATTCCTTGGTGGGGGGAGGTGGGCAGAAGGAGAGGGAGAATCTTGAGTTGGCTGAAAAATAGCTAAAAAGCTGTTTTCTTTGAACATAGATTTCTGCAGATTTGTTTATGACAAACCAGTTTCATTTTTACACCTTGTATTTTTTAGGGGGAAATACTTCCCAATCCATCAGATTATAAATCTTCACTCATAGCACTGACTGCTCATAATTGGCTATTTCGCATATCAGCAACTACAGGAAAAGTCCTTGAGAAAATATATCTTGCTTCATATTGTAAATTCAGGTATTAACTGTGATTTTGTTACTCAAAATTTTATTAAAATACATAAAATATAAATACATATACAAATTGGAGACTTGTGGCCCAGGAAATTTCAAGGTTTTTTTTTTTTGTTTTTAAGTTTCCCATTGTATATCTGGATCTCAATTTATAAATCTTTCCTCTTGGGGCACCTGGGTGGCTCAGCAGGTTAAGCCTCTGCCTTCGGCTCAGGTCATGATCTCAGGGTCCTGGAATCGAGCCCCGCATCAGGCTCTCTGCTCAGTAGGGAGCCTGCTTCCCCCTCTCTCTGCCTGCCTCTCTACTTGTGATTTCTCTCTCTGTTAAATAAATCTTTAAAAAAAAAAAAAATCTTTCCTCCTTTTCTCTTCTTATTACTACATTTGAAGATCTGAGGATATAGACCCTTTATCATTTATTTTTGTATCACTCATAAGTAACTAACCTTTGCAGATATCTCTCACCCCCCCCCCTTTTCAAGTTTCCCTTCTACATATAGTATTTTATATGTTCTACAAATAGTATTTTATATGCAGGTTACATTTCATGATAGGTTTTCCTGAAGACAAGTGTGTTTCAGTTAAATCACCTGCCTAGTATAGTCTAAGAACTGTTGCAGTTGTTTTTTTAAGTGATCTCTACACCCAATGTGGGGCTCGAACTCATGACCCCAAGATCAAGAGTCTGATTCTGACTGAGTCACCTGGGTATCCCTAAAAACTGTTATTTTAACTTAGTAGTTTTATATATTATATATAGACATATTGGGAATGAATATATGTATGTAGAATGTGAAAAATAACATTTTTAATGCTTTTTGTAATATTAATGTCCATTTTAAAGTAGGAATGATCTTTTGTTTTCTAAGTTTTGAATACTGTTTGATCAAACACAATTTTTATTTTACTGACGCTATAGAAGGATTAAAATTAGATATATGTATATTTTTAATAGGAATATATCCGTATAAGCATGTAGAAGGAATTTTTAAGTTGTTTTTTAAAATAAATGACTTTGCTTTATAATTTAAATAAAGAACTGTTTATTTATGAAATATCTATTATATTTTGACTATAAGGAAACTTAAACAAATCAATAACCTTCTCTTCATTATTTTACAAGATACCTGAGCTGGGACACTCCTCAAGAAGTCATTGCAGTCAAGTCAGCTCAAAACAAAGGCTCAGTATTGGCCCGGCAGGTAAGACATCTTTAAATATCAATAAATAAATATATAAACATCAATAAGATGAGGAATTTGTTTGCAGAGGAAATTATCTGCAAATTTGTTAGGAAAGAACTAATCATCTTGGATTCTTGAAGAATGGTGTGAAAGTTAAGAAACGGTATAAACTTAAGAAATACGCCTTAAGCCGCTTTGGGGAAGTATAGCAGATTATTTTACATTCCATAGTGGAAAGAAATCGACAGAACCCGTTCTTCAAAGTAAGGGAGCTTTTTCAAGCAGAGAAGTCACTCAAGCTTTAACTATGGATGATTTTTTCTCATTTCATATAGACATGTCAGTGTAATTCTACTTTCAGTTGATGTGACTATGATAACTGTGTCTTTCTATTAGGCTCTTTATTATTAGAATTCTAATTTATAATATAATTTATATTATGTTAATATAGCAATAACAATATATATGATATATATCAGAAATATATATTAATTTATAATATAAAAATATGTTTTATTATGCATATAAAATGTTTTTGTTATACAGTATATAAGATATGTTTTGTTGCTAAGAAATGTTTACTGTTAATGTTTATTTATTTTTCTTTTTTTATTTTTTAAGTAGGCTCAATGTTAGCCTTAAATTCATGACCCTGAATTCAAGACCTGAGCTGAGATCAGGAGTCAGACACTTAAATGACTGAGCCACCCAGGCGCCCCTGTGTTTACTTTTATAGATTTTTGTGTGTATGTGCATGTGCGTCAAAGGGCTGAAGGTTTAATGGACATATTTTGAACATGTATGCTTTCCTGTTTAAGTAACTTTGCAATGTAGATAAATGTTTTCAATTCATGAAAACATCCACATAACTGTGTGCTAGGACAGATGGATGTTTTCAACTCATGAAAAGAGTGTTTCTAAAATTCTTTTGAGAGCTACTTGTAATTTAATCTTTCCTTGTAGGCAGGCATTCAACAGCCTGTTTTGCTGTACCTTGCAGTGTTCCATGTTTTACCTTTTTCACTCATAGGGATTCTGGAGATCAACAAGAAGGTAAGAACTTACTTCTTATTTAATTGCAATATTAATTTTTTGATAAAAGATGTGATGTCAATGTATGTTTGTTTATTAGGTGTTTTGATTGCAAATGTTCCCCTGACTGTAAAAAGCTTTCTGATCTAGTTTGTTTCATAGCAAAATACATGAGAATGTTTCATTAAGGAAGAAAGCCTAATCATCCTTTCATCTTTCTGCATGTTCTTATGCCTTTCAAGTGGATAGCGTTGAATACCTTTGGTGTCATTAACAAACCACTATTTTATAAAATTATGAAATGAGTAAGGTGTTTTTTTTCAGAGGGATATTCCAAAGCTTGTTAAAATGACCAGTAGGAAGATGAAAAGCTAGAACAAAACGAATCATTTTAATTGCAAAGTATAGATCTAGAATTTGTTTTATGATACATAAACAAGACCTATAATTAAATATGTGAGTTTTCCAGCTTGTTCAGTTATAGGTTTTATTCTTGTCATTTTTCTTGATTTATGGTCTGTTATATGGGAAGAAAGAAAGGACATAGTTCCTTTGAGTAAAAGAATCAGTAGCCTCCTACTTTCCATTAAAAAATTGTTACTTAGTCTGGGCGGATAGTCATTTATTGGTCTATTCTACTAGTCTTTAATTAAGCACCTCAAGTATTACTGAGCTCAGATTTTCATGGTCCACTGAGAATCATTAGCAAATAAGATGAACGTTTTAAAACAATTTTGTATAAGCATAGTATACTAAGCTACATAATGAGTAGTGAATGAGTAGTATCAGTTACTTATTCATTGTATTGCGCCAGGCACTTTGAGTAGTTTATAACTTTGTAACATACGGTGGGTTCAACTAGGAAGGTAAGCAGCTTCCCAAATCCTAAGTAAATGAAGAAGCTGGAATTAGAACCTAGATTTGACTCCAAAGTATGAACCAAATTTTAAAATAGAGTGGCTACTTTATTAGAGCACTCATTATTTGAAAACATGTTTGAATTACACACGTCCTCCTTTTCAAAGTGAGAAACAAAGATCAGCAATAAAAAATCATGAGCTAGTCAAGATTGAAGCATAATTATCTAAGAGATGACAAACACAACTTATGAATTTAACTATTTTCTTTGTGCTTGTGGATTAAGTAGTTGTGTGTGCTTATTACAGTCTATAACAGGAATGAACACTTAACTAAGTCATAAATTGTTTCTATTTATTCTTAGATGCCTATGATAATCGCTGGAGGGATTTGGTTTTGATTAGGGTTAGTCAGAATTGAAGCATATCTTCCACTTCCCATGTATAAAAGACTACCCAGTGGCCAAGCTCAAAATGTACTTTTAAGCTAGTTATTGGGGTAGTAAATATTCACTAAGTAATTTGTCTTGAATAGAAACAGAAACAGATTTCCACTTAATTTCCACTTATTCTTTCATTGCTATGAATATTTTTCTATGTTGGCTTTTGTTAAATATTAAAATAGGCACAGAATCAAGTTATTTTATCAGAGCTCTGTGAAGAATTATGACAGGATCCAAAAAAAAAAAAAAAAAAAAGAATTATGACAGGATCCAGAAAGGGAACAAAGAGCCAAAGCCTTACTCAAGGTTAGCCAGGCTAAATGTCTCTATAGGTGCTTGCTTGGTCTTTAACACGTTTGGTTTTTATATGACTAAAAAATTAAGCAATATTAAATATTTAAAGAACAAAGTAATGATAAAATTCTGGAGTTGGCTGTTTTTCATTACAAGTACTTTCTTAGATCCAGTCTTTTCACTTTTAGCTAAAAAATAAGTCTCTTTATAAATAACATTTTAGCATGAAGAATAGGTCCCTATATTTACTCTACTACATATATCCTGCGTGGTAGAATTAGATGGTCTCGGTGTATGCCGATGTCCACGAGGAATAGCCTATGTTATTAAAAGATTTGACGAGACTGTAAAGCGAATGGATGAAGCAAATGAATGCTGCTGAATCATTCTGAGGGTTAAGTGCTGCACTCCCATTAGTGCTCCACTCCCATTAGTGCTCCTGTTCAAGACTCTAGTGGCCTACTACCCTAATGACGTCTTAACTTCAGGTCTCTAAATTATAATTAAATTATAATGGTAGGCACCAGTGTTGTAGTGGTGACCTGAATATTAAGCAAGTGCACAAACCACTGTGAACACTCAGAGGATTGGCCTTCTGGTCTTTTCTCAGGTGATATCTACCTTTCCCCTCAGATTTTCGGGAACGTTACAGATGCTACCTTGTCTCATGGAATACTGATTGTGATGTACAGCTCAGGACTGGTCAGACTCTATAGCTTCCAAGCCATCACTGAACAGGTAGAGAAGACTGAAATTTGCCATATTATAATATCTCGAGGTTTGGACTGAGGTATGATTTTTTTTTTTAATGAAATGCTTTTTTTAAAAAAAGATTTTATTTATTTATTTGACAGAGAGAGAGATCACAAATAGGCAGAGAGGCAGGCAGAGTGGGGGGGAATCAGACTCCCTGCTGAGCAGAGAGCCCGATGAGGAACTCGATCCCAGGACCCTGAGATCATGTCATGAGCCAAAGGCAGAGGCTTTAACCCACTGAGCCACCCAGGTGCCCCATGAAATGCTTTTAGAGCTAGGCAGTTGTGTAGATTTCAGCTCTACAAAACTGTACAAATGCAGAAAGACAAAGTAACCTTTAAAAGATCAGAGGAAAGATAAACAGAAAGGCCCTCGAGTCAATGAAGACATTTTCTCTGTCATATACATGTGAATTTGACTTTTTCTCTCTTCAGACAGCAAATGAGTAGGTGCTAAAGCCACCGTTTTTGTTTTGTTTTGTTTTTAGTTCATGCAACAGAAACTTGACTTAGGGTGTGCATGCAGATGGGGTGGGACTGCTGGAACTGTAGGAGAGGCTCCTTTTGGCATTCCTTGTAATATTAAAATCACAGGTATGGCTACTATATAGCATTTTTTTCACCTTAAAAAATAAGTGGTCATATAAATATTTATTGTAATCATCCAGATGTTTTCTCATAATTTAATTATAAACTCAATTCATTTTATTTCTCTACAGCATATTCCTTGCTATGGAATAGGTATTAACAAAATCTATCAGTTATTCATTGAACTGAAGGCCTGGGCATACTGAATCTTGTTTGGCTTTTAATTAGGGGAAGGTGAAACCCAACATCACTGATAAGAGAAATGCAAATTAAAATTATCATAAGATCTTTGCAGATTCTCAAATATAAAAAGTTACATAACAGGGTTGTTAAAAGTATAGAAATATATACGAATATAACAGTATATTAATTTATTGTTGGGATCCTTTGTGAAGGACAGTATGTCATTGTGTATCAAAGCTTTAAATGTATATACTCCTTGAACAACTCCACGTCTAGGAATTTATACCGGATATATTCACATTTGTACAAAATGACAGATGTACAACATTGTTTCTAATAGCAAATGATTGGAAATAACGTGTACATTGGTAGGTGATACTAATACTATCTCATTGTTTGGCTGCATCATAAATTTAATTGTTAAAAAGAACTTTTTTTTGTATTGGTATAGAGCAATTTCCAATATAACTAAGTGATAAAAAGGAGTATTAATTTGTATATAAAAAGCTTCATTTGTATAAAGAATTTGTATTCACATGTTAAAAGTGTACATATAAGCATATGCTTTTAGATTTGCTCGGAATATGTAGAAGGACATCCAAAAACCTGATAAAGAGTAGTTACCTCTGAAGGATACAGATGAAAGAAGACTTAGTTTTCATTATATATCTTGTGATACTTTTTGAATGTGGTGCTTACATTGTGATTCCTTGTATCTGAATGTACACATGCAGTTCCTTGAAATTTTAAGAATTTGACCTATACCATTTTATCAATGAACTCTAAATTTGTTGAACCAATTCACTAGTTTGGACATGTAGGTTGTTTTTAATTTTCTGTGATTACAGATAACATGAGAATATTCACGTAACTATTAATGATTCTTGCCTGAACCAGTTATGTCATTTGGGGTGGCAGAATGGCCATTCGAAGGATTCTGTCATTCCTTCTACCTTTAATAACTGACATTTTTCTATAAATAAAAACTTTCATTTGTCACCTAGGGATGAACTATAATTCCACCTAAAAAGTCAAAGCAAATACTTATTCCTTCTCTTTAATTATCAATATTTGAACAAGGAGTTGATGTAATAGTTACTTCCAATGGCGGCAAAATTTTTTTGAGGTCAGCACACATATAGAATCACAATAGACTCAAGGATTTTTATTTATTCAAAATTATATAGTTACAGTTATTATTCTTTTTTTAAAAAAACAGAAGTTCCTACCTTTTTTTTTTTTTAAGATTTTATTTATTTATTTGACAGAGAGAGAGATCACAAGTAGGCAGAGAGGCAGGCAGAGAGAGAGGAAGCAGGCTCCCTGCTGAGCAGAGAGCCCGTTGCGGGGCTCGATCCCAGGACCCTGAGATCATGACCTGAGCCGAAGGCAGAGGCTTTAACCCACTGAGCCACCCAGGCGCCCCTACAGTTATTATTCTTAATAATGTTCAAATTGCCCCAAATTTGGCCAATGAGAACTTCATTTGACATACCCCATTAGTCTTGGAGAATTTCCTTGCTTTCTGGAACAATAATATATCCCAGGTTTATCTTTTACTTTCCTTGTCCTGGATCTGACAAGAAGCTGTCTTAGTAGAGAACATCATCATTGACTGTGTTAGTTTCCTAGGGCTGCTATAACACCACAGACTGGTAGCTTTAAAATTTAATCTCTTACAGTTTTGGAGATGAGAAGTCTGAAATTAAGGCCTTGGCAGAGACAACCTCCCTATGAAGACTCTAGGAAAGAACGCTTCTTTGCCTCGTTAGCTTCTGGTTGTTGCCGACGATCCTTGGCATTTCTTGGTTTGTGGCAGTATAACTCCCATTTCTGCCTGTCTTCACAAGGCCTTCTTTACTCTGGGATTTAGGACCCACCCTTATCCAGTATCACCTCTGCTAAGACCCTGTTTCCAAATAAGGTCACATTCACAGATACTGGGGGTTAGGACTTTGACTTAACTTTTTGAGGGATACAGTTCAACCCGCAACACAGACCAAGATCTAGTTGTGCTCAATGCAGTTGGTTGTCTTTATTTTTTGGTGAACAGAGCTGGGAAATATATTAAAACAAAAATTCATTAATTCATTCTCGTATTTCCAATTTAATTGTTCTTTGATTTTATATTTGTATTTCCTTTTCCTCCCACTGAACTTCTTGATTCCTAATAAAATTTTATCCTAATAATCTTAAAATTGCCATATCAGTGCTACTACTAAAAACTATAGTGTGAAGGTTAAGATTTCTATACAGTTCCTTTTGTCCTTCGTATATAGCCCAATAAGTGTACTACAGAGTAATATGTTCAAAGATTATTTGAAATTATTTTTCTATATGATCAGGTTACCAATTTTATGCAATTAGATTCATTTGTTTTAGTTTGTTTTCAATTTTAGGTTTGTTTTTCCCTTTTGACTTTATTCTTGTAGTTGTAAATGTGTATATTTCAAAGGTCAAAACTATATAAAAAGATATTGTCTGAGAAATTTTGCTTCCATACATAGTCCTTTTATTCTCTTACTTCCCTCCCCCTACCCCACCCTACCCTAATAAGTAATTATTTTTAGTTTCAAGGTTATCCTTCTGTTGTTTGTTTTTATAAAAATAAGCAAAAGTGTGTATGTATTCTTTAAATGTTACCTTCTTTCTTATACCAAATGTAGTATATCATATACTCTGTTCTGTACCTTGTATTTTCACTTAACATATATCTAAATTTTTTAAGCTTTTTTTTTTAAGATTTTTATATATTTATTTGACAGAGAGAGACAGCAAGAGAGGGAACACAAGCAGGGGGAGTGGGAGAGAGGGAAGCAGGTTTCCCGTAGAGCAGGGAGCCTGATGTGGGACTTGATCCCAGGACCCTGGGATCATGACCTGAGCCAAAGACAGATGCTTAATGACTGAGCCACCCAGGCGCCCCTAAACCTTTTTTTTAATAGAAGAAATATATAAGATTAACTACATATTTTTCTTATTGAAATAAAATTGATACATATATATAACATCTGATTAGTTTCAGGTGTACAGCATAATAATTCCGTTTTCCCAGGACAAGTCATCTCCCACTTGCCAGTGATTCTTCATAATTAGGATTTTTTTTTTAAACTACCTTTATTAAAAGGTCCAACTTACATACGATAGGCCACCCATTCCATGGACGGTTTGATGAGCTCGGACACGTGTATGCTTGCATAACCGCCATACAATATTTCCATCATCTTTAAAAGTTCCCCGTTTCCCTTAATAGCCATTCCCCATCCTCCTCCAGCCCAAGTGACCACTGTTCTACCTTCTGTCTCTGTAGATTAATTTTAATTTTATAGAAAAATGAAAACTATAGAATTTCATATAAATGGAATCATACGGTATGCACTCTGGTGTCTGGCTTCTTTTGCTCCATATAAAATTTCTGAGATCTATCCATGTTGTGTTTATCAGCAGTTTGTTCCTTTTTGTTCCTGAAGAGTGCTCTATTGAATCGGTATATCATAGTTTACTTTCCATTCACCTATTGATGGACATTTGGGTTTGTTTTTTTTTTCTGGATTTGAGCTATTATTAATAGCCTATGAATATTCTTTTACAAGTCTCTACACAGACATGTTTTCATTTCTTCTGGGTGATTACCTACAGGTGGAAATTGTTGGGCTGTATGGTACATGGGTGTTTAGTTTTTTTTTTTAGTTTTTTTTTTTTATTAACACATAATGTATTATTTGCCCCAGAGTACATGTCTGTGAATCATCAGGCTTACACATTTCACAGCACTTACCATAGCACATACCCTCCCCAATGTCCATAACCCAGCCACCCTATCCCTACCCGCCCCTACGCCCCAGCCACCCTCAGTTTGTTTTGTGAGTTTAGGAGTCTCTTATGGTTTGTCTCCTTCCTGATCCCATCTTGTTCATAATTAGAATATTACTAAGGCTAGACATCAGGCAAAGAGGGATTCTTGATGGTTTTATCCCTTAGCCATATTTGTCCCAGGAGCTTCCTCTATAGCTGTAAAATTACAAATAAAGGCTTTAGCCAAGCATGCAGTGGCCACCTTTAACCAAACCCAACATGCAGTCACCCACAAATTTGAAAGGTGGCCCTCCAAAACCAAATGGGCCTTGACATCCTGACTGTAGCTCAAGAAGAAACTTATGCTAATATTGAGACTAAATATTTTGTATATATCCCTGTTGACTCTAACATATCCAAAGTTTTAGCAGACATGCACACACAAATTAAAGCAGTGTCTGTCTCCTCTAATTCTCTCAGTGATTGGATTTCTTCCTGGTTAAGTGGAAATGGATAGTCTTGGTGGAAAACACTTCTTTTACTAGCTATGATAATAATTATGCTAGGTCTTTTTCTTTATTGAGGGAGCTATTGTTATTACATGTTCTGCATAAATATGTCAGATAAATTATCTCAGTGGAAACTGTAGAAGCATCTCATTCTTTTTTTAAATTTTATTTTATTTATTTATTTGACAGAGAGAGAGATCACAAGTAGGCAGAGAGTCAGGAAGAGGGAGAGGGGGAAGCAGGCTCGCCGCTGAGCAGAGAGCCTGATGCAGGGCTCGATCCCAGGACCCTGAGATCATGACCCGAGCCGAAGGCAGAGGCTTAACCCACTGAGCCACCCAGGCACCCCGGAAGCATCTCATCCTTATGATGAGACCTCATGAATGCCTCCAGTGCAAACAGTCTGCCACTAGGGGTCCTTCATTTAATGA
Source organism: Potos flavus (assembly GCA_028534135.1). NCBI lineage: Eukaryota > Metazoa > Chordata > Mammalia > Carnivora > Procyonidae > Potos > Potos flavus. Next base: position 118,588,391 of record CM052883.1, read on the forward strand.
GATAGCTCAGGATTTTTATGCCTCTCGGTAGGTAGGATCTATAACCTTTTACAGCCTGAAGAAGCTACAGAACATGAGACCGTCACCCTTCAAAACCCCTTAAGAATTAGGAGGATAAAAATCTCATAGTAGGGAATGAGAAGGAAACTGAAGGGGACCCCATGAGAGAAAGGCTGTTTTTTTTCCTTTCCTTCTTTTCCAGTTTCTATTCTTGCTAGGACCTGCACCCCTAACCCACTTTACACATGCCTTATAATGCAAATAGCGCATGTCCTCCTTGTAAGGTACAAAGAGTTAATGATTCTCTAGAATAAATAACATATAAGGAAGGACCAAGTGAAAATGACTGGACGAAGCTATCATATGTGCGTGCCAGACCACTGAAGCTAGACAGCTCCGTGCCAAGACCCCCTGACTCCAAGGAATAACACCTGAGCCCTCTTCTTTGTTCTAAATGGTTCCTGGATGCCTGAGAGGACACATACACCAGACCACCATCCTCAGTAAAAAACCCCAGACCCCAAACAAAGATGAGACTCATACTCCTTTCCTTTCCAAGTCCCATGGAGTGTCTGTCTATATCTGCATGCTCCATGTCTTCAATAAACTCTGCTTTCACCGCAAAAAAAATTTATTTTTGTATGCACTACTAAGTGATACATAGTGTAAATCTGCGTGAATCCACAGTAAATCTAGTTACCGTTTATCACCATGCAGTTGACCCCCTTCATCCATTTCACACACCCTTCAGCCCTTTTCCCTCTGATAACCGTCAATCTGTTCTTTGTCTCTATGAACGCCTGTAAATAATGCTGCAATGAACATAGGGGTGCATATTATCTTTCCAAATTAGTGTTTTCATTTTCTTTGGGTAAATACCCAGTAGTGGAATTGCTAGATCATATGGTAGTTCCATTTTTAATTTTTTTGGAAAGATTTTATTTATTTATATGACAGAGCACAAGGTGGGGGGCATTAGGTAGAGGGAGAAGCAGGCTCCCTGCTGAGCAAGGAGCCTGATGCGGGGCTCCATCCCAGGACCCTAGGATCATGACCTGGGCCAAAGGCAGACGCTTAATGACTGAGCCACCCAGGCATCCCCTATTTTTAATTTTTTTTTAAAAACTTCCATGCTGTTTTCGATAGTGCCTGCACCAGTTCCTAACAGCAGTCCCTTTCCTCTACATCCTGTTGTCATTCTTTATCTTTTTGATAATAGACGTTCTAACAGGTGTGAGGCAATATCTCACTGTGGTTTAAATTTGCATTTGTCTGATATATTCCCTATATTTTAAAATTATAGAAAAATCATATCCTATTATAGCCATTCTTTTATAAACCATACAACATTTTGTACAATTTATATTAGAACTCTGAAGTATCATTGCTTGACCTTTCACAGACTCAGAGAATTATAATAATAATTTTCTTTTTAGTGCCTCTCTTTCCACAGTCTAGCCAGTAGGAGCCCCTTTTGCTGGTTCTCTTATTCTTTTAACACTATACTGACATCCTTGTAAATATCCTTTATAGCAATAACTGGATGGTTCAGACCTATCCTAAAATTTCCTCACTACAAGACATGGAATCAGCTACTCTCAGAATTTCTAGGACTCATTGCTTCTCGGTCTTTTGGCTAAGATCAAATGTAGAATTTCTAGGACTCCTTAATTGAAAATAGTATTGGAGATCAAAATTCGGGCTCTTGAGATTAGTGGGGACCCATTAGAATTGTGATGAACAGAGTCCTGCTGTTACTTTGCGGCCATTTTTAGCAACTGCTGAGAAAAGCATTTCTTTTTAAATACATCTTTTTGGATTGACTTTTTTTTCCTATTGTTCATACCTATTTTATATGCTCTACAACATAGCTACTTGGAATTTTAACCCCAAATTCAAACTCTAATTATATTTTTTATTTTTATATTTTTTTCCTTATTCACCATCATTTGATAGCTACCATATTATCACATATGTTTGTACTTCTTTCATAATTTACTTACTGATTTTTTTTTTGCCCAGTTTTCTGTTGGGTTCATATTTTTCTTATCAAAAAGACTTCTTTATATATTAAGAATATTACTCTTTTCCTAAAAAAGTTTAAAAAAACATTTTAAGTATACTTAATATGTTTAGACTTGTCTCTTTCTCAGGACTGTCCATTTGTGAATTCACTTTTCATTATTTTTCTCCTGTGTATAGCAAGCACCAAATAGTAAATCGCCCTTATGAAGAAGCCTAATAGAGTACACACTTCTATATGTAATACGTGACTCTTGAGTGAATGGTCTTCCTACAGCAAGCCTCTTTACTGATAGTGATGGCCTCATAACCAAAGAGTATACTCTTAAGGTAGAAGGGTAAAAAAAAGATTAACCACCTGCTGAAACAGACTGTGTGCTTTGTGGTGTTCCCCAAGGACTGCCCAAATGGCATACTGGTCTTCTGAAGCTATAGTACCTTCTACTTCTGCATTTCTCTAAGAGTACCTCTGTTTCACTCTACTTGAAATAATTGTCATCAAGAAGACTAAAAGGCACCAACAGATACTTCTTCTATGGTGTCAGTCTTTAAATGACAGTGACTGACTAGATGTATCTAAACTAGTTAACTTGTCTAAAGATGATACCAGTAGTAGTGGCTACCCTTTAATAAAGCTTTCACTGTGACAGGACCTGTCCTAAGTGGTTACATTCATTATGACTAATATCACTTCTACACTGGAAATCATAAGACTTCTCTGATAAAGTTTGCTAAGTATAACCTGCTAGCCTGGAATATAGAAGATCTCTTCCTGACATCTGAGGGAATTATTAGACTTAATTACCTAATTAGGATTGTTATGAGTGTTGGAAATAGTATCTAACCCAGAGTCTGAGACATACATGCCTAGTAAATGGCAGCTGCTTTTATTAGGTGTACTTTGCCATTTTTTCCCAGCATAGGCACGTTTAGCCCACTTTTTATCTCCCCTCAATTGCAGGTCACACATACCCTGAAAACAGATGTCTGGAAATTTTACCTCATAACAACATTTGTTTCCTACCAGCTTTCTCTTTTCTTAGCAATCAGCCTCTTTCCTAATTATATTTTATTTCCTAAACATAGTAATTTTTCTTTAATGGAAATTCATAGATGGTACATGCAAAGAAGGGTTGAATTCAGTTCGTGAATGTTCCAAGGCTATCAGAAGAGAAAATAATAAAGTCCTTTTGCCCATCTCTGCAGACACACCACCACTGCTGTTTGAGGTGTCCTCCCTGGAGAATGCTTTTCAAATTGGAGGTCATCCTTGGCACTACATCATCACACCTAATAAGAAGAAACAGAAAGGAGTTTTCCATATTTGTGCCCTCAAAGATAACTCCTTGGTAAATCATGACTGATCAGACTTTTTTGTAGTAAATTTGTATCAGAAATTCTTTATTTTGTACTCCTATAATAAGAATTCCTATGAATTAGTTTTTGTATTAATAATTTGTAAACAATGTTACAGAAGAATACAAAGAATATAACAAACACTTGTGTGTACTACCAAGAATTTAAAAGCATTGAGATTTGAAAATTTTTGGAAACCGAAGATTTCTTATGGGATCTCTGCAAAACGTTTCTGAAGTTCCATAGTGGAAATTATTGATGGAATATGTTCCGGCTGCCTCTGAAATTACTGGTGCAATGTGTGGTTGGTTCTGTTTTTTCATGGTTTGCTGCTATTAGCTTTCCAGAGCAGAACCAGGTAGAACTCTGTTGGTCACAATATAAGCATTGAAACACTTTGAATTTTCAAAAAGATTGTTAAGTTACTTATGGCAGAATAGGAAGAAATGGTACATGGTAAGACAACAGAAATTTCTACCCCTTGAATTAATTTTCTTTATTTTCTTTTTGAAAATGATTTACACATGACTTATCATTTAATTTAATTTAATTTAATTTAATTCACTGAGGGCCTAATGTGTGCCAGGCATGGCTGGGTACACATTCCCTTCCCTCAAGTTGTTTATGGTTTTGAAAACACACGTGTAGATAAATAAGATGCAGTCTGTTAAGCACAGTGATTAAGATAAGTGCAAAAGAGCAAGTACACTGGGAGCTGTGGAAGGGTTCCCCTTTGCTTTGTATTGCTGAGTTAGTGTAATTTATTTCTGGAACCTATATATTTATCACATATATAGGTTCAGCTAATTCCACACCCATCTCTTCCAGGATCGTGCTCAGTCACTGTTGGACTCAGTGGGTTTTAGTCACGGGCCACATTTCACCACACCAAAGATCAACACAGTCTTGGGTCCAGTTATCTATTTCCTTTGATGTCACTACCAGGGAACACTGTGTTTAGTGTCTTATAGTTTTCTTTTGTGGGGACATTGTCCCCTTTCATTTTTTCATTTACCTATCATATGTGGCAGCTCCTGTTTGCCCCAGCCCAGTGACATCTTCTTTTAGAGTGGCCTCTCTGGGGACTGTTTCCTGTCATGACAAGTCTGTGATTTCATTGTTCACCTCTCAGCCAGCGAACATTCTTCAGGCACCAGGATCTGTCACATCTCTCTTTCACTTAACTTTTCTATCCAGTCAAACCTTGTACGATTCACATTCTGGATATTTAGTACATATTCTTTTTAGGTAAGAACTGATGATACATATTAGTGAGTGTGTGTGTGTGTGTGTGTGTGTGTGTGTGTGTGTATAAAATGGCCTCCAACATCTATATCAAGCATGCCTGTCAAGTACTCACCTTCTGTAATAACTGATAACAGCTAATCATATCTATATTTCAACATATTCATTAGTAATTGCCGAATCCAGGGGAAGTTTTCAATCCTTTTGCCAGACAGCTTAGATGTAGTCACATTAACTTGAGGATGCGTATGCCCATTACTTCCCCACCTGTCAGTCAGAAGAGTAGGTAACCCAAAAACACATGCAGCCAAACTGAAGAATTCAGAAAATGTTTCGTAGCTTTCTATTAAACTGAGCTTTAAAATCTAGCATTCAAGCACATAACAAAAACATAACAAAAACTGATAATAATGCTGCCTTATATTTAACACAAAAAGAGACAATATTTCTTTTGCATGTTATAATCATTATAATAAAGGGAATTGTCTAAAGAAAGATATGTATAGCATGTACATGTTTTATTTTAAGCAAAGGAGCATCCAGAGCTAATACCATCGTGGACACATTAATTTCAGTGGTTGCAACCAAGGTATTTAATTAAATTGATTTCCTTATATGTACAATGTAATAGTACCACCATTCCTATTAGAAATTATTAGAATACTTATAAAAATTCCTGAAAAATTAAAATTCACTAATAAAGAAAATTTATTAAAATCCATTTTTTTAAAAAGCGTGGCATACAAAGCACTTGTGACATAGCCCTCACCTACTTCTCTAGTCATTATATTTCTTTTGTAGAGGCCAAAATTAAAATTTTTATTCATGTGTATGCATATACATGCTATATGGATTAACATTTCTGTGTTTTGTGTTTTGGCATCTCTTCTTTTTAGCCATTTTCTGCTCATCCTTTAAGGCTTAGTTTAAGCTCTGGTTTTCCTTCTGATATTCTGCTTACCTGAGTCTGATGTTTGAAAATATCCTGTGCATGGCTTGATTACTTTGTTTTCTACACCGTCTTGTTTGTTTGTTTTTGTTTTTGTTTTCTACATTGTCTTATTTCTGTTATGTTTCTGCCCCCCTTCTTGATTATGAGCTTTTTGAAGAAAAGAGTTATGTTTAGTTCATGTGAGGTACAAACACCTAGTGTGATACTTAAAACATAATGTCCTGTCAGTATATGCTAATGAAATTAATAAGTTAATATTCAAAAAAATTTTATAAGTATCTAATAGGAAAGGTGGTATCACTTCATTTTACATTGGGGAAATTAAAGAAACTAAATGAAATCAATGTATCCATGCTGGTATTAGTTCCCAGTGCTCGTATGTATAAGGTAAAACATTTATGTACATATGCGATCATATATCATGGAGGTATCTTTTTCTTTATTTTAATGTCTAAATGTCCTACCATGAAGTAAATCTCTACTTGCCTAAAAGGCCGAGCAGTATTAGACCATTTCTTCATTATTAGAGGTTTATATCTGACTTATCCAAGGAGATTATATGACCTGTTTCTGAGATTTGGGGTTGGGTTGCATGTTTATCTTTGTGCTAACCACGCCTTTTAACAGTTTATTGGGGATAGGCAAGGGAGGAAGAAGTTATAGGGAACTGTGTGTGTAATATTTGTACAGAGTTATATCATGGAACAAGTCCTTGGACCTCAGAATCAGAGCAGCTGTTTAGCACGTGTAAAACATCGAGCAAATGATTCATCCTTTTTGTATATCAGTTTCCTCATCTAAGTGGGGATAATAGTATATGCTTTGAGTGTTGTTAAATAAGATGACTTTAAAACAGTTACTGCAGTGCCTGACGCAAATTAGATGCTTGAGATATGATTACTGTTAAGTTATTATTTGTGAGGTGAATTGTATGGTACAGGGTAAATGTTCTGGATTTCTCAAGTAAGAATGGCTTTATTCAATTCTTATACATATCCCAGTCCAACTATTGATATTTTCTCTACCCTGCACCTTTGATTTACTGATCTATGACTGATACTAGATTTGAAAACTTATTTTCCCTTAATCTCTATTTTCTTTTTTTTTTTTTTTTTTTTTTAATCTCTATTTTCAATATGTTTACCCAATTCAGGCAAAAAATGGGATCCAAGAAATGGAATGTTGTTCTCTAGAATCTGACTGGATCTATTTTCATCCTGATGCTTCTGGTAGAATAATACATGTCGGCCCAAATCAGGTCAAGTGAGTATTTTTATTCATTACTTTAAAGTGAAAGGTAGTTTTTGGAAGCATTTAATGCCATGTTTTATTTTATTTTATTTATTAGTTCATTTTTTAAGATTTTATTTACTTGACAGAAACACAGCGAGAGAGGGAACACAAGCAGGAGTGGGAGAGGGAGAAGCAGGCTTCCCGCCGAGCAGGGGGCCCAATGCGGGGCTTGATCCCAGGACCCTGAGATCATAACCTGAGCCGAAGGCAGACACTTAACTGACTGAGCCACCCAGGCGCCCCCCCCCTTTTTTTTAAAGATTAACGGCATGTTTATTTTTGCCAGCCAATTATTGACTCAATTATAGAAATCATTAGCTTGTTCTACACTGTTTCCTCAGAGACTGGCATCTAGAAAACTTTATTCTTTCAGCCTCATCATTACTTTTTGTAGGTATTAAATTTAAATAAATTCTTTGATGGGTGATATATGGGTAAAAGGAGATTCAGATTGGTTTGTCCTCATCATGTTTTAATTCTCCAGGATTAAGGAGAGAAGTGATTTGTCTTTGTTTTAAAAGACAGCTTTAGAACAGGAGTTGTTTAAGTAAACCCTGTTTTGCTTTGTTGACCCACATCTTCCATCCAGTTGACCTTCCCTTCCTTGAAACACTCTTCATTTGGCTTCCCTGACACCACAGTTCTGAATATTGTCCTCCTTCATACCCTTTCATGTTCTTTCTCTTCTACCCAGACTTTAATTGTTGGATGTCCTCAGGATTTAGACCCTTTTTTCTTCTTACTCTTCATTCCTTTTCTGCATGATTGTGTTTATTGATTCTTCTTATTCCCTTGGCTTCATAGATCATGTATACACCAAAACTCCAAAATTTATATCCTAGCCGAAACCTCTTATCCAAGCTCATGCCAGAAATCTGGAATTATTCTGAACGCTTTGTTATACTTTTTGTCTTTCATCTGTACATATACATATACTCATGTGCATTTTCTTTCTCTCTCACACACAAACCCACATATCCTGTGAGTCCTTTTTTTTCCTTTTTCTTTCTTTTTTTTTTTTTTTTTTGTTACTAAATATTTCTTAAATCAGCCTCTTTCTGCCCTTGGCCTGTTACCATGTTGGTCAGACCACTGTCATCACTAGCCTGGACAATATTAATAGCCTACTTACAGGACTCCCAAGAATCCATTTTTGTACTCTTTAAGTCTGTTTTCTTTTCAGCGGTGAGAGTGATTTTTAGAACCATTAACACACAAAAACCTAAACAAGTGGATTCTGCTTTAACCTTTTTATGGCTTCTTGTTCCTGAGATAAAGACCATCATACACTTAGCATAGTGTGAAAGACACTTCTCCCACTCAGTTTATTTCAGTCATGCTATCTTTTCAGACAGTCAGGGACCTGTTTCCTCTGTTTGGAGTGTGTTTCCCCTCCCTGTTCTCTTGCCTAATTTCTATTCATATTTCATCCCCAGCTTAAATATCCCCTTTTCACAGAGTACTTTCCTGATACCCCTCGTTAGATTAGCTCCCCCATCTTACTTTCATTGCAGCCACTGTGTTACCTTCCCCTAACACAGCAATTTTAATTAATTATTTGTTTGATTGTCTGTTTAAATATCTAGCTTTGGAGTCATCAACTCCATAATGGCAGGGAAAGAGTCTGTTTTGCTGACTATAACCCCAGTAAGTTTGTTGAATAAGAAAGACATTGTCTGGGGCGCCTGGGTGGCTCAGCGAGTTAAAGCCTCTGCCTTCGGCTCAGGTCATGATCTCAGGGTCCTGAGATTGAGCCCCCCATCGGGCTCTCTCTGCTCAGTGGGGAGCCTGCTTCCCCCTCTCTCTCTGCCTGCCTCTCTGCCTACTTGTGATCTCTCTCTCTCTGTCAAATAAATAAATAAAATCTTAAAAAAAAAAAGAAAGAAAGACATTGTCTGCCTTCTCTATTCCTTATGTTTCATGTTAATTAGTTTACTTCTCTGAAAAGAAGATACAGAAGATAAAGGGACTTAATTAAATAAGATTATGAACTTTTCTAAAAAGTCTTAAAAACTAGTTCAGCGTTAGTAAACCTTGGTTTTTAATACTTGTTGCCTACTCACCTTTTCTTTTTCTTTTCTTTTTTTTTTTTAGAGAGGGAGGAAGGGATGAGCAGGGGGAGAGTGAGAATCTTAAGATCTTAAGCAGGGTCCACTCCCAGTGTGCAGCCTAATGCGGGGTTTGATCTCACAACCCTGAGATCATAACTTGAGCCTAAATCAAGCATTGGATGCTTAACTGACTGAGCCACCCAGGTGTCCCGTAACCCACCTTTTTAAATAGTAGTTTGAACTTAAGAAAATAAGGTCCACAAAGTTTGAGCTTAAGATAAGGTCCAAATATATTGTGCCCTTTTGCCAGTTTCTAGAGGATAGGCACTTTTAAATATTGCCACAAATTAAGATAAGAAATTCAGTAATTTAAAATATAATCTGATTTCTTTGCCTCTGGCAAACTCTAAGAGTTCTGGCTCTTCCTGGCCATGGTAGCTGCTTGTCCCTGCTATTCTCTTTGCCTGCGTCTGAGACTTTAAGCTTTGGGAACATTGTGCTTTTGAAGCTTGTTAATGCTGTTGACAGATTTCTGTGGGCGGTGGACAAATTATTTTCTTTTCTCTTACTTAGTAAGCTTGATCCATTAAGCCATTGGCACTCAGAAAACCCAAATCTTTAAATATAATCCTACAATAAAAGTACTAAATAAATTGGAGTTTTTAAATATTACTCTTTTATGAAAACTCTTAGTTTAGGTTTAGTTGCTAATCCAGTCTGCCTTATAGTTAACTCTGAGTGTTGTTCATTGATACTTCATTCTATCTTCAGAAGTAGAAAATGCCAATATCTACTATAATGCCATCATTAAAGCTGAAACCTTAAAGACCTATTGCAGGATGACAAAGATGAGGTTCTTTAGGGTAACTTTCATTAAGCCAGTTTGGAAGATGGCTTAAGCCTGAGGAAGTGGTTTCGTTACCTACATCAGGAATACCTGACGTCTCAGGTTTTTCTGTGTAACAAAATCTCTGAATTTGAAGTTTATAGACACTATCGTGATCAGAGGTTACTATTTCAGATTCCACAGGAGGAGACGAGAACTAACTTAGTTTTTCCTGTAATTTACACTTGTTGAGTTTCATTTCAGTAGTTCAACTTTGGTACTTTGATGATGTATTGAGGTCTTAGGTTCTTTTTTCCCTTTTCAGAGTTTTAAGGCTAAATGAAGTAGAAAATAATAGTGCCCAGCATCAGATCTCTGAGGATTTTGTCATTTTGGCCAACAGGGAGAAGAACAAAGTAAGCCAAGAGTACTTTAAAATTCTTTGTATATCACTGTCTTTCTGTTTGAGAATATAGTATACAAATGTGTTTATCTTTTAGTGTGACTGAAAAGAACAGCACAATAAAAATCTGGGTTTTTTTGTCTATGTAGGTAGCTGATCTTAGCCCCATGCACAATTGAGATTTGAAAAGAGTTGATTATATTGAGCTTATCTTTTGCTAATTTCTGTTCCCTTTCTGAGTTTCTCTTTAAGTTCTTATTGATGAATTTTCAACCTTTGGGTTTAATTAATTGTGCAAACACAGAGTAGGTTGGGGTAGATAGGAATCTTTAAAAATCACATGCCATGCTTTAACTCCAAGTAGTTCTTTTCCTTTAGTGTACAAATTAAGAACATGAAGAAAATTATGCAGAGAGAAATTTCCAAAAGCAGATCCACTGTAGCATTGCTGTACTTATACTAAAGCAAAAATCAGAAGGGCAAGTGAGGTAGCAAATCTGTAGCCTTTATATTTGTTGTTTGCCTATTTTGGTATTTTATCCATTAATTTATTATGGTAAAGTATTTTTATTAATTGATGGATCCGAAATTTGATTCAGAATTTTCTCAGTAGAGGAAAGAATTGTAGATGTTGGATAAGGGTTGGTTGTTTAACGAAATTTCGTACAGTTTTGCTATTTATTGCACATAAAAGACCTCATCATATCTTTTTATTTCTCTCCATATGATAGAATAAAAACTTACCCACTGTTACAGCTTCTGGACGGGTGGTGAAAAAAAATTTTAACCTTCTGGATGATGACCCGGAACAAGAGGTATTACTTTAGCCAGAGATAACAAACCAAACGAGTGTGTACTAACCCTGCGGTTTTTAAATTATGCTTCCCAGACTCTGAGGGTAGGGGTTGGGGGTGAGTAGTTCCATG
>CM052883.1:118599964-118629147 GCA_028534135.1 Potos flavus
ATTTTATTTATTCACTTAACAGAGAGCACAAGCAGGGGGAACAGCAGGCAGAGGGAGAGGGAGAAGCAGGCTTCCCCACTGAGCAGGGAGCCTGATGTGGGGCTCAATCCCAGGACCCCAGATCATGACCTGAGCCAAAGGCAGGCGCTTAACCGAGCCACCCAGGCGCCTCTCTTAAGTTTTTAATCATATTTTAAGTCAGATAGTTTCTGCATTTCCACCTTGTCACATGTGTCATTTCTGCAATAATGAATTCATATAATTTACCATTACATTTGTACTGTGGTACACATTAATCATTTCAAGTTCATTACATTTAGATAACTTCCTTCCTTTACAAATAATTTCCAGACATTTTTTGGACCTTTTGCCAAATATTTCATTCTCATACAAACAGAATTTAGCAAGTTAGGACTTACAACCTTGGAGAAGCTCTGGGCATGTTGCCAGCCTCTCCCTGTCTTATCACAGCCCAGAGAGTTCATATACTAAATAAAATTATATCTGAAGTAGAAAAGTCAGTTTATAGCTGCTGTGACGCCAGTGAATGCTTTGAACCCATTTTAGTTCAATACACTTTGAAACAGTGGACTGCTGCGGAAGTGATGAAACTGAATAGTTAACTAAATTTGAAAAGATGACAACCAGTGAAATGAGTCATATGGAGGACACTCTACCTGCTCAGGTAATATGCATCCATAAACTGATCTCTCAAATGAAATTTTCAGAAGAAAATGATTTATTTATCAATAAATTCTTTATCAATTCTTTTTTCCAGTAAAAGTTTTAAGGCTCGATTAAAGATTTTTAATTTTCTTTTAGTAGGGCATCTGCTCAAGTATATAATCGTTTCTGAAGCCTATTGTGAACCTCCTTTTTTCTTTGAAAAATCACAAGCTCCGAGGGCACAGCTTTTCAAGCTTTATCTGTAAGAGTAAGAAGACTGGTTAAAGTATGTTAAAAGAATTATAGTTTAAAAGCCATTCTAACACTTAATTTTCCTGTCTGTAATCTTTCTGTAGAGAGCAAAGTCAGTTGGAGTTAAAGCATTTCCAGCTCCAACCTGTCTTACATCTAAAACCTCAGTTATTACACAGTATCTGCTTGAAGATACGCTGACTGACACTGTATGGTGAACTTAAAGAGGTCCTTGAGACCATACCACATCTAATATATAGTCCCAAACGTCACTTTTCTAGAGTTTGTCTTGGTTTCCCTTACCAGCTGGACTCCTGATCCAATAGCTTCCATTTCAATTTCTGCCAGAAAGTCTTGATTGCTTCTGCCACTTTGGCTAGAGTTAGAGTGACCTTACCATTTTTTGTGCATATATTTAAATTCGAGTTAGCTAACATATAGTGTATTATTAATTTGGGGGTAGAATTTAGTGATTCATCAGTTGCATATAACACCCAGTGCTCATGACATCAAGTGCCCTCCGTAATGCCCATCACCCTATTAACCCATTCCCCTGCCCCACTCCCCTCCAGCAACCTTCAATTCATTTTCTATAGTTAAGAGTCTCTTATGGTTTATCTCCCTCTGTGTTTTTATCTTATTTTATTTTTCCTTCCCTTCCCTTATATTCATGAGTTTTCATTTCTTAAATTCCAAATATGAGTGAAATCATATGGTATTTGTTTTTCTCTGACTGACTTATTTTGCTTAGCATAACACACTCTAGTTCCATCCATGTCATTACAAATGGCTGGATTTCATTCTTTTTGATGGTTCAGTGATATTCCATTTTGTGTGTGTGTTCCTTTCCATAGTTTGGTCTCTTTCCATAGTTTGGCTATTGTGGACATTGCTGCTATAAATATTGGGGTGCAAGTGCCCCTTCAAATCACTATTTTTGTATCCTTTGGATAAGTACAATTGCTGGGTCATAGGGTAGTTCTATTTCTAACTTTTCGAGGAACCGCCATCCTGTTTTCCAGAGTGACTGTACCAGTTTGTATTCCCACCAACAGTATAGGAGGGTTCCCCTTTCTCCACATACTCACCAACATCTGTTCTTTCCTGAGTTGTTACTTTTAGTCATTCTGACCTGTGTGAGGTAGTATCTCATTGTGGTTTTGATTTGTATTTCCCTGATGCTGAGTGATGTTGAGCATTTTTTCATGTGTCTGTTAGCCATTTGTATGTGTTCTCTGGAGAAATGTCTGTTCATGTCTTCTGCCCATTTCTTGACTGGGTTTTTTGTTTTTCAGACATTGAGTTTGATAAGTTCTTAATGGGGTTTGGATACTAGTCCTTTATCTGATAAGACATTTGCAAATATATTCTCCAATTCTACAGGTTACCTTTTAGTCTTGTTGATTGTTTCCTTTGCTATGTGAAAGCTTTTTATCCTGATGAAGTCCCAATAGTTCATTTTTGCTTTTGTTTTCTTTGCCTCTGGAGACATGCCTAGCAAGATGTTGCTGTAGCTAAGGTCAAAGAGGTTGCTGCCTGTGTTCTCCACTAGGATTTGGATGGATTTCTGTTTCACTTTTAGGTCTTTCATTCACTTTGAGTCTAGTTTTGTGTATGGTGTAAGAAAGTGGTCCAATTTCATTCTTCTGTATGTGGCTGTCCAATTTTCCCAACACCATTTGTTTCCACTGGACATTCTTTCCTGCTCTGTCGAAGATTAGTTGACCATAGAGTTGAGGGTCCATTTCTGAGTTCTCTGTTCTGTTCCATTGATCTATGTGTCTGTTTTTGTGCCAGTGCCACACTGTCTTGATGATTACAGCTTTGTAATAGAGCTTCAAGTCTACAACCATGATGCCTCCAGCTTTGGTTTTCTTTTTCAACATTTCTTTGGCTATTTGGGGTCTTTTATGGTTCCATACGAATTTTAGAATTGTTTGTTCCAGCTCTTTGAAAAATGCTGGTGTTATTTTGATAGAAATTGCATTAAATGGGTAGATTGCTTTCGGTAATATAAACATTTTCACAATATTTGTTCTTCCAATCCATGAGCATGGAATGTTTTTCCATTTCTTTGTGTCTTCCTTAATTTCTTTCATAAATGTTCTATAGTTTTCAGAGTACAGATCTTTTACTACTTTTGTTAGATTTATTCCTAGGTATATATTATGGTTTTTGGTGCAATTGTAAACAGGACTGATTCCTTGATTTCTCTTTTTCCTGGTTCGTTGTTGGTGTATAGAAATATAACAGACTTCTGTGCATTGATTTTATATCTTGTGACTTTACTGAATTCCTTTATCAGTTCTAGCAATTTTCTGGGGAGTCTTTTGGGTTTTCTACATAGAGTATCATGTTGTATACAGACACTTTTGAGAGTGAAAGGAAATATTACTAATCATTATACCTGAATGGACCAGAAGAAGAAGCCATCTGAGAAGCCACATAAACTGCACCTCAGGGCAGTATGGCAGGGACAGGTTAGGGAGAAAGGGGGAAGAATTTATCCCCAGCTCTAATCTGTCACTCTTCAAAGATTCAAACATAACTCCCCTGAATTTCCAAATTGCACAAGGCAGAATTCATTTTGACATCAATGGGCAGGAAGCAAGGGGAACTCAGCAACATGACATGAATTGAGGTCCTAGCGTTGGCAGGTTGTGCGGGCATGAAGTTTGCTGAGATGCACAGAACAGTGTTGGTAGAGGTGGCTGGAACAAGAGAGGGGTAAAGCCAAGAGAATCTGAATTTGTGTAGGATGTCTAATAAAAGGAAGAATTGGCAAAAAGCTGGAAGGAATTAGATTTCTTCCTATGTGTCTGAGTTCTGGTCTGCTTTGTATCCAGGGAGTATGGTTTATGCCAGAAAGATGGCAGAGAGCACTAATCAACAAACTCAAACCTAAAGAGAAAGGCCTTGGCCTTATATCAAAGATAGTTATGAATGTACCCTTCTATGTTTTAAGTTGGAATAAAATGTTTACAGATTATATATATCTTTATACAGTGGTTTACTTTTTAATTAACTGTTTTAGTTAACTGTCCAACCTTCTTCAATAGCATCAGATAATAGTTTCTTTTTTTTTTTTAAGATTTTATTATTTTATTTGACAGAGAGAGAGAGAGAGATCACAAGGAGGCAGAGAGGCAGGCAGAGAGAGAGGGGGAAGCAGGCTCCCTGCTGAGCAGAGAGCCCGAAGTGGGGCTCAATCCCAGGACCCCAAGACCATGACCTGAGCCGAAGGCAGAGGGTTTAATAAACCACTGAGCCACCCAGGTGCCCCAATAATAGAGTTTCTTTATTTTTTTTAGAAGATTAAGCCTTACTGATTTTTTAAATGATTCTTTTATATTACTAGTGGGGGGATATTGATTTTTTTATGGCAGCTTTATTGGCTGTAATTCACATATGGTAAAGTTCACCTTTTCAAAGTGTAGAATTCAGGGATTTTTAGTATATTCACAAAGTTGAGCCGTCATTAGCACTATCATAAATACCTAGGATATGTACTCATTTTTGAAGTTCTGAAAAATATATTGGTGATTCAAGGAGAATCAACAGATTTATGAGGAGAGAGGGGAATTTACAAAGAGTTCTCTTTTTTTAGCAAAACAGTCCAGACTTATGAGTAACAGGAAGATATCCTTAATGCGATAGGGACCCAAGGTGTTGGAAGCAGCTGGAAATGACCCATCTGGGATTGGATTGTATCAGGGTATGACTGAAGACAGTAAGCCTGGGAGTCACAGCTCAGTGGAGCTTCTTGTTCTCATGGTCCTTATCATAGGTGGAACTTAATTTGAAATGGTTTTTTACAGTGTCTTTGCCAGATTTGGATATGAATTTTAAGAATGGGGCCTAGATCTCTTCAAAGAACCAGTTACTATAGCCACCATGTCTCAGTGTCCCTTGTATATGTCATAACAGGGTACCTCATGACTCCATTGCAGACACAAAATTCAAAATATTTGAAGGTGAAAAGTGATCTCTCTCTCCCTCTTTTAGGGTCTATTTCTGGGCTTTCTCTTTCTGATCCTTATCTTTTATATTCAGAGCTACAGTCCACCTGGAATTGATTTTTGTTTATGTGTGAGATGGGGGCTCTCTTCTCCCTTTTTGTAATAAAATCCAATCAATTTGGCACTATAAATTCCACCTTTGTAGTGGCACTTTTCTCATAAATTATGCGTCTATATATGGATCTACTCTCTTCCATTGGTGTATTTATCATTATTTTCACCAGTATCACACTGTATTTGTTACTGTAGATTTATACTGTATCTTAATATCCAGTTGAGTATGTCCTCACACATTTTTCTTTCTCAGGAGTATCATGGTTATTCTTTACCCTTGACATATTCTGTGCTTTACCCTCTAGAATCTACTTGTCAATTCCACAGAAATTAATTCACTGCAATTGTGATTGGGATTAAATTGACTAGATAAATTTAGGGAGAAATGACATCTTTACTTATTTCGAGCCTTCTAATACACTGACGTAGTACATCCTTCTATTTATTTATGTCATTTTCAGTTTCTCTAAAAATGTTTTTAAGTTTTCTTTATAGAAGTATCACACATCTTTTTTCATTGCTAGGTATTTGATATGCTTTGATGCTATTGTAAGTGGTATTGTTTTTATTTTTTAATTTTTAATTTTTTTTAAAAGATTTTATTTATTTATTTGACAGAGAGAGAGAGACAGCAAGAGCAGGAACACAAGCAGGGGGAGTGAGAGAGGGAGAAGCAGGCTTCCCACTGAGCAGGGAGCCCGATATGGGCCTTGATCCCAGGACCCTGGGATCATGACCTAAGCTGAAGGCAGACACTTAACAACTGAGCCACCCAGGCGCCCAATGGTACTGTTTTTAAATTTCCCTTTTTGAATGGTTTGATGCTCCACTAGGGAAATTCCTTTGATTTCTGCATACTAATCTATGTCCTGTAAACTTATTAAATTCACCTAATAATTCTAATACTAATATGCAGATTTTATTTTCAAAGAATTCTATTATTTTCTCTATCTTTAGTACTATTATTTATTTTTCTTGCCTTATTATATTGCCTGGGTTCTCCAGTATATTCCTGATTTCAGAGTAAACCATTTTAACATTTCATCACTAAATACTGTTTCCTGTGGGGTTTTTTTTCATCAATACCCTTTAACAAGTAAAGAAATTTTCTTCTATCCCTAGTTTGCTAAGAGTTTTTTTAATGATTACATGTAGAATATAACAGTTTACATCTGTCAAGATAATCATGATTTTTTCATTTCTTCTGATAATGTGGTGAATTACCTTGATTGGTTTTGTATGTTGAAACAACCATATATTCCTGAAATAAAATCAACTTGGTTGTGATGTATCCTTTTATATTTTGCTGTATTCAGTTTGCTATCACTTTGTTTAATAACGACCTTACCTTCTAAGTACAATATATTAATTAGCAGTAGTCCAATGCTGCAACAACTAGAAAATGAAATAGATGAATTGCAAAATTATACATGTGAAGATATCAGAGAGTTGTGGAACAAGGAGGACTAGGTGAACTATAATTCCAGGATGGTAAGAACTCTTACCAAGTAAGCCAATGATTGTCTTTGTTTTCTTTCCTGATGGGCTTGACTTAGCAAAGAGATTCTACTAGAAGGAAAAAAAACAGCATAATTTTTGACAGTCACACAGGGCTGGTGTGACCTATTAGAAACTGGAAGAGCCCAAATGCAAGGCAGGTTTTCCCCGTGAGACATTTTCTGAGCTTTAGGGTGATGTATGAGGCTGGAGGCTGGGCCAGAAAGGCAGATTGTAATCTATTATGTGGTCCTTAAGGGGAAAATCCCACTAGGGGAAAGGAGCCTTTCACAAATTTACAACTAGTCTCTCCCTCAGGCATATATGTACATGGGTGTGTTACTTTGCTAGGGCTGCCATAACAAAGTACCATAGGCTGGGTAGTCCCAAGAAATTTATTTTCTCACAGTTCTGGAGGCTAGCAGTCTAAAATCAAGATGTCAGTAGGGCTAGTTTCTTCTGACGCCTCTCTCCTTGGCTTGAGAATGATGGTCTTCTCCCCTGTCTTCATATGGTCTTCCCTCTGTGTGTGTGTATGTCCTGATCTCTTTTTAAGGACATCAGTCATATTGGATCAGATCCCTAAGGAACTCATTTTAACTTAATTACCTCTTTAAAGATTCTTTCTCTAAATACAGTCATATTCTGAGGTACTTAGGGTTAGGACTTCAACAAATTAATTTGAGGGGATACAATGTAGCCCATAATAATTGGGTTGGAGGCTAAAGACCTAAGCCCAAAACTCTTCTGAAGGACACTACAGTGGTTTCAAGGCTGAAGAAACAGAAACTTTACAAACTCTCAAGTAAGCCCTGATCCAATTCAGTCACTAGCTGGATTGAGGTGATCCTTCAATCTGCCTAACTGAGGAAAAGGGGAGCCTTCACTAATGAAAGATATCAGTTGGAGCCTTCTTCTTTCACACATAAGTTCTGTCATATAATAAAAAATAATTAGTACATGTAAAGAAGCAGGAAAGAAATGGCCAATGACCAAGAGAAAATACTAATAATAGAAGCAAACCCTTCCCTTCGTTGAGAATGTTTTAAATTACAGATTCAATTTATTTATTTATTAATCTGTTTTTCTCTTTCTTCTTGTGTCAATCTTGGACAATTGGGTCTTGCTAAAAATCTATCCCTTTCATTAAATTTTCAAAGCTATAATCCTGAAGTTGTTTATGCTATCCTTTTGACTTTATTTATTTATTTATTTACTTATTTATTTATTTATTTATTTATTTGAAAGAGAGAGCGAGTGAGCGTGAGCGGGGAGGAGGGGGAGAATCAGACTCCCCTGCTGAGCAGGGGGCCCAATGCAGGGCTGGATCCCAGGACCCTGGAATCATGACCTGAGCCTAAGGCAGCCGCTTAACCAACTGAGCCACCCATGCGCCCCCTTTTTGACATCTTTTAATAGCTAAAGGACTTGTAATAATGGTAAACAGTTGCAAAGCACCTGAAAACTCAGTTCACAGCTGACCCAAGTGTTCTCTTTTTCCCTTGGCCAGTCTCATAGGACATTTATTATGCTCTTTAGGCATTGAGAAACAGGGGGTACCTGGGTGGCTCAGATGGTTAAGCAGCTGCCTTCGGCTCCAGTCATGATCTCAGGGTCCTGGTATCGAGCCCCGCATCAGGCTCCCTGCTCAGCAGGGAGTCTGCTTCTCCCTCTCCTGCTCACCCTGCTTGTGCTCTCTCACTTTCTCTCTCAAAAGAATAAATAAAATCTTTAAGCAAACAAAAAAGAAACTGTCTTTCAGCTGTGTTTTCTCCATGTGTACTTTTCTGCTACTTTTCTAATTTCATGAGATAGACACTTAGATTATTTGGGTTTCAGTTTTCCTTCTTTTCTAATCTATGCACTTTATATGCTAAAAATTTCCCTCTCAGCATGGCTTTTACTATTATCTCACAAGTTGTGGCAGAATGTATTTTTAATATTAATCAGTCTAAGATATATTCTGACATCCTTAATGATTTCTTGTTTGCACAATGGACTCTTTAAAAGTGTATTTCTTAATTTACAAAAAACTGAATTTTCAACTTTATAATCTTGTTATTTCTAGCTTGATTCTATTGTGGTCAGAGAATATACTCAATATCATTTCAGTTCTTTGAAATTTGTCGAGAGTTGCTTTGTCGTCCAGCATTTCGTCAATTTTGCTTAATTTTGCATATGCAGTTGAAAATTTCTACTTTTTCCCAAATTTGCCTGTTCATTTTTGGTATTCTCCTGTGGCTTGTTTATCGTAGTGGTGGTTTCCTTTATTTCCTCTTTAAAAAAAATTAAACTGTGAAATATAACATATGTCCTGGGAATAGCATAATTCGAAAAATAGCCACAAAACAAATAACCACACAACTCATCCTCCAGGTCAAGAAATAGAATATTATCAGCAACCTAGAAGCCACATATATATGCCTTTCTAATTACGGTTTTATCCCTCCTCTAAGATATTACCATTATCCTGATTTTTGGTAATTTTCCTGTTTTTATTCATAAATGTACTATTTCTGTATGTATAGGTAAACCAAAGGGTTTATTTTTGCCTCTTCATGAACTTTAAATATATAACTACATTGTATGTATTGTTTTGTGTCCTGCTTTTTTTACTCAACATTGGTACATAAGGTTCACTTATGTTGTTTTATGTATCTCCAGCTACTGTATAACATTCAATTGTATAAAAATTTATTTATTGATCCTACTGTTGGTGGGCATTTGGGTTGTTTCCAGTTTGAGCCAATTATTAACAATGCCACCATGAACATTCTTGTACATACATCCAGATGCATGTACGTGTGTATTTCTCTAAGGTATCTAAAATTCTTGGATCAGGGGTGTGTGTGTGTTCAACTTTATTGGATGCCACACAGTTTTTCAGAAAGCTTATGCCATTTTTCAATCCCACCAGCGGTGTTTGAGGGTGACTATTGATCCATTTTCTCTCCAAAACTTACTATTTCAGACTTTTAATTTTCTTCTGATCTGATAGCTATGTATCCCATTGTAGTTTTAGTTTGTACTTCCCTAATTACTAAAGATAGAGCTCCTTTTTGTCTGTTTATTGATCATTTAGATATCAAATTTATATAGTATCTATTAAAGTATTTTACCTATTTTTCTATTTGGCTGTTTGTCCCATCAGTTTGTAATAGTAATGCTTACTGGGTTTTACTAATTATATGTATTGTACATATCTTTCCCTCTCCATTTTTCTTTTTTTACTCTAATAATACCTGATAATAATGGAGTCTTTTGAGGAATAGAAGTTCCTCATTTTAACATGGTTAAATTTATCAATCTTTTATTTTATGGTTGATATAATTTTCATCTTCTTTTATAGATTCTTTACTGTCCTGGACCATAAAGATACTCTCCTACATTCTTTCCTAAAAGCATTATAATTTTGACTTTCTTATCTAGATCTACCTAAAATGGATTTTTGTTTCTTTGTTTCTTAAACATTTTATTCATTGCTTTTCCATATTTGTTTATGCTGATTCTCACTAATGATGGCTTGCCTTGCTTTCTTCTGAGCTTGATAATCTTTGATTGTGTACTTATTTTAATCTGTGAGATTCCCATAGTCCCAAACTGGGAAAGTGTTCCTGCAGAGAGGATTTGTTTCTACTTCTGTCTGTAGCTAAAGTTGCCACCATCCTGGGACCACTTCTGGTTCTTGGCTCAGTTCATCCTTCCCAACCCGTTTGGTTAAACCATCCATTACCTGATAACAGTATCACTACTATCATCATTTCCCTCATGACAACTCTGGTTTTGTTTTTGCTTTTGGAGGGGAAAGGTCTGCAGAAACCTCCTCTACCTCTTGAGAGACCAACAATGCCTCAAAGAAATGGGTTCTACTCAAGGTCTACTTGCTCCTTAGTAGATGGGGGGCCTTTGTGCACCTAATTATCCATAACACCATACTTGGAAGTCCTTAATAATATATTTTGCATAGTGTTCCAGATGAGTACATATAGAGCCTCATCATTCTTTTGTAAGACTGCAGAATGATCTATTCTATAAAATTGTTTAACCAGTTCCCCAATGATTAACCTGTGGATTCTATCCAATCATTTACTATTACAATGTTGCAGTGTCATTTCATACCTGTATGAGTATTTCTGTATTTTAAATTCCTAGAGATAGAATTACTGGATCATATCCCCCCATACAAATTGTATCAATTTACATGTAGGAGCATGCCTATATTCTCACCAAATACATTATAAAACTGTTTGATATTTATCCATCTAATGGGTAGAAGTGATATTTCTTAATTTTGATTTGCATTTTTTAATATGGGTAAGATTGAGTATTTTTTACACATCTAAGAGAAATTTTTATTTCTTTTTCTGTGAACTATCATGTTTCTAGTCTTTGCCTTTTTTTCTGTTGGGTTTTCCAGGTAATTCTTAAGAATCGTAAAGTTTGCAAGGTCTTGTTGCTTTACTGCTGTTTCTATTCAAAAGAACATTGCTTAAAAATACTGAAATATATGTAGATTATTTGCTTTATGCAATTTTAGAGAAATATACCTCAATGCCTTTTGACAAAGTATATATGTAGTGTTGCAATTTCAGTATTTCATCGAATTCATTAAAAAGGAGATTTTTATGGGATTTGGAGAAAAAAATAGAACTTTCAAAGTACTCATGGAATATTAAGCAAAACTGATGAAATGCTGGACCATAGAGCAAGTCTCAAGTGTCCCAAGTGTTATTCTTTACATATGGAAGAATATCTTTTCTTTCTTTTTCTACCTAGAACCAAGCTTACAAAGATTTACTACTGCTGAACTTTTAATCTAGTCAATTAAGTTGTGCGTCATTTATCTGAAATTTAAATAAGCGTGTAAGTCTAAAGTCCTATAATAGATATCATGGAATTGAAGGTACACAGCTAAAATGGGCAACAAACTCTCTTATCTTAATTCCTTTGCACCAATGATATTTTTATGGTAGGAAATTAGCCCAGCTTCTTCCTCACTAATAAACTTAAATATAGTAAACATTAAGAATATAAACACTAATCAGTAACTTAGTACTTTGTTAATTGAACTGAACTCTATATCTTGTTTTAAAATATAGTAGTAAATTCCTTTGGAAGTCTGGGTGTCTCAGTCAGTTAAGTGTCTAACTCTTGATTTTGGCTCAGGTCATGGTCTCAGGGTCATGAGATTGGGCCCCATGTCATGACTCTGCAGTCAGCAAGGAGTCTGCTTCTCTCCCTCTCCCTCTGCTCCTCCCCCGACTCACACTCTCTCTCTCTAAAATAAATAAATCTTTTTAAAAAATTCCTTTGGAAGCAAATAAAGGAAACGATTTTCATAACATCCAGGTTTTCCAGTTTAGGACACCAGGATATGTAATGCAGAGTATCTTCAAAGTAAAGCAAATTCCCACTCACATTACTTTCAAGGTTTTTAGTGTCTTTGGAGACACAATAATATATGTATTTAACCAGCAGAATATATTTTTATACTTTCTATGTTTGAGCCATAATTACATTTTATTAAACTGTACAAGGACTTGACAGTTCGCCTTCAGGATATATCCAAACTAAATAGATAACCTTAACACTATGGTTAGAAAAGCTGACGGTTCATCCAAATTGTTAATTTTGCAATGCATGTACTCTTTAGCACTTGCCCTTGGAAAACTCTGACATTTTAAACATTTGGGCCACAGGGTAAATACCATTTTTTTAGAGATCAAATTGTTTTAGGATTAGAAGAATTGTAAAGAATATCTGGATTATTCCCCTACTTAATCATAGGTGAAAAGTGAAGCGCAGAGAGATTGTGCCTTGCCCAACAGATGAAAGCAGTTCATATATACAGACTTTCTCCGTCGATCAGCTTCCAGTATATTAATAGAATTATTCTGTTCTAAGTTTCACAATAGTTTCACAATCTATGCACAATAGTTGCCAGTAATGGAGACCATCCGAGGAAAGTAATCTCTCATTCTTTGGAGCTGGATTTTAGTAATAAGAAGACATAGCCCTTAAAAGGCTCCCACCAAAATGTAAAACTGGTGGCAAATATCCGTCTGCCCCAAATCATAGCACTCTAGAATCAATGTAAAGTATTCTAAATTTAATCTTGAAAAAATATTTAAGGCCAGAGTATATGAATATATTCTTCTTAATTTCAATGTCTATGCCAAACCACAGAGCCAAGGCTGGACTTTCAGATCATTAAACATTTCCATAAAAGCTTTCGTGTGAGTTTAACATGGGTGAATCATGCAAATTCTCTGACAGAATAAATTCTAAAGTTAACTCTTCTAAAGGATACCAAATAAAATTGTATTTTGATTATACATTCTCATTGTACTCATCCAGTGTACATTTGCTGAGGTAATGGAGAATTTATTTTGAGGACATGTATATATTATATGCACAGACACACATATCAAAAAATGTCTGGAAAGAAATATCTGGAAAGATATATGGCAAAATAATGTTAGTAGTTATTTTTGGAGGGTGGGGTTATAGGTCAATGTTTTGTTTGTTGGCTATCTTTATTTCCCAGGTGTTTTTTTTTGTTTTTTTTTTTCAAAATAAGTATTACTTGGACAATTATAAAAGTTAAAAATACAGAAAGCGAGCAAGGAAAGTAAAATCACCCAGGTTTATACGATAGTGATGCTAACTATCTTATCATCTGGATTCACACACCTTGTCTCATATTAAGTCCTGTTAGAGAGCCTGAGCCAAAAGTATGGGTGTAACTTACTGGGGAGCTGGCCCAGAGTCCTCACTCTCTAGCCTTTAGTCTGCTTGCATATGGAGTATGCTATCCTGTGACCCGCTGAATGGGAGTTGAACTCCAACATGATATCTTTGAATATGTCATTGACTGCTTGGGACTGCCTTACAATTCCAACCGTGGGTTCCATCCTGAGAGACTGACCTCCTTTTCAGGTATTTGGTAGGAATCTGGAGATTAATGTAGCATTTTACTCTTCAGGAAAAGCCTGCATTCCCTCAATCCCCGTTTGCTAGGTGCTGTGTATAGATAGATGTTTTTGTGATTTGTCCCGTAGAACTGACCACCTGGACCTGCATGTACACCTGCAGGCTAAGGAATGTTTGTAAGACTTATGCTCTGTGATTAACCTTAGGAGCCTAATTGTTTTAAATATATTATCTGGGGACACTTGGGTGGCTCAGTGGTTAAACATCTGTCTTTGGCTCAGGTCATCATCCCAGAGTCCTTGGGTTGGAAGGCTCTGCGCTCAGGGCTCGCCCTCTGCCCCTCCCCCCCACCCCACCCCCTCTTGTGCATACCTGCGCATGCGCGCGCGCGCTCGCTCTCTCACTGTCTCTTGCCTACACTCTCAAATAAATAAATAAAATCTTAAAAAAAAAAAAATGAAATGTATTATCTGGCCTCCAGGTCAGAACTGGCCCTTCTGTTGCGGACACCAAAAGCTACAAATCTTGTCTCACGCCCCCTCCTGCTCCAGGCTGGCCCTCCCCACCCCCACCAATGGAATCCAGAAGGGGAGGCAGACACACGTAGCCCAGGCTCCTTGGAAATAAAGAAACATGATAACACGGAAATGCAGCTCCTTTCGAACTAAACGTAGGCAAACAAATGTTTAATTTCAAACCCTATTACTTGTCCTATAAATATGACCCTTACGGGACGGTCAGTTGAAAGTCTCACCTAAGGGGAGGACTCTCCACCCAGGCCTCTCAATTGGGACTCCAGCCTGGCTGTTTCCATGGGGCTTCTCTAGCTAATGAGGTTGGATGTTGTTAAGTACCTGATTTGATGTAACTTTTGCTTTATTCTCATTTATTGCCTACTATTACCTTCATCTATGTGTCGATTCCTTTCCTCTTCTATTTCTATTAGGTTTCTATAATAGTAATAAAATTTTCTTTCCTTTTTGAAACTGAAGCACAGTTGTGCTGAATCTTTTGCAGAACACTAGGATGGAAGCTTTAAGAGAGCACACTGGTCTTTGTTTTGTTCATTGCTGTGTCCCAAGAGCCTAGAAGAATGCCTGGCACATAAGAGATTCTCAAGACGTTGAAATAATTTCTTCTGTACAGGAGGAAATGGCTTAGTCTTTTACAGACCACACAAAATAATAATCTCTTTATATTCTAGGACAAGGATATCTCGTTTGCTTTCTCCCTCATTCTCCACCCACACTTACCGCATCTCCTGGAAGAGGAACGCTGATTAGTTTGCCAGAAACTTGGACAAAGACTGAGTTTTCTAGGGATAGAGTGTTCAAAAAAGTTAAAGCTCAGTAAAAGGTCAGTTCTTGAGTGAATGGCCTCCCCTCAAGTATCTTCCTTCTACATTCTCTCTCACTCTGTGGCTCCATTCCCCTGCTGCTAGAAGTAGGTACTGGATCTACTTTTCCTTATATTTTAACTGATTACAGGTCCAGGACTCAGGTTTAGTATTTGGAGGGGACAGGGAGTTCTATGAGGACAGACACCTTGTCAATTTCTGCTCTCAATTATATTCTCAGCACCTAGCATAGTGCCTGGCCCCTCTCTCTCTCTCTCTTTCTCTTTGTTTCTCTGTCTCTTGTCTCTGTCTCTCTGTCTCATCTATCTACAGAGAGAGGTTGTTTTAAATGAATGAATGTGGTTGGGACGCCTGGGTGGCTCAGTTGTTAACCATCTGCCTTCAGCTAGGTCATGATCCCAGGGTTCTGGGATCGAGCCCCGCATCGGGCTCCCTGCTCAATGGGAGACCTGCTTCTCCCTCTCCCACTACCCCTACTTGTGTTACCTCTCTTACTGTCTCTCTCTCTGTCAAATAAATAAAATCTTAAATAAAATAAAAAATAAGTGAATGAATGTGGAAAGATTTGGATAATTTAGGAGAAAGGAGACTTCCACATGATCTAGCTTAGTATATCAGATTACTACTTTGAGGTATGGGGTCAAAATCTGCTCATTATTAAATGCCACTTTACCTTCTATGTGTTGGTCATTGAACTGGGCATACATTTCCATCAAGAACCTTGAAGTTTTACTGGGTTCTCTGATTAGAGTATCATTTAAGTGCCTCCAATCTCATCCTATTTTCCAACATGAGTCATTTTTTTTAAAAGTTATAGCATTTATACAAGAATTATGGTCAGGCTTCTTAAAGGAGACCTATCAAGACAGACTGTAGCCTTTGAAAAAGCTTACTGATTTGAGATCTGGAGCCTTGGAAAATTACAGACCCCTGTCCCTGGCACTAGCTAAGCATCTCAAAGGATCACAGCTGGCCAGGCTGTGGCGGTTAAGTTGTGATTGCCAGGTGCTAGGCTCCTTGAGATGGAGCTTCTCAAACGTTAATGTGCTTATTAATCCCCTGCGAGTGTATTAAAATCCAAATTCTGATTTAGTAGGACTGCAATAGAGCCTGAAGCATTTCTAACAAGCTTGTTTATAGACCACCCTTTGAGTAGCAAGCACCTAGAACACTGACTCCCTCTTCTTCCCATATGCACGAGTTGCTTTTGCCCCACATGAGTAGAGCAAAGTTTTTGAAAGTGACAAACTAAGTTTATGCCTCTGTTTAATTACATTTTTTGATAAAACTAATATTTGGGTAAAGTCCTTTTCTTCAATATTTGTTAAGCAACCACCCAGGAACAGAGTGAATTTTTATTTATTTATTTTAAAGATTTATTTATTTTAGAGAAAGTATGTGAGAGCAAGAGCAAGAGGGGCAGAGGGAGAGGGAGAGAGAATCTCAAGCAGACTCCACACTGAGCACAGAGTCTGGGGTGGGGCTTGTCCAAGGACCCTGAGATCACAACCTGAGCCAAAACCGAGAGTTGGATGCTTGACTGACTAAGCCACCAAGTCTCTCACAGAGTGAATTTTTAAGAAAAATCATCTGTCCTTTCTTCTGCAGAGGCTTGATTTTGAAATCTTAATCTACTTAAATATCCCACATTTCGATCAGTGTAAATGTAACAGAATCCAAACCTGTGAGAAGCTGGGATATTATTTCTTTGTTTCCAGCATAGTTTAGGGTGAACACATTGCATATTAAGCGAGGAATCTGATTTGAGGTTAAAGGACTTCTTTCTCTCAACACAATTTTATCACGCCTATTATTAGACTCTTTTTTTCTCAGCATTATCTCATCATTCCTATGATTTTTTTTATTTTGCTGTGTCAAATTGACTGCTATTTGGCCAAAAAAAAAAAAATCTTATAATTCATTTCACAGTCTTTTCCCTAGTTATTTTGCTATAGGCCTGAGAACTGTATAACTGTCGAGAGTGATAATAAACATGATTATATTTGCAAAGGACCCATGCGTCAATTTTATTTGCTTCTTCTGATTCGTAACTACTTGATCAGACTGGAAAGAGTCATCAGGCAGAAGAGCGCTCATGGGGCTACTAGATTCTAACCTATGGCAACAGTGTGTGCAAAGTAAAGGTCAGAAATAAGAGCATGACATCTGGGGGGACACTATAAATAATTCAAGATGGTGGCATCCAAGATAGCTGGAGCAGGGCAGAGAGAGATGAGCCTCATTCAGAAAGGCCTTGCATGCCATGCCAAGGAAGTTTTCTTTAAACCTGAGACCACTGAAAGATTTAATCAAGGGAATGTGCTCAGGTTTGTATTTTTGGAGTATCTTTTGAT
Organism: Potos flavus; assembly: GCA_028534135.1. Taxonomy (NCBI): domain Eukaryota; kingdom Metazoa; phylum Chordata; class Mammalia; order Carnivora; family Procyonidae; genus Potos; species Potos flavus. The sequence goes on from CM052883.1 coordinate 118,617,097, forward strand.
GTAGAGTGGGAAATGTGTGGCCTGGGGAAGGAGTGGCAAGAATAGAAGCAAGAAAACCTATTGGATGTTTGTTTGCTAATCTAGGTTTGATAATAGGGTTGCTGGAATTAAAGTAGCAGAAAAGATGGAAAGAAATGAGTGGATTTCTCAGGGGGTAGAATGGCCCCATTAACTGGATGTAGGGGCCAACAAGGGGAGGCAACCTTGAAAGACACATAGTTATCCCTCTCCCTAATGGTCTGTGAAGAACATGGAAAATAGAACCTCACGGTGTGCAAATTTGAGATGCCGAAGAAGAGTAATTTAAGGTAGGATGGGTAATAGTAATCAGCATTCATGCTAGAAAAAGTGACATCTATAAAGGAGGGTTGAGAGGAGAAACATGCTTAGTAGGGAATTGTTTTAAAATAAAATTTTTTGAAAAGCGGTTTGAGAATCTCATGAACAAGATATGGGAACAGAAAGTGAACCTTTGTCCAAACCAAGGTGTTGCTGACTTAAAGCAACCCAAATAAGTTCCCAGGTCTCATGACACTGGAACATTTAAGACATCGTGAAATCTCAGTCTTGTCATGCTCAGCGAAGAACTAACATTTATCATTTCCAGTTAAATCTTTCCAAAGCTCTATGTTAAGAATTTATTGGGGAGTAGACATTACACAAAATTTTATTTATTTATTTGTTTATTTGTTTGTTTTAGAGCGAGAGTGCACAAGCAGGGGGAGGAGCAGAGGGTGAGGGACAAGCAGACTCCTTGCTGAGCGCAGAGCCCACCACAGGGCTTGATTGCAGGAAACTGAGATCACGACCCAGGCCAAAACCAAGAGTCGGAGGCTAAACCAACTAGCCACCCAGGCACCCCCTACACAAAATTTTATTTAAATGGTCAAAAGAGAAGAACAAGTAATCACAAAAGAAGTACAAGTGACCAATTAATACATGAGAAATACTACATTGTATAACACAAATTATAACGAGATATCATGTGATGCCCATCAGATTGGCAAGCATTTTGGGGAGACGGCAGAGGGAGAGGAGGAGAGAGAGGATCCTAGGCAGGCTCCCTGCCCAGTATGGAGCCCCATGTGGGGCTCAATCTCACGACCCTGAGATCATGCCCTGAGCCGAAATCAGGAGTCAGACGCTTAACTGAGACACCGAGGTACCCCTAAACATTTTTAAAATACAGAACAATAATACCCTTTATTGGCAATGATGTAAATGGACATGATCATACCGTTTTGGTGAAATTGCTACAATCTTTTGTAGGATAATTAAGCAATTTGGGTAAAAAATTTTAACCTGGTAGTTTCACTTTTAGGAATTTGCTCTAAAGAAACAACCAGAAGTGTAAAATTATTTATGCATAAAGGCATTCATGAAGGCAACTTTCTAGTAGTGAAAACCCATAAACAACATAAATGTCAATTCAACAAACAGGGAATTTGTTACATAAATCGTGGCAGTTTAGCAAAGGATCTACAAGTATAGGAATGGAGCCAAACTACTTGAGTTTGAATCCCAACCCCACCACCTCCTTGCTGTGGGAACTTGGGCAAGTTGACTACCTTCTGGGTAGCTCAGTTTCCCCATCTATAAAATGGGATTGTTGTAAGAATCAAATTATTTAATACATGGGTAATTTATAGAACTGTGCTTGGAGCATCCTCAATTGTTAATACGCATTAGTAATGCTCATGGTTTAGTATGACCACCAATACTCAGCATGAAAGAGACCTGCAATCACTCCATGTTAATAGATGGCAAAAGAAGGTTAAGTCTCCATCTGGGGACCTTGATGGTGGTAGGAAGATCTGAGTGCTGGGTGTTCTTGTACAAAATACGGGTGCTGGGAAAAACAGCCAGGGGAGGGGGAGAAGGGTATCAAAAGAGGGAGCAACAGGATACCCATGACAAACAAGTTCTGTTTGACACTCTTGCCTGGCTCGGCTATGCTTCTAGAACACATCTACCAGACCATCGGTAAATAAAGATTAAGCAATCAAGGGACAGGCTTTTATTCTTGAGGAAGTATGACACTCAGGATAACTCAGCATTTAACAATGGCTCTGGATTAAGAAGATACAAAGTTTTTCTAGGTTGGCTTTCCAAGAAATGTATCAAGTTCTTCAAGTATTGTTTTTTACATTTGTATCACAGTAGGATGGTGATTGTACTTTGTAAGATGTTAGTTGGATTTAGTTGACAGCCTTCCCCTGGATTTCTGGGTTAAAAAAGCAATAATAAGCCTTAGAAGTCATTTAACTCAGGGGTTCTCAAGCTTTTGTGCGCCGTGGACTCCTTTGGCAGGCTAAATAAAACCTATTGACCTCTCCTCCAAATATTGTTTTAAAATGCATAAAATTCAGGGGTGCCTGGGTGACTCAGTCAGTTAAGCGTCTGCCTTTGGCTCAGGTCATGATCCCAGGGTCCTGGGATGGAGCCCCACATTGAGCTTCCTGCTCGGCGGGGAGCCTGCTTCTCCCTCTCCTGCTCCCCCTGCTTGTGCTTGCTCTTTCTCTCTCTCTGTCAAATAAATAAATAAAAATTTTTAAAAATTAATAAATAATAAAATGCATAAAATTTTAAAAAATAGGATTACAAAGAAAACCAATTACATTAAAAAAGGAGTTATCATAATTTAAAAGGAAATTGTGACATACAAGTATATGTGATTTGTTATTACTGCATTAATAAGATCTGCAGGTCTGATAACTGCTGTGCCTCTGAAAAGTGCTGAGTATAAATGATGCACTGAGGTATCTGTAACAACTCTTAATGGGACATAAAAATATCCCTGATTTCTATTGGTGACAGGGTCCGAACCACTGCAAATACTAGTGGGATTTGTTATCTGCATTCATAATTCAAGAAATTGCTAAATTTCAGTTATAACTTAAGGAAAATAAAGATGCAGTTTTCCCCCCATCCAGATCCTATCCACGGACCCTGATCTAGTTCCAAGCCGTCCTGTCACAGATTAGCCAACTGCAGCCCAGTTTTGGGCCCCTGTAAATTGTCTGATTATACAGCAAGCTTGTAGCAGATTGAAGCCTCAGAGCAATGACTACTTCCTCATTCCAAACTGCTTCCTGCTGACTGGAGCTCAAGGATCTAGTCTTAGAGGCAACATATAAATGACAGAGGCCAAGCTAAATTATTCTGAAACAAATATAAAATTTGGACTTACACCATTTGGTTTTCTCTTTAAAAACAACTTCTAATTTTTTTTTTTTTAAGATTTTATTTATTTATTTGAATGAGACAGAGTGAGAGAGAACATGAGAGGGGAGGAGATCAGAAGGAGAAGTAGACTCCCCATAGAGCTGGGAGCCTGACGCGGGACTTGATCCCAGGACTCCGGGATCATGACCTGAGCCGAAGGCAGTCAATTAACCACTGAGCCACCCAGGCGCCCTAAAAACAACTTCTAAGAGGGGCACCAGGGTGGCTTAGTGGGTTGAACATCTGACTCGGTCATGATCTCAGGGTTGGGGGATCCAGAGCCCCAAGTCCAGCCCCAAGGTCAGTGGGGAGTCTGCTTGGGATTTTCTCTCTCCCTCTCCTTCTGCCCTCCCCATCCTCCTTCTCCCCCAGTCTTGCTCTCTCTCTCTCTCTCTCTCTCAAATGGATGAATAATTTTTTTTTAGAGAACTTCTAACAGAAATTATAATCCCTTCCCAAGATCCAGTGAGGTCAGTTTAAGCTGTTTGCAGATAAAAGTTATGTAGCCGAATATTTGATTAAGTAAGTGTTCTACTTTCAGAGTTCTTTTTTGGACATGCACGATTCTTTCAAACTTCAATAAGATCCTGAGATCCATGAGTCAAAATTGTAGAAAGATATTTCTGAGACCTACTGTCTGTGAACTCCCTGAAAAAAGTTGGATAACTTAATTCCCGTTAGTTTAGTGCCAAACAAGGAAGCATCCAATAAAGTTCTCCAAAGGTAAAATGATGTTTGGTTACTCATTAATAATACTATAACCCAATTTTTAACATAGTTTGGTATCCCACCTATATAGTCCAGTGCACTTATAAAATCTGGTTGAGATGGAAGAAAGGTGTTCTAGAACATTCCTTCTCTTGCAAATTCTTTGACTCGATCTTAGGCTCTCCAATCTAACCGTATAGTCAGGCAGTCCACAAACGTGTTCTTAAATGCCTTTTCCCTGTTGACAATTGTCCTAGGCTGTATTAACTGTCTTTTCTTCTTTTCCATATTCTTGATGCTCTGGGATCTGGGGCCCTGTGCACCTGGGGACTGCCCCTCTGAGGGTTAACCAATTCCTAAAGATAACAAGTGGCCTGCCAGCACACCTCTGATATGTGGATCAACCACTTCAGAGTCCATTCCCCTACCCAGCTCTTTTAGCAAATTCTTGGTACTTCCCTTAGCACCATTCCCTGCCCTAATCACCACAGGGCCAGGAACGAGACCGCTGGGGACCTCCCCTATAAACCAGAACCCACGGAAATGATTCCAACTATCCAATCCTGAGTTTGTTCCACTTGCTTACCTTGCCTCACCCATTCCTTCCCTCAAAAACCGCAATAAAGTCTCCAGCCTGCGGTTCCCCTTTCTGCCTGCTCATCTGGTTCTGGCGCGTCCCTGGGTGGCTCTGCAGGGGCATGCCGTACTTCCAGTGCTTCCTGTTCCTCGGGAATATGAATATAAAAAAGTAACTTCTTCCTTCATGGCAGTCCTCTCCGCATCTGTGTGTCCAACGCACCCATTCATAACAAATCTCAGCACAGTTTTAAAACACAGACCCTAAAAGAGCAGCAGTAAATAAAGTAGACCAAATCCTCACCTTGAAGTTTATATTTTAATCTAGGGCTTATAAGTTTGTTTGGGGAGGAGGGCTATAAGGTAAATTGAACCTAGGTATGACCAAGCCCCATTCTGTTCTTCTTCAACTGGTTATTTCCTGCTAATGTATGGAGTAAAGGTGGTCGATGAGATTTGGAGAATCAGAGAATTGAATCCTATTTCTCTTCTGCCTGGGCAAAGGCCAGACTCTGCTTGGATGAGGGTCCAACTACTGATGTCTGGGCTGAGGAGATAGGGCCAGAGAGGATCATCGTAATTTTACTTTGCCAGATGATTAGGAGAAGGCAAGATGATTAGGAAGAGTTACTGATCCCTTTCCCAAGGCCTTCCTGCCTCACCAAACTCCCAAAACTCTCACGGGATGATGATGGACGCCATTTTAAAAATTAAATGAAGGGTCAGTTAGATCTCACAGAGAAGTATAGAGTGGGTCAACAAAAGTAACATCTTGATCTGACCAACCCCCTTCCCAACCCTGGGATGGGGCGGGGAGGAAGAGGCCTTATTGAGTTAGGCCTTTTGCTTGGGCACCTCTTAAGGTGCTTTCCGCACTGCCTCTGTTCTCCCCAGACATCTTCTGCTTCTTGTGTCTGCTTCCCAGGCTAGCGTACCATTCTGCTTCCTCAGGAAGAGAGCTACTTTCTACCTCTCCCCAAACTGGGGTTCCTGAAATGAAATCTATCTTTGCTCCAGCTCTGCCCTCTTGGGGCAGGTAGATTCTGAGAGCCTCTAGAGTTAGAGAGGTAATAGAGTCTGATTCCACAGCGGGTCTCCCCACAGCCAGAGCTGGAGCTAATCTCCTCACCGGTTCCCTTAGAGGAGAAACATCTTAGCAAAGCAGACATTTGGTTTTTTTTCTACAAAGACAACACAGTCTAGCCTCGCATGGGAAAGTATATTCTTCTCATTAACATGGGCTTTTGTTCTTTTCAAAGTCATAATCTTTGCTTTATTTCGCTAACGAGCCTTGGACTACTGCCTGAGCTTGGTTACATCATGGATCAGGGTGTCAGCTGGGAGTCGCTGAGACAGCTTTCTGATCCCCAAATCTCTTGTCCAGTAGAAGGGAGAACAGGAAGATGTTTGAGCTCATTCCTCCTGCTTGTGGTTCTTTTTCTTGGTTCATATATTCGTCCTTTCATAATATGTCCTAAAAAGGTATAGACAATTAGGTGGGACTAAGGGAAAAGTAGTACTGGTGAGATAATTGTTCCACTTGTCTGTCAGGGTCCTGCAGGAAACAGCTGGTTTGCACGAAGGTTTCATTAACGACAGTGTAATAAAGGGAGTATTTACAGAGGCGCTAACAGACTTAAGAAAAACCAACGAGGAACAGTGAAGACAAGGAACAAGCAAGGATGCGCTCAGCACTGCACGTTGGCCTTTATAAGTGGGCATGGTGTTACCTGACCCTGGGAGAGTTCCAGCTGTGGAAAGGGGTCACTCAAACCTTGTTGTGGCAAAGGAATGCACCGTTGCAAAAACCATGGCCTGGGAAGGAGGCAGAGAAAGATAAAAATGTTGACCTCTCTTTCTTCCTGCCCTCTAATCTCCTTCTTCAGCACATTGGCCAAAGCCCATGGGAAGCCAATTGGCAAGGAGCCTGCCAGGGCAGAAGGCAAGGCAAAGAAGGATGGAGAATGGAGGGGCGAATAGGGTACCAACACACAGTCGATATTTGAAAATTTAAATAATGGTCCACTTATCCCATTAAGCAAACCACTAGGCACAATTTATTATACTTTACATTAGAATAGGGGACTTCCATATGCACCAAAAGAAATGTAACAATACCTCGTGCATCTAGGACACCTGGTTCCTAATCCTATGATGGATGTTCTTTTTTAAAATTTTTTTTTAAAGATTTTATTTATTTATTTGACAGAGAGGGAGAGATCACAAGTAGGCAGAGAGAGAAAGGGAAGCAGGCTCCCTGCTGAGCAGAGAGCCTGATGGGGGGCTGGATCCCAGGACCCTGAGATCATGACCCGAGCTGAAGGCAGAGGCTTTAACTCACTGAGCCACCCAGGCACCCTGGATTTTCTTTCCCTATCCCTTCACGTCCTATCTCTTTACTCTGCATTCTATGTCTATTAGGGACAAAAAAAAAAAAAAAAAATCTATGCCAACATGTGCATGCTTGAAGCATCACAGGTTTTTAGGAAGGCTAGCCTATGGTGTTCATTGCCCCACCTCCACCCCCTATCTTCCCCCCCACACACACCAGGAATCCCTTTGACAGCATTGCTGACAGATTATCTAGTCTGACTTTGGTGACAAATTGTTTACCATCTCCCAAGGGAAACTTCTAGTATTGAACAACTCTTGTTTAAAAAAGTTGTTAAGGGGCGCCTGGGTGGCTCAGTTGTTAAGCGTCTGCCTTCGGCTCAGGTCATGGTCCCAGGGTCCTGGGATCGAGCCCCGCATCGGGCTCCCTGCTCAGCGGGGAAGCCTGCTTCTCCCTCTCCCACTCCCCCTGCTTGTGTTCCCTCTCTCGCTGTGTCTCTCTGTGTCAAATAAATAAAATCTTTGAAAAAAAAAGAAAATAAAAAAGTTGTTAATACTAAGCCACTACAATATTTATTAAAAATGTTCCTCTTTCAGGTGACAAGTTTTATCAAAGTTAGGTCCTTCAAGGATGTTAAGAAACAAATGGAGACCAGGCTTGAAAATTGCCTGAGCAGACAAAACCAGTTTAGTCATACAAGCAAAGCTTAATTTAGCTCACTTTGTAGGACTAATTTGACAAAAGTCATTTCTGGCTTATGCCTCTGGAAATCATAACCAAAACTTGGTCTGTTTCGCAAGACTGATATGAGACGACCACTGATCAATTCTCTATCTTTTATGAAAATCTAATATTAAAACTAGTCACTGTGAGGTGTGCCCTGGGGGCTCAATATGTTAAGCATCTGCCTTTAGCTCTGGTCATGATCTCGGGGGTCCTGGGATCCAGCCCCACGTCAAGCTCCCTGCTAGGCGGGGAGCCTGTTTCTCCCTCTCCCTCTGCCTGCCTCTCCCCTGCTTGTGCTCTCTCTCTCTTTCTGTCAGATAAATAAATTTAAAAAAAAAATCTTAAAAAAAATTACTGTGAAAAACTAAGTCACTGTTCTCTCACTACATAAGCTGCTTTATAACAATATATCTGTACCCCTGAACTTCATTCCTTGTTTTTGGTTTGAATGGTCCTAGCCTGCAAACTGTCTTTTTGCTGTGTGCCCAATAAATAAACTTTTACTGATTACTTCCATGATTCATTGGTTTTCTGTTCTTTTTTTCTGTTTTTTTTTTTTTTTTCTGTTCTGGTCTTTCTGTTCTTTTTTTAAAAAAGATTTTATTTATTTATTTCACAGAGAGAGATCACAAGTAGGCAGAGAGGCAGGCAGAGAGAGAGGGGGAAGCAGGCTCCCTGCTGAGCAGAGAGCCCGAAGCGGGGCTCGATCTCAGGACCCTGAGATTATGACCTGAGCCGAAGGCAGAGGCTTTAACCCACTGAGTCACCCAGGAGCCCCTTTTCTGAATTTTTGACAAGAACAACTTAAAAGTTGAAATCCTCTCAGTTTAGCTTGTAAGTTCAAGATAATTCAACATCATCCATACCATTTGGCCATGTTTTCATTCTCCTAAGATGTTTCGTTAAACGGAACCTGGAATCCCATAGATTCTAATTTGCTGCTTCTGTGGAGCAAAATAAACTCGAGGTGGAGTACAGATGCTGAGTTAAGGAGGTGAAGAAGTTAACTGGGGACAAGGAATAGCTACTTTAAGGGAAAACAATAGGGACACAATGACATTGTTAAAGAATTACTAGTTGAAGATCACAAAGGAAGAGAAACAGCGTAAAATTAAACAGGGAATATTTGCAGCACTCCGGAGCCAAAAAAGTAAAAAAACAAAACGGGAAGATTTGGTGATAGTTTCTGTTCATTCCTACGGGTTTACTTGTACCCTTTTCCACACTGCTGTGTGTCCTGGAAGGCTGACCTATATAGACTACATCAACTACCCTCTGGCTTCTGATAAGAGTCAACCTGGGACCTGGACAGGAGATTGGAGGGGAGGAGAGTAAGACCGGAATATTCCTCCTGCCTCTCATTCTTCCTCCCTGTGAGTTGCTGCAGGCTCAACTCAAGGCCAGAACCTCAGTCAGACTGCCCTCTTTACACAGTTCTCTTTCTGGATTCCAGTAACCTTACTCTTCCCTTCAGGCCTGGGCACTGCCAAACTCTTGTGGTTTCCGTACCCTGCCCACAACTTTGCAAATAGTCCTGTTCATTATTGAATTGCCCAATTGGAATGTACTATCTATTTCTCGCCAGGATCCTTATAAACTCAGTCCGATTCATTTACTGTGTAACTATTAGATGCCAAGGAAGAATAAAATGATAAATCAGACAGTTAATACTCTCAAGGGGGCAGTCTGGGGAGTGGAGACAGCCACAGGAACAGATGATTATTTCACAGCTTGATAAATGAAGCAGAGAGGCATTGGATGGGCAGGTGGGTAAGTGGAGGCATAAAACAGAGGCAAGGACAGATTCGGAGAAGGTGTGTTGGTGGAGATGGGGTCAGGAAAATTCAAAGGCAAGGATGTGAGTAGAGGGGTCAGGAGCTGGGTGAAAAGTTTACAGCTGTGGACATCAGGGTAAGCCAGGGTGTGAAAGGATAAGAGCAGAGGGTGAGGCTGGGTTAGACCACAGAAAGCCTTATACTGCGGGCAGGGGTCCTTCTTTTCCATGTGCTTATTCCTTCTCTCTTTCTCTCTCCACCAAGGGAAAAATAATGACACAGGTGAAGTGTGCAGCCTCTTACTCTTAACCCTTAATTCCCTCCGGGGCTTGACACTCCTACTTCCTTGGTCTTTTCTGTTGAAAATCAGTTCCACACACCACCTGCACATCCGAGGGTCTTTCAAGATGGCAACAAGACAATATGGTAAACCAGTCCTTGGAGATGAGCTACAGGAGAAGGCTAGAAGTGAATGTTCCCAAATGCATTCTAGAAGCCCTAACAGCCAGAGCCACAGTTTTTTGTTTTTAAGATTTTATTTTGATTTTATTTTGATTTTGACAGAGAGAGAGAGAGCACAAGCAGGGGGAGCAGCAAGCAGAGGGAGAGGGAGAAGGAGGCTCCCTACTGAATAAAGACCCCCATATGAGGCTGGATCCCAGGACAAAGGCAGACGCGCTTAACCGACTGAACCACCCAGACGCCCCGAGAGGCACGTTTTCTTTTATAGCAACAGACCATAGACAGTCTAATGGAGAGGGTAACAGTGACGCTGGAAAGAGGGCAAAGTGAAGCTTCATTTCATCAGAGTGAGGCTTTGGTCCAGATTAGTTTGTGTAGGTGGGCACTTTTAAGATCCATTATTTATCACACTACATAAGCAAATCCAGGGTCCAGGATATGTCTATCTGCCCTCTCTAAGGCGCAAACTGCAAGGAGTTTCCCTGTTAGGTAGGGCCTCCTGGGCACATTCCTGGCATCGATTGAAGACAGCCAGTCCTCAGGGCTGGGGCTCAGCAGGCTTCGTTAATCAAAATCAACAGACAATCCCATCCTCTCTTCTCAAAACCTAGCGGTAGCCCTACTGCCTTAGTCATCCCACAAACAAGAGACGCGGGTGGAGTTAAAAGCAAGCGGTGGGTATGGAATCCTTCCAGCTCTCGCTCGGAACAACGAACTGGATCGGTTACTGGACGCCGGGCGGTGGGCGGCCCCGAGATTCCAACTAGCTGGCGGGGAAGCCCCTCCTCCCGGGCGGACGCAGCTCCCAGCAGTCGACGCCCGCGTCCCGCCCCGGAGCCAGAACCTTAAGGCCGCCGCCGCCGCCTGGCAGAGTTCTTGTGGCGGGCTATGGGGCTCTAATGGCCATGGGCGGCTACAAGGGCTTTCTGGGGCTGCTGGTGTCGTCGCTGCTCGTCGGCTTCCTGTCCGTGATCTTCACCCTCATCTGGGTCCTCCACTACCGGGAGGGACTCGGCTGGGATGGGACGGCGCTCGAGTTTAACTGGCACCCGGTGCTCATGGTCACTGGCTTCGTCTTCATCCAGGGCATCGGTACTGGGCATCTCCGGGGAGGCAGCGGGGAGGGACGCGCCGGCGGGGGTCCCGGACCGATCGCTCTCAGCGGAGTGGGGCCGACGTGGGCGAGCGCGGGGGTGAGGGGGGCGCGGGGGCGCGAGCGGAGCGTGCCCTGGGACCGAGTCGGGGGCCGCGGGCGCGCACACCCGTGACTCGGCCGTCGTGGGCCAGCGGGCGGCGGCGGCCCTGGGGCGGCGCGCGGGGCCGGGGATCGCCGCCAGACTCCTCGGGGAGGGGGGAAGGCTGAGCGCCGCTGCAGCCGGGCGGGTGGCCCGCTCCGCCAGCCCCACTGGGTTAACTCTTGGCTGCGAGGGGCGGGGGCGCACTGGAAGCACCCCCTGACACCAGAAGCCGGAGCTCGGGAGCGAGGCTGGAGCGCCGTGCCTCCCTAGCCCATTAGCCCCGAAAATCGCCCCCTGCGGACGGAGCCTGCGCGGTCACTGGCACAGAGAGGCTCTTTAGGCGAGGCCTTTCTCGGAACGTTCTTCAGGGCTGCAGATAGGGAGAGGAACGCAACGGGGAAAATGGTGGAGCGAGAATTTGGCGGTTCCCGTCCCAGCCTCGGTCCTGAGGGAGGGGGCCGGTCCACCGGTGGCCAGGGAGAGTAAAGCATCAGCCCTGGTTTGACTCCTCGCAGAGCGTTCAGTTCAATCCTGGAAGCCTCCAGGACTCAAAAGAGTGTTAGTAGGCTGCCCTGCCTGGTTATTGGACAAACTTTAGCCCAACTTGTTTTTGTGGCTGCCGACCAGCGAAATTTCCCCCGCGGGCCTTCCTGTTGGGCGCTGGCCCTTGAATCTGGGCCGGAGATGCCAGGTGGGAGGCCTGTGGCCGCCAGGCTCCCAGAGGCGCTTGTGCCTGAGACATCCCTGGGGTTTGCTGTGTCCACGTTTGGCCCCACACGAGCCAGCTCCGGGCCTGCACTGTCTGGGACGAGGCTGACCGAGAGGGAGGGTTCTGTCGATGGCAGATTTTGTTTTGGTTTTTGTTTTGGGGTATAATTGACACATAATGTTTCCTGTGTGTAACATGGCCATGTGTGTGATTATATATAGGATTTATAAATCGAAATGGTCACCGCAGTAAGTCTAGTTAACATCCACCAGCTCACATAGCTACACATTTTTTTTTTTT
>CM052883.1:118629647-118656986 GCA_028534135.1 Potos flavus
GCCCCTCTGCAAAATATTCTTAAGAGAAGCAAAAACTCCATCTAAAATACATCTTGAAATTCTTTATTCCTGTTACAGTCCATTAGAGTTTTCCTAAAAGGATTTCTAGTTTCTCTACACTTTGGGTTTTTCTTAATCTGTCCATACTCACTTTGGGGCAAAAACATGTAAATGGAGGGGCGCCCGGGTGGCTCAGCCCGTTAAGTGTCTGGCTCTTGATTACGGCTCAGGTTGTGATCTCAGGGTTGTGACGTCAAGCCCAGGTAGGGGAGTCTCTTGACCTCTCTTAAAAAAAAAAAACCAAAACCCAAAACATGTAAATGGATATTTTAGGAATTTTCGTCTGTTTATTTTATGCTAACTTTGTTTTCTTAAAGCTTAGTTATGGTATTTGTATTAGTTTTGGAATGTGTGTTCTGTTTACTATTTGGATTCCAGATTTGCAAAGCACTTTAATCAGATAATGCATTTAATGGACATAAACATAAGCTTCTTCCTACAGACAGGCACATGCATAGTACTCCTGAGTTTTTACAAATCTCAGTGGACCAGCACCTCCTCGGGTACAGCAGTGGAAGGATAAGCATTCAATAGTCGACAATATAGACTGGGAGGGAAACATATATTACAGACCAGTCATGCTGAAACAGGGCTTTTTTTACTGTGTGTAATTGTTTCAGGGAGGAAATTTTTGGGTTTCGCTCTTTCAGATCTCTAGTAATGAACAGATGCAATTGAGTTTGTCTGTGATGCACAAATATTTAGAGATGAAGAAGGGAAGGCTAAATCACAGTTATTACTCTAAGCATAAAATGCCTTACAAATACAATACACAAACAGTAAGCAATACTTAAAACCATTTGAGAACAAGTAAGAGCCTTGTGAAACACCTTTCAGAAGTAAGCTCTGGTGGGGCGCCTGGGTGGCTCAGTCAGTTAAGCATCTGCCTTTGGCTCCGGTCATGATCTCAGGGTCCTGGGATCGAGCCCTGCATTGGGCTCCCTGCTTGGTGGGAGTCTGCTTCTTCTTCTCCTTTTTCTCCCCACTCATGCTCTCTCTCACTATCTCTGTCTCTCTCGCTCTCTCAAATAAATAAAATAAAATCTTTTTTTTAAAAATTTATTTGATAGAAAGAGAGAGATCACAAGTAGGCAGAGAGGCAGGCAGAGAGAGAGGGGGAAGCAGGCTCCCTGCTGAGCAGAGAGCCCGATGCGGGGCTCGATCCCAGGACCCTGAGATCATGACCTGGGCCGAGGGCAGAGGCTTTAACCCACTGAGCCACCCAGGCGCCCCAATAAAATAAAATCTTTAAAAAAAAAGAAAAGAAAGAAATAAGCTCTGGAGTAAGCATAAAAGTTACAAAATAAATGTGTGTGCATGGGGCTCACAGACACCGACACACATAGTCCAGATATGTTTTGGGAAACACATGTATTCTAAAAGACAGTATAACCGACAATGGGATATCTAAAACTGCAATAAAATTTTAAACGAGTGGGATATCCAGTAAACGTGAATGAGGAAGAGTTTCAAAGAGAACTTTAGAAGAGGCTTTGTGCTTCTCTGAAAGGAATGTTTCCCATGAAGTAAGTACACTGCTAGGAAATCAGAGAAACAACCCTTGAAAAGAAGGCCCCAGAAAAGACTGAAACAAATAAGCCCTCTCCAAGTGGCAGTTGACCTTTTAAAAGGTTCAGCAAGGTGGAATGTGTTATTTGGTAAAAGGTAGAAAATTCAAGTACATAAATTTGGTGAATAGAAGTCTCAGCAATTCTATACTCCTCCCTTTTCCACATGTAGAATTCCGTTTACTGTATAAACTGAGGGGAGAGAGATTGAATTGTATAACGATCTCAAGTTGGCTTTGTGAGAGAATATAACTACATTTCAGTAACATTTAAAAGACTAACAAAAAGAAACTGAGTACTTCTTAAAAGGCGGTTGGCATACCCCGTTAATGCATCTAAAAGTGACCACATTCCAAGTCCACTTAAGTGTATTTGAAAAGGCTCTTGGGGTAGAGCCTGGCGATGGAGAAAGTGCCCCAGATACCTACTCGAAAACCAGCCTCGGGAGCACCACTGATAATAAAACCTACCAATTTTAGGGAAAGGAAGCTTTCTACAAAGCGTAAGGACACAAGTCAGGGCAACCCAAAACACAGTTTTTTGTTAAAAATAAATGCGTGCAGATCTCTTTATAATGTAATAAGAATGTTTTAGAAATGATTATTTTGCTCACTGTTTATATCTGGCTCTAAAATAACACCTAGAGGGGCGCCTGGGTGGCTCAGTGGGTTAAAGCCTCTGCCCTCGGCCCAGGTCATGATCTCAGGGTCCTGGGATCGAGCCCCGCATCGGGCTCTCTGCTCAGCAGGGAGCCTGCTTCCCCCTCTCTCTCTCTACCTGCCTCTCTGCCTACTTGTGATCTCTCTCTTTCTGTCAAATAAATAAATGAAGTCTTAAAAAAAAAATAAAATAAAATAACACCTAGAACTGGCAGACAGTAGGCCAATAAATATTATTGAATGAAGGAGTGATTAGTTCTGTACCTTCATTAAATTGTTAGAAACAAAATGTAGTTTTACTCATTTGTGATGATAATGATAGCATCTAAAGTAAAAGTGCCCTCCCTTGCCCCTCAGTGATTATCCTGTTTAGCCAGTTTGGCAGCACAGATTTACTAGGGAAGAATGAGCATCAGATTATGTTGGAAATGCATCTTTCTTCTAAAAGGCCTCAGGCACACTAGAATGTTGCCACCTAAGTACGACCTGTGCCTCCTCTTGTCTACCAAAGACATCAATTCTCCCTTTTTCTTCCTGCATCATAAAGTTTCTTCCCGTTGGATTATTTCCAACATGTTATAATTTCTGTCCTCTTAAAAACAACCACACTCTTAAACCCATGTTCCCCCTTCAGCTACTGTTTCAGTTCTCTACTTGCCTTACCACAGAACTTTTCTGGAAATTTCTGTCAACACTTGAAGTATTGACAAAAAAGTATCTCCAAAAAAGTACCTCCAATTCCTCTCCCCCGTTCTCTCTTGAACCCACTCCATCAGGCTTTTACTCCACTGCTCCACCAAAATTGCTCTTAATATAGTTACCAGTGGCGAGCACGTAGCTAATTCCAGTGGTCTATTCTCAGCCCTCATCTTGCCTGATCAGAAAGCAGCATTTGGTGTAACTGACCTCCTTGGGACACTTCCTTCACTTGGCTTCCAGGACACCTGGTGCTCTTGGCTCTACTCTCTTCACTGGCTATGCCTTTCAGTGTCCTTTGCTCATTCCTCCTCATCTCCCTGATCCTTTAAATTTACAGTGTCCAAAACTCAGTCTTTTGGCCACTTCTCCATTCTTGATGCACTCATACTCTTGGTGATCTCCTCCAGTCTCATGGCTTTCAACACCATCTATTCGCGGAATCCGATATTTACGTCTTTGGCTTGGGCCTCTCCCCGGAACTCCAGACCCACATATCCATCTGTCTACTCGTCTGTTTGGATCTCAGATGGACATGTCCAAACCTCAGCTCTCCATTTTCTTCACACCTCCAAAACCACTCATCACATAGGTTCCCCGTCTCAGTAAATGGTAGCTTCATCCTTTCTGGACGTTCATGGGATCATCCTGGGTTCCTCTTTTCCTGCCATACTTCTCATCCAATCCTTCAGAAAATTATATAGACTCCAAACTCAAAATACAGTATTATCCAGAGTCTGACTATTGACTATTTTAGTTATTTATTCATTCATCGTGTGTCTTCTACTAGAATGTAAGCTCCCTTGTCTGTTTTCTTCACTGCTGTATCCATGGTGCGTAAAACGTTACCGAACATATAGTTAGCATTCGATAAATATTTACTAAATTAATGCAAGTTTGAGCAATCCTCTAAACCAGGGGCCATACCTACAAGGATGGCTTATAAAGTAAATACGAGAAGTGATGTAGCACCCACTAGAGTGTCTTCCTCTGTTCAGCTATACATTCAGATACACAAGACCGCCATGACCACACTGGGCACCAGAGCTTGCCGCCAGGGCAGCATTTGGTATTCTTTTTCAATGGGCATCCTTTCTGCAATTGTTCTTGTATCCATCCATATATCCATCCACACACCAGGAGACTCCGGGAGACTGTTCAGGCACCAGGAGACAAGATCTGCATTGGTGGGATCAGAGTTTAAGGTCCCCATGCCCCACAGGAGCCAGTATCTTTTGTAATCCTCTACAGACCTGGTTGCCAGTGTCCCTGAAGGGGTATACAGTGAGTTGAACCATGGCCTTCAAAAAGACACATCTAACTCCTAATCTTACGGACCTGTGAATGTGACTGTAGTGTCTTTGCAGATGTAAAGTTAAGGATCTCAAAATGAGGTCATCCTTATTCAGAGTGAGGCCCAAATCCAATGACTTGTGACCTTAGAGAAGAGAAGACCTGGGACACAGACACAGAGAGGGGAAGGCAATGTGAAGATGGAGGTTGAAATGATGTGTCTACAAGCCAAGGAACACCAAGAGTTGCCAGCAGCCACCAGAGGGCTAGGAGAGAAATATGGACTGGATTCTGCCTCAGAGCCTCCAAAAGGAACCAGTCCTGCCAAACACCTCGATTTTGGGCTATTGGCCTTCAGAACTGTGGGAGAAGACACTTCTGTTGTTTGAAGCCACTCTCTTTGTGTTAATTTATTATGGCAGCCCTAGGAAACCAACACAGGATATAACAGTTATCAATGCACTCTGGGAAGCCCAAAGTTTGGCTTTATCTGGTATTTGTAGATTTTTTATTGTTTCTCCCAGTCCATCAGGGGGTCATTTTTATTATAAACGGATGTTGCCTAATAACATTGGTGTCAAGCCCCTGGTATCTGTTTATTAGGACATGCAACAGAAAGTAAATGCCGTGTGTGTGTGTGTGTGTGTGTGTGTGTGTGTGTGTGTGTGTGTGTGTGTGTGTTGAGGGCAGAGGGGGGATTGTAAAGAATTAGAGAGTGCCTCCTCTGGACAAAATAGGAAACCTCTTAGCTGCAGCGAAATGTGGCTATATGGGGATGCCAGCCCAAAGTGGCTAGAGCTTCCAATTATCCAAGAGAACCCAGATTTTTAAACACTGGTTCAATCTAAAAGTAAACCAGCCACAAAACTAAAACAAAACCCCCAAACATGATGCTGATCAAACAAAACACATCTATGGACCAAATCCAGTCCCTACCTTCCAGTTTACAAGTGACTTCTGCTAGAGCTTTCCATCTTGATTTTGTGGGATTTAAAATTTTTCCCTTAAAAAGTAGAACAATCTTCTCTTTTAAGAAATTAGACCAGAAATCTTTGTTAGAACTTCTTTTCTTCCTGTAGAAACTTTCTTTAAAGCCAAAATAGGCTTTGAAATAATAGGCCATACTTTTCTAAGTTCATTCATTCATTCAGTTTTCATATATCCTCCTATTTAACTAGCATACATTAATTAAGCACTTACTGTATGCCAGACATTGTGTAAAACAAATGAGTAAAATGTAGCCTTGCCTACAAGTTGTTCCCATTTGAGTTTGTTAGAGCTGAGTTATGGTTTTCTTTTAGAAAACCTGAGCCCAAAATATTTAGCGCTGGCTAGAATTTGAAGTTCAGTGCCTAATTTTAGAAATCGAATGCCTGACCGGGGTCAGACAAAGAGGTGATGTCAGATCCAGTACTATTTCTAATCTGTTACAATATTGATACAAGGCATAAGAAAATATAGCTGATGTTTCTAACAATGCAGGATTTCTGGATATTTATAAATGTCTAGCATATAATTGAATTTTTCTCTCTTCACACACTACTTGTTTCCAACTGGCTGCCTTTGTGATGATTTCAGTCACTTCAAAGAGATGCTTAAGTGCCAAGATATTAAAACAAATCTTCCAAATCATCCAAATCCCTTCCTGCATTTTGATTCTCTAAAGGTTTTCAGTTACGTGATATTCATGCGGTGAGACAGTTTGAATACACAGGCATGTTTCAAAACTTAGATTCTTTTTTTTTTCCAGTGGCAGGTAGATTTTATTGGTCTGGGACATACCGGGGACCCTCACCCATGGCAGGGAGTGGGGGTCAGGTCGAAGATAAAAACCTGATGGTCTCTTATGGTAGGACCACAAATTCTGGGTGCTGTGCTGGGTGAAGGGGAGCAGAGGAGCAGGTTGGCTGGTAACTGCGAAGCCGGCTTAACTGCTGGTTGCCTGCTCCCCAGAAGCTGGGGGGACGCAAAGAGTCCAGGGGCTGTATGCAGAGCCCGGGGATGCATAGGGTGCAGGAAGAGTCAGAAAAACCAGTCTGTTGGTTCGTGTGTTCCATCTGCTTTTGTAAGGACAGGTTACCACCAGGCTGGAGGAAACCTGTCCGGGTGGGTGGGCAGTGCACTGCGTAGAGCTGCGGCTGCCGCTGAGACAGGTACTGCACTGCCAGAAACACCGAAGGTGCTCTGAGCTGCTGACTAGGGCTTAAAGGCTGGCTAAGTGGGTCCGTAGGGAGGTAGGCAGTTCCAAAGGCACTGCTGGGGCTGCCTTGGAATTGACCGTGCTCTGGGCTCCCTGCGAGAGCAGCTGCGGAGCCCACGTAGTGCCGGGTTCTAAGCACTTGGCATCTGAACATCTGTTTGGCCCTGTCAGCCACCATGAGGGTGCCTGGGTGACTGTGTCCTCCAGGGCTCCTCTGCATGCCGAGGACGTGAGTTCCTGCCTGAACAGCCAGGCTCTGCTGGGGCGCAGCTGATGTCAGAGTGGTCAGGTCCCTCTGCTTTGCCACCGGTTTCTCTTCCTCATCCTCACGTAAAACTTTTCTTGAGCTGCAGGGAAAGCTGGTGCTTCTCTTCCTCTAGGGCCCAAAGCTTCTCCTGCAACTTCAGATTTGTTCCTTGGGCTCCTCTAGTGACATTCTCATTTCCATCTACTTTTTCTTCCTTCTCTGCTGCTCCTCCTTCATCATCTTCTGATCCATCATCTTGTCCACCTCTTCCTTCTCCGGCCGTTTGCCCACAGGCTCCGTCTTGATGTTCTGGTGAACGCCCCGGGGGCCAGGGCACGGGACAGCTTGGGACACTCCAGGAGGGCAGGCGTGGTGCTTTGGGGGGGGGCCCTCGGGTGGTGGGCGGCCCTCGGGTGGTGGGCACCTGGCTCTGTCACTGCCAGACCTGGGACCGGGCCTACCGGGAGGTGGGCGCACAGGAGGTCACATTGGGCGGTACCCCCGGGGGGAAGCCCGCCCGCCGCTGCTGCCGCGTTCACGGTGTCCCTGGCCCATCCAGCCCCGGGTGCTCTGCGTGCACAGTGCCATCAGGCTGGGGACTCAGGCCTCGGCGCTTCAGAGATTGGATTCTCTTTGAGAGCCACTGCAGGAATATTTCTAAGAAGATTATTTTATTTTTTTAAGATTTTTATTTATTTGTCAGAGAGAAAGAGAGAGCACAAGCAGGGGGAGTGGCAGAGGGAGAAGCAGGCTCCCCGCTGAACAGAGAGCCCATGCAGGACTTGATTCCAGGACCCTGGGATCATGACCTGAGCCGAAGACAGATGCTTAACGGACTGAGCCACTCAGGCGTTCCCCCAAGAAGATTATTTTAAAATGGTTCTCTGCTTTTAGGTGTTTTAAGATTTATTTATTTGAGAGAGAGAGAGAAAGAGCATAAACAGGGTGAGGGGCAGAGGGAGAAGCAGGCTCCATCCCAGGACTCCAGGATCATGACCTGAGCCAAAGGCAGACGCTTAATCGACTGAGCCACCCAGGCGCCCTTGCTTTTATGTTTAAACTTGAGGTCTTTGGATACAGTCTGGTACATTTTTGGGTGCACAGGGAAATTAGTTGATGATACTGCTCGGAGCCTATACCGAAGATGTCAAAACAATACTTTATTCAAAGAGTTAAGAAAAGTATAACGTGTACCCCATATTTCAGTAGAATTTATAAGTGTTGTAAATATTACAGCGTACTTCAAACAATAACTTACTCTTATTTTATTTTGAGGTTCACTTAAAGCTAACATAAAGCCATTAAGTGGGCCCGAGTGTAGAGTACCTATTACTTACTTGAAAAGACCATTTGGTCTTTTATGAGCTAACACTTGGATCAGCGGTACAAATTATCTAGAGTTTTTGATTCATGCATTTTAAAAGAGGATCTGCTCATTCCCTGGGGAATACTGAATAAATGGCTGTACATCATTAAATTTATTCATTCAACATACACTTAATGAGTTCTTACTGTGTACCAAGCTGCGTGCTAAATGCTGAGATACGGCAGTGAACAAAATAGACATGCTTCTACCTTCATGAGTCACAAGATTTGAGCACAGAAGAGCTAGGATCGAATTGTTTTCTATGTTTGGGGACATTTCTCCTTCCAAATGCCCCTCTCTCCACATACCCTTTGACAGATTCTAAATTTGCATTGCCTGCTATAAGACAAACCTGCATATAGATCGTTCTGTAATGGTATATGGATGGAAAGCTGGCATCAAACCAGAGAGTATATCTTAGAGAGTATATATTTTCACATATTCCTGAGTTGATTAGGCAGGGAAGAGCTGAGAAATTTTCTAATAAGTAAATTCCATTCAAGTTACTGTATTTTCACCTTCATTTGTCCAAAAAATAAACACAGGTGTTGATTTCCTTTTTCCTTTCCTCCCTTGCTTTCTTTATAAGTTTATCACAATAGCATATTCCACTACCAATAATTTTTCTTTTAAAAGATTTAACATGTATTTCTCACATATGTGTGTTCATGTTTTCCATCATTTCCTGGGGAAAAATGGTCTTGCCAACTAGGGCCTCTAACAGAAAACCCTTGTTTCAGTTCCAAGTAGCTGTTTGATGCCATTTCCCCTCCTCATGGGCTTATGAGACCTTTTTCTTCCTTCTCGCTGAACCTCAGGAATGGTGTCTAGGTAAATGCCAAGCCAAAGAAGCGAGAAATATTTAAATTCCACTCTCCGGGCAGTTTTTATAGCTGTTGAGAGTAGCTTCTTGTTTAAGAAATATGGTTTGTTAAGATTGCCCCGTTCTGGGGCGCCTGGGTGGCTCAGTAGGTTAAAGCCTCTGCCTTCGGCTCAGGTCATGATCTCGGGGTCCTGGGATCGAGCCCCACATCGGGCTCTCTGCTCAGCGGGGAGCCTGCTTCCCCCTCTCTCTCTGCCTGCCTCTCTGCCTACTTGTGATCTCTCTCTGTCAAATAAATAAATAAAATCTTAAAAAAAAAAAAAAAGATTGTCTTTTTCTCCTCAAATCCACCATGGTTTGGTTATTTATACATTTTTAAAAATATGTAAACACCTTATGCAAATGCTATATTTTGCAGTTATCCCTCATTTAGCTAGAGAGCTTTTGGATGATAGTCAATTATGTAGCAGAACTTCTACATAGCCAGGATAGGCAGAAAACTCCATGGCTTCACTCACATGAGAGCCTCTCCAATTTCCACAGGCAGCCTACTTAGTAGAGATTAATTCACTATTAGGTCTGTGAGCTTACAAAAATACTGTTTTAACTTTAAAACTATTAGGAACTCTTTCAATCATACAGAAAATGACATAACTGATCCCCATGTATTCATCACTCTGATTTAACAGATGATCCGATTTTTGCCAACATAAAGATTTATAAACTAGAACTTAAAGCTGGTAGGAATAAAAGATAATACAGGATGATGGAGGGAGAGTAAGCACCCTAACCTGAGCAAGAAACTTAAAGAGGAGATTGAAGAACTCTAAACTAGACCCAGGGACTGAAATACCATAATTACTTGGGCTCATGTGAACCAGAGGCAAGCCCAGAGGCAAGCCCCTCTCCTGCCCGAAGCCCCTAAGGGCTTTCTCCTCTGGCAATAGGACAATATGGTTCATTGGTAACCCCTAATCCACAATAAAAGATTGAATTGTGTTCCTTTCGTGCTACTGCTTGGAGAAGGAAAGCTAGTGTGCAACCAATCTAAAATCATTTGGGTAAATGTGAAAGGTTTAAAAATCCAGTTTTCACACTTAAAAGGGAAAGATTTTAGTTTTATCACATTCCTCTGTGATGCCTGTAGTATTTAGAAGAGTAAAAATTCTTCGCCGAACATTTTTTTAGGTAAATATTTTATTGAAGAACCACATACATGCAGAAAAATCCCTAAATCATAAGTTACATGTTTTCATAACATGAACACACTCATGTACCCGGATCATGAGACAACATCCCAGGCATCTGAGAATTTCCCTGGTAACCATTGTAACTTCTCTCTGTCATGATAACTACTCCTGACTTCTAACATCAGAGGTTAGTTTTGACTTTGGAAAAATTTAATATAGCAGGATCCAGATGAGGGAGAAAAAGCTGTTGTGATTAATTGTTCATAATTTGCTTTTCAAGCAAGCATATTCTAAGTATTTCCTTTTCATATGTAGATGTTCAAGTTCCCTCATCTAAGATGAGGGCAGTGCCTGGATGATAGGATGGTGATGATGATGATGATGATGACAATAATAATATTAATTTTAAATTAGTATTTAAATTTATTTTATTTTTTAAAATTAAATTTAAAATTAAATTTATTTAAATAAATATTAATTTTAAAACACTTATTAAGCAAGCTACTTAACCTCTCTGTGCCTTAGCTTCCTTCTCTATATAATGCTCGTGGTAACAGTAATCATACCTTCCTCACAAACTGAGTTAAGAATTATAATGTAAATGGAAACATGTAGAGCACTTAGCATGGTGCCTCCTGTCTAGCAAGGGCTCAGTTGTGTGTGTGTGTGTGTGTGTGTGTGTGTGTGTGTAATAAATGAGGTTAACCCAGAAGTGGGTGAGATGTCTTAGTACATTTTCATATTACCCACATTTTTATTTTACTACTGCCTGATCGCACAGATTGCAAAAGGCTCTCTACTGTATGGATGAAAGGTCACAAAGGCATTGGGTAAAGAGGCATTCATTTTTCTTGATAACTAGAAAGTCCTGTATGGTGTGCCACTGAATCAGAGGAGAAAAAGCATAAGGAGGGGAAACCGTGTATTTGAGTTGACTTCAATTTTATTTCTAGATTTTGATCAGCCTGCAAAGAGTGTTTTATGTTTGCTTTAAAAATACTTAATGGATCACATACACAAGTAAAACTAATGAAATCTGAATTAGGTCAGTGGATATTAGATCAAGTGACAATTGATGTCAATTTCCTGGTTGTGATATTGTACTCTGTTTATGTAAGACGTTACCATTGGTAACACCAGATGTTACTAGCTGCGTGAAGTGTCTATGGGCTCACTCTGTATTATTTCTTAGAACTGCATGTAAATCTACAATTATCTCAAAATAAGAGTTAAGAAAACATGCCTTTGGAGCTACATACTTTGAGCCCAGGGCTGTCCTGGGCTCGGGGTACAAGGAGAAACAGCAAAACACATTCCTGCACTCAGAGAGATTGAGAAGGGACTTTGAACTAGCTTTTAAAAGTGTAGGGGCGCCTGGGTGGCTCAGTTGGTTAAGTGTCTGCCTTCGGCTCAGGTCATGAACTCAAGAGTCCTGGGATCTAGTTTCGAGTTTCGGGCTCCCTGCTCAGTGGGAAGTCTGCTTCTCCGTCTCCCTCTGCCCCTCCACCCTGCTCATGCTCTCTCTCATTCTCTCTCTCAAATAAATAAATACAGTCTTAAAAAAAGTTCCAATTGACTCTGGAACAGCACGGGTTTGAACTGTTGTACAGGTCCACTTACAGGTGGATTTTTTTTCGATAAACACACTTTACAATACTGTAAATGTTTTTTCCTTGTGATTTTTCTTAACATTTTCTTTTCTCTAGCTTACTTCATTCTAAGAATACAATATATAATACATAAAACGTACAAAATATGTGTTAATCAACTGTTTATGTTATGAGTAAGGTTTCCCGTCAACAGTAGGCTATTAGTTTAGTTTTGGGGAAGTCAAAAGTTATATGCAGATTTTCAACTGTGTGAGGATCATTACCCCTAACTTTGCTCAAGGGTCAAGCGATAATAACCTTGTTTAAGGATGACCTGGTCTACCTGGTTGCACTAAATGGCTTGAAAGATTCACCAAATATATAAATGATTATCTGAAAAGTCTCCATGTCCTCAAGGAAATATAACCAATCATATTTATAAGATCTCCATATAGGCACTAAAATTAGTAAGTAGCAATTCTTCAGACTTTGGATTAGATGAAAAGAAAACTGTCTTAATGGTGAGGGCTGTCAAGTGTTGTGGAATGGAACCAAATAATAGGAAAATTGATATCTTGTGCTGACAGCTTTAAAGAGGCTGAATTCACATCTGTCTTTGTAGGTTTATATGTGTCTCTGCCAAAGAATGGATTAGATAATCTCCTACATTTTTGTGATCCTATGAAGTTCTATATATTCAAATTATAAATGTCTTTAGTAGGAATGTGCTCTTTTTTTTTTTTTTTCCTTACTGGAACTAAGCAATATACAGGATACACTGCTGATATAATGGAATCTATCTTCCAAGGAAATAATAGTCTTCAAACTTTTTGAACCTGCCATACATTTTTAGATCTCTAAATTTTCCCTGACATGGATCGGAGGGGTGGGAATGAGGATGGGTAGCGGCAGGATATTGTCTTCAGAACAAAAATTAATTGCACGCTGGTTACGGTGACCACATAATCCGTTGCTTAAACCAGGACACTTAAAAAAAAAATGCTTTAAAAAATGTTTTTGTTGAAGTTTAATCTACATGCAAAAAAGTGTACATGTAATGTATGATGTAGAGCTTGATGAACCTTCCCTCCGTGAACACCTAAATAACCTGCACCCAGACTGAGAAAAAGAATATTAGCAGGAAGCTAGAAATCCTTGTACGTTCTTTCCAGTTACTAGACCCTTCCCTCACAAGGATAACCAATATCCTGGGCTTTTCTTATTGCAGAGATGAGTTTTACTTGTTTTTATACCTCATATAAATTGAATCCATACAGTACATACTTGCTTATGTCTCATTACTTGGCATCAACATTACAGGTGGATCCGTATCGTTGGGTGCAGTTCTAGTTATAGTGTATTCATTCTCTTTGTTGTATATTATTCTACGGTGTGAATATATCACAATTTATTTATTCATACTATTCATGATGGTCAATTGGGGAGTTTCTAGTTTTTGGCCACTACAAATGGTGCTGCTAATAATATTCCAGTGATGTCTTTTGGTGAGCATACATACATACTCCTTTGGAGCATATACCCAGGAGTAGAATTGCTCGATCATAAGTTATGCATAAGTTTAGCTTGAATAAATACTTCTGGTTTTCCAGAGTGTTTGTTCTCATTTAATCTCCTATTGTGGAACATAAGAGCTCTGATTGCTTTACACCCTCTCCAATACTTGCCATTTTTCGTGTTTAGCCATTCAGATATATAGTAGACGTATTCTCACTTGATTTTAATTTGCATTTCTCTGTTGACTAATGAAGTTGATATTTTGCTTATGTTTCTCTCTTTTTGGATATAGTTTTTGGTAAAATACTGGGATATATTCTTTTGTCTATTTAAATCTTGGTGCATATTTTTCTATTCCTTTGTCTTTTCTCGTCAGACTAAGACACACACACACACGCAGAACAGCTCATGAGATTAATAATTTAGTTTTGGATTTGCTGAGCTTGAGATATATGGAGGCGTCTATATAGAGATGTCAAGAAGCTGTTGAATTATGTGGGTCTGGAGTTCCGAAGAAAGTTCTGGGCTGGAGATATGAATTTTGGAGTTCCTGCAATGTAGGTGGCATCTCAGTGAAAGAGTGAATGAGGTCACCCACAGAGAAAAAGTCTTAGAACTGAGCCTGAGAGCCACCAGGGTTTGTTCCTAAGTTGGGAGTAAAGAGACGCTGGCAAAAGAGCCCAAAAAGGAACTCCAGAGAGGCAGGGAAGAGGGGAGAAGCGGAAGCCAAGTGAAAAGGGTTTCATGGAAGGGAGTATTCAGTGCGTCAAAGTGTTCAACTTGTGTTGATTAAAAATAACAGCCCCACATCTGTCCCCTTTCGTCTCTTTCTAGCCATCATTGTCTACAGACTGCCATGGACCTGGAAATGCAGCAAGCTCCTGATGAAGTCCATCCATGCAGGCTTACACACCGTTGCCGCCATTCTCGTAATTATTGCTCTGGTGTCCGTTTTTGATTTCCACAATGCCTTGAATATCCCCAACATGTACAGTCTACACAGCTGGGTCGGACTGACGGTTGTCATACTCTACATCTTACAGGTCAGTGTCTCGGTGTATTTATAGACATGTTATAAAAAGTAAAACAGTTCAGATACCATAGATGTTTTCTATACGTTCATATTTCTTGGAAATCATCTTGTCATTCCCCCACTAGGCTCTGTTCCATTTTGTTTCCATTGTCGGTATTGTTCCCTGAGGGGCCACCAGAACTGCAGAATTCACAGTCTTGAGTGTGAGATTTTAGATATAGGCATATCTATGTAGGGAAACTGCCATCTCCATAATACGTAGGCTGCCATTATTTAGACTTCAAGTTCCATGCGCCAAATAAACAAGCATAGGCAAGAGCTGCAGATTTCTTCCCCGTATTCCCTATCACTTCTATTTTCTAACTTTATGAATAAAGATGTAAATTTTACTTCTCTCTTAGATTTTGAAGGCTCAGTGATTAGTTTAGTTTTCTCCTTTCTTCACTTAGTAAAAACACATACTTTTGAGAGCGCCGTACTTAAACATAAGTTAATGGAGTGTGATAGGGATTTGGCTGTTCAAGGTCACTGAAGGGAAAGGTTAATTTTAAAAGTCTTTTTTTTTTTTTTAAGTCTTTTTGGTATTAACCACTTTGTTGAAAAATCTTTGTCAACTATGTCAACTCATTCCCCTTGCTTTGTACAGTATATATCCAGCTACCTAATTGGGATGTCAATGTAAAGTTCAGTTTTCTGTGAATATAGGAGAAGAACCTGGAGTGAATCTACAAAACCCCAAGGCATATCTTTTTTTTTTTTTTTTAAGATTTATTTATTTATTTAAGAGAGAGAGAGAGAGAAAACATGGGAGGGAAGGGCAGAAGAAAACGGAGAGAGAATCTTAAGCAGCCTTCGTGCTGAGCACAGAGCTCAACATGGGGCTCATCTCACGACCCTGAGATCATGACCCAAGATCATGACCTGAGCTGAAACCAAGACTCTGACTCTCAGCCAACAGTGCCACCCAGGCACCTCCCCCAACAAGGCATATCTTAAAATATATGAATGTATGACCTCTTAGAAAAAGACCTCTTACGAGGTATCTGTCATTTTTCTCTTTTAAAAAAGGCTTTTAAAGCCTTAAAGCTTCTTGAATTTTAATTAAATAAAAGTTAATGTATGTATGGACACTATTGATTATTTAAGTTTGCATTACCATGACTAGACGTAGGGTTTAGAGAATAGAAAGGGGCCAGACGGGATGGGAGCACAGAGAAAACCCTGGATCAGACATGATCTTACTGATAAGAAGGAACAAGAAAAATATCTCCAGTTGGATAGCTGAGCCTAGCTCAGACCTCTTGTCTTCAAGGTAGATTTTTCCCTCAGTGTTCTCGTCTGAGAAGTAGCTTCTTTTCTCCCCCAGCAGCTGGTGGATCCTCCCCATTCAGAAAGTAGGATGTCAAGAACAGAGGCCATTGAGATGCTGCCATTTGCTTTGGGTCCTCCCTTGGCTTCCTGGTGTCTTTTCAGAACTTTCCTCAGCTCCGTGTTCGCTCTCAACGGTCCATTCCCCTCACTCTGTCTCACTCCCTCTGCACCACTTCGGAATGCCGAACACAGGAGCCAGAGTGCTGTGTGAAGCATTCTGCTTCTCTCTCCTAGTCCTTCATGAGAGATGACCTTTGCCAGGGCTGAGGAGGCGTGAGTTACACAGCCAGCGGCAGAGTTGGGACTCAGGCCTAAGTCTGGGGCCCTCCCCATGAGCACTTAGTTCTGCTGTTCCCACGATGTCCCCATGATCACTCAGCTAGCCTCTGAGCATCCTCATCTGGAGGGTGTATCTCTGAGGAACAAAATGGAAACCACCCAAAAGCTATGCAGCTTCCCTATGATTCTGAGTGCAGTAATTAAAATGGACTGGATAAAATAACTTTGCTGAGTCATGTGATTATATAGAGCTGTCCAGATAATCCAAGATTACCTCCCAGTCGTAAGATCCATAAACTAATTACATTCACAAAGTGTCTTTTGCCATGTAACATAACATTCACAGCTTTCAGGGATTAGGGTGTGAATATCTTTGCAGGTGTTGGGGGCGGCATGATTCAGCCTACCACAACTATGAATAAAAAAATAGAAGAAATTCTAAATGAAATGAAAAGCTGATTCTTTAAAAAAATAAAATAGATAAACCATTGCAAACCTGATTGAGAAAAAACAAAATATACAACCTTCAGACTAAGAAAGAAATATAATCATAGATACAAATAATATTTTGAAATTCGGACAGGTTATTAAATTTTAATATACAGTAATATACCTTAAAGTCTTAAAGAAAGAAAAAAGGACTATTTTCTTACCAAATATAAACTACCAGATTTGATCCAAGAGGAATTAGAAAACTTGAACCGGCTAATAATATTAGATGAAATTGGTAAGTTTGTTTGAAATCTATCACTAAAAAAGGCATTGGGTCCTTACTGTTTTATACCTTTGACCTTCCAGAAATAGGTACTTTCAACTATTCCAGGACACTGAGAGAAAACAAACTCTTCTTAGATATGGCCCCATTGTGCATTACATACTTCCACACCCAAGATGGCGGCTCCGATGATAAACACCTTTACTAACACCCAACATCAAACACCAGCTTAAACTGTGAAATACTGAAGACATTTCTGTCAAATTAATAAGACATTGGTGCTTGTTACCTTTGTCATTCAACTTTATCGTAGAGGTTTAAGCTACAAGATAATGAAAAAAATCAGTATAAATAATAGAGAATTTGTGACTTTTTTTTGGTTTGCAGATCATGTAATGTATGTCTAGTAACCCAAGAGATGGCTAGAGTAATGCGAGCATTTGGAAAGGTGGCTGGATATAAGATAGCCATTCATAAGTCATTAACTTTTGCCTAAACTGGAAATAACCACTTAGAATAAGAAGTAGAATTCATTTGTAATGTGGATATAAAATTATAAAATACCTAGGGATAAATCGAACAATGAGGGTGTAAAATCTATAGAATAGAATATGTAAAATACTACAAAATCTTATTGATAAAACATGGTATAATTAGAGAGATACCATGTAACTAAAAGAGAAAAATTAATATAGAAATATCTTTCCCTCTTGAATCATATTTATGTTTAATATAATTCTAATTTTAAGCCCAATGGGAGTTTTATTTTTTATTTTTTATTTTTTTAAAGATTTTATTTATTTATTTGAGAGAGAGAGAGATCACAAGTAGGCAGAGAGGCAGGCAGAGAGAGGAGGGGAAGCAGGCTCCCTGCTGAGCAGAGAGCCCGATGCGGGGCTCAATCCCAGGACCCTGAGATCATGACCTGAGGCTCGATCCCAGGACTCTGAGATCATGACCTGAGCCGAAGGCAGAGGCTTAACCCACGGAGCCACCCAGGCGCCCCCCAATGGGAGTTTTAAATTTGCAGAGCAAATATCCAAGGACAATCAAAAAAATTTTGAAAAAGAAGTGAAGGGAGACCTGCCTTATTCAAAACAAGTTATTAACACAAAAGCAAACAAAATGTAGTCATGGAAAGAACAAAGAGGACAAAAACGGTCCAAGTATTATGAGAACTTTTTTTATGACACTAAGGTATTTCAATTTAGTGGGGAAAGAATGCTTTACTTAATAAATGTTACCATCAGGGGCACCTGGGTGGCTCAGTCCGTTGGGCATCTATCTGCCTTCTGCTTGGGTTATGATCTTGGGCTCCTGGGATTGAGGCCAGCATTGGGATCCCTGCTCAGCCCGCAGTCTGTGTCTTTCTCTCCCTCTGACCCTCCCCCGCCTTGTGCACATGCGCACGCATACTCTCTCTCTCCCAAATAAATAACATCTTTAAAAAAAAAAAGTTACCATCATAATTGGTTATCCATTTGGAAGAAACCAAATAAATAAGCAAAGGATTCTATATATGACACAAAAGAAAAAAGATTTCAGCTTGATTAAAGTCCTAAATATTTAAAAAAAAAAAAAAAAGCCAATGAAAAGAGAAAAAGAAAATTAAGAAGCATATAATCTGTATAATCTGAGGTTGGGGAGTCCATAAGGTTGATAAGAAATCCAGAAGTCGTAAAGGAAAAGAAAGACCTATTTGATTACATAAGATTTTTTAAAAAATTGTATGGGACAAAAGATACCAAAGTTAACAGAAACTACACCAGGGGATATGGGGAATAATCATGTTGTGTGTTAGGGTTAATGCATTTAATATATGAAACAACTCCCTTTTTTTTCTTAAGATTTTATTTATTTGTCAGAGAGCACACAAGCAGGGGGAGTGGCAGGCAGAGGGAGAAGCAGGCTCCCCTGTGGGACTATCCCAGGACCCTGGGATCATGACCTGAGCCGAAGGCAGACACTTAACCTACTGAGCCACCCAGGCATCCCTAATATATAAAACAACTCCCAAAAATCAGTGATAAAAAGACAACCTCATAGAAAATTCGAATAGGCAGGTCAAAGAAGAAAAACTTAAATTACCAATAAGCACATGATAAAATGTCCAACCTCACTAAGAAGTTAGGAAAATGCAAATGAGGACAACAATAAAATGTCATTTTCCCCCACAAGACTATCACAACAACAGTGGTGATGTTCCTTGCTGCCAAGGGTGTGAGGTAAACGGTGCTCTCTTCCTCTACTTTTCCACTGCTGGTAGGAAAATGCATTGTTACCAAATTTTAGGGAAGTAGTTTGTTAATATCTACTATTTTTTTTTTTAATTTGGTTACCCTTAACCTAACAATCCCACATTTGGAGAGAGTGGAAATTAAAAATACTGTAACATAGGAACTCTAAAAAGGATTTTTAGTGCAGCACTGTCTATGCAGGCAGGAAACGAGAAGCAACTAAAATCTCCATCAATAGAGAATGGTTAAAGAATCTGTGGTAAATCAATGGTGGATATTATAAAGCTATTACAAGGAATGTAGCTCTGTCTACTGACCAAGAGTGAAATCATGATATGTTCTTCAGTATAAAAAATACCGAAGAGGGATGCTTGGGTGGCTCAGTTGGTTAAGCGGCTGCCTTCAGCTCAGGTCATGATCCCAGGGTCTTGGGATCGAGTCCCACATCGGGCTCCTTGCTCAGTGGGGAGCCTTCTTCTCCCTCTGCTGCTCACCCTGCTTGTGCTCTCTCTCTGACAAATAAGTAAATAAAATCTTTAAAAAAAATACTGAAGAATAAAATGTATAGTAAAATGTCATTTAAAAAAAAAAAAGGAAAGAGAAATTTAAAAAAAGCATATATGTGTTGATGTGTAAAGAAAGGTGTGGGAGAATATACCAAACTACTATCATTGTGGGAATGGGTAGGATTGGTTGGGGGGGTGGGGGTATTTTTAAATGTATCTTGCTTGGCTTGCTTGAACATGTGGCTCTTTTGTTTTAAATATAAGTAAACCATATGTTACCTAAAAATCATATATACGTAGTTTTTTTTTTTTTAAAGATTTTATTTATTTATTCGAGAGAGAGGGCGAGAGAGCACAAACTGGGGGAGGGGCAGAGGGAGAGAGAGAGAAGCAGACGCCCCGCTGAGCAGGGAGCCCGATGCAGGACTCCATCCCTGGACCCCATGATCCCAGGATCATGACCCGAGCCGAAGGCAGACACTTAACCGACTGAGCCACCCAGGCGCCCCTACATAGTTTTTAAAACTAAACAAGCAAATGGAGGTCCCCTCACCACAGTTGTGAGTCCTCACGCTGTGCTTGGTGCCTGTGGTTGTTCAGGAATCAGGTGAGCAATGTCCTGTCAGGGAAAGAGGACTCCATTCCAGCTTTATTCCTTTGCTGCCTAACGGCTGTTTTCAAGTTATTTGCATTGCTTCTCCGTAGAAGTGACAGACAGATCACCGCGGTGTGCTCAGGAAATAATTACATGGAAGAACAGTTCCTTTCCCAGAGGAAAGAAACCAAGTGTCAGCTTGCTTTCTTCACTTTCAGCTCCCTCCTTATTATGATTTACAAAGATTCCTGCCTCCATAGTCTTAGTTGTAAAAATTGATGAGCCACAAAAATACGCTTCGACAGAGACCTGCTTCTGTCAGATTTCTGAAGTCAAAAGTACAAAGGGGAAGCAGTGTCTCTGTCTGAACCAAGACGAGTTCTAGCTGGAGGTTCTTGGAGCTGCCACTTGTGGGTGGAGAAGAAAAGGCCCCCGGATCCCGGAGCAGCAGCAGCTGTTGTCTTTCTGGCAGCTTCCATGGCCCCGGCGGCCCACACGTCAGTCCCGGAGTTGAACTGCGTGTGGACCGCTCACCGAGCTTGTGAGGTTGGTTTGCTGTCTTCACCGCCACCCAAGAACACCTCAGGAGGGGCGCCTGGGTGGCTCAGTGGGTTAAAGCCTCTGCCTTCGGCTCAGGTCATGATCTCAGGGTCCTGGGATCGAGCCCCGCATCGGGCTCCCTGCTCAGCGGGAAGCCTGCTTCCCCCTCTCTCTCTGCCTGCCTCTCTGCCTACTTGTGATCTCTCTCTCTCTGTCAAATAAATAAATAAATAATCTTAAAAAAAAAAAATAAGAACACCTCAGGAAACAATCCTTCCACAGAGTGGGAAGAGCGCGGGAGGCAAGCAACCAAGGCTGAAAGGTCTTCCTCCTTCCTCATGTTTCCCTATGGATTGTAAAGCGTTTCAAGTGTAGAATTCTTTTCAACTTGTGACATCGAGCCTCTGCGTCATTTTTTAAAAATAACAAACCATCAGAGGTCCAAACTGTACTCTCACTGGGCTGTATTCCCTGCATATCTGACCTCTGCTTCCCTCAGCCTGTTGCCAGGATGGAGCTAAGTGGCTCCTAGGATCCTTGAGCCTACCCCCAAAAAGAGACGGCCCACCATTCCTGAGTCCATAGATTAAACTCCATAAAAATGTGTTTGGGTCTGCTTGTCTGTTAGATGTTTTCTTGACTGAGGCACTTGGACCGGGGGTTGGACCAGCCTAGATCATCTAATCTGCTGCTTGCCCCTGCCCGCAGCCCCGAAAACAGAATCACAGGAATGATTCCTCTGCCAAGCAGAGATCCTTTGTTTACTTTTTTGAGAGGAAATTAAGCTGAAAAAAAAAAAAAAAGAAATTAAGCTGAAATTTCTTTATGACAGTCTTCCCCCAGATTTTACTAACACATATTTTCTTTTTCTTTTCATCTCTCTGAGATGTTCCTTCTCTTTGCTTCCAAGACATCCTCTTAGAGTAGGTCTCAAAGTCTGGTCCGGGGAACCCTGAGCGGGGGGAACCAAGATTTTTCAGGTGGTCTTTCTGTTCAAAGCTCTTTTCATAATACTAAGATGGTATTTGTCTTTGTCTCAGTTTCTCACGAATGTGCAGGGGACTTTTCCAGAGCCTGCATTATATGTGATATCCCATAAGACTGAATGTGGAGACAAATAGAGGAATCCAATTATGCACTATGGAATCAGACCTTAAAGTGATTTGCAAGCGTTACACTTGGCTCACAATTTTTTTTTGTTTCACATAATATAGTCATTTTTCTATAAGAGATGTTATTTATGTAAATATATAGAGAATTTTTTTTATCATTGTTAAATGAGTAAGTATTTTTAGAAGTTTCAGCTTTAATTTCTAATATGGTAAATGTCAATAGACATAACCCATATAAATAAAAGCTCTTGGGGCACCTGAGTGGCTCAGTGGGTTAGGCCTCTGCCTTTGGCTCGGGTCATGATCTCGGGGTCCTGGGATCGAGCCCCGCATCGGGTTCTCTGCTCAGCGGGGAGCCTGCTTCCTCCTCTCCCTCTGCCTGCCTCTCTGCCTACTTGTGATCTCTCTCTCTGTCAAATAGATGGATAAAATCTTTAAATAAATAAATAAATAAAAGCTCTTGGAGGTTCTCAATTTTAAAAAACCCTATTGTATGTATTTAGAAGTTATGGATCATGATAAAATTAACTGTTATGCTTCCACCATCCAATCTAATTTAGAAAACATAGAACCCCTTACCCATTCCTTCCTTGAAGCCATATCTCTCTACCTACCCCAACCCCTAGTGGTAACCATTCCCTGGAAATTTTTTTTGTCATGCCCTGTTTTTCTTTATAATTTTACCTCATACTGTGAATCCCCAAATAATATGTTGTTTAGTTTTGCTTTTTTACTATTTAAAAAATAGTCTTGTAATATTTGTACCCTATTGCAACTTTTTTTTTCATTCTACTGATTCAGCTATATTGATTCCTCTAGCTGTATTCATTTTTACTTTTGTGTCCCATTGTACAAATATATCATAAATTTACTTATCCATTCTCCTGCTATTAGACATTTGGGCCATTTTCAGTTGTTTTCTGTTCCAAACAATGCTATATTGAACATTTATGTACAATGGCCCTCATATGCAAAGGTCACTCTGGGCATATATTTACAAATGGAATTATATACTCAGCCTAAAAAAGAAATGCCAAATTGTTTTCCAAATTGGTTGATCCCAGGGTGTTCCTGCCAGCAGCATATAAGAGTTCCCATAAGGTACCTCCTTGCCAACATGCCTCTTCAGACTTTTTAATGTTTGCCAAACTAGTGGGTATAAAATAATGTCTTCTTGTGGTTTTAACGTTTATTTCACTGATTACTCGTGTTTCTCTTCTCAGAAATACCTGTATCTTTTGTCCATTTGAAAAATGAGGTTTTTTTCCTTTTCCTTGAAGATATGTAGGAGTTCTGTGTCAGATTCCTTTTCATTTATACGTATTGCTTATATATATATCTATCTTCCAGTTTGAAGCTTTTATTTTCTCTTTTATTAGTATTTTCTGATAAATAGAAATTCTCAATTTTAATGAAACAAACTGATATTTTCCTTTAAGGCTATTATTTTTTATTTCGTTTTGGTAACTTGTTGGTGAGATTTTCCTTTCCTCTGAGGTCAAAACAAGCCGGATTCTCAGGTTCCACTCCAGAACCGCTGGATCAGAAACTCTGGGTGAGGGGCCCAGCAATATGTGCTCACAGGCCCTCCTGGGGGTTCAGAAGCATGCTGTTTGAGATCAATTAAAAGCTTGTCTTCTTTGATCTGTTAATATAGTCAATTAATTCAGTAGATTTTTCTAATGTTAAACTTGGGTGAATTAAAAACATTTTAAATGTCTCAAGATTCTCTTTTGCTCTCTGAAATACTCAAACTCTTATCTTTTGTTGTTTTCTTTGTGGGCTAACCAGACTTCTCAGAAAGGTCATTTTACAACTTTATGATTTCTGTTAGTAGGAGGAAATCTGACCCCTCACTTCTTTCTTGCTCAGGTCCAGAAAGCAAATAGTGTTTAAGAACATGGGATTTGCAATCAGGGAAGCCTCAGTTTGAATCGCGTTCATCCATTTGTCACTAGTGACCTTAAGAAAACTTACTGAACCTTTCTGAACCTAGTTTGCTCACCTGTAAATTAAGGCTTTTGATACATCCTTTACAACATTAAGGAATAATGCACGGAAATGTTCAGCCTAGGGCTTAGCAAACTAGAACGGCACAAGTCAGTTATTGTTATTAGAAATAGAAGTCTTGTGGAAGGCTCCTTTCTGACCTGAAGATGGCATTTTAAATTTTATTTCTACTATAGATCCTAGCCACCTTTATGGTTGAGAATATATATTTTATGTCAATGAAATTTTGTTCATGAGTTCACCCACTTATTCAACAAGCTAAGTTATTCAACAAAGCTAAGTACCTACAGTGTATTAGATTCCTCTCTAGGCTGTAGGGTATGTGTTGTTCCACAAGACAAGCATGGATACAAAGAAACATGCTTTCTGTCCTCATGTAACTTACAAGGGAGACTGGTCTTTCAGTATTTGGTAGATAAGGAGGGTGGAGAGCTCTCATATGATATAGGGGATAAAGGAAATCAGACCAAAACCAGAAGTCATGAGGTTGGTAGTGAAAAGAACGTATTATAGGGGAATGGGACAGTATGTGGGTAAAAGTTTGTTTTGTTTGGGGAGCAAGGAGGTCAGACTACCTGGAGTGAAGTATGGTAGATGAATTGGAGGCTGATTACTCATGTTTCTCTTCTCAGAAATACCTTTTTGTGTCTTTTGTCCATTTGAAAAACGAGGATTTCTTTTTCTTTTCCTTGAAGATATGTAGGAGTTCTGTGTCAGATTCGTTTTCATTCCTTTCAGGTAGATAGACTAGCTTGAAGGTATTTACAGAGTTTCAAATGAGAAAGATGGTGGCCTGGAATGTAGCAGTAGCAGTGAGCAAAGTGGATAGTTTCAAAAGATAGTTCAAAGATGGAATTAACGAGATTTGGATAGTGGTAAAGGGATGAAAGTCCCTCGCAGGCTTGAGGAAGTGAGGGGATGAGAAGGGGCACATCAGAGGGGAAGCAGAGGGCTTGAGGAGTGTCAGATGCTCTAAGAAGGCAAGGAAAATAAGGTCTGAAAACTGTCCTTTGGATTAAGTGACCTGGGAGTCACTGATCACCCTGGAGAGCAATTTTCTTGGAGGGCAGAATCCACATTTCAGTGGATTGAAGAAGGGTGGAAGGTGAAAAATAGGCAACTCAGTCAGGAGGTTTGGGTAAGAAGGCAAGGAGTGAGAGAGGATGGTAACTGGACAGGAATGGGAGTCAAAGCAGGTGTTCGATTGTTTTTTGTTTTGTTTTGTTTTGTTTTACTTCTTTTCATTGCGAGAAGCTCCGGCATGTTAAAGTGCTCCCAGGATGGCCCCAGTAGAGAAGGAGACGTTGTAAATGCTGGAGCGAATCTATAGCTGTGTCTTCAGAAAGCAGGTTGCCGAGCCCAGCTGGAAAATTGAACAGCAACTCTATTGTAATTGAAGAAAGAAGGGAATTGTTGGCTTGGGGTGCTTTTTTGGTTTGTTTGATTTGGTGGCAGAAAAGTGAGACTCTGTTTTTCCCATGAGGTGGTAATAAAATCATCTGCTAATAAAAGACACACAAGACAGCGAGTAGTTTGGGAAAGAGGGAACGTGGGGGACCAGCTGAGAAATCGGACCAGAGAAGGATTGTTGAGCAGTGTTGAAGTGCTTATAACATATGTATGTTATATATAACTTATAAATGAAGTGAGCATCATAACCATGTTTTATAGTGATGTCCTTGGCTGTGCGATTTACTCCAGTGGTACCTAGCAGACCAGAGGTGGTCCTGGAGATGGCTGAGCCGGTGCTGGGGTCTCACCGGGTGGTCGTGATGCCAGACAGTGCAGCAAGGAGGTGTGGGATATTAACAGGGGGAACGTAGTGTTCACTTTGTGTCGTCTCTCTTTATAAAAAACTATGGACATATTCTAGTTGGTGCTGATTAGCTGTTTTAATCCCTGGAAGAAACACGCTTTTATGTTTGAAGAATGCAACTTGGAAATGGTCCAAGGCAGAGCTTTTCAAAGTGTGGTCCCTAGAACAGCATCATTAGCATCATCAGGGAAATTAGAAATACAGATTCCAAAGTTCCACTCCAGACCTGCTAAATCAGAAACTCTAGGGATGGGGCCCAGGAATATGTGCTTTAAATGCAGGAATGAGTGAGTATATAAATATAGCAGAGAAACGGAGAGGACCTCCATATAATAATCTGTCAATCACTTGATTACTCTTAAATCCACCTCTACAGTTAAAAGAGAAAGGAAATCATACCGAATACAAAAGCTAGCTAGGCAGAGATTTCCTGGTTTCATTATTGATGTTTGCAAATAAAAGCTTTTGTTAGGTCTCAAAGTTCACATGTATCTTTTTTTAAAAAACTCATTTGTTTCATAACGTGAGATAAAACTGGAGTAGTAAAATACATTTGTGAGCAGATAATAATTAATAATTAACTGAGAAAGCCGAGGTATTTGGTATAGGAACTTTAAAAGTAAACTTTTATTGTCTATTTTCAATTATAAAAGGAATATACATTAATTTTAGAATTTATAAAATAACAGAAAAAAAAGTCATTGATAATGCCATAATCTAGAGGTATCATTATATTTTGGCTTAATTCCTTTAGGTTTTTATTATGCCTATGAATATACATTTAAAAAAATTTTAAGTATAATTAGGGTCATACTACACTTTCACTTTAATATCTAAATAATAATTTTTTAATGAGATTTTATTCTTCTTTACCTCGCTTAAGAACTCCATTGTGGTGCAGAATAGCTTTCTGCAGGTGATGGTTTCTAAACCCTGGAACACTTTGTTTGCCCATAGTTGGCTCTTAATATGTGTTTGAGACTGAAGGTAATGGATGATTCCACCACCTTCACTTTTAGGGATTTTCCAGACTGCAGTTAACCCATCTCTCTGAACCAATTTAAGTGAATCAAAAGCAGTGATCTTCAGACTTTAACACGTATTAAGAATCACCTGGGCATTCTATTAAAATGCAGCTTCCTGGGCCAAACTCCCAGGAGTTCTGATTTAGCAGCTTTGGATGTGTCCCAAGAATCTCTTTAAAGAAAAGCGTAAGTGTTTCTGATGCAGGTCTTCCATGAACAACACTTCGAGAACCACTGCCTTAAAAGGACAGAGGGATTTTGTTTCAGTCCGCTGGGTTTCAAGCTACCATAGTACTTGTAAGATGGTAAGGCTAAGAGAGTAAAAAAGGAAATAAAGAATGATTATTCTAAATTACAAATTTTTGTAAGTTATTATAAACTTGCATCATTTGGAACACTTATAATCAAAGTTAAGCATTCTGCAGTTTTTTTCCTTTCCTCTTAAAAGTGATTTTCTTTTGCCCCCCCCCCCAAATTTTTTTTTAATGGTAAAGTAATATTTAAGGGGAGTTAATCCGCCTGGGGTCATGTAAGCCTATTTCTGGCACCCCACCTGCTTCAACATTGAGCCCTACAGGATTACAAGAGGTACACGTGATAAGTCCTGAAAGAAATAAGAGAAAACAGAATCTTAGGAATGAAGAGTCAGGAGAACAGGAATATGGAAAATACTTATTTCCACACACAGAAAAGGTGTGGTGACTTTACTCACACAGGTGTAGATGCGCTAAATCCGTGTGGCCACTTATCTGAGCCCCCTTTTCATGGAGAAGGTACAACCTGTACATCAGGATGCTTGCCCGTCGATACTAATACAAGCACTAAACATCACTGAAGGAGAATTAGCAACATTCTGAACCGCCACGGGGACCCTCTGTACCATTTCTCAGACAG
>CM052883.1:118657486-118687287 GCA_028534135.1 Potos flavus
GCTAGGGATTTAACAGTCAAGGAAGTGGAGATAACCTCTCTGCAGAATTCATTTTTTCCTCATAAAGCAAAAATGTCGACTTCTCGGCACATACTGTTTTAGGTTGAATTGAATGTGTCCTATCGTCTCTGCTTTTAGCGACTTGAAAATCTTTTATTTCCTCTTCTACTTGGCAACCATAAGAAATAGTTAAAAACAAACGAGAAGGTACCAGAATGTTCACTGTAGCTTTATTCATGATGGGGAAAAACTAGAAACAGGAACATTCATAGAGAATTGAGTAAGTTACTAGAACAGTAACCATTAAAAAGAATAAACCAGATGCACATGAGTCGACGTGAAAAGATCTCCAAGATATACTATTAAGGGAAAAAAGCAAGATGCAGAACAAGTGTATATAGTAAGATGCCATTTATAGTTTAAAAAGTCTCTCTCTGTCTTTACACACACATACGCACACACAGGCTTGTAGAGGCATAAAGATTTTCTGGAAGGATACTCGAGAAAGTGGTAAGAGGTGCTGCCTTTGAGTAGTGGAACTGGAGCGTGGAAATGTACTTTTCATCTTATGCCCTTGACTCTGTAGGAAGGTTCCTTTTGCACGTAATTGCTTTTATAATAATTTTATAATTTTTTAATAATAATTTTAAAATTCGTTAAAACTTAGAATTAAATGATAACCTTTGTACTGGTTGATGTTCAGCTTCTCCTAGGGGTTTGCATCTTTCTGCTTCCTTGGGCTCCGCTTTCACTCCGAGCACTTGTCATGCCCATGCACGTCTATTCTGGGCTTCTCATCTTTGGAACGGTGATTGCCGCGGTACTTATGGGAGTGACTGAGAAACTGTTCTTTGCCTTGTAAGTTGCATAGTTCTCCTATTATAATATTTGAGTTATAAAATGTTAAATACTTGTTCCTTGGGAAAGTGTAATTTAAAGTAACAAAATGTTTAATATTAAAAATGGGTTACACATGTGATATAGCATTAATAATGCTTGGAAGAAGGACCAAAAAGTCCAAAAAACTGTATCGCTCTTACGAAACAACTGTTGAAGTTAGGCATGCCCTTTTAATCTTTTTGATGTGCATGTTTTTATATTAATTGTGATTATGGTATACATACATTTTTGTATCACCCTTTTTCCAATTTTTAAGTGCTCTAGGCATTCCAGGTGCTGTATTATTTTCATATTTATCATTTTTAACGGTTTCATGCTATTTCAACTGAGTTATTTTGGTGTAACTTAAATTTTTCCTTAATGTCAAACTTTAAGGGCATTTATATAGAAGGGGTACCAGCGTGCACTTTTAAGCAGATAAATTCAAGACTGTTTGACATGTGGCTGGATCGCCCTATTTGTAATTGGACACACTCTCTCTTTTTTGTAGGAATAGTTCTGGATACAGTACATTCCCACCAGAAGGTGTTTTCACAAATACCCTCGGCCTCCTGATTGTGCTCTATGGGGCGCTCATTTTTTGGATAGTCACCAGACCACAATGGCAACGTCCTAAAGAACCAAATTCTGTCCTGCTCCAGCCAAATGGAGGCGCTCCAGAGGGAGTGGAAGGCTTAGCCGTCAACTTTAGCAATGTGGACACATCAGATTCAAAATTAAACAATGAAACCGCAGCAAAGAAAAGAAGCTTCACCGCTGATGAGGCTGGACAGAGATCCACCATGTAAAATGTTGTAGAGATGTGGCCATATAACTTCACTTTTAAAAACCAGCTCTACAGTTTAGCTTCTCCTATTTAGACCCAAGATGATTAAGCTCTGCAGTCGATATTTATTTTAATCAAAAAGTAGGATTCCTTGGAAGGGTTTGTATTGATTGAGGCCTATGATCTTACCTGAATTAGAAAGGGGACGATCTGTGTAAATAGTAGAAGATAAAAATGGTGGTTATGTTATGTCTTTCTTGTTGAGGACCAAAACATTTAGCACAGTGCCTTGCATAGAACAGATAATCAAAATGTGTCTCTCCAAAAAACAAAAACAACAACAACAGAAAACAAACCTAAAAAAAAGAAACTAAAAAAAACCACCCAAAACTAAAAATGTGTCTCTCAGTTGGTAAATTTCATCAATTGGCAGCATCTCTGGCCTCTTGTCATGCAGTCATTTCTTGTTAATTCCAGGAATCCAGTCCTAACGTTTTAGAATCGGATCTATAGAGGGCAGGGTTTATGCTACACAGATATTGAGTAGAGTGCAGAAAAATTCAGGAAAGTGACTGGTTCCCTTCTCCCAGTGCCTGCCCTCTGCTATCTCCCCACCACTAATTTGGGCTCAGATTGGCCCTGGAGACCAGGGTTTACATTAGA
Source organism: Potos flavus (assembly GCA_028534135.1). NCBI lineage: Eukaryota > Metazoa > Chordata > Mammalia > Carnivora > Procyonidae > Potos > Potos flavus. The sequence goes on from CM052883.1 coordinate 118,659,816, forward strand.
GCATTTTGGAGCAGTGACCGAGCCAAAGGTAGCTAAAGAGATCGTCTTTGTCAGGCCTGGAAGTTTCTTCCAAAACTTCACTTCGTCCCAAAGCTTCCTTGGGGTTCGATGTACTTTCTAACCCAGATTCCAAAACCTAATCAGAAGGGACCATGCCTTAAAGCGTACATAGCATAAACTGCTCTCCACACCTCAAAGAGCACTTTTCCCCAAGTTTCTGTTTTTATTTTAAAAAGTACTTATGTGGCACTTACTACACGCCGGGCACTCTTCTAAGTACTTTATAAATATTAACTCATTCACTCCTCAAACTTTATACTATTATTATTTCCGTTTTATAGCTGGGAGATCTGGAGGCGAGAAAGGTTAGTAACTTCCCCCAAGGTCATACAGCTCATCGGTGGTGGAACTGAGATTTGTCACGTGACTGTCTACACAGTCCGGGACCCTAACCACTTCACTCTGCTACATTTTCTGTTAGATACTAGTTTGTACCTACTCTGACTCACCCCTGGATAAATCCCAAGTGCGGTGGTGTTGTTAAAGTTTACCTTCTGGCTCCCTCTTCCAAGGCAGATTCCTCAAATAACCAAGGAAAGAGGTCCACCCATACCTGGAAATAGATCATGGCCCCCCGCCATTGCTGACAAGCCATGGCCCACCTAGATGGCCCTTTGATCTTAAAATTGTGTTTTGGTGACAAAGAAAGGTTTGGGCAAAAACCACCGTAACTTTCAAGATTAATCGATCACAATTTTTGTTCTTCAGCATCTTAGCTGCAGAATAGCTTTGGGTTTGGAGATCGGAGAGACTCGCCTCGTGGTCTGCCCTTCCCAGTGGCAACACCTAAGGTCCTTCCTGGTGATGGTGGAGTTTTAGGGGACATCTGGAGCTTTGGGTTCTCAGTATGAATTGAGACTCAGAGGTGACCTCGTTCGTGCATGGAGACCCCTGTCTAGACTCGGGGCTGACTTAAATTAAACCCCTAGAATTGGGGCACCTGGGTGGCTCAGTCAGTTGAGCGTCTGACTCTTGGTTTCGGCGCAGGTCATGATCTCATGAGTTGTGGGATGGAGCCCCGCCTTGGGCTCAGTGCTCAACAGGGAGTCTGCGTGAAGAGTCTCTCCCTCCGCCCCTCCCCCCACTTGTGTGCACGCACTTGTGCTTTCTCTCTCTAAAATAAATAAATCTTAAAAAACAAAATTACCCCCCCCCCCCAGAGTAGTACCTTTGCTGAAATGATGTTTTATCATTTGGGGTTTTTTTGATTGCCCTGCGATTTTAAACTGGAGCATTTTAATGTGGGTAAAAACCTTACAGTTTACACTAAACACATTTAACCTTTTTGGTGCTTCGTGGAGTTCCTTTTAAGTTAAGTGGTAATTAACCTCCATAGACTGAATACGAGCTTCACTCCATCATATCAGTTAAACTTGATGGCTAACCATTGAAGATTCCCTTGCCAAAACACTCTTTTCTTCCTATTTAATTCTATTTCCAAAATTGGTAACGGTGTTGTAAGTATGCCCAGTGCCCAGCCCAGTGCCTGGCATGTAGTAGGCACAATTAAATTCAATATGGGTAGAGCATGCTACAATTTTGGTGTCAAGCGGAAGGAATAATTGCACTGTCACACACAAACATTTTTGATAAATGGATGTATCTTTATATAAAGGTGCCCAAAATTCCAGGAGTTTTTTCTGGGGGGGGGGAAGGGGTCAGCGACAGCACCGATGATTGAAGCTGCCATTCCCTTTTATAAAGGCCAAGGAAGAGGTTACTAGTGAAAAGTTAATTACGAATTTGGCATGAGAATATTATTCTATTCCATTGTAAAATATTTGAGCACCCATCATCTCAGCCCTTTATTTTCTCTCTCTTGTGGGCTAATGTGAGAGCAATCTTACAGATATTATAAGAACTTCTTTCTTTCTCAACCTTTATGAAAACAATGCATAGTAAAATATATCTAGAAAACCTTTCTGAGACTCTTCTTTTAATGGGCTTTTTATTCTAATGGTAATTGTACCTTTATCTTTCAAAAGCTGGTATTTCCTACCTAAAGCCATCTCTCCCCAAAATATTTCATTAAAAAGTCCACAAAAAGAAAGAAGGGAGAAGAAAGCCTTAGGTATCATTTCCAAAACAGTGATTGAAATCTTCCCAAATAATTATAGCTTATATCATCAGGATAGGTAGTCTGGCTTGGCTTACCCCATAATCTAATTTCAGGGGTTGGGGGTGGGGGGGGAGCTTTATTTTAGCACTCATCTAAATCAACACTAAAGCCTTTTCTCTGGAAGGATTTATTGAAAAACTCAAATGAATATGCTTTTTGAATTAGTGTTCTCAAAGGCGTACAGTTTCCTGTGCTTCTATGTCAGACTGAATTCACCCTCCAGACCACTCTCCTTCGCTTGCCTTGTGTGGTTTCATTTAAGCTGCGCTGGTTTGAAACAGCATCTCAGACCTTACGATCAAACGACAAAGAAGGCAGTTGGACTTTCTCCGGAATTCTGACAAGTGGTGTCTGTTTTTGAAAGGACAAAATAAAGAGAATGTCTTGTTTTTAATTAGGCTCTTTTCTCTGCTGAGTCGAAAATTGCAGTACCGTACTGGTTGACCACAACTGCCAGATCTAAAAGCTCAAAGAAAGGAGTAAAGTGTTATGCTAATTTTATTGTCGTGTGATAGAATTTTTTATCTAGTTATGTCCTTTCTTAGAGAACTCTGACAGAAAACTGTTAACTGCTATGTCTCAGAGCTGCACATAGGAAAGTACAGGAAAAAGGAAATTATTATTTTTTATCCCTTAGGAGATACCTGAAAACTTCGAAGTGGAAAAGATTACTGTGTTTAAATTTGTCTTCTTCTGGAAAAATACAAAGTAGCCCAAATATTTTATAATTTTGTAGAAAAAATATGCATCTATTTTTTTCTTGCCTTGTTTTTATATAGTAATAAAAGTTATTTTGGAAGCTATTTGTGTGTGTTAACCATTTGTCCAGGCTGGAAGGTGTAGTTTCTTCTTCGGCAAGTTTCTGTCCCATGATGTTTTGTTTGTTCGTTTGGGGGGAGGGGGGGGAGTTTTTTTAAGTTTCTTTATTGAAAATGCTTCGGATTTTTTTTTAAAGATTTTATTTATTCATTTGACAGAGAGACAGCGAGAGAGGGAAGACAAGTAGGGGGAGTGGGAGAGGGAGAAGCAGGCTTCCCGCTGAGCAGGAATTCCGATGCGGGACTCAAACCCAGAACCCTGGGATCATGACCTGAGCCAAAGGCAAAAGCTTAACGACTGAGCCACCGGGTGCCTCGCTGTCATATTTTTTAAAATAAAGTGTACTCTGAGTACCATACTTTTTCCATTGCTGGAAGGATGAGAGGATTGTTTCAAAACTGCCAGGGTATCCTCCGCGTGGGAGCGGAACTGGAGCCACAGTCCAGTGCAGAAGGGAGCCATAGGTTTACGCAACCAAAGCAGATACAGTTTAAGTTGGAAAAGCATGGAAAGAGGGCCCTATTAAGATAGCCGATTGTTACAGAACTCTGTGCTTGCAGTCACTCATCCTTGAGAATTATGGATGAATTGTTGGATTTTTTTTTTTCCAAATAAAAAAAGATTAGTCACATCTAAGTAGTGCCAATACTCCTCCCATCTTAATTTTAACCACTCATGTAGCCTTTTTCTCACCTACATTTTGTCTCTTGAGAAATGTTAATGGTATTTTATATTGCGTAGCTATAATACACCATGATATTATATATACTATTATGTAATAGAGCTATATATTGTGTGTGAACCGAATTCTTATGTTACATCATATTTTGTCATCGATTTATATTATTAACTTTAGGAGTATTGTATTTTATTTCAAATTGACTTTAATTGGCAAGTACTTTTGATACTTTATAAATATATGGCTCAAACACATTAACATGTAATTTTACATATGTTAGCTCATTTAATTTAATTTGCAGTTGTACTGGACCATTACTGGACAATTGTCCACCATGCCCAGCCTTCCCAACACAGCTCTGTTTTATTGACTACTGACTACAGGTGATAGATAACCTATGTTTCCTTAGCCACAGCTAATTGGTACCACTCGTATGCAGCCTCTCCGTAGTTGGCCAATGCACTGTGAAGTGGCCTGGTATGAAATGAAAATGTCCTCTTTCATTGCATTTCAGACTGAGGAATGAGCATTTCAGAGGATTTTGGTTCTCTCCATTCTAGGAATTTGAATAGGGAAATACTTCAAGAGTAAGTCGGGGAGAACAGAAGTTAAATGAATACCTAGAGACAGGAGCCCCTGAGATCTAGACCAGGGGTCAAGAAATTTTCTGTAAAGAGCCAAACAGGTTTTTTGGACCACATGGTTTCTGTGACAACTACTCAACTCTGCCATTGTAGCCAAAAGGGGCCACAGACAATAGTAAATGAATGAATATGACTATGTTCCAATAAAGCTTTATTTATAAAAACAGTGGCAGGCCACATTTGCCCCACAGGCCAAAGCTTGCCAATCCCTGGTCTGGACCACGAGGTAGGGCCATGATCGTTCATGACAGGCTGAAATTACGAGAAATCAAGAACCATGTGGTAGAGAGGAAGAATTGGCAGGTAACAATAGGAAACACAAGTGGGCAGTGGAGTAGTCTCGGGGAGGGTGGCCAACTCAAATTACTGGCAGGTACTAGAGTGAAGATCCAAGAAATCCTGCTGAGGGTTCCTCAGGGCTGCAATAGATTCAGTTCCATTGGAACTGCTCCTCTGGGAATTATGGGAGATTTCAGTCTCTTTTTTGGCCCTAAGTAAAATTCAATGAGTTAAATACCATGAATCCTGTCATGAATGTGAGTTCTCTTAAGGTGTGGGCTCAGATTCTCAGAATGTCGCTTCTGCATTCCGTTGGCTAAAGGAAGCCAAAAGGCCAGCCCAGATTCAGGGAAGAGGAAATAGGCTTCATCTCCTGGTATCAGGAGCAATGTGTACATACAGGAGACAAGGAACTGACGGCGGCCATCTCTGGATATGACCCTCGTGGTGGCATACCAGAATTTCCACTTTGCCTTGTTAAAGATACTTAAACTTTATAAATGAATGGGTGGTGGTTTATCTTACAATATCAGTCTTTGCTTTCTAGATTATAGAGTTTGGCTAGGTAACTTTCGAGTGCACTGAAGTGTTGGTTCAAGGGTGTAGTGAAAAGCATTCTAAATTTAAGACTCCGAAGACCTGTGTGTGTATTCTGACTGCTGCTCACCAGCTGGGGGACTTGGACAAACATTTAACCTTTCTGAACCTAAGTGTCCTTGTTTGTAAAGCAGGATTCATGGTATTTAGCTCACTGAATTTCTCAGGAAAGAAAGGAAGGAAGGAAGAAAGGAAAGAAAGAAAAAGAAAGAAAGAAAGAAAGAAAGAAAGAAAGAAAGAAAGAAAGAAAGAAAGAAAGAAAGAAAGAAAGAAAGAAAGAAAGAAAACGAAGGAAGGAAAGTGAAGGAAGGAAGGAAGGAAGGAAGGAAGGAAGGAAGGAAGGAAGGAAGAAGGAAGGAAGGAAGAAGGAAGGAAGGAAGAAAACAGCTTTTAAAAATGTACCCATGTATTTACCATTTCCAGTGTTCATCACCCTTCCTGAAGTCTACGTTTCCAATAGGCATCATTTACCCTCCTGTTGAAGAACTTCCCTTGGTATTTCTTCAGCGCAGATCTGCTATGGATGAATTCTTCTTGTTTTCATTTTTCTAAAAATATCTATACAGTTTTCATTTTTGAAGAATATAGTCCCTGGATATAGAATTCAGGGTTGGCAGACTTTTTGTTGCAGCACTCTAAAGATGCCCTTCTACTGTGTTCTGGCCTCAATAATTTATGATGCTAAAACAGTAGTCCTTTGTATTATTGTTCCCTTGTATATAATATATCTTTTTTTCCTGGTTGCTTTTAAGATTTTCCCTTTATTTTTGGCTTTCAGCAGTTTAATTATGATATATCTGGGTGTAGACTTTAAAAAAAAATCATACTCTGAGTTCATTGAACTTCTTAAATCTATACATCGATGTCTTTTATCAAATTTGGGAAATTTTTAACTATGATGTCTTCAAATATTTTTCTGCCCCATTCTCTCTTCTCATTTTAGAATTCCACTTATAATGTGTTTGACTTTTTTGTATTGTTCCTGGGTCATTGAGACTCTGTTATTTTTTAAAGATTTTTTATTTATTTATTTGACAGAGATAGAGAGATCACAAGTACTCAGAGAGGCAGGCACAGAGAGAAGGGGAAGCAGGCTCCCTGCTGAGCGGCTAGATCCCAGGACCCTGAGATCATGACCTGAGCCGAAGGCAGAGGCTTTAACCCACTGAGCCACCCAGGCGCCCCGAGACTCTGTTATTTTTTTAAAAGTTATATGCATTTTTAACTATATGAAAGCTCAGGTCATTTTACATTTCTATAGATATTTTGTATTCCCTTTAATTTTAAAGAAAACTTTTAATTTTAAAATAATTACAGATTCACAGAAAGTTGCAAAGATAGTACAGAGATGTCTTGTATATTCCTGATCCAGTTTGCACCAATGATTACATCTTACCTAAGTATAACACAATATAAAATTGACATTGGTATAATGTATATAATTCTAGATAGTTTATCATGTGCGGGTTTGTGAAACCACTATCACAATCAAGATACAGAATTCTTAAAAAAAAAAAAAAGATACAGAATTCTTGCATCACCACAAAGATCTCTCTTATGTTACTCCTTTATATTCATACCCATCACCACTCACCTCTCTCCCGACACCATTTACATCCTTTTACCCTCCCCATTTATAACATAGTTGTCTTAAATATTTCCTCTATCTATTGAGAATCACATCAAACAGTATTATAATTTTTGCTTCAACCATCAAAAAAAATTTAGAAAACTCATTAAGGAGGAAATTTATGGTATTTGCCCCATGTATTTACTTTCTCCATTATTCTTTCTTCCTTCCTGATGTTCCAAGATTCCTTTCTATTTAGAGAACTTTTGTTAGCTATTCTTTTCAGTTAGGTCTGCTGGCAACAAATTCTCTTAGTTTTCTTTCATCTGAGAATGACTTTATCTCCTCTTCATTCTTGAATGATGTTTTCAGTGAACATGGAGTTATGGATTGACAGTTTTTCTTTCAGCACTTGAAAAATGTAATGCCATTCCTTTTGGCCTCCATAGTTTCTGATAAGAAATTTGTGGTAATTCATATTGTTTTTCCTTTATAAGGAGGGTGTTTCCCCTTGTTGCTTTCAAGATTTTTGTTTTTTTTTTTCTTTTGGAAATTTGATTATGATGTGTCTTGTTATGGATTTCTTTGTCCACTCATTTGAAGCATATTTTTCATTTATATCCCTGAGCATAGTTACAATAGCTGCTTTATAATCTTTGTCTATTAATACCAATGTCTGGATCATTTTGAGATGCATTCCTATTTTCTTGAATATGGGCTACATTTAGCTATTTTTTTTGTATGTCTACCAACTTTTATTGTATCCTGGACATTGAGAATGGTAGAAGAGACTCTGGTTATGTTACATCCCTCTAAAGAATATTGACCCTTTTTTAAAAAGATTTATTTATTTGAGAGAGAGCGTGTGCAGGTGAGGGGGGGGAGGGCAAAGGGAGAGAACCTTTCAAATAGACTCCCCGCTGAGTGAGGAACCTGCCATAGGGCTCAATCCCACAACCCTATGAGATTATCACCTGGGCTGAAACCAAGAGTCAGACCTTCAACAGACTCAGCCACCCCGGTGCCCCTGACTTTTTGTTTCAGTAAGCAGTTAAGTTGGTTAAGATTCAATCTGCACACTCTATTTACCCTGAAGCAAGCAGCAGCTGAAACCTCTGCTCTGTTCTTTTAGCCTTACATGGGTTGCTCAGTCTGCCCTATGTTATGTATAGTTCCGGGTTAGCCAGAGATATGAGTAGAGTTAATATGCAGAATTTAAGGCTGTTCTTAGAGGCTCTCTTCTTTCCAGGACTCTCCCCTTAGTTTCAAGATGCTGTGGTCACACTGAATTTTGTTCTCTTGTTCCTCAAGCCAGTAAACCTGATCTGAGTTTTAGAGGAGATGCTGAATTTAGCAAGGCAGACAAGGCAGGGTGATGTTTGGGTCTGTTTTACCACATCCTGACCATCTTGTAAGCTAATGTAGGGCAGAGATTAGTCCTAAGCCTGGCAGGGAACTACTACTTAGGATAAACCCTCCCCGGCTCCTGCTTCTTTGCTTTTGCCATTGCTTGGTCTGAGTGAAGTGTTTCTCCTCACAGCATTGGAAGAACCCTGTTCTCGCCCCTAATTCTTAATCAGACTGTATCTATTGCTCATTATCTCTTCCTCCCTGATTTCTGCTAAGTGTTGGGGAGTTGGGGTTTGTACCCTCTTATGGTAGGGCCAGATAGATATATGTTCAATGTTTATGAAAGGTTGATCAACCAGATGAGCAGGCTATGATAGCAAGAGAGATGGTCAGTGGTGGATAAGAGAAAGGAGCATGGGGAGCAGAACTGGGGAGGGCTGCTGCCCCTCTGCGGCTGGACGGTAGGGACTGCTCATTGGCCCCAGGCTGAATTAAATCTCCCTTCCTGGCTCACTGGCATTTTTTCTTAATTTCTTCACTCCCTAGTTTCTCAGTGACTTCACCTTACTATTTTTCTCTCATCAAAAGCCATTTGCATTAATGCGCATGGCAAGATGGAAACGAGGGAGGACACCTCTAATTTGAAGGAATTTTCTTGGGACCACTCGGAGAGCTTGATATGTGCCCACAGTAGACTAGTGTCTGCCTTCACCTGGAAAACAGGTGGAGAGACCAGAAAAAAAAAAAAAAAGGGTGAAGAGACAGACTAGGTAGCTGTTCAAATGGGGGCAGGGGGGATAGAGAGGTTACTGCTGCTCTGGGTTAGGCCTGCTGATCCAGAAGCTGTTGGGCAAAAAGGGCATCTCCAGCCCACAGGGCACTTACTCTGTCTTAGCCAGTACCTAGAAATATGGTGATACCTATGACATTTCTTCTTTAAGACGGTCTTTTGCCTTTTAGTCAGTCCTCTTAGATAAGAGCTAAGATGACTTCTCATTGTGTACCTCCCCTGGGTCCATATCTCTCCTTACAGAGATATGGACTTTCTTCCATATAATTTGCTGCATGGAGGACAGTCTTGGACCCCAGAGAATAAATCTTTAATTATAGAATGTTAGGCTTTAGGCAGCTGGAAAAGAGGAGAAGCGAGTATAAGCTGAAATGGGTCCTCCTCACTCACCAGGGAGACATGATCCATAAGGCTACCCGTTTTAAGGATGGGCAAATTTGGATGGAGATGATGCCATGTAAGTGAGGTGTATTAGTTCCCACAATCTGTCAATCTCTGTTCTTGTTGGAGGTACCCCAACGTGCTAATGTGTATTGCAGATCTGGATAAGAGCGTATGCATGCTTTTTCAAAAAAAAAAAAAAAAAAGACAAAGAAACCCTATAAAATTACCTTAGTTTTATTATTCAGATCTTAATATAGTTAGGGTGTCAGCTACTATCACTTTCCTCTTGTGAAGGAAGAGTGAGGTCTTATGGATTGAAAAGGGGAAGTTCATGAGTGATTGATGAGTGCTCCATTAGGGTAGGATTTTTGGAAGTGGAGGAGGTTTTCTGATTGACTTTCAAGTACATTTGATCATCTTTGATTGGTTCGGTATCTACTGGTACATAACTGGGAGATTCCCAGGCTGAGTGGAGTCATATGGGTTTTCAGTCTCAGCTAGAAGGACATCTGGCCCTCAGCCTCAGCGTCAGAATCTTACATAAGCATTTCCTCAATTTGGGCAATGTTATGGTTGAAATTTAACTTGAAGCCCAGTCCAAATAAATGTTTTACATGTACTTCTATCTATTCATACGAATCTATCACATTGAGGTTAGACTGAGGCTTGCTACTGAGGCTTGTAGAATGAAAGTGAAAAGGCAAAATGGAAGCAAGCGATGAATATTGCACTGGATAAGTTCTGGGATTCCTCTGAAGTTAAGATTCGGAGGTGATTTCCCCTATTCTGTGGCTCAGGGGCTGGAGGGCCAGCCCCCAGTTTAGCACCTGCACACACAGAGAAGCAGGCCGGAGTCCAGGGGCTACTCACTGTTTTTTTCCTTCTCCACTGTGGCCCAGCTGGGGGAACATGGAGAGAGGTGGAAGCATCTTCGTCTCTCCCAGCTCGACCCAGCTCCCTCCCTCTTCTATCGGAACTCCCGTTTCCCCTCATGTGTCTAGCAGACTATGGAAGATTCTGGGCCCAGTGAAGTCACCTAAAACCCTCAAATGGAGGAAGGAAAGCAAAAGAGGGCCAAGGAAAGGGAAGAAGTAACAACTTTTAAGTATGACTTTATTCACCATAAAGGGAACAAAAGTATAAGTCAAGGGTGTGCAGAAGTATAGAGTGGTGATCATGATTCAGGCCCCATGGGATAAAAAATCATCTCTTACTCACCTGGCCTTCCACCTCCATGCCCATTCTCTTTCTCTCTGAATCTCTCCCTCCATTTCTCTCTCTCTCTCTCTCTCTCTCTCACATACACACACACCCATCCCTCCCTAACATGTGATTTATCAGTTTAAACCAGCATGCAAAACTGGATACATGTTTCTTTGCTTCATTAAAAAGATTTTTAAAAAATTATACTTCTACCCTGCAAGATTATATTAAATTGACAAAGTTGTTCTCCTCACCCCCATTTAATTCCCTGGTTCCCAACCTTACCAAGCACAAATATTTGATTGATTTGGAAAAGGAGACCCACAAGATTTATGAAAATCTTTGTTCCCTCAAGGAAGACTAGGAAAAGGGCACTGAGGTTAAATGGTCAAGTTCTGTTTTCCTCCAAAGCTCTGGTAGATCCTTGTTCCCAGAGGCAGCCCAAAGTACATGGCCATGCTCTCTGTCTCTTATATCCAGAGCCCTGGATTGTGGGTGAGGCACAGGAGACCGAGTATCACAACTTCAGTGATTGTCTGTATGGCAAATCATCTTTAAAGATTTCTTGTCTTTGGAAACAATGTCCACTAGAAGGAGAATGGACAAATACAATGTCATACAATGTATCGCCAAAAATTACACTATTGGTGAGTATTTAAAAGTATGGAAAACTGTTCATAAAGTATTAATAAGGAAAATAAACAGCATATAAACAACTTGTAAATGTTAATGTGCATAATATATACGGTTATATAGTTCTCATTGAGACAGTAGTATAATGGGCATTTTAAATATCCCTTTTTGTTTTGTCTGCATTTTCTATTACCAACCTGTATTACTTCTGTACTAAGAAAATATCACAAATACTTTAAAATATGTACTATCAGATATCCATGGGGCACCTAGGTGGCTCAGTCTGGTTAAGCTTTCAACTCAGGTTATGATCCTGGGGTCCTGGGATCAAGGCCCACATCAGGAATCTCTGCTCAGCGGAGAGTCTGCTTCTTCTTCTCCCCCTGCTTGTGCTCTCTCTCTCTCTCTCTCTCTCTCTGTCAAATAAATAAAATCGTTTTGTTTTTTTTAAAGGAAATCCATCTGCCTGGTTGACATCATCCAAATCTTTGTTTTGTCTAATTGAACAAGAAATAAAAGATGAGATTTTTAAAACCAAAGTAAGTGCTTTATCAACACCAGAAAAGTAGAACCAAAGGATTTGCCAGAGCCCAACCTGGTCACACACCACACCGGCTTGGGGACCCACTTGCTTTGCAGCACTGATGATCCTCACGTCCCCAGAGGCATCAACAACCCCAAGACTTCCAAAGGTAATGTAAATTACTGGACACTGGTCAATGTCGAATCATCTGAACTGGATAAAACAGGAAGATCTGGGTTCTTGTAAGAACTCTGTCACGGCCCACGGGTGTAACCTTGGACGAGCCTCTTGATCTCTCCATCCTCTCCTAAACCAGGTCCTTCTTACTCACTCACCAGTGATTCACGGAGGTGCTCCCGTGTACATAGGCACTATTCATTGGCACTGCCCTAATAGGCACTATTCATTGGCACTGCCCTAGGCTCATGTTACAAATCTATGTTATTTTATAGACTTGCCCCCAATTTAATTTATACCACCATTGCCATACTTCAACACAGAATTATCCAGAATTTTCAAGGCTTAAGAGTGGAGCAGAACTATTGTAATCTAAGTATTGAGTCTTCCAGAAATAAGAGAAAATTAGTATGGACTTTTTTTTTCCCCCAAATACTTTTATTTTATTTTTTCAGTGTTACAAGATTCACTGTTTATGTACCACACCCAGTGCTCCATGCAATACGTGCCCTCCTCAATATCCACCACCAGGCTCACCTATCTCCCCATCCCCTCCCCTCCAAATGTTGCTCTGAGTTCACAGTCTCCGTCCCTTGCTCTGAGTTCACAGTCTCTCATGGTTCTTCACCCCTCTGATTTCCTCCAATTCATCCCTCCCTTCCCTCTCACAATGTCCTCCATGTTTTTCCTTATGTAATGTGGACTTTTTAAAGGTGACAAAGGAGGCAAGACTAGGGTAAGGGATAAACTGAACGAAGAGTTAGAGATGGACCAGATCGGAATCCACTTGGCTTAGAACAGCTGGGAGGAAGGGGGCAAAAGGGAGAATCCTGAGCAAAAGCAATGGGGAACATTATAGATCATGGTGGTAAATTCCCAAGCATAATAGTCTAGAGGCCTTATTTTCCCTCAATCAACAATTCATTATTCTTTTCAGGCAAGAACAATCTGAACCAAACAATGTTCCTGTGTTTTCTATTATTGCAAGAGAGGGAGAGATCAAGCCAAACATCTTTGTCCTTGAATATTTAATAGTGTACATAATGGTAAGATAATGGATTTTGACGAATATGGGAAACATGGGCCAAAATCAATAGAGACTGGTGTTTTGCTCCAGAAAAACTACACAGAATAAACATAAAGATAAACATAAAGGACATAAACATAAAGGACATAACAGTGGCAGGAAAAGTTATTTTTATACTTCTCAGAAGATTTTTAGATACGTTGCTAGGCACGGCAGTTTGTTTGGGTTTTGGTATATTAAAATTTGATTGTTTCTCCTCGTTGCACAACAACATGCTTACCAAGAAAATTCAAAGGGCCACCAGTAGTAAACAACTAGAAAACAAACTAGTTGCAAAAGGCTCACATAAGGACATGTACTCACGCTCAGATGCAAACACACACAGACACGGGTAAATGTTATGTAAGAAAGAAATAGGGACACCTGGGTGGCTCAGTCGGTTAAGCCTCCAACTCTTGATTTTGGTTCAGGTCAAGATCTCAGGATGGTGAGATGGAGCCCTCCATTGGGCTCTGCACTGAATGTGGAGTCTGCTTGAGATTCTCTCTCTCCTTCTCCCTCTGCCCCTCCCCCTGCTGTCTCTCTTTCTCTCCCTCTCAAATAGATAAACGCATAAATCTTAAAAAAAAAAAGAAAAGAAAAAGAAATATGAGGTATTCAATAGGGAAAACTGACCACTAACCAGAAATTTAACTATGAGAACAAAAATTCCTTTGGGCAAAAGTTGGTGAGCACACTCCGTCTTTATGAGGCTCCAAAGAGCCCACCCAATGTCATGGGAAACAAAGTAGTTGAAACAACATTATGTTATTTTAAAGAACTCTGCCATGCTCAGTTATCTTAGCCAAATATGGGGGTAGTAAAGTAAAAGTGCATTGTGTGTCAAAATAGACAGTGCTTGATGGGAAAATCAAACCTATTTAGCTCTGAGGTCAGGACTGAAGATGTTCCTGGTCAGTATGACAGGTGGATTCATTAAACGAACACTAATAGCAAATTAAACTCGTTTTTCGTTATACAAAAAAATAATAATGTTCCATGATTCATTAACTCTATAGTTCCTTTACTTGTGTTAAGAAGCTAAGAAAGTTCAAGTGAGATTACTAATGTTTACTCTTTGGAATCCAGAAATGTGCCATTTGAGGATTTTTGTAGCTATTGCGTGCACGCACAGGTGTTCTGTATAGATTCTTTTTTTTTTTTTAATATTTATTTATTTGACAGAGAGAGAGATCACAAGTAGGCAGAAAGGCAGGCAGAGGGAGAGGGTTCAGGAAGCAGGCTCCCTGCTGAGCAGAGAGCCTGATGCGGGGCTCGATCCCAGGACCCTGAGATCATGACCTGAGCCGAAGGCAGAGGCTTAACCCACTGAGCCACCCAGGCGCCCCGCTCTGTATAGATTCTAATATTACTGGAGCGTTTTGTATGTGCAAAGATCTGCTAGAAAACTTCTGCCCTTGTCTCCCTCTCCTTTGCACGCATACATCTCTGCTTTCCTAAGTGAAATGCTGTGGCATTATAATGCTTTATGGATTGTACATTACATATTATGTAATGAGATATCTAAAGTACACTTGATCCGGAGCCTTATCCCTCACTAATGGTAAGATCTTCAGCAAGTCCATTTCTGAATTACAGCTTCTACATCTGTAGAATGGACCTAAGAATACCTCTTTATTGGTGGTTTTATAAACAGGTTCTCAAATTTTTTGACACTCCTCCCATCGAGATGTGGAATCCAATTCCCTTCCCTTAACCACGTCCCAGACTTGGTGACTCATGTCTAAAGAATGGAATGGGGCAGAAATAATACCATGTGACTTCTGAGACTAAGTTTCCCCTGGCTCTCTCCCTTGGAATGATTGCTCTTGGAATCCGACCACTTCTCCATTTGGTGGAGAAGCCAAGCTGCCACAAGGAAAGGTCACACACGCAAGTATTCCAACAACAGTTCCGGATGAACTCCCTGATGACAGCCAACATCGGCTACCAGACATTTGAACGAGTTTTCAGATTATTCTAGCCCCCAATCTTTGAGCCACCCCAGCTGACACTGAGCACAGCACAGAGAAACTGTCTCTTCCAAGTTTTCCCAAAATTACAGAGTAATGAGCAAATAGATATTGTTATTATTTTAAGCCATTACGTTTTGAGGTGGTTTGTTGTGCAACAACAAATAATTGGAATGGATTTTGGTACCAATGACAAAACAGAAAACATGTAGCAATGATTTCAGGACCGGTCAGACTGCAGAATTTGGGAAGGTCTTCAAGAAATTATAAGTGGAAGCTTCACGGCTTTTTTTTTTTTTTAAAAGATTTATTTATTTATTTATTTTAGAGAGTAGTGGGGGGAGGGGCAGAGGGAGAGAGAATCTCAAGCAGGCTCCACACCCAGCGCAGAGCCCCACACGGGGCTCCATCTCACCTCCGTGAAATCATGACCTGAGCTGAAATCAAGAGTCAGATGCTTAACTGACAGAGCCACCTAGGCACCCCAGCTTCATGGCTTTTGAAGAGGTTATTGGTGAGGGTTGACAAGAAAGTGAGAGTTTCCATAGTGTGGTTATCATGTTCACCTGCCAGGAAAGTGAGGAAAATGTTACTGGAGCTGTCACAAAGTGGTAGGAAGTTCAGCAATACTATCATCTGTGGTAATATGGAAAATAGACAATATACAAATTAACTGAATGACCTAAGGAGACTTTCCAGAACAGTACTACAGGGGCT
Organism: Potos flavus; assembly: GCA_028534135.1. Lineage (NCBI taxonomy): Eukaryota > Metazoa > Chordata > Mammalia > Carnivora > Procyonidae > Potos > Potos flavus. The sequence goes on from CM052883.1 coordinate 118,675,399, forward strand.
GCCTGGTTGTTCTATGGCTACAGCAAAATGCAAGAGGAGAGAGAGAAGAAAGTACTGTTACGTACAGAGGAACCAGGAATTGCTGGGTTGGAAAATAGCAGTTTCTCTTTTCCCACCTCGCCAAATGGCAAATGAATTCGCTTCCAGGTGAAGATCGGATTCAGAATGCTCTCAGGAAAACACAGTTCCAAGGTGACCGCCACCCATGTGACTCTAACACTAGCAAGCCCTGGCAAAGATGTCAGGTGTTGGAAATGTTGTAAATGTCAACATTTACTAGCCACGGAAGGCCCACCAGACGGAAAGGGTGTTGCCAAACCGCAGTGGAGAATCTAAGGTAGAGAAGGGCTAAGCGAGATTTATGGGAGTGGCTTTTGCCTGAGCTGGTGATAAATTGATTCATATGAAACCCACAACTTTTTTTTTTTTTGTAAAGAGTTACAATCAGCTTAGACTGAGAGGGACAGTCTGGCTGTTAGATCCCCAGACTTCTAAGGGCTGAGAGTCCCCTAAAGAACTACTAGCGACAAGCATGGACTACTGATAGTGGAGAGGGCAGATTGGCTGCAACGATGTTACCAAGGGCGCAGTGGGCGGAGTCCTAATTGAGGAACGGGCGGCACGAGCTCAGGTGGATTTCAGAGCTGCTGTGTACCAGTGACGGCTGTATGCCTCCCCTTTTTCTTTTTTGAACAGAAGGGTGTACAGTGCTTATCCTGGGCGTGTCCCACCACTGTATATTAGATGTGGTTGACAGATAGATGGCTTATCTCTTGATTCACTGGCCTTCAGATTGAGAGGAGCTGCATCTGGAGAACAGTACCCAAGGAGCCTCTGCTCCACCTGGACCTGATTCTTGTGTCCACATCATGACCTTCGAGCTTGAATATGAGGTTACAGCAGGTGCAATGGAGGCACCAGATGTGCGTCAGCATGAATCAGCAAACTGAGTTTTCTGATGGCCGCAGCCATCAGTCTCAAGCCGCCTCAGGCGATAGGGGTGCCATATCCCTGTAGAGAGCAAAGGGAGCAAAGGCCATAAGCAGCATAGACAAACTGCCTTGCTCAGCGCTGCTCAAAGTACAAATTCATGTGAGAAATAAATGCATTGTTTTAAGGCACTAAGTTTTGGGGTGGTTTGTTAAGGAGAAGATAACCAGGTACTGATCTGCAAATATTTACTAGAAATATCCACATATCTAAACAAAACCTTGTAACAGTCACAACATTTTATGCATCATTAATTACAGCTGCTTTATAGTCTCTAGCTTTATCACTTCCTAACTCTGGACCCTTCAGTAGGCCAGTCTTCCTGAGCTTCATTTTCTACGACTGTAAGAGATAAAAATACTTGCTTTTAAAAAACCGTTTATGAAGATTATATAGCAACAAGGAAAATGATGATATATTGTAGGTTATAAAACTAGAGTGAAATGATTACAACTGTAAAAATGTGCAGATGAGAAATAGATTAGTGGGCTTTAAAGTAATTTTCCAAATTTCTGTGAGATTATTTACTTTAGTCATCAAAAAAATGTTAAGTGTTTAAAAAAATCCCATTGTGCATTCCCTGCCCAAACCCGGGAAATGGGTTGGGTTATTTCTTCTCACTGACCTCCCTGCTGGTTAAATCATGTAAAGTGGCTTGGAAGAGGAGTGGGGACAACACAGCATTCTGTTACTTGGAGTCTGGAGGTCACTCAAGGGTAGACTCCAGAACTCAGATTTCCTGCCTCCCCGGCCAGTGCACCATTCCTTCATACTGTAGCCTCTTAATACTGGTTAGTTTTTACCTATATGGGCTAAGCATGAAAACCAATGCCACATTAAATACTCATCTTTTAAATAGCCAGCAGTCCCAGCTATCTGAGCTCAGAGGCCATGGACTCCAATGGTCAGGGGCATTGGACAAAATTCATGGGTTGGAAGCCTGCCTCCCCGACATATTGTCTGGGGTATTTGCAAATGTAAGTAAGGCCCTTGGCTGGAGATCATCCTGGATTACACAGATGGGCCCTAAATCCGATGGTAAGCATTCTGATAAAAGAGGAAGGCACAGAGAGCAGAAGACCATGTGAAAATGGAAGTAGAGATTGGGGTTATGTAGCCACAAACTGAGGAACGTCTGGAGCCATCAGCAGATGGAAAAGGCAAAGAAGGGTTTCTCCCTAGGGCCCCAGAGGGAACACAGTCCTGTGGACACCTTGATTTCAGGCTTCTAGCCCTCAGAACTGTGAAAGAATACACTCCTGTTGTTTTAAGCCACTGAGTGTGAGCTAATTTGTTATGGCAGCCCTAGCAAACTAGTGGAATGGGCGAATCTTGCAACCACAACATTGAACGAAAAAAATACTCGGTACGGGGAAAAAAATGATACTTTAAATCAAGTTTGAAAAACAAGAAAATATATAAAATATAATATTTTAATATTATATGTTAATAAAAACATAAAGAAACACATGGGAATGATAAACACCAAATTTAGGGAGTTGGAGCTGTGAAGGGAAAGGGAAACAGTGAGCGTACACAGAGGGCTCCAGCTGTATTGATAATACTGTTTCTTTTTTTCTTTCTTTTCTTTTTTTAAAAGATTTTATTTATTTATTTGACAAAGAGAGCAAGCAAGCATAAGCAGGGGGCGCGGCAGAGGGAGAGGGAGGAGCAGGCTCCCCGCTGAGCAGGGAGCGGGGCGCAGCATGATCCCAGATCCCTGGAATCGTGATCCCAGATCCGTGGAATCATGACCCCAGCGGAAGGCAGATGCTTAACCAAATGAGGCACCCAGGCGCCCCATAATACGGTGTTTCAGCTGAGTGGTGAGGTCAAGCATGACCAATATCATATTTTTAATACCACTGTGTAGGACTAAACTATTTCATAATAATTAAATTTAAAATGACATTTAAAAGGAGAAGGACAAGAAGGAAGGTTGATAACACCTTGAGGGCGGGATCTTCTTTCTTGGATAATGCGTGACCTTTCAAATGTCAGCCAGAACAACATGATTTGGTGCGCGTGTTATCTCCTGATACTTAATAAGCAGATGAAAATCACTTTGTTAATATTCAGAGTTCTGATGTCGTTTATAAATAATTCCAATAGTAACCTTTTTCATTGGAAAAACACCTGTATAGTGCTGACTCTGATTACTCCCTGTGGATATTGCTTAGCTAAAAATTAATATATCATACTTTCTAGAATGACAGACTGTGGGCTGGAATAAGAGAAAACAGTAATTTAAAAGATGGAGTAATTACCGGACGATCCAGGTACTATTTACTGACTTTCTTCTTTGTTCTCAAGCCAACAAAATTATTGAGTCCACAATCCCGGAGTCTTTTATTAGCCTTAATCTTAGGCTGTCTATCAAAAACAATACTGTCGTGGATTAATAAACACCACCAACCCGTAATAAAGCCGCATAGGCCCTTCGTCCTCCGCGGTGATAAGTGAGCTCAGCTGAAGCATTATCAAAGTGTGACTGACTAGCTGGGCTGCTCGAGCCCTTGCTCCCTTAGTATGGCTGAAGCCTCCTCCCCGGCTGCGCTATCCGGAATATCCACGAGGTGGCAGCAACTCCTCGGCTGCCAACCAGGGGCTCCATGGGCAACTGAGGCCGCCATTGATTTCCTCCTCCTCAACAGGGCGGTTGTGGTTTCAAAGTCAGATTTGGTTGCTTCTTTTAGAGCTGGGACTTAGAAAACCATTGTGACCATTTTCAGTTAGAAATTATTCCGGTTTAATCACAACTAACATAAACCATAATTTGATATCTGCTATAAGCAGTCCCACATTTTTTCCTTCGTTTTTTTCCCGTACACTTGGTGAAATACTTTATTTTTAAAACATGCCTATTTTCCAAAATGCACTAGGCACGTGAATAATTTTAAATAATAAGACCTTTATATTGTGAAGGTACAGGGGAAGTCAACATCTACAATAATCAAAGAAACAGATAATCTTCCAAACAATTTGCATTTTGTAAAGGGCAGAATCATGATAGCAGGTAAAATATGGCTGGTACCAGTGGTCTCTTCTCGTAGGTCACTGTTGCTAAAATCCAGACCATCTGAGAAATGTCACACCAAGTCTCTAGTTTGCTTACTCTGTCTTAGAGTGCCCAGATTCAGAAGATCTGAGCCCTTGAGCACCTAGGCCCCTAACAGGATGATTAGATAGTGGTCCTTAGAAATTTCTGGGCTGACACTGCATAATTTTTTTTTTTTTTTTTTTTAAAGTAGGCTCCGCACCCAGCATGGAGCCCCACACAGGGCCTGAACTCAAGACCCAGAGATAAGACTTGAGCTGAGCTAAGAGTCAGATGCTTAACCTACTGAGCCACCCAGGTGCCCCATCTAATTTTCAATATAAGGAAGACTCTCAGGCATCCCTCAGATGTAAACATTCTAAGCAGACTTGGGATGTATAAAGGAAAAGAACCATTAACTAGAAAAATGCCTTCTCTCACCTGTTCATAAATGTAGAACACTAGAAACAATGTGGTGAGAGAATGAACACTCACTTCGGCATCTGGGAACACAGATTTGAGCCCTTTTCCTAAGGAACTGTGGGATCTAGGATATCTCTTCTGTGTAATGGATTTAATAACATCTCTCCTCCTGACCTCCTGGGTCTGTGAGACTCACACAAAACGAATAATCTAGATGCTCAATAAATGTTTGTTGAATATTGTTAAAATCAGTATAAATGATGGTGACAGGACTTTAAAAGATGTACTTTAATAAACAACCCAAAATATATAACTGTAGGGTTTTATAACTAAAACACAATGTAGTTACAGTTTTCAGAAATGAATAATGAATACCCTTCCACCCATACTGAGTAGTGGTTTTCAATTCTGGGAAGCTTTTCAAAATTCCCAGCGCCCAGGGTTTTTGTGTTGTTTGGTTGGCTAGTTGTTTGTTGGTTAAGCCCTCTGGGTGATAATCACAAGCAGCCAGGATCGAGAACCACTGTTCTAATGCAACAGTTAGTGCCATTACTGAATGTTGGTTATAATTGAATCAGAGGAGAAATGAGTTTCTAGTTGAAAAAAAATGTCTAGTATTTCTGGCCAGATACAGGGCTATGTCTGGATCACTTTTCTTTGTTATGACACTCTTCTTTTTCTCTTTGTACAAAAGAAAAATTGCTTGATGCAGAAAATGTGAAAAACACAATGAAGATAAAACAACAAAAAAAGCACTCTACATCTGTAGCCCCCGGACACATTGGGGCATGCCCTTGCAGTTTCTTTTTTCTTGTGTATACATGTATATTTCTTTCTTTTTTTTTTAAAGATTTTATTTATTCGTTTGACAGACACAGAGAGAGCACAAGCAGGGGGAGCGGCAGGCAGAAGCAGAGGGAGAAGCAGGCTTCTCGCTGAGCAAGGAACCCTATGTGGGGCTCTATCCCAGGACCCTAGGATCATGACCTGAGCCGAAGGCAGACGCTTAACTGACTGAGCCACCCAGGCGCCCCTATGTGCATATTTTTAAAATGAAAATGGAATCAGGCCACGTTTTGTAGTTAGTTTGTTTACTTGGGACTACGATGTGGACATCTTCCCATACCAATGAACTTTCTTCCAGGACATGACTTTTAATGGCTACTTCTCAGCTATTAGATCCATCATCATTTCTTTAATTTCTTGTTATTTAACATGAGATTGTTTCAGTTATTCCATTGTTATAAAGATACTGTGATAAATTCCTGTAATACAGTTTTTGCACAAAGCTCTGATAATTTCTTTGAATGGTGGCCCCACCTTTTATATTTACTCCTGATCGGTTTGAGCAGGCTTTAGATGACTCGGCAAACAGGAAGATGAACTTCTTAGAAGTCCTGATACCAATGAGCTACCTCCACATTCCAGAAGAAGCTCCAGAACACCTGGATCTCTTAGCCGATACTGTCCAGTAGGAAAGCTCAAAATTCGTGGAATAGTCACTAGAATAGTGGTGCTCGAAGTTCAATGTATGTACTTATCTTGTCAAATGCAGAGCTTGTCAAAATGCTGATCTGGGGTGGAGGCTGAGTTTCCGGTCATCCACGAGGCTCCCAGGTGATGCTGATGCTGCTGGTCAGTGGACCACACCTGAGTAGCGAGGACCAAGATTATATTCCCCTTGGACCGAGTATACCTGTGTCTCATCTTTGGGTTTCCCAATTGTATAAAACACAAGGATGCCCACAAATAAAGGGATAGAGTTGAGATGAATATCTACTTTCAATAATGTGTTTATTCAAGCCAGTTCATTTGGACCTTGCTTTTGGAAGAAAAATTTTTGCTCTTTATTTTTAGCATTCTCTCTAATTTCCAGAGGACCATAGGCAGCTTTTCTTTCCATACTAGTAATTCTATAAAAGAGAAAAATCAAGGATTTGTATCTGAGACTGATGCTATATCATGGATTCCCAAAGGTGAATGCCCTTTCCTCCATTCATTATTGGAATCCTTCATCTTTCCTGGGTGACCTATTAGAAATCTGAACTGTGAAGAACATACTTAGTGATTGGTGGGATTTTCCAGGAAATATCACATTTTTTTTGACCACGAAAAAAATAAATACTTCACAGTTTTTGTTTTAACAAGGTAAGATAACCCACCATATACTTTGAATATTGACAATTAGCATTTAAACAACTTTTATTACAAAAGAACAATGCATGTTTATTGTAGGAAATTTGGACATGTTAAAAGGTAGAAAAAAGAATTAAATTCCATCACCCAGAGATAATTATCATTGTTAATAATCTACTACAGGGATGCCTGGGTGGCACAGTTGGTTAAGTACCCAACTCTTGGTTTTGGCTGAGGTCCTGATCTCGGGATCATAATATCTAGCCTTGTGTTGGGCCCTGTGCTCAGTGCAGAGTCTACTTAGGATTCTCTCCCCCTCTGCCTACCCCTCCTACTCATCCTTGCATGCACTGTCTCCCAAATAAAGGAATAAGTCTTCAAACAATCTATTACAAGATTCCCATGTACCTCAGCAATTTAGGAAAACCCTCATTCCCTCTTTGATTCATAAAATCCATTTCCAGACACAAATCTTGTGCAATTTTTTCTACTCCTTATCCTAGGAAGTAGGCATAGTAAATACAAGACACTCTTAAGAACCATTTCTTTTTCACATCCTGTATCAGTCATATGAAATTGTTTTATTGGGGGAAAATTATTATTAAATCACCTAAACTTTTATAATATTTATTCTCCTAAGTAAAGTTATTCCAGTTGTTTTTATAAGTGAATATTTCATTGTTTAATGATTTCTAGGTTTTTTTTTTTTTAACATCAGTTTAGCAACTCTTCCTTACGGAGTCAGCAGCCCAGAGTATGACAAGCTAATTAAATTAATTAACCCCTGCATGTCAGCTCACATACTGTGTTCAGTCAGTTTAAATACCATAGATACTGCAGAATAATTATTAGACCCATGATTTGATCAGTGTTTCAGACTTTACAATAGGTCCACATACAGCTATTTCATATGTACTTTATTATGTTGTCACCACAGCAACCCTATAAAATATTAGTTTTATCTCTGTTTTATAAGTGACAGAACTGAGGTGTGCAGATGTTAAGTGTATACTAAAAATCTCACATTCAGGGAGTGGCAGAACAGTGAAAACGGTACCTTCTTAAATTTTCTACTACTGACTCATTTGTTCTTAATTTCCCCATTAAAGTGTTCAGAATAAAAAAGCCTTCATTTAAAAATATAAGATACAAAGCTGCAGATGTTTATGCTTCTTGCTATGCTGTAAAAATTTCTTTGTCTTTGAAAATAAAAGTATAAGATACATATGGGAACCCTGCACTATCTTTTCAGTTTTTCTGTAAATCTAAAACCGTTCTCGAAAAGTTTATTTAAATGGGGACGCCTGGGTGGCTTGGCTCAGTCAGTTAAATGTCTGCCTTCGGTTCAGGTCATGATCTCAGGGTCATTTAGGTCCTGATCTCGGAATCCTGGGATCGAGTACCGTGTGGGGCTCCCTGCTTGGCGGGGAGTCTGCTTTTCTCTCTGCCCCTCTCCCTTCATTTTCTCTTTGTCTCTCTCTCTCTCTCTCTCTCAAATAAATAAAGAAAATCTTTTTTAAAAAGTTGATTTTTTATTTATTTTTAAAAAAGATTTTATTTATTTATTTGACAGAGAGAGATACGGTGAGAGAGGGAGCACAAGCAGGGGGAGTGGGAGAAGGAGAAGCAGGCTTCCCGCTGAGCAGGGAGCCCGACCCGGGGCTTGACCCAGGATCTGGGATCATGATCTGCCCGAAGGCAGATGCTTAACAACTGAGCCACCCAGGCACCCCTTAAAAAGTTGATTTAAATGTAAAAAAAGATAATCTCATAAAATTACATATATCAAAAAGTTTACATATATCATGTCAAAATATCTTTTATGTAACTAGTTCTTAACTAATTTCCCCTTCTGCCTTCACAGCCTTATCATCCTGTGATGTCCTACAACCACAGACCTCTGGTCCTCTTGATATTCAGGGCTAGATGGCTGGGATCCTCCCGCCAAGAGACACACCCTGCAGAATCCAGAGTCTCTCAGTACAACGAAGCATCTTTTCTAGTGTGGCCAAAGACACACTTCCCCTCTAGGTTTCTAATTCTTTCAGGCCCAGAAATATGCTGGCATCCATAAATTAAATTTTACCCTTTGGAAGATGAGCGAGCATTGCTCGGAATGATTGCCTCAGGACTCTGGCTGCCCTCCGGGACCCAGTTCAACATGAATGTGTCTCCTCGCCCTCCAGGAGCCCACAGCACCGCCACAGGCCTGTCTGGAACCGCATGACCGTGGCTGGCTGGCAAGTCTTCCTGAAGAGCGGTAGCACAAGATTGGCTCGGTTTGCCTGCCTGATGGCATTATACTAAAAGTCCCCTTTCTTTTAGGAGTAAACAGAATTTAAGTGTTTATCAACCCCTTTTGGTTAAAAACGACCCATCCTTGCCTACTCTTCTCCTTTCCATCTTCTGTCTTCTTTTTTTTTTATTTTAAGATTTTATTTATTTATTTGACAGAGAGGAGAGAGATCACAAGTAGGCAAAGAGGCAGGCAGAGGGAGAGGGGGAAGCAGGCTTCCTGCTGAGCAGAGAGCCCATGCGGGGCTCGATCCCAGGACCCTGAGATCATGACCTGAGCCGAAGGCAGAGGCTTTAACACACTGAGCCACCTAGGCGCCCACCATCTTCTGTCTTCTAACAATGGATCTGCCAGACAGTTCTTGGAGTGTTTGGGAAATTGAATTTGGAGGAAAGACTGAGGACAAGAAGCACTCAGGCTGGTTGTGGCCGAAAAATTTCTCAGAGAAATTTCTCTGATTTTTATGTGGGCACGTGGCCTTCCAGAACCTCATTTTAGCTCCCTTGCAGCTGGGCATGGCCATATGGTGTGGCCATATGACTAAATTCTGGCCAATGGGCCGTGAGCCAAAATAACGTGGGCAACTTCTGGGTTATGCCTCTAGAGGAAGAGGTGTGTCTTCCCTTCTCTCCCTCTTTCTGCCAGCAGGAATGAAGATGAGGGCCATATTCAAGAGATATGAATGTGTCATGAAGTTGAGGTCATGAAGATGAGGGCCATATTCAAGAGATAATAGTGCAAAAAGGGAAAAAAAAAAACCTGGGCCCTTGAGTACTTGCCAAAGGAAAGCTACCAGACTTTCACATGAGCGAAAAATAATCTTCCAAGTGATTAGGGCCATTGCACACCATACTTACCTACTTGAGTGGATTTCCTCCCAATGTCAGTATCTGGACCAGCCCCTGGAGTACCTTTCAGGTGCCGGGCCCTCCCAGCACCCTCTACCCTGCCATGATTAACTAGGCCAGGTTTAGGATATTACACAATACAATTTGTTCTGTGCTTTTTCTACTCTCTCTTTCTCCTGTGGTTCATAGATATGTTCTCTGCAAAAAGCATTACAGAATGTTCTTTTCCTCATTTTGTTCTTTGCTCTAAGCTTTCAATCAATCCATCTTTCTTACTCTCTCTAAGGCTCTGTTACAAAGCGCCCCACTTTGGTGCTGTTGGCATCTATTAAGCTGCGCATTCCGTGGTTCTGCTGCTCATTCCCAGCTGATTTGTTGCACAGTAGAGTGGGGCAATTTATCGCCTTCAGAAAATTTTATCTGCACTTACATAGGAAAAGGACAGGCTCTCTCACATAAGAACCACTGGGAAAATTACTTTCCCAAGGAAAACAAACACATTCTCACTGTCCTATCTCACGACCCAGCCACTCTTGCAAGAACTGGATCTCGGCCAGATCCAGAGACTGAGCTCAGCCTCACTCCGTCCCTGCAGGAAAGCAAGCAACTGGGGGGGGGGGGGTGGTGGTGGTGGATGGAAGCGGGTCATTCACGCCAGCCAGAGAAAATTGCATCTCGAAACAGAATGACTGATAGTCTAGGCAAGCTGTTGGTGCCAGAAGGATGTTGCAAGAATTACAGTGGCCTTTTTATTGAAAAGCAGAACGTGGCACTGAGAAATCCAAGAGCAAGTTCTTTTTGGAGAACTAGGCTGGTAGTTGGTAGAAGAGAGGTCTGGCAGCGGAGAGCAAGACTCTAAGCATCAGGCAGAAGCTTCATGATGGGACTTTGGGCCCTAGAGTAGTGATTCCCCACTAGAGGTGATTTGGTCTCTGCAGAGAACATGTGGCAATGTCTGGAGACATGTGCAGTTGTTATAATTGAGGGATGCTAATGGCATCTAACGAAGAGAGGGCCGGGATGCTGGTAAATCTTCCATAATGCATAGAGCAGCCCTTGCACACGGACAGACACAATAAAAACTGTCCGGTACAAAGTGTCTATCATGCCAATGCTGAGACACCCTGTCCTAGACAGACTAATATTAAAAGAGCAGGACCCCCATCTGCGGGATGCTGGGGATCCTGGACAGCCTGCCAAGGGCAAGCTCAAGAACAGAAAAGTAAGACCTGGCCCCAATACCACAGTCAGGCTGTAGGTCAGACAGGCAGAACTGAATCCCATTTATCAGAACAGACCTACAACATCATGGCCAGACTAGGAGCAAAGTAAATTCACACCAAATCCCTAGGGGATCCCACCAGAACGGCTTAAAGCCCTCTAGAAAACTAGGAGGATTCTTAACCTAGTTCCACAAATCTTTTGGAGGCAAGGGAAGATCCATGCACATAGATAAGGGGATCTTGACCTTCCTCAAATTATATGCAAATTAATGTGTTTTTGCATTTTCCGGGGGGGTGGGGTAAGTTTGCAAAGCTTCCTTCAGGATCTAAATGTAGGCAGCAGACCCGGAAAAGGGAAACTCACTGTTGATGGCCTGCGGCACCAGGTTGAGCCTGCAGGACAGGAACACAAGGTCTTAAGGAAGAGGAAAGATGAAAAACTAATGAAAAGAGCTAGCAGTAATTAACAATGCATGCCTGCTACTTTTCTATTGCCTAACCCAGACTAGCTCATTCAATCTTCGTAACAATCTTATGAAGCACATACTTTTTTAAATCCCATTTCATAGATGAAGAAACTAAGGCTAGACTTTCTCTAAGACAATGCTTCCTAACTTTCCTCACAGCAGCGCGCGCACGCATGCACAAGCTATTATATAGAAAAACTGTTGGAATTAATAAGAAGCTTTAGAAGGCAGGCCATAAATAAGATCGATAAACTACAATTGCAAATCTATAGTAACAAATATTTAGAAAACACAATTAGAAGAAAGATGCCAATTGCAACGATGACAAATTACAAGGCACCTTGGAATAAATCCAATAAGACATATGCAAGATCTTTATGGAGAACTCAAAAAGTATAGTAATATCTGTCAAAGGCACAGTGGGGTAAAGGGACAAGGATGCTTTTGACCAGAGGCAACTTGGCCAGGG
>CM052883.1:118687787-118703100 GCA_028534135.1 Potos flavus
AGGAGGAGGATATAAATTACCCTCCCTGCTTGTGCTCGGGGCTCAGATCTTTGGAGAAGGATCTCCTCTGAGTCCACCGGTGAATAAATCTCTCTCCCTTCTTAGTCTCTGAGTGCCGCTTGGTTTTTCCGCCAGGATCCAGCCCGGGTTCTGCTACAATCCTTTGGTATTAATTAATGAGTCATAAGAGGGAAAGAGTTCAGTGAACTCCTACCTCACACCAGACACAAAAATCAATTCTAGATGGATAAAAAACTTAAAGACAAAACCTTAAAATTTTAGAAGAAACCGTAGAATATTATCTTTCTAATTATGAGGTAACAAAGGATTTCTTGACACAAAACTGGCAACATAAAATAATAAATTATTTTATTAGCTACATTAAAATAATAAAACAGCTGCTCCTCAAAAGATATCAAGAGAGTGAAAACAGAAGCCAAAAACTGAAAGAAGAGTCTCACTCAGGTTTAGTAACCAGACATCAGCGCTCCTTTCAATTGACAAGAAAAAGATAACCTACTCCATGGATGAACAAATGGGAAAAGCCTTGAACAGAAGAACACATCGAGGTGGTAAATAAAGGTATGAAAATACGCTCGCCCTCATTAGTTACTAGAGGATTACGATGAGCTCCTGTTTTATACTCATCATATTGGCAAAAATAAAGAAGTCTGACGTTAGCAAGTGTTGGTGAGAATTTGTGATAATAGTTAACTATCGTATACTGTTAGATGGTAATCTGGAACTCTCCAGGAAAGCGGAACACGTGCATTAACCCTCCCACCAAGCCGTTTCTCTTCGGGTGTGGTAAGCAGCCTTTCGGGATGGCCCTTAATGAACCCCACCTCTGGGTTTCCACGCCTGTGGGTAATTCCCTCCCCGCGAGGTGGGCTACACCAATAGAATACAGCGGAAGTGACGGCGAGCCGCCTCTGCGACACCGGTTCAAAAACACTGACTTCCGCCCCGCTCTCGTTCTGTCTCTTCCTGCTTGCCTGCCGGAAGCGGGCTGTGGCTGTGGAGAGACCCACGTGGCGAGGGAGGGATGAGGACGAGAGAGGACAAGCAGAGAGGAACTGAAGCCTCGAGCCCAGCAGCCCTGGAGGAAGTGACTCGTGCCAACAGCCAAGTAAGTGAGCTTGGAGCAGATGCTTCCCCTGAAGATGACTCTAGCGCCTGCCCACATCTTCATAGCAGCCTTGGTAGAGCTCAGGGTCAGAGGACCCGGTGGGGCCGCGTCTGCATTCTTGATCCAGGAATCCCGGAAACTGTGAGATAATAACTGGGTTATTTTAAGCTGTTAAATCTGGGAGTGATTTTTTTATGCAGCGGTAAAAAACTAATATGTGTGAGCACAAGCACATGGGTACGTGGAGTCCGGAGCCCAGGTGAGCCCAGGATGTTGATCTTTCAATCACTGGGGCTGCCGAGAGCAAGCAGGTGAAGGTGGGGCTGGGATAAGCAGAGTTCAAGGGGCAGACTAGCCCCCTCCAAGAGCAGCCTCGTCTGTTTACCCTAGTGCGCCACCCAATATTATGGGGTTTTTCTGTATGTGTGCCATTATGTGAAAAAAGTAGGAAAGCATTAGGCGATGAAATAATCTTTCTTGTGAAGAGTGTTTGGTAATTGGTATTTTCTGGGACAATGTCCTCAATGCTTCACCACCTGAGAACGTGCTAAAAGTGCAAGCTTTCAGACTCCATCTCAGATCTAGGAAATCGGCTACTCTCGTGGGAGTGGAGGCAGCAATCTGTTTTTAAAGGCTTTCCAGATGATTCAGGTACAGGTGAAAATTTGAGAACCATTGTTCTAAGAATCTGCTCATCTCATCTGTTTTCAAATTTATTGGCAAGGGTGTTCGAGATGCTAAATCCTTTCAGCATCTAAGTTATATACTCTTAATGCTATGTTTTTGGTGTTTTCTCCTCGTTCTTGGTCAAGCTCTCTGAAGGGTTTGTCACTACTCTTAATCTTTCCAAAAGAGGTACTTTGCTGTTTATTTTGTTTCATTAATTTTTTCGGTTATTATTTCCATCCTTCTACTTTCTTTAGGTTTATTCTGTTATTCTGTTCCTGTTAACCAAATATTTGGGAGCACTTTTAACCAAATATTTGTCTTAGATTTATTAGGAAGTAGGTAACACAGATAGTATAAATTCTGGCCCCAAACATGTGTTGTAACAAATTTGTGGTTAGATCTTCTCCAAGTATTTCCCCCCATTTTTTCTTTTTATTTAGATCTAAAGACAACAGGTAAATTCCCTGCTCTCTCCCTCTCTCTCTCTCTCTCTGGAGGGTGTCCCACCCTCAGCACCACCCCCAGTACCACCATCTTGAATGGACCTAGTATAATCTTTCTGGAATTCAGGCTTCATGTGGGAAATTTCCAGGCCATCCTCTCAGTGTTTACAGGCCTTGTGTTTTTGTCTATCCTCTTAAGCATATGGCCATCAAAGTTAACTAGAAACCTCTGTGGCAAACACCAGCATCAGATAGGCCTACCTCTTGGGATTTTTACTTTCTTATTACCTATGGCAGGAATATTTTTCCTTTTACCAATAGGCCAGCCAAGTATTTTAAAAGATATTTAAAATTATGTTTCGGGGCACCTGGGTAGCTCAGTTGGTTAAGCGTCTGCCTTTGGCTCAGGTCATGATCTCAGGGTCCCAGGATGGAGCCCCACATCGGGCTCCTTGCTCGTGGGGAGCCTGCTTCTCCCTCTCTGCTGCTTCCCCTGTTTGTGCTCGTGCTCTCTGTCAAATGAATAAAAAAATAATGTTTCATCCAGAATTTTAAATTCCATATTGGAAGACATTCTCTGGACATCTAGTCTTCCATGGAACTAGAAATAGAAGTTAATCCTATTTATAACATAAACATCTTCTTTGTCTTTTCCTTACTTTTTAAGTTGGATTTTCATTTTTTAAAAGCTTTCATATTTTTTTATATTTTAAGCTATAAATTTCCCTCTGAATGCCACTTTACCCCACAGTAATGATCAAGGTAAAATTTTGTTACTTACTATACAATTTTACCATTGCGTAGGTGCAGGGCAAAATGATCTTTATGTATTTTCCCGACAATCTTCCCCAAAACCCAATGAGTTATGTACCATTATCATTTATCATTTTATCAATGAGGGAATTGAAGTGAAGAAAAATTGAGTAATTTCCCTAGGATCACCAAAGATAGGTAGCATGTAGGAAAGCTAAGATTCCAACCCAAGTTTGCCTGAATTAAAAAATGAGTTCTTGCAAGCAGTTTAATCTATTTTCTGGAAGAAAAAAAAAAAAGGTTGGGGAATATTTGAGATGAGAATGAAAAGGAAAAAATGACGTCGTTTGGTTTTAGTGTTAGAGTAAAAAGTACCTCACAATTTGAACTAAGGGAAGCTGCAAGTTGTTAAGGGAATAGTAACAATCCAACCCAAAGTCAGAGAACATGTTGCAAACTGAGGGAAGTGTCACAAGCAGTAACAGGTGTGCACAAACACCGCCTGGGCTCCCAGGTGCTCTGACTGAAACTCATCTTTCCCAACAATTCAAATTGTTATTAATTTGCACTTTCTTGGCAATATCTCAATTTAGAGAAAAACCAACTTGTAATCCACATGGCCACATTTGTAATGCATGGAACCATCACTGACCAACATATTTTTAGCCCCAAACAAAATAGTCTCTTCTGCTAATCCCAGACCTTGGCTCCAAGCCAACTGGCTTCTTGCTTTTATTATTTGCAACAGAATCCAGGATTCAGAGTGAATAAAAGAGCTGAACAAGAATATAACTCCCGGTAATATTGTCTCTGCGCCTCGTGCACTTATCCTTTTTGTCTCTCCCCAGGGGAAAAGCAGTTATTCTTACTTATGCTAAATCCAGTCCTTCCCCACAGCGGCCATGTAAATCTTGGCACCGAGCACGCAGCGGAATAAAAAGTCGAGGCAGTGGGAGGTGCTCACGCGAGAGCAACAGGCAGCCGCAAAGCCCCAAACTGTTCCATCCATTTTCTGCTAAAAATAAAGGATTCTATTCATCAAAAACTTTTATATATTCTTGTGATTTTTCTTACAAAAAAAGCCAACATGATATGCAGGCAAAGAATAACAACTCCCGGTTCACAAGCCGTGCCATCCTTTCATTTCCCGGAGTAAGCAAATAATCCGGAGAGAGGACAAGTGGGAGAGGCTTGGCATTTGCCGTATTCGCCAGACAAAAACCGTCTTCTGCTAAAAGGGATCTGACCTCAAATTAGACATAGAAATTGTTCAGTTTGGGGAAACAGTCTCCTTTCTGCACACCCATTTAACCAAATGAATTACCCAAAACCTGCACGGGAGAGGTGTGATAGCTTTGTTTTAATGTGACTTCTAATTATTTTAGGTTTCTTATCATTTCTTCCCAGCCAAGGAGAACTGATTAGTTAGAATTGACCAAAATTGTAAGATTATTTAGACCTTATTCTTTTACTGTCTCCCATTTCCTCTCAATCTTTAAGAACAATCTTTCTATTTTAGGTCCAAATTATTGTATGCTTTAGAAAGTTTCCTCTACTTATTAACACAATAGTACTAACTAAAATTTTTGAAGAGTTAAAAAATCACAATCCCACCCCACTAAAAAGTCAGCTGGTTTCCATTTTTTGGGTTCCTCTCTGCCCTAAATTTGCATGCGTTCATTGTACATATATACATACATAGTTGCAATCCTAGCATAGATGGGATTTTAAAAATCCCTAACGTTTTATCATCATCCTGACTTTTTTCTGTTTCTTTCTTCCTTTTGTGTTTGCAGATTAGTTTGCCTAAGAAGGAATCACATTGGCCCATGAGGGCTACTCATTCTTTGTAATTATTCCACATGAGTAAATCCTATCTCTCTAACAAGACCAGGAAATCCTTTTTTTTTTTTTCCTCCCTATTTTCTTATGGGCTTTGCACAGACTCTGGGATAGTGTTCAGTGCATAGAAAGTGCTTCAGTGGTAGAATGTTTTCAGTTATTCATTTGCTTTGCTAGGTATTCCCTTAAGTGAACTGAGAGTTTATTGAATTGGATTTATTGAACCGACCTTAAATTTCCCGTTAATAAGACTCACATTACGTGAAAGACACAGGAATTTTACTAACCCACATCTCCAGAACAACGACCCACAGTGTGCATGGTCTCCCAAACATACCAGCCTCTTCCATGCCTGCCTGTCCTTGCTCCTGCTGTCAACCTGGAAAGTACATTTTTATTCTTCTAAAATGTTGTGCAAAGCCTGCCTTGTTTAATGAAGCCTTTCTCTAACCCCACCCCAAGATAGAAATCACCAGTCTCTTCTACAGGCCACTCTAAACTTCGTGCCTCCTTTATTGTAGTAATTTATTTCTTATATGACCGCCTCCCCATGAGAATGTAAGTTCCCTGAAGTCAAGAACTGTATTTTATTCATCTTCGTACTTCCAGCATCTTCCATGGTTCTTTGGATGTCAAGATCATTTTGGGAATTGAATGTCAGAAGGCTACTGGACACCTACCTTAGTGGTCTTACAGTTAATGTAATGGGAAAGCAAGTTTAGGAAATGTCACAGTGTGAGAAGCAGCTCAGAGAACAATGTGGCACACTGCGATGCCACCATTTCTGTGTTTCAAATGTTCTGACAAGGAGAATCAAAAACATACGAGAGCAAAAAAAATGCCAAATGAATTCAGACCTATTCTAGGAATCTAAAAGACAAGCCAATCATTTATTTATTTTTTTTAAGATTTTATTTATTTATTTGACAGAGAGACACAGCGAACAGCGAGAGAGGGAACACGAGCAGGGGGAGTGGGAGAGGGAGAAGCAGGCTTCCCGCTGACCAAGGAGCCTGATGCGGGGCTCGATCTCAAGACCCTGGGATCATGACCTGAGCCGAAGGCAGCTGCTTAACAGCTGAGCCATGCAGGCGCCCCAAGCCAGTCATTTTTAAAATGTTTCTTTTCTCTTCTTTCTTCTTTCTTTTTCTTTCATTTCCTTTCCTTTCCTTTTTCCTTTCCTTTCCTTTTTTTTTTTAGCAAGGGAGAGAGATGGCTGGGGGGTAGGGGCAGAGGGAGTGAGAGAGAGAATCTTAAGCAGGCTCCACACCCAGCATGGAGCCCCACATGGGGCTCGATCTCACAACCTTGAGATCATGACCCGAGCCGAAATCAAGAGTCAGACGCTTAACCAACTGAGCCATCCAGGTGCCCCTAAAATGTTTCTTATGGAAAACTTCAGACATATACAAAAACAAGAATAGTTTAATGGAATGTCCAACATTAAGAGTTGTCAGCATACAGCACATCTTATGCCATTTATGCCCTGATCCATTTTCTTTCCCTACTGGATTACTTTAAAGCTAAATTTAGGCATCAAATCATTTTTTTTTGTAAACATTTAGGATATATCTTTTTAAGATAAGGGATCTTTTATTAGACATAACCAAAATATCACTATTCCTAAAAAAAAATACTATTTTCATATCATCAAGTATCATAATATTTAAATTTTGCCTCATTGATGTTTTTCAGAGTTTTACCATCAGGATCCAAAGGGCTCATGCTTTACATTCAGTTGTTTTTCTTAAGCCTCTTTTAAACTATCCATTCCGACTTCCTCCTTTTTTCCTCTTGTAATTTATTCGTTGAAAGAGCTGGGTCATTTGTCCTATAGAGTTTCCCATACCTTAGATTTAGTGATTGAATCCTCATGCTGTGTGAATCAGTTCTTCAGTTCCCTGTACTCCCTGCAAACTAGTATAGTCAGATCTTCAGTCCTGTCCAGTGGAATTTTCTGTGATGATGGAAATGTTCTATATCTGCATGTGTGGCTGTTGCACTAGTGTGACTGAGGGACAGAATTATTTTATTTTGTTAAAATTAATTTATATTCACATAGCCACAAATAGCTACTGCCTGCCTTATTGGACAGTACATACAGGTTAAGTCAGAGAAATTGAAATTGAAATAGACACAGGTTGTTGACACCTGTACTGGATTCAGGTTTGCTTGTTTATCAAGTATACTTCATAATTGTGACAATCCACTAGGGGGCGGAAAATGTCTGGTTGTCTTCTGTAATGTTAGCCGCTCCTTTATCATTGTCTATATCCATTAATTCATTAGGAAGTGGCAAAATGATCATACTCCATTTTTATCATTCTTCTTCACTTATTAGCTTAACTTTATCAAGAAAACTTCCTTTTATCAACAATTTTATGGTCCTGAGATATAATTTATATGAGAAAGGCAGAATAAATGCTTGATTCTTATTTTTATTTATTTTTTTTAAGAAAAATGATTTGGTTCCCTAGCATTCTCCAAAGATGGTCAATATTTTTTTGTTTGCTTAGCACTGTTATAAACTCAGATTTTAATGTGTTTCATTCCATTGCAGTTATTATTCATCTTGATGCTTAAATTTGTCCCATTCTTGGCCCATGAGAGCCTCTTTAAATTGGCCTCTGAATCCTTTTATCATGATACCCATAGTTTTTCATAGCTTCCTTGCTTTCTAATATGACAAGATAGTCCAAGCCCATCAGAATTACTTTTGCCCCAGTTGATTAGCCATTTCCCCAAGAGGCCAGTCCCTTTTGTGAGAAGTTGTATTTAGAAACTATAGTCTGGGTGCTACGGTAGACGAATGAGCTGGGGTTCATCGTTGTCCCTAGGCTTTTCTAGTAGATAGAACCAGGAAATATTTTTTAATAGAAAATGCATTATGCATTTACATTTCTAATTCAAATTTAAGATTACATGGTTTTTATTTAACTTTTCTGATTTTATATTTGTAACTTTTTTATGTTAAATCTTGGCTCCCCTTGAGTTAACATAATTACTTATTTGCTTTATCCTATTACATACATAATAGTTTAGAATAAACTATATCAATGTTATTGGTACTAACAATATGACTACTGGAAAAATGTGTTCATTTTTATAGTTCTTTTTGTCTTAGAGTACATCCTGGTCAAATTATTATGTTTTTTCAAATACCTTGAAATAGTTCTTCTCTGTGCAGTTAAGCTACCCACTCAATTCACAGGTTTACTAACTGCATTTTTAAATTTTCATAGTTATTCCTTTTTATTTTAATCATGCCTCACAGTCACATAATTCCAAAGTCCTATCTCTAAAGTAATTTGAGAAATGTCAGGCTTCTGGTAGTATTCCCTCCTTTTGTTCTTTCTACCTCTCAGGGAAATTTATTTTAAATTGGATGTTGGTTTATCTTCCATTTAAGCTAGTAAATCTGGAACTTTAAAAAATTACCGTGTACCTTGAGCCACAAGCATTCCTGTCTTATTTCGCCGGGTCTCATCCCATCCCTCATTCTTCCCATTTCATTTGCCCAAAGTGAGGATGATAGCAGCAATGACTCCCGTGATAGTTTGCGTAAGTGTGGCTCTGGTCAGCAGTTGAAAATACCAAGTTGTTTCATCCTACTTTTATGTTTGTTAGGGTCACAACGTAGATCTGAAACCATTTCGTATTTTCTGCTGACATAGCCTTTGCTCTCTCAGAAGCAGAATGGTCGCAGCATTGAAATAGCGGCATCAAAACTCACGTACCCTCAGTGAGAAAATCAGGACCATGCATTTACTGAATCCTGGACGAGGAAATCATTTGGGGGAAATAATTTAGCCCATTACTCTGCTCAGAGCTGTACTTAATGCATTTTAGGTAACTATTATGATCAACACCAAAAATACACTTGTAATAGGTCTTCGTGTGTGGCCTCCATGAAAAGGCACCTTCTAGATCTGCAACGGCAGGGAGTGTAATTGACTGAGGCTCCCGTGCTGATGGGCTCTGTTATCCATTGTGGCATTTTTTAAAAAAACTGCATCTTTCTTGAGATATCGTGCTCATAACATAAAACTCACTTCGAATGTATACAATTCAATAGTTTTTACTGTATGTGCAAAGTCACGGGACTGTCCCCCTTATTTGATTCCATAGCATTTTAATCATTCCAGAAAGAAGCTCTGTTCCCATGAGCAGTTGCTCCTCGTTCTCTACTCTCTCCAGCTATGGCAACCTCTAACCTACTTTTTGTCTCCATGGGTTCGCATATCTTGACTATTTCATGTAAATGGGGCCATACAACTCGTGGCCTTTTATGTCTGGCTTCTTTGGCTTCCACAATGGTTTTGAGGTTCACCCATGTCACGGTACATATCGGTACTTCATTCCTTTTTTTTCCCCCACTTTGTTTTGCCCTTTTTGAAATTGTGGTAAAATACACATAACATGAAATTTACCATTTTAAACCATTTCAAGTGTACTGTTCAGTAATGTAAAGTACATTCACATTGTTGTGCAACCAATCTCCAGAATTTCTCTTCATCTTGTAAAACTGGAATTCTATGCCCGTAAAACGACTCCTTTCTCCCTCCTTACCCCCTGCCCCTGGCAGCCACCATTCTACTTTCTGTCTCTGAGTTTGACTACTCTAGGTACCTCATACAGGTGGAATCATACATTATTTGTGAGTGATGTTATTTATTTATTCACCTAGTATAATGTCTTCCAGGTTCATCATGTTGTAGCATAAGACAGAATTTCCTTCCTTTTTAAGGCTGAATAATATTTTGTTATTCATTCCTTTTTTATGACCTAGTAATAATCCATTTTATGAATAGACCACATTTTTAAAAAAAGATTTTATTTATTTGACAGAGAGAGCATTAGCAGGCAGAGAGGCAGGCAGAGGGAGAGGGAGAAGCAGGCTCTCTGCCGAGCAGGCAGCCCAATGTGGGGCTCGATTCCAGGACCCCGGGATCATGACCTGAGCCAAAGGCAGCCGCTTAACCGACTGAGCCACCCATGCACCCCAAGGATAGGCCACATTTTGTTTTTTCCTTCATCAGTTGATGAACGCTTTTTGGTTAATATGAATAATTCTTCTGTGAACATTTGTGCATAAGTTTTTGTGTGGATATAGGTTTTCAATTTGCTTGAATATATCCTTTGGGTAGAATCACTGAGTCTATTTAACTCATGAGGAACAGTCAGACTGTTTTCCAAAACAGCTCTACCATTTTACATTCCTGCCTGCAATGTATAAAGTTTTCAACTCCTCTACGCTATAGTCAACCCTTACTATTGTCCATCTTTTTAATCATAGCCATTCTAGTGGGTGTGAAGTGTATTTCATTGTGGCTTTTATTTGCATTTTTCTAATGACTAATGATGTTGAGCATCATTTCATGCATACTGGCTATCCGTATATTTTCACTGGAGAAATTTCCCTTCAGATCCTTTGCTCATCTTTAATTGGGTTATTTATCTTTTTATTATTGCAGTATGTTCTTTATATATTCTGGATGCAAGTGCCTTATCAGATATATGGTTTGCAAATATTTTCTTCTCTCCTCTGGGTTGTCTTTCACTTTTTTGTCCATGCTAGCAGTTACACAGAACCAGGATGCTCATGGCTGCTCCCGTCCAATGGCTGAATAGGGCAGGGATACTAAGTCAAGCTCATTCCTAGGAGATGTGGGACTTCTCAACTTTGGTTCAAGGTGACTCTAGCTCAAGAGTCATCACCTTCATAGCTTCTTTTGGCTGAGGATTTCCCGAAAGCTTTACTAAGTCTTCCTGAGACTGCTTAGTGGTCCAGGAACCTTCCATCCAATCTTCTTTCCTTTTCTTCTTCACCAGGATCAGACTTGTTTTGTAGTCTGACAACTCTCAGCCTTTTCTCATCCCTGCCCCATATTCTGTCACATCAACATTTCCCCTAATAAAATCTCTGCACATCTAATCCTGTCTTGGGTACGTTTCTTGGAGGACCTGGACTAACACAACATGCGATGGCAATGTCTACAGTAGAGAATGAGTTGAAAAGATCAAGGCCAAAGTCCTTCTGTAACGGATGGCAGCAGTGACCAGAAAAGATTTGAACTGTCTAGTTTGCCATGGTGTTTCTACTCAGTGAAAGGAACAATGGTTTTCCAGCCAGGTAGATCCTACAAACTCTGCCACTTGCTAATTTTGTGATTTTGATGAGTTATTTAACCTTCCTATGTTTTAGTTTCCTCCTCTGCAAAATGTGCACAATAGTGCTGTCTTTGGCACTGTTTTGAAGATTAAATAAAATAACGTAGAAATCGTCTAGCAAAGTGCTGGCACATGGTGGGAGCTCACCAAATGTTAGTTTCCTTCCTATATCCTCTCAGTCAGGACTTAGCAACATCACATTTGGCTATTTGGGTTTTTTTTTTTTTCCTCCCTTGACCTTATAGTCTTTCTTAATCTTTTAAATTTAAATTTTATTGAGTGAACATACAGTGTAATATTGGTTTCTAGAGTAGAATTCAGTGATTCATCACTTACATACAACACCCAGTGCTCATTACAACAAATACTCTCCTTAATACCATCACTTGTTTAGCCCATCCTCTACTTCAACCCTCAGTTTGTTCTCTATTGTTAAGTGCCTCTTATGGCTTGTTTCCCTCTCTCCTTTTTTCTTTTCCCTCTTCCAATACGTTCGTCTCTTTTCTTTCTTACATTCCACAAAGAGTGAGATCACTTGGTATTCGTCTTTCTCTGACTGACTTATTTCACTTAGCATAATAAACTCTTGTTGCTAATGGCAGGATTTCATTTTTGGATGGCTGAGTAATATTCTATTGCATATATGCCACATCTTCCTTATCCATTCATCAGTTGATGGACATTTGGGCGCTCTCCGTAGTTTGGCTATTGCTGATAATGCTGCTATAAGCATTGGAGTGTATGTACCTCTTTGAATCTGAATTTTTTTATCCTTTGGGTAAATGTCTAGTAGTGTAATCGCTAGATCATCGGGTAGTTCTATTTTTAACTTTTTGAGGAACCTCCATACTGTTTTCCAGAGTGGCTACACTAGTTTGTGTTCCCACCAACAGTGTAAGAGGGTTCCCCTTTCCCCAAATCCTCGCCAAAATCTGTTCTTTCTTGGGT
This sequence comes from Potos flavus, assembly GCA_028534135.1. Taxonomy (NCBI): domain Eukaryota; kingdom Metazoa; phylum Chordata; class Mammalia; order Carnivora; family Procyonidae; genus Potos; species Potos flavus. The sequence goes on from CM052883.1 coordinate 118,699,743, forward strand.
TGTTGATTTTAGCCATTCTGACTGGTGTGAGGTGTTATCTCTTCTTGGTTTTGAGTTGTATTTCCCTGATGATGAGTGATGTTGAGCATTTTTTCATGTGTCTACTAGCCATCTGGATGTCTCGTTTGGTAAACTATTCATGTCTTCTGCCCATTTCTCAACTGGATTACTTGTTTTTTGGGTATTGAGTTTGGTAAGTTCTTAATTTTTTTAAGATTTTATTTATTTGAGAGAGAACACAAGTGCAGGAGTGGAGGGGCAGAGGGAGAGGGAGAAGCAGACTCCCCGCAGATTATATGGTTTTGGGGGTTGAGTTTGGTAAGTTCTTTATAGATTTTGAATATTAACCCTTTATCAGATATGTCATTGGCAAATATCTCCCCCATTCCATAGGTTGCCTTTTAGTTTCATCGATTGTTTCCTTCAATGTGCAGAAGCTTTTTATCTTGGTGAAGTCCAAATAGTTCATTTTTGCTTTTGTTTCCCTTGACTCTGGCAATGTGTCTGGTAAGAAGTTGCTACAGCTAGGTCAAAGAGGTCACACTTGGCTGTTTGAAGGCAAGTAATAATTTCTTTCTAGAATGAGACGCACACACTTTTTAGGAGAAAGCAGAATGTTAAGTATCAATTTTTCCCTTGCCTCATTCTCAGGCTCCCTTTCCTTAATCTACTCTGGCCCAGCCATTGCCCTCTTGGGTTGCTGGACACTGGGTGGATGAGCCTTTCTCAACAGGGTTCCAAAAGTAGTCCCAGGCTCAGAGCTACACACCAGGACAATCCAGCTACCTGTGCTGGCAAAGCCTCTCTTCCTCCTCCTCACCTCACTAGAACGTTCATGTTGCTCTGAAACACTTCTCTTTGCCTCCAGTGCTATTACTATTCCAAATGCTATGCCCCGTACCCCCAATGTTAACCAGCTTACATCTTTCTTTTTTAAAAAAAAATTTAAAAAAATTTAAAATTTAAATTTAAAATAAAAAAAATTTAAAAAAATTTAAAAAAAAATTTTAAAAAAGGAGTCTGCTCCTTTGTATTGTTTTAACATGCTTCATCTTAGCATCTCCCCACTCTTCCCTCCCACAGATACTCTAATTTCAAAGGGTCGTTGTGTAAAGATGAGTTTTGAAGCAAGTCTCTAGTCATTCTAGCATATCCCTACCCCAGCAAAAACCATGTTGTGGTTGGAAGTGTGGATTATGGGTATATACTGCTGCATGGTGAAGATTACAAAGATATTTTTTACCTGTCAAAATATGTAGAAAATAAAAATCCAAGTTTAATTCTGTAAGTTTATATTTTAAAACTTTAAACACTATAAATCCCTTGTTAGCTAGAAATGTTCTAGAAAGCATTATATAAGAGCTGGGATAATACCTAGAGAAAAACTCCTTTTACTGTCATGTTAAGTAAAGACATCTGGTAAGGCATGGGATTCTATGTTAAAAAGGTGTGGGGGGGGGCGCCTGAGTGGCTCAGTGGGTTAAAATCTCTGCCTTCGGCTCAGGTCATGATCTCAGGGTCCTGGGATCAAGCCCCACATTGGGCTCTCTGCTCAGCAGGGAGTCTGCTTCCTCCTCTCTCTCTGCGTGCTTGTGATCTCTCTCTCTGTCAAATAAATAAATAAAATTAAAAAAAAAAAAGTAGGGTGACCTTTCAGGGCAGAGGGGACACCAAACCTGGACCAGTAGTCAAATAATTTGTTTCTTAAAACAATACTGTTTGTCTGGTCCACACTTGATAAATAAATAAAAATCTCAGCAAGCTGCTTTATAGACTTGAAAGAGTGTTCCCGCTTTCCATCCGTTTTCCAACCAATCCCTGGGCTCTCTGCCCCTGATCTCAGCCACACCTTGGGCCCAGCAGGCCACCCTCCCAATCCCCCACTCCTCCCCTGAATCACCTCCTCTCTTCCTTCATCCTCATCCTCAGATTTGAGAGATAGAAGGGGAAGAGGGAGAAAATAAAATGATTTGTTAGAGAGCCACAGGGCTCTCTCTCTTTTTCCTTTGATTGTTCCTGACTTACTTCAGGGTATGATGGATAGTCTGCTACAGAGAACAAAAGAATCTTAATTAATGGATTGGACTTCTATTCAAAACTAACTCAGTTGTTTGCTCTTATTTTATCTACCATCTCACATGCACAAATACATGTGCACAACTATCTTACAATTATAGTGGTTTACTTTTAGATTTTGTAAATAATAAATGCTCATTAAAACAAAATCAAACACAGAAAATTATAACGTTCTAAAACAACAGCAGCAACAACAACTAGAAAATTTTAAAGGTAAAACCCACCTAAAATCCCACCATCCAGAGATAGCCACTGTTTCTCTTTTGGAAAACATCTTCTATATACAACCTATGTACTTTAATATTCTTCAAATAAATCTTGACTAGAGAAAACAAAGGGAGGGATGCTACTTATTTGGGACACATACATAACACTTGTGTTGGCTCAGAGGGAACATTCTCAGAGGAGAGACAAACACAACACAGAACTTTCCCGGGAACTTGAATTGCCTCTGTCAGATTCCCCAGAATTTCTCTCTGTTCCTTTGTTCCCCCAACACCTTCCTGGAGCCACCTCCTCATAGGGACCCATGTCACTCTCAGAAAACATGTCAGGGCTTGTTTCTTTCTCTTGGGACCACGTTGTGTTTCAGGGGCTCAAAGGCCACCTTCTCGTTTTCCTTCACATCAGTGTTTTTGTTGGGTATCTCTTTTGTTCCTAGGCCAAGAATTTCCCAACTTGGAGGTTCTTTGAGGGAAGCCTGAAAGTTAAAATAGGTCAGCTTTGAGTTTATGGAACTATTTAAACACCTGCTGTTTTTCTTGGGAGCCTTTAGCCTCTTGTGGACATTGTGCATACCATTGTGCACAGGAGGAGAGCTTACTGCATTTTTCACTTCTATAAATATATACAATAATTATTTGCAAGACCAAAGTGGCTTCCAGCTAAATTATCTTTCCTTACCATTTTAAATTATGAAAAGTAAAACCATTAAATATAGCAATGGTTCTTAAAGTTGAGGTAACTAATATTCATGAGAAGAGCTTGTTAAACAGATTCTTTCGCCTCACCCCTGGAAACCCAATCAGGTGGTCTAGGGCGGGCCCCAGAATTTGCATCTTTAATAAGCACAACAGGGATTCTGAGGAAGTAGCCCTCTGTTGTGGGTTGAACTGTGTCCCCTAAAAGGTGAGTTGAAGTCCTAACTCCTGGTACCTATGAACATGGACTTACGTGGAAATAGGATCTTTGCAGATGTAATCAAGTTAGGATGAGGTCATATTAGATTAGGATGGGCTCTAAATCCCAGACTGGTGTCCTTAGAAGGAGAAAGAGACAACAC